>OV702295.1:77482380-78082380 GCA_916181665.1 Avena sativa | reverse complement strand
CCCCAGCACCCCTCACTGGCCGCGCTAGGTTTCGTTCTCGCCGGAGCTGTCTCGCGTCGACGATGACCCCCAGCCGTTGGATTAGAGCTAGATCGAACGACCCACATCACCCCATACCGCTTCGCCCAGCCCAGTGTCACTGACGAGTGGGGACACCCACTTACGCAGCCCGTGGGAGCACTGCGCTTAGCAGGCCGGCCCGTTAGAATTTCCCGCGCAGCCCAGCAATTCAAATTAAACCTTTTTCTTTTTAAATTCAAACACACTTCTGTACCCAACTTCAAAAACCAACCCAGATCGATTCAGTGCACCAAATTGGATGAAACCAATTTTGTTGGAAAGGTCTATGAATGCTTAATCCAAGACCGTTGGATTCAAGTCATTTGGATCAGTGGATCAACCATAGCAAAAATAACAAGGCAGAAGCTTTTCTGCATTCAAACATTTTTCAAATTTAAACCATAAAAGCTTTTGAGTTGATTCCAACTCTCAAAAATCACATTTAACCATACCTTTCAGAATATATAAAAATATATAGGTTTACCTCCAGAAATAATGTTCAAGGAATAAAAGAATGCTTCATAAGCATTTCTAGCCACTTTAATTAATTAAAATAAAAGGGTAAAACATTATTAAATTGTGACACCACTTGAAATCACGTTCTCTTGGACTACAATATGTGGTGATGACATGTGTCAACATGATCCCATGTTTAGTTTGGAGAATATTAAATCTTAAGTAGTTTCTCAATGAGTAGAAATTACTTTTCTAAAATAAAAAGATTTAAACCAAGCCTTAACCTTGTAATGTTAGAGATGATGCTAGATCATATATAGGACCCTTGTGTGTAATGATTGCAAGTAGTTAAGTATTGTTTGGTGATTGTGTACCTCGTATTTATTCATAGACGCTAGTACCGACCAAGGATATGAGGAGGAAGGAGGATACTACGAAGAGGAAGCCGAGGAGAACTTCAACCACTGCTCTGCACAAGGCAAGCTAACACTTGCAAGATACTATACCTATGCAAGCTTATATTGACATTGATGCAAGCTAACCCTTGCAAAATCCCCTATTATTGCCACAAACCCATACTTGTGATATGAATACTATATGCCTTAAGCATAAGTGATCATACCCACTTGTTAAACCAATCCTAGTTTTATAGCAAGCCTCTTACTTTATTTCTTTATCAAAGCTTACTTAGAGTCTACCTAAGAGTTTGGTAGATATTAGACAGTTGTGCTCAACTTTGCCTAAAGAGCATAAAAATTTGGCCTAAGCTAGAGACCCTGATCTCAGCCTAAGATATAATGTTGGACTTAGTGAAACTCCATTAGTACCACCCCTCATCATTATTACCCCCCACCTGTAGATGCTAGTGCTAAGCATAAAACTTTATCAACCTTAGATGGGAATACTTGGTGGAAAAATGGTTATGAAAACCTTGGAATGATGGATCATTCTACTGAAATGTTTTGGATATGTGTTTCCGAACACTTGATTGATTTTGGTGATAAAAATGTTGAGGCATGAGCCTTAGCCCTTTCTAAAAACTGATGGTTGTCTGGATGCGATACCATTCCAATCTTATCGTACAACCACAATACCCGAATTTTGGGTAGGGCTTGACTGGAAACTTATATACCTTAGTATTAGTTCCCTCACGGCCAAGGTCTGAGCTGAGGCTACCTTGTGAAGATTGTCCACATGTGCAGTACCCAAGATGACAGTTGGTCATGGTTGGGAGGCCAAACTCACAGGAGAGGTGCTGATACTAGGGAGTGTAATTGAAAGGTTAGGATTGATTATCCGCATACTGAGTATGGTGAATTCAGGATTTGTTCCTGACGGATGTATCGAATGTTGTGGTGAAAGTGTACAATCTCTGCAGAGTGTCAAACTATTCGAATAGCCGCGTCCGCGGTTATGGACAGTTGGAGTGGCCATACTGTTCCCCCGTCAGACTCTTTGAAAATGACTTGTGAAACAAAGTGAGACTTTGACTTGACCACAACAGAGTTGTGACTTGAATTACAAGATCCCACTTAAGAGTTAATAAATTGTGACTAATTTTGGAACTTAGTAAGGATAAACCTGGCTTTTTGCAAAACAACCCTAGAGCCTAGTGTCCTATTATTAAAAAACCCCTTACCTGTTAGTATTAGTTTGCGAGTACTTAAAGAGTACTCATGGCTTTGTCCCTGGCTATTCCCATGGCCAGACTATGAAGAGGAGTACCTGGAGGATGGAACCCAGGAAGGTTACGACAACTAGGATCATCTCCCATCGTCAGCATTGCCTGTGACCCCGAAGATGGAGCTTCGCCTACGCTACCGTTATTATTCCGTAGTCCGCTGCTTGAAGTTGTATTAAGAACGGGATCATGAGATCCCTATTTGTGTAAGAACTTATGTATCGTTTGTAATGGATGAAGTACTATGGTATCCAATTCTGTTATGTCTCGCAAAAATGGTAATCCTGGGATTGCGATGTATGGCATAACAGGCATCTAGGATTGAAAAATCCGGGTGTTGACAAGTTGGTATCAGAGCCATCCTGACCATAGGAGACCCTAGTTAGGTTGGACGTTGAACCAAAAACTTAGTTTCAAAAAAAAACCCAAAGAAAACAAATATTTACAAAAACCTATTATCATTCTTATCTCTTTAATTCTTTCATAAAACTTCATGTTCCTCAAAAACTCTTACCAAATAGATAAAATTTTGACACACTTGATCACTCTGCTAATCTACTCATCCTCTATTTTTATAGATGGACGTGAAGTACAACAAGTTTTATCAACTTGGGAATGGAGGAGACCTTATCTTTGAGAGGGATCTGGATCAGCTTTCGGAACTTCTGGAGCGTCCACACCCCGAGTTCTTCGGAGCTCAGCTCAATGATCAAGGAGGAGAAGATCTGCAGTGGCTAATTGTTGCAAGTCTCCGAGGAAAGATTGAACCTCCCACTGCGGAAGGAATTCAGTTCACCTTAAGAGAGAACAACTAGCTCGATGGACTTGCCAGAGCAATGCAGGAATCTCTTTCCCGTCTGTGTGGGCAGAGCATCAATCAGATCAAGGGTACTCGCTTTGAGTTTTTCTCAAGACGTGATGCAAATGGACAACCACTGGAAGCCCCTTACCACCCCGAGCTGAAGACTCAATTGGACCACCTTAGCTTCATGATGTATGACCGGCAACAGGAGTTGGACAACTGCCGTGACTATTGCAACCACAAGTCTGCCATCATCAAGACGAAGGATCAGACCATCGCCCTACTAGCAAAGGATCGCAAGTCTCGCTGCTGTCAGCTTGACAAGAAGGAGCGCATTATTGCTCATCTTCGCCATCACATCTCATCTCTGGAAGAGACCATCCACGAGAGAGACATGCAGTTGGAGGAAAGGGAGAATGCCGGAGAAGATCTTCGTGGAGACCCTTACTCTTATCTCAGCGATGATGATGATTTTCTGGAGGATCAGGCCATGGACTTCTTCACCGATGAGGATGATTTCGCCTTCATCGATGATCCTGAAGATGATGAAGCCACAGACTCCGAGGAGTAGTAGCACTGAGAACTAGCGTAGTGAGTAGTAGTCGGTCCCACTGTATCATAGATTCCAGAATGGTTCTTAAAACCATCTGTTTTCCTTGTTGTGGTGTGTGTTGTATTGTGTGCTATGAGTGAATGAATGAAAAAGCAAGTTGCTAGAAAAGCCTGAGTCAAGCCCTAAAAAACTTTTCAAAGACCCAAAACCTTAGAAATTTCCCTCTTTTCTCATGATCTATATCAATCTTCAGATGCCACGTGGAGGAAGTGGTTCAGCCCCGGACCCGATGTTGCAGATCCTGCAAATGTTGACTTCTGACTGCGAAGCTGAAAGAGCGGAATGTCAAGCCAACCTAGCCACTCTGTAACAGATAGCCCAGCTAGCCCATAACAACCAAGGCCATGGAAATCAGGACAACCACGGATCTAAGCTCAAGAATTTCCAGAATACCAACCCACCCGTTTTCACCAAGTCGGAAGAACCCCTAGACGCCGATGATTGGCTGCAAACCATGGAAAATAACTTAGAAGTAGCCGGAGTGGAAGCCAACGAGAAAGTCTTGTTCGCCACCCATTATCTAGCCGGAGATGCCAGGGCATGGTGGAACAGTGTTCGTGCAATGACCGGAGGCCAGATGATGACCTGGGAGGAATTCAAGGTCAAGTTTAGCAGAACCCATGTGCCACCAGGTTTGATTAAGAGAATGAGAGACGAGTTCAGAGAGTTGAAACAAGGAAGGATGACGGTAGTGGAATACCGTGACAAATTTTTGTCATTAGCTAGGTATGCCCCGGATGAGATAGACACCGAAGCCAAGAAGAAGGAAAGGTTCCTGAATGGTCTGCATGACGAGATGCAGACGGTGTTAGTCAATATCCCCTTTGCTGATATTGAAGCCCTTGTCGACTCTGCTATCCAAATGGAAGGAAAGATCAACCAGGCCAATGAGAACCGCAAGCGTCGCATGATGCATCAGCCAGGAACCCATCAGACCCCAAAGTATCGCCCCAACCCATCTCCCGGATTTGCCCCAAGAACCAATAGACCCCCTATGACCCGTCCCACCTATCCCAACCGTGGAAACCCTAGACCCGGAGGAAATCACAACAACCCCGGCAACTCTAGCAATTTCACCCGTGCCCCACCAAAGTTCAACCCCAACAATGCTACCACCAACCCCAACACTGCCCCAAGGACTGGAAGCAATGTTGTGCCTGTCGCAGCCAAGGACAAGTCACAAGTGACCTGTTATGACTGTGGAAACAAAGGCCACTATTCCAATGAGTGTCCCAACAAGAAGAATGCTACAGCCCCTAATACCAATGTCCCAGCTCAGCAACAGCGTCGTGTCCAGCTAGGGAGAAGATTTGCCCCAGGGAATTCACTCAACCGCAATGGCCGTCTTTTTCTCATGCATGCTGAAGAAGCTCAGGAAGCGCCAGACGTTGTGCTGGGTATGTTTTCTGTTAATTCAGTACTTGCAAGAGTGTTGTTTGATTCTGGTGCATCGCATTCATTTGTCACCGAAGAATTTGCCTGCACTAGTAAAATTCAACCAACCAAATTGAAGCATGTGATGATTGTACAAATTCCCGGATCAACCACCAAGGCTAGGCAAATTTGCAAAGCCGTCCCTATCCGAATCCATGGCATAGATTTTTATGCTAATCTAATTGTACTCGGAACTAAAGGTTTGGAAGTAGTACTAGGAATGGATTGGATGTCCAAACATAAAGGATTGATTGACTGTGCCAAGAAAGCCATCACCATGACCAGTACCACCGGAATATCAGTCGAGCATATATCTGAAACCTTACCTCGCCAATTCAAGTGTAACAAGAGTCTAGCCCAACCTACCATTGACCAAGTTCAGATAGTCTGTGAATACCCCGATGTATTTCCAGATGTTTTGCCCGGTATGCCCTTAGATCGGGATATCGAGTTTATCATCGAACTAATCCCCGGAACAGGACCCATAGCCCAGAGACCCTATAGTATGAACCCGTCAGAACTAGAAGAACTGAAGAAGCAACTGGATTCCATGTTGGAAATCGGATTGATTCAACCAAGTGCGTCACCATGGAGATCACCTGTCTTGTTTGTGGACAAGAAAGATGGAGGTAACCGTCTGTGTACGGATTATCGGAAGTTGAATGACGTCACCATCAAGAACAAGTACCCCTTGCCCAAGATAGAAGATTTGTTTGATCAGTTGACCGGTGCCCAAGTGTTTTCTAAGATTGATCTTAGAACTGGCTACCATCAACTCAAAATTCGTGCAGAGGATATTCCAAAGACTGCCTTTACCACCCGATATGGATTGTACGAGTATACAGTCATGTCTTTTGGATTAACCAATGCCCCTGCTTATTTCATGAATCTCATGAATAAGATTTTTATGGACTTCCTAGATAAGTTTGTCGTTGTTTTCATCGATGACATTCTGATTTATTCCAAATCAGAAGAAGAACATGAGCTACACCTAAGGACCATTCTTGGAACCCTTAGAGAGCATCAGTTGTATGCAAAGTTTAGCAAATGTGAATTCTGGTTACAGGAGGTAGGATTCCTCGGTCACATTGTATCAGCTGGAGGAATTGCCGTTGACCCTGCCAAAGTGAAAGATCTAGAAGATTGGCAAGCCCCAACCACTCAAACCCAAGTTCGTGCTTTTCTCGGATTGGCGGGATATTACCGCAAATTCATAGAAGGATTCTCGAGTATCGCCCGACCCATGACCCAATTGCTGAAGAAGGACAAGAAGTTTGAATGGACAGACAAATGTGAAGCGAGTTTTCAAGAACTCAAGAGGAGATTAATTTTAGCCCCAATCTTGATTATGCCGGATATTACGAAGCCCTTCGATGTGTATTGTGACGCATCCAACATTGGTCTCGGATGTGTGCTAATGAAAGAAGGCAAAGTTATATCTTATCTATCGCGACAATTGAAGCAACATGAGCAAAATTACCCAACCCATGACCTCGAACTCGCAGCCGTAGTTCTAGCCCTGAAGACATGGCGACATTACCTAATGGGAAATCGTTGTGAGATTTATTCGGATCACAAGAGCCTAAAGTATATATTCACTCAGAAGGAGCTGAATATGAGGCAGAGAAGATGGATTGAACTAATCAAGGATTATGACCTGGACATTCACTATCACCCTGGAAAAGCCAATGTGGTAGCCGATGCCCTTAGCAGATTGCCGTGCCGCTTGAACTCTAGGATTTTAACGGAGCAACCAAGTTTGCACAAAGAGATGGAAGATTTTCGAATAGAGTTAGTAAGTGCAGGATTTTTGGCTAGCATAGAACTTTAGCCCACTTTGATCAGTCAGATTAAAGAGGCGCAGAAAGGAAATGCTAGTATCGACGGAATCAAGCGTCGTATCGGTACAGGCAAAGTACCCGGATTCACCGAGGACGAAGAAGGAGTTTTGTGGTACAAAGGACGCCTTTGTGTACCAGCAGACTCGGAGTTGAAAGAAGTTATCTTGAAGGAGGCTCATGATACTCTTTATTCTATCCATCCCGGAGGAACTAAGATGTATCAAGATTTGAAAGAGCAATTTTGGTGGCATAAGATGAAGAGAGAAATCGGAAGCTATATCGCCAAGTGTGACATATGTCAGCGAGTCAAGGCAGGACATCAAAGACCCGCTGGATTGTTGCAACCCTTGCAAATTCCAGAATGGAAATGGGATTCTGTAGGAATGGACTTTATCACTGGACTACCTACTTCTAGTAGGGGAAATGACTCTATTTGGGTCATAGTGGACAGATTGTCCAAAGTCGCCCATTACTTGCCCGTCAAAACCACCTATCAGAGTTCGAAGCTAGCCGAGTTGTACATCGCTAGAATAGTTAGTTTGCACGGAGTCCCCAAGAACATAGTATCGGATCGAGGAACTCAGTTTACCTCGAGATTCTGGAAGAAAGTCCAAGAAGGTTTAGGAACCCGCCTAGATTTCAGTACCGCGTATCACCCTCAGACCGATGGACAAACTGAGCGAGTAAATCAAATACTCGAGGATATGCTGAGAGCATGTGTGTTAGAATATGGATCCAAATGGGAAGACTGTCTGCCTTTTGCAGAATTTTCTTACAACAATAGTTACCAAGCCAGTTTGCAAATGGCCCCATTTGAATTCATGTACGGAAGAAAGTGCCGCACCCCTTTGAACTGGTCGGAAGTAGGAGAGAGTCAGATCTTGGGACCCGACATCCTACGAGAAGCAGAAGAGAAGGTTCACAAGATTCGTGAGCATCTCAAGAACGCCCAATCCCGACAGAAGAGTTATGCCAACAAGAGACGTCGAGACCTCGCTTTCAACATCGGAGATTTTGTTTATCTGAAAGTGTCGCCATTGAAGGGAATGCAACATTTCCAACTCAAAGGAAAGCTAGCCCCCAGATATATCGGACCTTTAAAAATTTTGAACCGTCGAGGAGAAGTATCTTATCAACTGGAGCTACCTGAAGAGATGTCATCTGTGCACAATGTGTTATTACTTCGCCAATGTCTCGAAGTCCCCGAGAAGACCGAAGTGTTCAAGAATATCGACCACCGGACCATAGAGATCAACGATGACCTGACCTATCCCGAAGTGCCCATCCGTATATTGGAGGAAGCCTTTCGAACTACCAGAACCCAGAGCATCAAGTTTCTCAAGATTCAATGGAGCAATCGCACAGAAGAGGAAGCTACCTGGGAGCGCGAAGATCACATCAGGACGGAGTTTCCCGATCTCTTCAAATCCTAGGTAATCTTTTCGTCCTTTTTCAAATCTCGGGACGAGATTTTGTTTAAGGGGGGAAGGTTTGTAACATCCCAAAAAATACCAAACTTAGATCAACAAACACTAATCATCAAGTTTAGGGTTAACAAAAACTTTTCTAAATCAACTCATGAATGTATGCATATGAGAATGCATAGATTTTTGAAATTCTTTAAACCCACCTTGTTTGTGTGATCCATTGCTTGTAAAATGTTTCTTAGGTGAAAATAACATCATCTAAAACATTTCCCACACTTTTCCTAAAGACAAGTAAATCAAAACAAATATATTAAGTGAATGGTCATTTTGACCAATTTAACTCCCATGCCTACTTTGGCTATCTCAAACTTTCAGAACCTAACAGAAACTTTTCTGGATCTTTGCACCCCTTGAATGCACTCACAACAGAGTATCAAGGCCCACTTTGTGATCATCCAGAAACTTTCAAATGCATAGTTTAAATGACATTTCAAAATTGAATCTTCTTCATATGGGAAGATCCCATTTTTTTCAAAACCCACTCAAACAAGCTCAATTTTCAAAACCCAAGCATCTGCAGACTCACCAGAACCAATCTAGCAAACCCACCAAAAATCATTTCAAAATTCAAAACTTGAGTTCATGCGGCCATTTCATCAAACAGGTTGCAGACACAAATCAAACAAAACCACAAACACTAGTGTGAGTGATTCTTGCCTAACTTGTTCCCTAGTTAGCTCACACACAGCTCAGTAGATCATCTATAAAGATTAGCCCAACACTAGCACCCCTGTGAGCTTGCCATTGCCATTAATGGTGAACAGCCGAGCACACCCATGTCACCCCATTGTGGACAGCAAGCTAGGAGCAGCAGCAAGCCTAGCCAGCATGTCTGGGAGGCAGCCCACCGTCCACCGCCACTGCCTGTCCCAGCCGCGAGTGTTGCCAAGCCCTGGACCACGCGCACGAGACACGCCCAGACCTTGCCGAGCGTGCGCCAGAGCGCCACCCGCGACCAGCGACCACAGACCGCGCGCCGCCCTCACCGCGCGCACACACGATCACCACTGACCCAGGACACCGCCAGACACCCCCGTTTGCCGCCCCGTGCCATATAGCCACCGCCCGCCGTCCAAGACGCCGCCTCTGCCGCGCAGAGCACTGGCCGTTCCAGACCAAACCACACCGCCCCATGCCTCGCGACCATGCCGTTGAGCATCGCCAGGAGACACAGCATCGTCCCCTACCCGTGCCCATGCCATTAGCCGCCTGTAACGTCGCCCCCGACGAGCTCACCTTGCGCCCCGACGGTCGCCTCGCTCGACTATAAATAGAGGCCACCCCCGCATGAATTCATCACACCATCTCACTCCCCTCTCCCCACTGACCGTGCCACACCATCCTCAGAGCAAGCCGAGCACCACCTCGCCGGAATTTCACCGGAGCCCGTCGCCTCTGGAGAAGAAGGGAGCCAGCGATTGGAGCCGCCCCAGGAGAAGCCACCGGTACCAGGAGGTTCACCGTCGTCGACTTCGTCGTTCGCCCAACTCGCCGACCATCGCCAGTACCCCGGTGAGCCCCTAGCACCCCTCACTGGCCGCGCTAGGTTTCGTTCTCGCCGGAGCTGTCTCGCGCTGACGATGACCCCCAGCCGTTGGATTAGAGCTAGATCGAACGACCCACATCACCCCATACCGCTTCGCCCAGCCCCGTGCCACTGACGAGTGGGGACACCCACTTACGCAGCCCGCGGGAGCACTGCGCTTAGCAGGCCGGCCCGTTAGAATTTCCCGCGCAGCCCAGCAATTCAAATTAAACCTTTTTCTTTTTAAATTCAAACACACTTCTGTACCCAACTTCAAAAATCAACCCAGATCGATTCAGTGCACCAAATTGGATGAAACCAATTTTGTTGGAAAGGTCTGTGAATGCTTAATCCTAGACCGTTGGATTCAAGTCATTTGGATCAGTAGATCAACCATAGCAAACATAACAAGGCAGAAGCTTTTTTGCATTCAAACATTTTTCAAATTTAAACCATAAAAGCTTTTGAGTTGATTCCAACTCTCAAAAATCACATTTAACCATACCTTTCAGAATATATAAAAATATATAGGTTTACTTGCAGAAATAATGTTCAAGGAATAAAAGAATGCTTCATCAGCATTTCTAGCCACTTTAATTAATTAAAATAAAAGGGTAAAACATTATTAAATTGTGACACCACTTGAAATCACATTCTCTTGGACTACAATATGTGGTGATGACATGTGTCAACATGATCCCATGTTTAGTTTGGAGAATATTAAATCTTAAGTAGTTTCTCAATGAGTAGAAATTACTTTTCTAAAATAAAAAGATTTAAACCAAGCCTTAACCTTGTAATGTTAGAGATGATGCTAGATCATCTATAGGACCCTTGTGTGTAATGATTGCAAGTAGTTAAGTATTGTTTGGTGATTGTGTACCTCGTATTTATTCATAGACGCTAGTACCGACCAAGGATACGAGGAGGAAGGAGGATACTACGAAGAGGAAGCCGAGGAGAACTTCAACCACTGCTCTGCACAAGGCAAGCTAACACTTGCAAGATACTATACCTATGCAAGCTTATATTGACATTGATGCAAGCTAACCCTTGCAAAATCCCCTATTATTGCCACAAACCCATACTTGTGATATGAATACTATATGCCTTAAGCATAAGTGATCATACCCACTTGTTAAACCAATCCTAGTTTTATAGCAAGCCTCTTACTTTATTTCTTTATCAAAGCTTACTTAGAGTCTACCTAAGAGTTTGGTAGATATTAGACAGTTGTGCTCAACTTTGCCTAAAGAGCATAAAAATTTGGCCTAAGCTAGAGACCCTGATCTCAGCCTAAGATATAATGTTGGACTTAGTGAAACTCCATTAGTACCACCCCTCATCATTATTACCCCCCACCTGTAGATGCTAGTGCTAAGCATAAAACTTTATCAACCTTAGATGGGAATACTTGGTGGAAAAATGGTTATGAAAACCTTGGAATGATGGATCATTCTACTGAAATGTTTTGGACATGTGTTTCCGAACACTTGATTGATTTTGGTGATAAAAATGTTGAGGCATGAGACTTAGCCCTTTCTAAAAACTGATGGTTGTCTGGATGCGATACCATTCCAATCTTATCGTACAACCACAATACCCGAATTTTGGGTAGGGCTTGACTGGAAACTTATATACCTTAGTATTAGTTCCCTCACGGCCAAGGTCTGAGCTGAGGCTACCTTGTGAAGATTGTCCACATGTGCAGTACCCAAGATGACAGTTGGTCATGGTTGGGAGGCCAAACTCACAGGAGAGGTGCTGATACTAGGGAGTGTAATTGAAAGGTTAGGATTGATTATCCGCATACTGAGTATGGTGAATTCAGGATTTGTTCCTGACGGATGTATCGAATGTTGTGGTGAAAGTGTACAATCTCTGCAGAGTGTCAAACTATTCGAATAGCCGCGTCCGCGGTTATGGACAGTTGGAGTGGCCATACTGTTCCCCCGTCAGACTCTTTGAAAATGACTTGTGAAACAAAGTGAGACTTTGACTTGACCACAACAGAGTTGTGACTTGAATTACAAGATCCCACTTAAGAGTTAATAAATTGTGACTAATTTTGGAACTTAGTAAGGATAAACCTGGCTTTTTGCAAAACAACCCTAGAGCCTAGTGTCCTATTATTAAAAAACCCCTTACCTGTTAGTATTAGTTTGCGAGTACTTAAAGAGTACTCATGGCTTTGTCCCTGGCTATTCCCATGGCCAGACTATGAAGAGGAGTACCTGGAGGATGGAACCCAGGAAGGTTACGACAACTAGGATCATCTCCCATCGTCAGCATTGCCTGTGACCCCGAAGATGGAGCTTCGCCTACGCTACCGTTATTATTCCGTAGTCCGCTGCTTGAAGTTGTATTAAGAACGGGATCATGAGATCCCTATTTGTGTAAGAACTTATGTATCGTTTGTAATGGATGAAGTACTATGGTATCCAATTCTGTTATGTCTCACAAAAATGGTAATCCTGGGATTGCGATGTATGGCATAACATGCATCTAGGATTGAAAAATCCGGGTGTTGACACTCACCTTACCACCCTCAAACTAGTGGGTAAGTGGAATTATCAAATCGGGAAATCAGGGTCATACTTTAGAAGACAGTGAACATGTTAAGAAAAGACTGGGCTTTTAAGCTTAATGATGCACTGTGGCGTATCGTACAACTTTCTAGAATCCTATGGGAATAACACCATACAAAATAGTTTACAGTAAAACTTGTCACCTTCCATTAGAACTTGAGCATAAGGCTCGATTGGCTATTACAACTATGAACTTTGATTTCAAAACTGCTTGGAAAAAACGACTCTTAGGTATTCATGCTTTGGATGAACTAAGGAATGAGGCCTATGAAAATACTAGGATATTTAAAGAAAAAGTAAAAAATTGCACGATAAAAAATATAAGACAACGAATCCCAGGAGACGTGTGCAGGACGGTCCGACTTCTTTCTTCTTTAGCTGCTCGGCTGGATCGGATCCCGGGAGACGTTTCTACACCGGACGTGTGTAGATCTTCAAGGCGCAACATTTGAGGCACTATCATCATCGCTATACGCCTTCCTGCATAAGGCATGTCACGGTCTTCTAGGGTATGAACTCCGTTCTCCATCTCTGTTACTTATGTCTACGTAGTATAGATCTTGGTGGATGTGTTCGTGTAGGTAGAATTTTTTTGTTTTCTGCTGCAAACCCCAACACTATTCTTGTGTCCATATGACTTGTCGGTCTATGATAGATTTATGATTTGTGTTTGATATCTCTATTTATATGGTATGTGAATTCGACCACATACCATTTTCCCTTGGGACTAAATGGAGGGAGAAATCCTTTGGAGGTGCTTTGGGATCGTACCTGGAATAGCCCCATGACAGATTGGCGCTGGCTCGTGACCTACACGGTCAAAGGAGGAATAAAGAGGGACTCCTAAGCTAATTACGATATCCACGGGGAAACCCTTAATTGCGATGGTTTGTATGGGTGACTGCTCACAACATCACAGTGGTTATTTAGAGGTGATCTTACTCTTGGCTCAACAAAGTTTCCTCCTACGAGCCTTGTAGTGAACACCTTATTATAGAGCTCTCTCCATACATGTCATGACACAAAAAGTATATTATCTTAAATTATCAATAATGAAAATACCATGCTAGAGGTGTATCCTATATCCCCAAGAACTTTTTATCCCTATTGAGTTCAACCATGCTTTCACACAATCTTGTTGCTTGCTTTCTTTTAATTGTTTTAGTTACTTTTCTGCACACAACCAAAAACCTTTCAAACATCCTTTACTTGAGATCAAAGGTAGCTTACAAGTATCCTTTGGTAGATAGTGACGAGGGGCATTAATACCTTTACCAACAGCTCTATGTGGGTTTGATATCTTTACTTCAAAACTGGGTACAATTAATCTATGCACTTTTAGTCATCAATGATAGTGCACAAACTGCGCCATTATTTCTCAGAGCATCCAATAGTGGTCGTAAATGAGGCCCCCTCTCCAACATACTGAGTAATCCAGAAGCTATGTGACGTGTCTCTCTTTGGGGCATTGAACTATCCCCTCGAGATATCACGTACAATAAGCAAAAGGCGATAAAATCCCAAGTATTGCCTGATTTCATCACGGAGTGGACATAGTTGCAATGCACGGGTCCTCCAAATCTATGCGCATGGATGATGCACTTCGATGGATCCAAGCGAACAGAAGGAGCAGGAGCAGGCGTTATTCTAATATCTCCATATGGCGACAAGATGCGATACGTTTTGCATATAAGCTTTCCCAATGCTTCAAATAACGAAGCCAAATATGAGGCCATGTTGCACGAAATGCTCATGGCCAAAGCCTGCGGTGAAAATCGCCTATCTTCGGCAACTCAAATATCATAGCGCAGCAAGTAATGAACAAGTGCAACACTGTTAGCGGCAACATGATCACATAGTGAGACGTACTACCTCTGTTCCTTAGAATAAGGCCTATAAATTTAGTCAAAAGTCAAACAGTATAAAGTTTGACCAACTTTATAGAAAAAACTATCAATAACTATGATAATAGATTGCTAGAGTGTGAAAATATATTTTATAATGTATCCAATAAGATTGATTTGATCCTATAGAGGTTTATATTTTTTGTAAAGGTTTGGTCAAACTTTGCAATGTTTGACTAAATTTATACGCTTTATTCTAAGGAACAGAGGGAGTATAAAACATCATGGATGCCCACTTTGATGAGTGCGACGTATCCCATGCCAGTCGATCAAGTAACAAGGAGGCCGACAATCTGGCAAACATCGGATCTTGGTGCCTTACCGTGCCACCCGGGGTTTTCTGGGAGGAGATCATGGAGCGTTCCATCAAGCCCAAGAAGGTCAATGATGCCGCGGAAACCAGAAGACAAAAAATCCAAACCAGCCAAGCCATTCGAAGAGTATAAGGAAGAAGACCCCAAAGAAACGGAGGATCCTGCAGAAGTGATGGTGGTAGAAACCACATGGATGCAACTGTACGCAGCGTTCATGATGCACGGAGAACTCCCCGAGGATACAGTTGAGGCAAGACGCATCACCCGACGTTCTAAGGCCTTCGGAATTTTCAATGCTGAACTCTATAAAAGGAGAATCTCAGGAGTACTTCAGCGCGGCGTTACACCCGAACAAGGGAAGCTCATCCTCAAAGATATACACGAAGGAATCTATGAATATCACGCCGGCAGCAGCGCAATTACAGCAAAGGCCTTCCGAGCAGGGTTTTATTGGCTTACAGTGGTCCAAGACACCAAGGACATCGTAAGAACATGCGAGGCATGCCAGCGCTTCGCAAACAATCCCAACACACCAGCAACAGAATTGGCCCCCATACCATTGTCTTGGACATTCGCTCAGTAGGGCCTAGATATGGTTGGAAAGCTCCACAAAACATCACCAAGTGGCCACATCTTTCCGCTAGTCGCATTCGACAAATTCACAAAGTGGATAGAAGCAACACCCGTCACCAGTCAAGACGCAACCTCGGCTATCAACTTCATCAAGTCGATAGTTTTTCGCTTCGGGGTACCTCATAGCATCATCACGGACAACAACACAAACTTCACATCCAGTGATTTCAAGGACTATTGGAAAGAGATAGACATAAACGTCAGCTACGCCTCGATAGCCCACCCACAAACAAACAGGCAAGTTGAAAAATCCAATGGCCTCATCACCAGCGGCCTCAAGAAAAGGCTGTTAGCTGATGAGTGCATATTTGCATCATGTTTTATATTATTATTTTGCACTGTAGTGGCAGGATCTTGGTATTTTACCGTGTTCACGCACATTTTTTATTTCTATCTTCACCAGGATCAGGACAGATGATGGACACGATTGACACAATTATTGGAGCAGCTGTATTGGGGCGAAAGGAGTAAAAAACAACGTAAATCGCTAATTTGGAAAATATCAATAATACTAGAAGAAAACCCGAGGCGAACGAAGTATACAGAAGGTTTAACGACCAACTATACGGCGGGAATATTTCTTCTGGCCGTATAGTTCCTGTTGTATAGTTGGCGTCGCCTCCGCCTCCTCAAATAGTTTCACCCCGTGCAACTGGATCAAAGAGACGGCATACAGAACGACCAGAAATCGTAGAAACCTCACCTCTAGAAGGCATCTGGAGGGGGAACTCATCCACCAAGGATCCATCTTCGCCCTACGCAGATGCGGGAGACTAAGGCATCGATCTTCATCATCAATCGCTGCATCACCACCATCTCCATCCATCCCATCTACATCTTGTCTAGATCTTGTTGTAATTTCCATACTCATTATGGATTTATATAAGTACTATTCATCTATAATATATTCCATTGATTTTGCCATGATGTTGATTGCCTCCATGTCTGAGTAGATAATTAGTTCTTAGGGAGATAGAGAAACTCTAGCATGAGATTTAAACAAGATAAAGATTATTATGATATTCATGCTATGACCATGTGTTAGATTGTCTTCATCTTGATGTTGGGAGAAGTCGACCTCTCAATATTTGCCTCTTGTGGGGACTTGATGGAGGGAACTACTTGTAGGTAGACGGGTGTGTGTTAGCACTTACAGTGACTATAAAGCTGTTGGCACTTCTTACATATCAACATGGAAACCGAGGAAAATCACAGAACACTATCCATGCCATGGGATACATCCTACAGAGTCAAGTCCCTTAATAGCGCAGTAATTCAATTGATGTTGATTGCTGTCTGCTATGGTTATGAGGATGATGTGAGCAGTGGTTGCTGCCTATTTGTCCAAATACGGAATTGCTCCCACTCATACATAGTTGAGAATGTTCATGATAATAATATTTACCTTAGGACTTTATAATGCTAGAGGTGTATCCGCTAATCCCTAAGAACGCTTTCCTCATTGAAGTTTCAAATCTCCTTTACATATGCGATACTTACTTTCCGTATTCAATTTGTTTTATTTTACTTATTGTTCTCTTATACAAAAAACCCCAAAACACCTTTCTACACAATACTCGCATTTTATCTTGTTACTTAGAACATTATTTAGCATTACTATTTTAGTATTTAATTTAAGAGTTATCAGAATTCAGAACTCCCGCTCCCTGTGGGATCGATATCTTTATTTCGAAACTAGCTACAAACAATCTGTGCACTTGCAGTCATCATTAGCCTCGCTTGATAGAGAAAAAGGCGCCTAGGTAGATGAACTACCCTCCGTCATGTGGATCTTATGTACAACTCCAAATACTGCCACGCAAGAGACTCCTTTCTTTCTGGTCCATGGCGCTAAAGCCGTGCTTCCAGTTGAAATAACCCATGATTCCCCTCGGGTTGCCGCTTACAACGAAGAAGCTTCACAAGAGGCACTTGAAGACGATGTCGATGCACTCGACGAAGCAAGAGATGTTGCTCTGCAACGAGCAACTCAATACCAGCAGAGCATGTGTAACTATCATAGCCGTCGGATGCGTCCTAGGTCCTTTGTCGTCGGGGACCTGGTCCTTCGCCTCAATCAAGATGGTCACTACAACCTAGAATCCCCATGGGAAGGGCGTTTCATCATCACCGAAGTAATCCCCGACGGGGAATATCAGCTTCAAGACAAGAAGATCGGAGTCTAGTACTCCAACCCGTAGAACATTGCAAAGCTGCGACGTTTCTACGCTTAGGATCTTTTACTTTCCGCAATTTAAATTCAATAAGACCTACGCCAGGCTTCTCAGCAAAAGACTCATGTTTTTATATACACTAAGGCCTATGGCCTGGCGATTACATAGTTCATATTTCGAATCTAAAAATGTTTTTATATACACTAAGGCCTATGTTTTTATATACCTCCATACATGCTAGACCAATAAAGCTAAGTTTCTGAAACTCAGTCTACATAGTTCATATTTCGAATCTATCTTTTATCATCCACCCAATACTTGGGGGCTCCTTGTATCACAAGCATTTACAAAAAAATATCACCCGATACTCGGGGGCTTTGCTACACAGCACAACAAAATATTCGGCTACGCCGACCATCCTAAAAAGCCTTGACCTGAATAGTTGACTCGGCCCCCAAGGCGTCAGGCAAACGAAAGGGTCTCACACACAGAAAAATATTATTCTATTTTTTTATAAAGAAAAACATACAACATATGCATGTACCCACACAAAATTGGGTATATAAAAACATACAACATATGCATATACCCAAGTCCAAAGTGGGGTAATGGGCATGAACCCACACAAAAGCCAACTTCACACCATCAACCAACTGAAGCTTAATATAGTGGCGAATCCTCTCGCCCCGCTGAAACTTCGCCATCAGTTCGGCTAGGCCTTGAGGTTGTATATCTCGGGGCAGCATTGCATTATAAATCATGGCCAGTGCCTGGTGATAGCATTCGACAAATTCCTCCACCTAGGACGCTCAATCCTGAAGAAGTGAAAGCATGAAGGCATGTTTGTGATTCATCCAGAAATCAGTATCAGTTCCTCGGGAATATTCTATCGGCGCATTCATTCGAGTGCGTAGTCGATGTCCTTCTTCTACCTCACTCGATTGGATACCTAGGGAAGCAAAAATCTTAATGTCAAATCTCCAGGTCCTGTAAAAAGACCCTGGGGGCTTTCCAAGGGATACTTACAGAGCATCTTCTCGCTCACCGGAGATATTTCTTCCATCAGGAAAGCTTCACGTTCTAGAGATTTTCGTGTTTTCGACTGAGCAACATCAACCACGGCTTGCACTACACGCAGGTCAATTTCCAGCCATTTTATGCGGTGGATCTTTTCAGCATACAAAGGGGGATTGATTACGCGAGTGACTGTCTTATCAGAAGATGTTGCAACTGGCATGGAGGGTTCGATCGAAGAATCCGTGTCAACAGACATCATCTGGAACAAGACGTAGCAAGACGAAAAAACTCAGATATTCGGTTGAAAATAGAAGCATCAATAAGGAAGGAGAAATATACAAGGATAAAACATTGTCTTCAAAAGCCAAAGAGTGATAGACATAAGTACAGAACGAAGTCTTTTACAATTGGGAATTAAACGGGAACTACAACTAAGAAGATTTTTCGGCTGAAATGGTGACGCTAGCCGAAGGAGCATCCGCAACAGGCTTGGAGGTAGCATCAACACTAGCGGAAGGAGTATCTGTTAAAGCCTTGACATCAGGAATTTCTTGACCCGTGCCAATAGATAACAATGTTCAAGAGAACTTTTTCTCCTTCTTTATATATGGCTTAAGCTCAATTTCTTTGTCGGTGTCATTGACTTAAAGAGAAGAGCTAACCTTCTTACGGTCGATCTTCTCGCCATGGGCCAGTGCCAGTGCCATCGAGATCTCAGTGCCAGTCTTTGCCCGTGTCAGGATCTACCCCGTCAGCAGATTCGGATCAGCAAGGAAGATTGCCGTTTGATCATTCAGATTAGCGGGTACGTTTTTTTCAGGGAATATCTCCATGTGAAGAGTTTTTGAAGCACGGTGGGAGCGAATCAAAATATTGCGCCCGTGCCCGCTATTCGCCTCCAAGGTACCAATGGCATCCGACAAAGGATCCATTTTAAGACCCTCTTGCAAGGTTAGTGATTTCTACAAGAAGGAGCACAATTCAAGAACTCGAGGAAGCAAAAAAGGAATCTGAGTATATAAATGGTAGGAGCAGTACAACTTACTTGTTAGGGAGGAATTCAAATCCTCCACACGAAGACGAAGATCCTTGTATTGCATATCTATGGCTTTGGTTTTCTTTTGGAGCGATTAAGCTTCGGAAGCAACATCTTGTTTAGCTTTTTCAAGCAACAACTTTGCCTGTTTTAGCTCGGCTTCCAACTCATCCACTCATTTCAGCGCTTGATCCCGAATAACTACGGATTTAGTAGCCGCAACTATGTTAGAAATCAAACTATCATAACATGCAAATGTTCGGGTACAGAAAGGCCAATGAAGAATAACACAAGGCATACCTTTGGATTCTTCAGCTTCATGATGGATCTTGATAAAGTGAGCGGCCATTTTGACCATTTCACGTATCAGCGGCTGCGCCAACAGGGACAAAGTCACTTGGGGGCTGAAATAGAGGAGAGCTCCAAGGAAATAAATTTAGTAGATACTTACATCTTGCATGTCTGGTTCTGAAGGATTCTCCGCTATCACTACACCCTTGCTAGAGGTTTTTCTCTCTTCAACGGCAGTTCAGAGGGCGGCGAAGCTGTGTCTTGTGGGTCCAAATTAGCGATAGTTTTTTTCCAAAGGATCAGATGTGCTTGTTTGTTGGTCCATGGACTTTGGAGGAATTGGAGAAGCGAACCAGCCAACGATTTTGGAGAGGCATCCTCATCCTCATCGCTCCTGGTAGAACGAAATGTTATTGATTGAGTATTTTCTTGGGTAAAAAAATACAAAACAATAAGTAAAAGGGCGAGTAACTTATGAGCTAATATCTTGCACCATCCGGAATATCCCCTTGCGGGGAGCAGCAGGAGTACGTTTGATATTTTGCGGCTTGGATCCCGTTGAATCGTTGGAATCTTCGACCGTTTCAACATGATCAGCACACTTCCGTTTTCCCCCGACGGGAACCACCTCAAAATCCTCGGAACAAGCCAAAGGGATTGACACTGTATCATGGGAGGAGCTGGCAGATGCAGTGTCGTCCTCCTCAACAACACCAAGAATTTTGTCGTATCCCTCGGATACGGTGGCACTATCGTGTAGATCATGGCCCTATTGGTCAAGGGAAAATTGCAAAGACAAAAATTGAATTCAAGAAATTACAAAATAACGATATCAGCATCAAAAAGATGTACAACAACAAAAACTTTACCGCGGGCACATGATGCTTCTTAGTGAAAGGTTTCACCCGTTTCGTCAGCGTTGTGAACGAATGCACCCTCTTCTCTAAAATTTTAAGTGTAATATCCTCGAGTGTAATCCTCAATGGATATTTTTCGACCGGCATAGATCCACATACCGGTTAACCGAGCTTGGAGGGGTTGAACGCGAATACATAGAAAATAAGTCAGAATTTGGAGACCCGACAATCCATCAGTGCGCAGCTTCTCGATTCGGTCCAGCAGCAGCTTGATCTCCTTCATTTCTTTGGCTAAGGGGCGCTCCTCCTAGGAAGCAAGCCTCCAACAAGTTTTTGTTGGGTTAAAGGGGGCTAATCCGTACTTTTGACCTTTTACTTGCTAGTCCTTGATATAGAACCATTTCGTTTTCCAACCTTGGACAGAGTCAACAGTTTTCAAATCAAAGTACTCTACATCCGAGTGCACGGAAATTATCGCGCCTCCAATGCCGTGAACGAAGGTATCGGTGGCATTGCGACGAACAAAGTAAATGTTTCCACGGGACCCAGTGGGGATGGATCCCGAGGAAACATTCACACAAGGCGTTAAAAAATGCGATGTGGAGAATGGAGTTTGGCGTAAGCTGGTAGAGCTGTACGCCATAGACAAAGAGAAGCCCATGAAGAAATTCGTGGGCAGGAAGAGAAAGACCACGAAAAATGAAGGACATGAACATTACCCGCCATCCCACCTTCGGCGCGAGCGTACTGTCATTGATGGGCATCTTGCACGAGCCCTCCTCCAGCAGGTGGAAGTTGCGGGCTTCACGCAGTTCGCGTGCAGTGCACTCGATGGCATCCACCCAACGGCCCGTGCTTTCTTCACGGCGGCGTCAGCGGCGGATGAATATCCTTTCGACCGGCCCATGGAGATTCTTGGAGGAAGTGGTACGAAGAAGATCAAGAGGTAGTAGCAGTGCCCAAAGACAACGAGAATCTTTGGGTGGCAGAACAAAGGAGGAAGATGAGGGCGAACGGAGGGCAGTAAAAACCCTAATTCCCATCAATATAAAGCAAAGCGGTGAGAATATGCACTGTTGATTAAAACCTATGAAGCGCCAGATGGACCAAGGTGCAGACGCATGGCAGCGAGAAAAAGGGGGAAACTCGTGGAGTTAATACTACAGCAGTAAATCTGCCAGCGACTGCATGACGCCTCGATTTACAGTTAGATGTGGCCCGCAGGGTAACATAGTACTACTACGCTGCCCACGCATCAGCATGCACTGAATAGTAGGGCCCACAAAGGGATACGTTCCAGCGATAGAACTGTGGCATGCCATCTTTGTCATCTATGACGTCATGTGTGATCAGCAAACCAATCCAAACAAAAGACATGAAGTTTATACTCTGATGCATGCACCCGAACATAGACTCGGGGGCTACTCCCATCAAGATCCACTACAAGAAATGTTTCCTTCTGCAACGACTGGGCCCGTCGGTCATGGTAGAAGGCACGTCTTCCGCGATGAAAATCTCGACTCGATCGTGGCCGATGTAAAACTTTTTTTCTGGTTTTGCGTCCCTCTACTATGAAGAAACCGCTAAAAACATGGAGGAACCTCAACGGGCGCGTGGCAGAAGTAAGATTTCCGCTTCCTCGCGAGATGTTGACTCGCCAAAGTATTTTTTGCGTGTGGGTCCCGGATGTCAGTGACTCTAGCGGACCAAACATTTCGGTCGCGCCGTCCTGATTTGAACTCGATAACGTAGTTCAATGCCTCTTCTGTTTAGTCAGGCTGATGGGTCCCGCATGTCTGTCGCATATTAGTGGAATCGTGTGTATGATGGAATTTTTTTCCTTTCCCTATTCTGAACTTGATAGTGTCGCTCGATGCATTTGCCGTTTAATCAGGCTGCTGGGTCCCACGTGTCATCCTCACACTAGAAGAAACGTGTGCATGATGAATTTTTTTGCTTGGCTCGTGCCTCCTGATGAGTGCATACTTGCATCATGTTTTATATTACTATTTTGCATTGTAGTTGTAGGATCTTAGTATTTTACGGCGTTTACGCGCATTTTTTATGTTTATTTTTATCAAGATCAGGACAGATGATGGACACAATGGACACAACTCTTGGATCAGCTGTACTAGAGATAAAAGGAGTCAAAAACTACGTATATCGCTTATTTGGGAAATATTAATAACACTAGAAGAAAATCCGAAGCGATTGGAGGATACAGAAGGCTTAACGACCAACTACACGTGGGAGTATTTTCTCCGGCCGTATAGTTCCCGCCGTATAGTTGGCATCGCCTCCGCCTTCTCAAATAGTTTCACCCCGTGCAACTGGATCAGGGAGACGACATACAGAATACCCAGAAATCGCCGAAAACCTCACCTTCGGAAGGGATCTGGAGGGGGAACTTACCCTAGGGAGCCATCTTTTCCCTACGCAGACCTGGGAGGCCAAGGCGTCGATCTCCATCTTCATCAACCGCTGCACCACCATCATCTCCATCCATCCCATCTAGATCTTGTTGTAATTATAGCACTAGTTGTGGATTTATACTAGAACTATTCATCTATAATTGCTTCCGTTACCATTGCCATAATGCTGCTTGCCTCCATGTCCGAGTAGATCATTAGTTCTTGGGGAGATGGAGAAACCCTAGTGTATGATTGAGATGAGATGAAGATTATTATGTTATACATCGTTATGTGTATGTGTTAATTGTCTTCATCTTGATGTCGAGAGTTGTACACCTCTTTAATATTTGTCTCTTACCGGGACTTGATGAAGGGGATTACTTGTTGGTAGACAGAAGAATGATAGCGCTTATTGTGACTATAAAATAGTTGTCATTCTTTACGTACTAACTTAGAGAATCAAAGAGAACTCATTAAGCCATGTCCATGCCACGGGAGAAATCCCTTAATAGCGAGGTAATACGATTGATGTCGTTTATCTGTCAGCTGTGGTTGTGACGGAAGATGTGTGTAGTGGTTGATGCCTATTAGTCCATATATGGAGCTCCTCCCACATACATATATGTTATGAGAATATTTGCTATAATAATCTTGACCATTTTTTATAAATTGCTAGCGGTGTATCCACCACCCCTCGAGAACGACTTTTTCCCTATTGTAGTTTCAAGCTTTCTTACAAATGTGATTCTTATTTTTTGCATTAAGTTTACTTCACTTTACTTTATTGTTTTTCTCAAACAACCCCCCCCCCCCCAAATTCTAATTTTCTTGCATCTTATAATTATTCCTTAAGTACTTCGTTTAGTTTTAGTTAAAAGCATTTTAGTCTTTCGCCTACTGCTCCATGTGGTATCGATATCTTTATTTTGAAACTAGCTACAAATGATTTATGCACTTGTAGTCATCACCTCCCTGATATGAACTAGATAACGTTTCTCGATCAATCTACCATTAATCATGATGTTGGGTCCCACATGTCAGCCTCTTATTACAAGAATTGTGTGTATGATGGTATTTTTTCCTTCGCTCCCGCTACCTTGTTCCAAACTTGATAGCGCTGCTAGATGCATCTACAGTTTAATCACACAGCTGGGCCCCACATGTCATCCTCTCATCAGAAGAAACGTGTGCATGATAATTTTTTCCCTGGCTCGTGACTCCCTGATTTTAACTCGATAACGTTGCTCAAACTATCTGCCGTTAATCACGATACTGGGTCCCACATGTTATCCTCTCATTAGAAGAATTGTGCGTATGATGGAATTTTTTCCTTCGCTCCCGCTATCCTGTTCCAAATTTGATCGTGCTGCCATTTAATCATGCATCTAGGCCCACATGTCATCCTCTCATTAGAAGAAACGTGTGTATGATGGATTTTTGCCCTCGGTCGCGTCTCCATGTTAACTTGATAGCATTTCTCACTGCTTCAGCCGCTTATTCAGGCTGATGGGTCCCATATGATAGCCTTACATTAGAAGAATCATGCCTTCTCTAGCGCTACCCTGTTCTAACTATATAGCATTGCTTGACAAATATGTCGTTTGGTCACGCTCCGGGGTCCCACATGTTAGCATTTTATTAGAAGAACGTGTGCATGTTAGACTTTTTTTCTTGCTTACGCCTCCGTGTTTCGAACTTGGCAATGTTGCTCGATGCATCAGCCATTTATACAGGATGGTGGGTCCCCGTGTCAGCCTCTCATTAGAACAAGCGTGTGCATGCTAGACTTTTTTCAAGCTTGCGCCTCCGTGTTTCGTACTTGCAACATTGCTCGATGCATCAGCCATTAATACAGGATGGTGAGTCCCTCATGTCAACCTCTCATTGGAAGATATATGTGCATGCTAGACTCTTTTCTCGCTCGCACCTCCCTTTTTGGAACTTGGCAATATTGCTCGATGTGGCACCACATATATAAGGTCTTGCTAGTGGGTTTCACATGTCAATATCTTTTTTTTGAAATGACATGTTAATATCTCTATAAATGAAACGTGTGTATAATGGACTTTTTTTCGGCTGCGTCTGCTGTTTTGACCTTGGTAACATAGCTAGATGTGGCATTCCTGTATGGTCTTGCTGCTAGAGCCCACATGTCAACCCCTCTGGTATGTCCTGGTTAGTGGGTCCCTGATGCCATCCTTTCTGTAAAGAAATACTTGCTAGAAGAAAATTAACTGGGACGCTGTAGGCTGGTGGGTCCGCCATGTCAGCCTCTCTGTAAAGCATTATTCTTAGAAGAAAATTAAGAGGGGCGTTGCAGGCTGGTGGGTCTGCAATGTCAGCCTCTCCACAAATAAATATTGCTAGAAGAAAATTAAGAGGGACACTGCATGCTAGTTGGTCCGCCGTGTCAGCCTCTCCGCAAAGAAATTTTGCTAGAAGAAAATTAAGCGGGACGCTGCAGGCTGGTGGGTCCATCATGTCAGCCTCTCCGTAAAGCAATATTGCTAGAAGAAAATTAAGAGCGACGCTGCAGGCTGGTGGGTCTGTCGTGTCAGCTTCTCTGTAAAGCACTATTGCTATAAGAAAATAATGTAAACCCAAAAAAATATTTGTCAAGCACAAAGGATTCAAACTCAAGACATCACACATATAACTGTGTGCGTTGCCACTACAACAAAGAAATCAAAAGATACCACCTTTTATCTCATCGTTAGTAAACTTTGTATTCTGTTGTGGATCCGCCGGATTTAGAACAAAGACCTTATCGACGGAGGGGGAAAAAGTGATAATTCTTTTGACAGATATATTCACGTACAAATATCAAAGAACCAAATTCACACATCACGTGCACCATAACTGGTATCCAGTGACTTCACTTGGTGAAATCACACTCACCACTGTCCAAAACACAACCAACAGTTCCGACAAAACACAGGCAAAATCTCTACTGTAAACAGCCTAGCACAGCAACATAACTTTTCACAAATTCAATAGCATTTGAATGATTCAGCAGTACAGAATAAGATAGAGAAAATAGACAGATTCCTAGTTTATATTCAACAACACTTGACCAATTTAGCAACATTTCAAAATGACTGATTCAACAATACATACACTAAAATTCAATAGCAGTACAGAGGGAACCAGACCTCACCGACGGAGTGGGAAAAGGCAGTAATTCTTTTGTTTTGACAGATATATTCATGTAAAAATATCTACAGAACTAGAGACACACACCGCTTGCGCCAAAACTGCACTGGTATCCAATGACTTCACTTGGTGAAATCACGTTGTATCTTTACCCTCTCTGCCTCTAATCACTGTACAAAACACAACCAACGGTTCCGATAAAACAGAGGCAAAAGCTCTAGTGCAAGCAGTGCAACAGCAACGACATAAATTTTCACAAATTCAGAAGCATTTAAATGATTCAGCAGTATAGAACTAGATAGAGAAAATATCAACAGATGCCTAGTTCATATTCAGTAGCACTTGACCAATTCAGTAGCATTTTAAAATGACTGATTCGGCAATACAACCACTGAAATTCAATAGCAGTACAGAGGGAACCAGTTCTTTCTTCGGCTCTAAAAACCATGCCAACAATTAGTTTGTCCTTTTCTCCAAACACGCTCAAATCACTGGAGAAAGCAAAACTGACGACCAATTCTGCTTTTGTGTGTAACCTCCTCCTCACATATTAAGATGGAACACAATCATTGTTATAATAGTTGGTCTTGGTCATATAGGGAACCGTCATATAGATACAAATATACCATACCAGTACGTACTAGTCATATCTCCAATCCCGCAAAAGGTTATCACAGTTTTACCACCCCTATATGATCAGTGGAGATAAGACAATCATATAATTAATTAAGATAGCATGCAAACAAAGAGCTAAACAGCTAGGAACTGCATGACCAGACTGCTGCATTCAGGGCAGCGAGATACATCGACCTTGACCATTCTTCCAATGGTAAGTTTGGCAGCTTCCCAGAACTTGGTCCACCTAGAAGTAGCTGCATGGCGCCCATCAGTCCAGTTAATGGCGTAGCATCCCTCGACTTGCACTCCTTTGCTCTACATCATGAAGAATATTGTGCCCTTTCTTTTGGCCCCGAGTTGCTTTGTGGCACTCTTAGGAAATTTCTGAGTCAAAGCAAGAGATAGACGCATAATTAATAAGAGCAATGAACTGAATCATGTGAAACTTGAGAAGACATAGAGAGCAGTTTATCTGCCGCCACTCACAAACATAATCCGGTGCGACCTTGAGATAACACATGTATAGGATACTATCTAACAAGGGGCTTGCGCCGGTGCCTGTGCTGGGGCTGGTGCAGTAGCTGGTGCTGGTGCATGAATAGGGACTAGTGCAGGAGATGGTGTCGCTGCCTGTGTTGGGGCTGGTGCCGGTGCGGGAGTTGGTGCCGATGCAGTTAATTGAAGAGGGGCTAGTGCAAGAGCCAGAACCGATGTCGGCGCCAGCAGCTTGATGCTAGATTTATTCTGACGGGTAGGTAAGCTGACTGCAGGGATGGTATAGGCATATGAGATGTGTGCAAGAAAAATGGATATTATACTCCAACAATTACTCACAAGACAGTGATCAGAGGATGTGATGAGTATACAAGCAATTAAGTTACTACTACCTCCAATCTTTATCCTTCGGTCAACAGGTGTCGGAGCAGGAACTAGGTCCTGTGTCGGTGCGGGTGTTGGTGTCGGTGCCAGCAGCTTGATGCTGGTTACCTTGTGTGGGGGAGGTAAGGGGACTGCAGGAGTGGTCAGAGAGGCATATGATATGTGTACAAGAAAAATGGTTTCTTACACTCCTAGATAGTGATCAGAGTATACAAACAAATTAAGTTACTACCTCTTATCTTTCTCCTACTTAGGTCAACAGGTGCCGTTGCAGGAACTGGGGCTGGTGTCGGTTCCAGCAGTTGATGCTGGCACCCTTCTGGAAGCGAACTGCACAAGTGATAAGAGTCATACGATTAGTGAAGACAATGGTGCAGAATAGTTAGTCGCAAGAAAGTCATCAGAGGTTGTGATCAGTATAGAAGAAAATTACTTAGTAGTACCTCTGTTCTTAGCCCTTTGGTCAATAGATGTACGATGGCTTGCAAGTATCTGCCTAGGCTTGCTAAAATCAAGTGCTACCTCGTCCCCCCTGCTTCAGACCATTCTCATAGACATACTTGAACCAACCCCGGCCACCCAAATAGGTGGTGGCGATCGTCAGGGAGACATCCACATCATATAGTTTCTGCAAGCCTTTTGGGTCCTTGGTATACAGTGTTAGAAACTTGTTATTTCCGAACAGCTTGTTGATAATGGGGTGAGCGACACAAGGGACAACCTTCATGAGAAAATTGATACACAAGTAAGACGACAACAAGAAAAGTCAGATACAAGATATTACATCACATTATTCTAAACCGCTTGGAATCCATACCTGATACCATGGGTACCCTTCGCGAAGGGTGGCCATGCACCATTTTTCTTTCATGATGATAAGTGTGTCCATTTCCTTCATGTTGATGTGATACAGAATCTCCATTGCTCTTTTTGAAAGAACGCATCTTTTGTGGTGATCCTGAGTGATACTTGTCAAAGCTATGCTTCCTCTTCCTGTTCTCAACTTGCTTCATCTTCCTCTCTAAAATTTTAGCTTTGTCACATAGTGATTGATAAGTTGGAACATAAGCAACTGACAACTGCATGGACATTTCATCATTTAGTCCATCTAGGAACTTTTCCTTCCTCTTATCATCGGTGTCAGTATCATATGGAGCATAACGTGACAGATTGTTGAATTCCTCAATATATTCAGCAACGCTGCGGTGATGTTGTTTAAGGTTGTGAAAATCCTTCTTCTTTAAACTCATCACGCCTGAAGAGATATGGTTAATGCGAAAACCATCTTCAAATATTTCCCAAGTCACTTCTTCAATGGCGTAAGTGAATTGAAAGTTGTCCCACCATATAGCTGCAGGGCCTTCGAGCAAGTGTGCTGCAAATCTCACTTTCTCGGCATCAGAGCATCCAACAGTCACTAAATCCCTATCCACTGAACGTAACCAGTCATTGGCTACCATTGGATCAGAAGTACCAGAGAACTTTGCAGGTCTCAACCTTAGAAATCTAGTGAGCATATCTAGAGCTGGTGGATTGTTGTTGTTCTGGTTGTTATTGTTGTTGTTTAGATTCTGATTCTGATTCTGATTGTTGAGGTTTGCCATGAATTGTGTCATCATCTGCATTAGCTCAGCATGTGCAGTCATCATCTGTTGTATCTCATTTCCATTGTTGTTGTTTCCATTGTTTGCACGGTTGTTGGAACGTCTCGGAGGCATTGATGCGTGCACCCAGTGTTGACGTGAGACACTTCGTTGGAACCCCAAGAGCAAGGTGTGATGAGCACAACAGCAAGTTTCCCTCAGTAGAGACCGAGGTTATCGAACCTAAAGGAGGAAGGAAACGTCTCAAAGGTGTTGCTGGCAACGTGGAGACCTGCACAACACAAACTCAAGACTTTGCCCCAACGAATCAGTGAGGTTATCAAGCTCACCGGTTTGCTGTAACAAAGGATTAAACGTATGGTGTGGAAGGTATTGGTTTGCAACAAGTAAACAAGTAACAGTGGAAGATGTATCAATGGTAAAGATTGGACCGGGGTCCATAGTTCATTAGAGGTGCTCTCCTTAGATAAACAACATGGCATGAAGGGTAAACAAATTACAGCGGGGCAATTGACAGGAACTGTGCAAGGCATAACAATGCAATTACTAGCCGAAAAGATCCTATGAGGTTGATTGGGCAATACAACAATATACATAGACCGTCATCCAACTACATCTATGACTAGAAGTCCACCTTCAGGTTATCATCTGAACCCCCTCCAGTATTAAGTTGCAAGCAACAGACAACTGCTTTAAGCAAAGTGTGTAAGGTAAACAGTCCACATGTTCCATGAACAAGAGACCATTGTTTTTTTATGGTAAAACAGTAGGGTAAAAACCCCCACTGCAATTTTTATAAATCATAATGAGTTACAAGCAGTAGATATTTACAAGTTCAAGTCCACCTCAATGAGGGAAAGCGCCATGGCTAACTATCTCCTATCTAAATTGTTACTGATCCAGGCATTGAGGTCCTGGTAATACTTTTTCTTAATCCTACACAGGACCCATCTTAATTCCTGAGAAACAATAGCTCTCCATTCATCAAGGGAAGCACGCTTGTTGTTAAAGGTTTCATTGTTTCTGCATATCCATATGCCCCAAGCCCCAAGAATAATAATCTCCATTGCAAAGGGGACTTTTAGCCTGCGTTTTATACTAGTCAACGCCTCAAGAGATTTAAGACATTGTCTCGGACAGGGAAAATTTCATCCCATCATGCTTTTGCAAAAGAACGACCGTTGTTTTCTCCTAGTAGCAACAACACATCTACAACCGAAGAGATTTCTGTCACTTCCCTTGGAAACTAGAGGCATGAACCCACTATCGAGCATAAATACCCCCTCTTGGAGTCACTGGCAACTAGTTGGCCAAGATAACCACTAGCAACGGAGAGCATGCAAGATCATAAACAACACAGACATGATAGAATCATAAAGATAAAACCATTAATCAAACCAACATAATAATCTCAATATCCATCGGATCCCCGCAAACACAACATGCATGATTACAAATAGATGAGATCTTGATCATGAACGGAGCTCACAAGATCTAGACATGAAAGCACAAGGAGGAGATACAACCATCTCGCTACTACATGGACCCATAGTCCAAGGTGGAACTACTCACGAGTCATACCAGAGAGAAGGCCTCCGGGATGATCTCCCCTCCGGCAGGGTGCCGAGAAGAACTTCAGATCCCCCACGATCTAGGGACGATGGTGGCGGTGGCTACAGACAGTTTCATGGATTTCTGATCGGGTACTCAGGGTTTCTGCATCGGGGGCTTCTTATAGGCGAAGGGGGAGGCCAAGGCGGCAGCCAGAGGGGGAAAACCCTACCCAGGCACGGGGTAGGGCCCACCCGCGCCTAGGGGGTTTAGCCGCCCTGGCACGCCACCTCGTCTCTCCTCTGGACTTCTTGTTCCCCACAGAAAGTTATTGACTTTGTCCTTCGTCCCGTCCAATTCCGAGAATATTTCTTTACTAACTTTTCTGAAACCAAAAACAGCAGAAAACAGGCATCTGGCACTGTTGCAACTTGTTAATAGGTTAGTACCAGAAAACATGTAAAAAACACCTCAAAGTGTGGACAAGTAAAGCAAAGTAGATACTAAACAAGCATGGAGCATCAAAAATTATAGATACATTTCCAACATATCAGCATCCCCAAGCTTAACTCCTGCTCGTCCTCGAGTAGGTAAGTGATAAAAGAATAATTTTTGAGGTGACATGCACCCTCACAATAAAGATCCAACTATTTGCAAGCATTGAAAGCTGGGATCAAAGAACTCTAAACATGTGCATGAAAGATGTAGTTCTAACAATAGGACATAGTAACTATGCATGCAACATGGCAAGCTACAAACAATGATCATGAATAATATGCATTGAAAAACGTTTGTTTGGTTCACATGCAGAAAACATAGCATAGTGGCAATCAGCTTGTCCCTCATAGAGTATCAATATAATGCATAGGACACCTGCAAAGTTCACAAGAGTGACTAGAAACAAGTAGCACAAGAACAAGTAATAAAACAATATGCATCAATTAATAAGCTTTGGAACACTGCACATAGAACGACAACTATGCTCTCTTAATGGTGCCTAAAGGTAGAAGGTGGAGACTCAATAGTGGTGGAAGAAAAGCCTTTCTGTAAAGGAAGCAGGGATTACAATTTTCAAAAAGAGCTTCCAAAAATTATGGTACTTGTTAGCTTTCAGCCCTCATTACCCCTATCATAAGCATCTTGAAGTTGTTAAGGTTAAAGTGGCAAAGCTGGAGTATATGCTTGACGAAGTATAATTTGGCAATCTCATGCCCCTTGAATACGAGGGCCACACCTCATGCATACTCAACTTTGGGTCCAGGTAAGTTCTTCTCACTGTAAGTATTTGCATATCATTGAGAACCGCCAACGGGGTACCCCTTGCACATGGTACAGGAGCTTTCCCATAACCAAAATGACAAGGCAAGCAGACAATGAGCATCTCAACAATTCTTCTTATGTACCATGGGAATATGGTGCTTTTTTCTCTCTTTCCTCTTTTCTCAATGTGTCTCTTTTTTATAAGAAGAATGCTTCATAGATGTCACTATGGTGATGCTGCAAGTTTCCACCATGATTAGGCATGGCTTAGGCTAGCGGCCCAGGCGTTTCTCTAACACAGTATACAAACTCCATGGACTTACAAGTTCCCTCTTTATTTCACACCGGTGACATCCATAGATAAAAGAACATGATATCAACTGAGTACAACAAGGTACAAGTGCAATGTTGAAAACGTTCCCCGTGACAGCACGGTTCTGCTAATTCCAACTTATAAGTGCAAGCATATACAAAAAAGTTGTCACAATGGTTCAAGTTTATTAGGGTCAAAGAATAAAGTGTGCCATCAAGTTCGTGAGGGCTTTAATCACTAAGTTTTCACATAACAAAATAGTTTTTAATTGGAAGATAGATGAAAACAAGAATATACTTGGAATGGTGTAACACACCATGCATAGGAGTTTATAGTAGACACTTTGTAATAACTTGGTTTCTTAGGAGTTGGAAGCATGAGTAGAACTTACTCATACAAGTGGAGGCTAGCAAAAGACTGGGAGCAACGAACTAAGAGAGCAATAATGGCCAAAATTATGCAATGCAACAAAGCAAACTAATCAAAGCAAAGAGTGGTACTACAAGTCAAGGACTAAATGATCATAGAGGATAATGGTGACTTGTCATAGTCATAGCATGGTGTGAGCATGTGCCAAGTCAACCCAAGCAAAACATCAAAGGAGAATACCATAATACTATGCTTTTGCATGCTAAAACAATGCATAATTTCTTCAAGGCACACTAAGCAATCCCAATTGTTTGGAACAAGACATGCTACAGCAATAATCAGTAAGCATAATGCTAAAACAACACCTAGCATGTCATGCTAAAGTCTAAGTCACAGTCAATGCAAGCTCCTCTTGCACTTCAAGCAAGAACTTACTACTCCTTTCCAAACACCAAGCAAACTTATTTGCAAAACAACACAGCGAGAGCGGGGGTCCAAACTAATAAAGCAAACTAAACAAACTAAGCAAAGCAAACGAAAACTAAGACTCTCCAAGAACAATACAACTGTGCATGAAACAATAAAAACGAAGTGTCTAGACAGACCTGAGCTTTTTATTGATGAAGAAGGGGATGCCTTGGGCATCCCCAAGCTTTGATGCTTGTACCTCTTAGATATTTCTTGGGGTTACACCATGGTGGCATCCCCAAGCTTGTGTTTTTGTCCATTGTTCATCTCATTGCATCATTCTCTCTCTACACCTGAAATTTTTTCCTTCATACAAAACTTCACACAATCTTCATTAGCAACATTAGCTTATTCAAAAGATATTAGACCACTGGAAAAGCTTTGGAACAGCAAAGCTTTTCACTAAAAACACAACCTACTGTAGTAACTCATTCAAAGAAACTCAATTTACCTGAAAAGAGCTCAAAAAGGAATCAATAAGAAGCAAATGCAAATAATGACAGAAATCTGTCAAAACAGACCAGCAGGTAGAAACTAATTTTTTCGAACATCTTCTGTTGCTCAAATCAAAAAGTTATGAACTAAGGAAAGTTATCCAACATACTGGGGGATTTATTCGTAAATTTTGAGCTCAATCCGAGTTATAGAGCCTCCTCACGAATTTGTTTGGTGGAGGACAGAAATCTATTTCGGGACAGCAACTCCCCAAATCTTATTTCCCTCTTATTAGAGGTCATTCTTGGCACAAAAAGCAAACAAAAAGGATAAGGAGAGGTGATTACAGAAGTAATAACTTCCAAGACTTAAGGAAACTCTTGGGTTATTTCCCAACAAGTACTTTTCTTTAACGCCTTTAAGTTAGGCACAAGAAGCAAGAATAATCAAGTATTTTCAAATGAAGAAGCATTAACATCAAACCTTGCTTTCAAAGGAGGAGCAAAAAGGAAACTTCTCTCTTCTCATATGAAAGTGTTCAATACCTTTCTTTAATGGAAATGATATTTAATGGTGCCTTCTTTCATATCAATGATGGCACCAACTATTCTAAGAAAAGGTCTTCCCAAAGTAATAGGACAAGAAGCATTGTATTTAACATCCAAAATCTAGAAATCAATAGGGACATAAGAATTGTTAACCATAATGAGAACATCATTAATACTCCCCATGAGTTTCTTCTTAGAATTATCATTGAGTGGGACATTCAAATAACAATCTTCTAATGGTGGCAAATCAAGCATTTCATAAATCTTCCTAGGCATAATAGAGACACTAGAACCAAGATCACATGAAGCTTTGAGATCAAAGTCATTCACTTGCATATTAATAATGGGTTCCCAACTATCTTCTACTTTCCTAGGAATGGAAGCTTTGTGTTTTAATTTCTCTTCCCTAATCTTAACAAGAGCATCAGTAATGTGTTTGGTAAGGCAACATGCATATCACTAGCATCAGGACTTCTAGCAAGCTTTTGTAGGAACATAATCACTTCAGAAATATTGCAACCATCAATATCAAAGTCAAACTTAGCATCACTAGTAGTAGGCTCACTAGGCTTAGGCATAGTAGGAGGAGGAATAGGGGCTACTTGTGGTTTAGTGGTGATAGTGCACACACTATTGTTTCTATCAATTTCAGCTTCCCTTTCCCACCTAGCATGAAGTTGAGCTAACAGCCTAACATTTTCGTCAATAGTAACTTGTATGGCATGAGCAGTAGCAAAGGTGTTTTCCATAGTTTCAGTTTTAGCAGCCATTTTATTAACCAAGGAAGTTTGAGCTTCAGACAAAGAGGATATATTTTTCTCAACAGTTAAAAGCTTTTCCTCTATAGTCTTATTGAAAGTGGTTTGTTTACTAATAAAGTCCTTGAGCATTACTTCAAGTTCAGAGGGGGAACTTCTAGCATTATTGTAATAGCTTCCATAGGAATTGCCATTATTAGGAGGATAAGGCCTATAATTGTTGTTGCTACCAAAATTATTCCTATAGGCATTGTTGTTGAAAATATTGTTTCTAATGAAGTTCACATCAACTTGCTGTTCTTGAGCAACCAAAGGGGCTAAGGGAACACTATTAGTATCTAGAGGAGCTTTCCCATTAACAAGCATAGCCATAATAACATCAATCTTTTTACTCAAAGAGGAAGTTTCCTCAACAGAATTTACCTTCTTACCATGTGGAGCTCTCTCAACATGCCATTCAGAGTAGTTAACCATCATATTATCAAGGAACCTTGTTGCAGCACCGGTGAGTCCCATAAAAGTACCTCCAGCAGCAGAATCCAACAGGTTTCTTGAGGAGAAGTTCAAACCTGCATAAAAAGTTTGGATAATCATCCAAGCAGTGAGTCCATGAGTAGGGCAATTTTTAACCAAAGATTTCATTCTTTCCCAAGCAGGAGCAACATGTTCACTATCAAGTTGTTTAAATTTCATGATATCACTTCTCATAGATATAATTTTAGTAGGAGGATAGTACTTTCCAATAAAAGCATCTTTGCACTTAGTCCAAGAATCAATACTATTTTTAGGAAAAGAAAGCAACCATTCTTTAGCTTTTCCCCTCAAGGAGGAAGGAAAAAGCCTGAGCTTAATAATATCTCCATCTACATCCTTATACTTTTGCTTCTCACAAAGTTCAACAAAGCTATTAAGATGGGCAGCAGGATCATCAGAACTAGCACCAGAAAATTGCTCTCTCATCACAAGATTCAACAAAGCAGGCTTAATTTCATAAAAGATAGCATCAGGAGCAGGTGGAGCAATAGGTGTGCTTAGGAAATCATTGTTGTTGGTACTAGTGAAGTCACACAACTTGGTGTTCTCATCAGAGTTCATTTTGGCAAAGGTTGGCAAGCCCAAAACAACAGCAGTAGCTAGACCAGGAACTAATTTTTGTGTGTTTTTGAACAAGGCAAGCAAACCAAGCTAGACTATTTTTTTGGGTTTTTTTGATAAGAGGCAAACAAAACCAAGCAAAAGAAACAAAGCAAACTAAAAACAAAGTAAAGATAAAGGAAGTGAAGGACTCCCCTAGTGAAGACGTCCTTAGCCTCCCCGACAACGGTGCCAGAAATCTTGTTGATGACTCCTTGATGGCGCCAGAGAACTTGACGGGGAGGAAAAGGTTGAAGCTGTCCTATAGGTCCCCGGCAACGGCGCTAGAAATCTTGATGCATGCACCCAGTGTTGACGTGGGACACTTCGTTGGAACCCCAAGAGCAAGGTGTGATGTGCACAGCAGCATGTTTCCCTCAGTAGAGACCGAGGTTATCGAACCTGAAGGAGGAAGGAAACGTCTCAAAGGTGTTGCTGGCAACATGGAGACCTGCACAACACAAACTCAAGACTTTGCCCCAATGAATCAGTGAGGTTGTCAAGCCCACCGGTTTGCTGTAACAAAGGATTAAACGTATGGTGTGGAAGGTATTGGTTTGCAGCAAGTAAACAAGTAACAGTGGAAGATGTATCAATGGTAAAGATTGGACCGGGGTCCATAGTTCACTAGAGGTGCTCTCCTTAGATAAACAACATGGCATGAAGGATAAACAAATTACAGCAGGGCAATTGACAGGAACTGAGCAAGGCATAGCAATGCAATTACTAGCCAGAAAGATCCTATGAGGTTGATTGGGCAATACAACAATATACATAGACCGTCATCCAACTACATCTATGACTAGAAGTCCACCTTTAGGTTATCATCCGAACCCCCTCCAGTATTAAGTTGCAAGCAACAGACAACTGCTTTAAGCAAAGTGTGTAAGGTAAACAGTCCACATGTTCCATGAACAAGAGACCGTTGTTTTCTCCCTAGTAGCAACAACACATCTACAACCGAAGATATTTATGTCACTTCCCTTGGAAACTAGAGGCATGAACCCACTATCGAGCATAAATACCCCCTCTTGGAGTCACTAGCAACTAGTTGGCCAAGATAAACCAGTAGCAACGGAGAGCATGCAAGATCACAAACAACACAGACATGATAGAATCATAAAGATAAAACCATTAGTCAAACCAACATAATAATCTCAATATCCATCGAATCCCCGCAAACACAACATGCATGATTACAAATAGATTAGATCTTGATCATGAACGGAGCTCACAAGATCTATACATGAAAGCACAAAGGAGGAGATACAACCATCTAGCTACTACATGGACCCATAGTCCAAGGTGGAACTACTCACGAATCATACCAGAGAGAAGGCCTCCGGGATGATCTCCCCTCCGGCAGGGTGCCGGGAAGAACTTCAGATCCCCCACGATCTAGGGACGATGGTGGCGGCGGCTACAGACGGTTTCATGGATTTCTGATCGGGTACTCAGGGTTTCTGCATCGGGGGCTTCTTATAGGCGAAGGGGGAGGCCGAGGCGGAGGCCAGAGGGGGCAAACCCTACCCAGGCACGGGGTAGGGCCCACCCGCGCCTAGGGGGTTTAGTCGCCCTGGCACGCCACCTCGTCTCTCCTCTGGACTTCTTGTTCCCCACAGAAAGTTATTGACTTTGTCCTTCGTCCCGTCCAATTCCGAGAATATTTCTTTACTAACTTTTCTGAAACCAAAAACAGTAGAAAACAGGCATCTGGCACTGTTGCAACTTGTTAATAGGTTAGTACCAGAAAACATGTAAAAATCACCTCAAAGTGTGGACAAGTAAAGCAAAGTAGATACTAAACAAGCATGGAGCATCAAAAATTATAGATACGTTTCCAACGTATCAGGCATCTGTTGGTTTAATAGGGATAAGTAATGATAGATAAATCTAAATAAGTTCTAACACACAACCCAAAACAAACAATTTCAATCAAACAATCAACAAGCAACTAATCACTTAACAACTTATGAGTTTAACTCATGAGTTGAAGAAAACAACAAGTTTTCTTGAAACAATCAACCTAGTATAGTCATACCACATAGGTCGATATGATCCATACACTAACACGATACGGAAGTCTTAAATAGTTGGTAGGCAATCTAATGTCTCTTGGGTCACACTATGATAACATCACTGGGAGCTCTCTTTTGAGTTGGGCAATCATCGGTGAAGTGTCCTGTCTTCCGACAGTGATGGCAAAACACCTTTGTCATGTCTCGGGTCCTGTTCCTTGAAGTTTTGTTGTGGTTGTCTTAAAGTTCTTTCTTTAGACATTCATTGATGTTGTGGCCTTCCTTCTTGCATTTGGAGCAGGTGGTATGGCTAAGGTTTTCTTCTATCTTTTTGAGAGCTTGGTACATTCCATCCTTGACTTTTTCTTTCACTTGTTGCACTATGAAGTCGAGATGGCACTTGGCAGGAATGTGGTCGGTTACTTCACATAGGAAACAAGTAACTTGAGATGTAGGGAACTCTTCAACTGGATGGTTGGAATCACAATAGGGACATTGATCTTGATGTTTCCTAGAGGTGTGGCCTACTTCTCCACATATTTTGCAAGCTCGAGGACTTTTCGCAACTTGTATCTTGAACTTCTTGTTGACATGATCCATCTTCAAGGTCCTTAGATAAAGCAAAAGGCTGGTTTTCTACATGTTTGAAGGAGAAAAGATTTAGTAAAGAATGATCAAGGTATACGAGAAAATCTACTAAGTATATAATTATAAGTTCATTCCTAACAAGGGACTTTGTCCAAATACTAGGGTTATGAACCTACAGGCAACACAGTGCTCTGATACCATCTGTAGCGGACCCAAACCCGGCTTGGTTCGAAATCCCTGTAATTACAGTGCTAGTCCCTGGATCGAATAGCTAGCACCCACAGTTTAATATGTAATATCAAGTTACAAAGGTCATATTACATCGTAGGATCCAGAATATAAATACTTATTACAATCTCATAGCCATAGACTATCTTATTACAAAGCAGCGGAATAAAATTAAAGCATGGAGTCATTCATCTTCATGTGCCACAGTCAAACATGTTGGGTGCAGACTCGTAACCCCTACTCATAAAACATCACTATCATCAAGTAATCCTACAACATGATAAGTTATAGCCACAAGGGTCAATACATTTGAATTGTATTGGCAAGTGTCACTACTATGTGGAAATAAATTGGAATCTATCAATACATGCATATTTGGCTAAGTAGAATTTAGGCTCATTTGCAGAAAGCAATATGGTTTTATCCTATCTTTTCAAAATAGTTTTGATCTTTCAACAATCTTTCTGAACTCCTTGGCAAACTCCAAGTGCTTCTAATCCCTTGTTGAGTTTTACTTTGAGAAATTGGAATGTCGAGATCTTCCATAGCTTCAGGCCTTAGTTGCTCAGAGTTGTCCGTAACCGGGGACATGGCTAAGTACTTAGAATTTGATCTTCTGCAGAAGTTATACACTTTACCCACATGACACAATCTCGTCTTGACGCCACCAGTGGCCGCTGGATAAGTACACACCAAATGGAGTACCGGCAAATCGAGAATGTGACAAAGTCTTTCCATAGAAGTCCCCCAATACATAATGCTAGTACGTCTACCAGGCAACAATGTAAGGATATACTTCTAATACATAATTCTAGTTAACCTGAATAGGTACCATTGCAAGGGTCTTCCACTATGTAATTGACTAAGCCAGAGCCCATTTAGCATGTGGTTGTACACGAAAGCCACTGTATGAGAAACATGTTCAATCTCTAAGTACCTGGGTGGTATTCTTCTAGTGCGAACACGAAAAACATAGCCATAAATATGGTTTCCTTCGTTGCCACCTTATTCACAACTGAGTATCCACATTCCACCCAGGTGAAGTACTTTTTTATTATATAAAAAATATATTTTTCCAACACTTTATATAATCATAACATGATATTCCACCCAGAAACTATAGCAGGACTAAGCATACTACAACTTACGATGTTTTCACTAAGTAAAGTCTAAAGGATATCCTATATAGGACATAGCATAGCATAGTAACATAGTAGTCCTATCATGCATACTACAAAAATTCCACTAAGTATAATGAAAATAGTAGGACATGGATGATAGTGCCACTTGCCTTAGTAGTTGGTACACTCTTCGCAATTACAAACTTGGCAATTCACACAATCTATCAAACAAAACAACCAAGACAAAACATACACAAGATCAACACTAATGGCAATACCAAAATCATGCAAAGTATGCAAACATGCAAGATGATAATTCTTATTGTACAAATTGTTATAACAAGGTTCTGAACATTACTAAGTGTATTCTAAACATTTTATATTTTCAAGATTACAAATGCAACCATTTGGTGTAATTATAGCAATTAGCAATATTTTGTAACTCTTCGAAAGGCCGTTCTCACTAATTAATTGCCACGATCTTATTTGTACTAGAATAAAATTATATTTTGGTCTTAATGTAGAGAGGGTTCAATATACAACCATTTGCAAAAGGATTCACTTAAAAATAATTTACGCAACAATTTTTATACTCAAAATACTCCACAAATGGTTCTGTATAAAACGGTATTTTAACAGACTCAAAAATATCTAATTATGGCTCTACTGTGTTCTACTCGTTTTTGTGAATCCATATACATATTATTTTTGGATATACAAAACTAAAGATATGATTTTTACAAGTTTCTATGTTCTTATGTCTAAAAATTCGAAAATAGGAATAGATAATACACTTGGCAGATTCTAATTGGAGGATACCCCTTCGTTTAAGTGATCTATGATGACCTTTAGATGAAGATCTAATGGTCCAGGATAGCTCACCGGAATAACTCGTCGAAGAGTTCGCCGGATTTACGGGCACGGGCTTGGCGTTGCCGTTCCCGTTGCTAGGAACGTCACCGGAATCAAATAAGACGTGGACGACATAGAGAACATCGAGGCGGTGCTACTGGACGTGATTTAGAGGTCGTTCGTCCCCAAAGGTGACGACAATCCACAGCTGAAGCGACATGCGACGTCGACGGCGCGGCCAACTACAATAAGAAGATGCACAATCATGTTCTGGAGGTAGGCAACATCAAGAGTAGTCTTATGGTAGAAGGAATTAACAAAGACTCACCGAGGATGACAAGATTTGACGATGAACTCCTAGATTAGGCTGATCTTGGCATGGTTCATGTGTGTTCTACAGAGCTTCTCTCGAGAAAGTTTAGGAACGAAAGTGATGGAGTAGGAGAGGAATATGGTGCTCGTCTCGGTTTTCTCTAAGGTGGCCTGTGGAGGGATATCAGAGGGTGCATGCCGACGGGTGGCACTCGGAGCACCGCATTGGTTTGAGAGATTAAGGCTATGAGATGGAGTACTAATTCCCTGAATGGGACGTCTATAAAATTTGGAGTAACTTTCGTATTTATGTCGAAGTAAAACAGTCACACAATTGATGGAGAGATGATGGAAAAGAAACAGGCATGGTCATGGTGGTAACATACATACATGTAGATAATGGAGGTGGAAGAAATCAATCTCCTTTCGATCAGTCTAGCTGAGACAAGAAGGGCAGCCCAACAAGAAAATGAAGGAGGAAAAAAAGACAAGGGAGTTGGGCTTGGGCCGCTATTTTTTTCCTTCGACGTTTTTTTCTTTTTTTGTTTTATTTTTTTAGTTTCTAATTTGTCTCTTCAATTTGATTCAAATTTGTACCAAACCTTTCTTAGAAAAAAATTATAAAATATAATTTGACAGTTTACTTCAATTAGAGTATTTGGAATATTTTTAAAAAAGTATAACTCATTTAAAATAAATGAGCATGCTACGTACGTCTAGTTTTATTATTTTCTATTTTTTTTTTATAAAAACCATATCTTTTGACTTAGGACTTCAAAAAGGTTCAAACCAATTTCCTTAACTTTATAATTTTATTCTTTATCATAATCACTCATTTAAAAATACTTTTATTTTGTTTTTAGTCATTGCCTTAATTTGACTTTATTTTCTTCCTATATTTTTATAAATTTTATATCATTTTATCTGGAGCTCCATATAGAGTCAAACTGATTCCTATGGTTTTATAATTTTGTCCTTTATATTTTTAGCTCACTTAGGAATTCTTTTGTATATTTTAAATATGGAATATATCCAAAGTCTAATATTGTTAAGTGTCCAATTCAACTTTGAGAAGTAAGTTATTTCTCTTTGTTTTTAAAATGCAACCATGCATGCTTTCTGATTTTTTTTGAAAACTTGCACACCCCTTCACAAACAAAATAAACTTTTATTTGTCTTGGGTTTTAGAAAAATTATATCAAAGGGTTAAAAGTTTTTGTTCCCTCTGAACTTCATCCATCAAAAGATTTTTTTTCCACATTTCAAAATTTGGAAAATTTTGGAATGTGACAAATTCTATCAAACTTTTTGGGTGTGATTAAACAAGACTTGATGGCTCTTTTTGCACAGCTGCATGAAGTTGAATTACCATTATTTAAGCTTAACTTTAGTGTTGTCACCCTGCTGCCCAAAAAAGAAAATTGGGTCCAGATACAACAATACAGACCAATTTGCCTACTGAATGTTAGCTTCAAAAAATTTACGAAGGTAGCAACGAACCATATTTATGTGATTGCTCACAAAATTATTAGACCAACCTAGACAGCTTGCATGCCTGGTCGGTATATTCTAGAAGGTGTGGTAGTCTTACATGAGACCATTCATGAGATACATAGAAAGAAAATGGATGGGGTGCTATTCAAAATTGATTTTGAAAAGGCATACGATAAAGTAAAATGGCCTTTCTTACATCAAGTACTTCGAACGAAAGGTTTTGATCCTTTATGGTGTGAATGGATTGATAATTTTCTTCGAGACGGAAGCTTTGCTATTCGTGTCAATGATGACATTGGTCATTACTTCCAAACTAGAAAGAGGCTACGACAAGGAAACCCTTTATCCCCTATCATATTTAATATTGTAGCGGATATGATTGCCATTCTTATTGCTAGAGCCAAAGAGAATGGACAGGTAGCTGGGTTGATACCTCACTTGGTCGAGGGGGAGTGTATTTTATAATACACTGATGATACAATCTTGTTCATGGAATATGATCTTTAGAAAGAGGTCAACATGAAGCTCATACTCTATATCTTCGAACAATTATCGGGACTAAAAATTAATTTTCATAAAAGCGAGATTTATTGCTTTGGCGCAGCCGCTAGCCAAGAGAAAATTTATAAGGAAATCTTTGATTGTAAATCGGGATCATTGCCGTTTAGATACCTAGGGGTACCTATACATCATAGGAGGATACGGAGTTCAGAATGGAATCCGATTAAAAACAGATTTGAAGGTAAATTAGGTTGTTGGCAAGGGAATTTATTATCCTACGGGGATAGACTGGTGCTAATCAATTCTATCCTATCTAGTATGCCTATGTTCATGCTATCTTTTCTTCAAATACCAAAGGATGTGAGTAAAAGATTAGACTTCTATTGTTCATGTTTCTTTTGGCAAAGTGATGAACATAAGAAGAAATATAGACTAACTAAATGGAATATTATTTTCTGACCCAAAGATCAGCGGGCTTGGGCATAGAGGTGCTAGAACTGAAAAATATATGCTTGATTAGCAAGTGGTTCCACAATAGCTACGAACGAAAACGCTAGCACAAGTTGAAGCTAAACCGATGGATTCACCTTTTTGGAAGGGACTAATGGGAGTAAAAGATGAGTTCTTTGCCCGCGGTACTTTTAAAATTGGTGATGGAAAAGACATTAGGTTCTGGGAATATACTTGGCTAGAAGAGACGTCGCTCGCCCAACAATACCCTTCTCTTTACACTATTGTGCACAAGAAAAACATTCTTGTGTCTGATGTTTTATCCCACAATCCGATCAATATTACTTTTAGACGGAGCTTAACAGGAAATAAATGGGATGCATGGCTGCATCTATATGTGAGAGATTAATGGAAATAACTTTGACAAATGATCCCGATAAATTTATATGGAGGCTAACCAAGAATGGGGTCTTCACAGTTAAATCGATGTATGAGGATCTCATGAATGGTCATCCTCGTTTCCCCACTAGATATCTATGGAAGTTAAAGATACCAACAAAAATTAAGATTTTCATATGGTTTCTTAATAAGAAGTGTTATTAACAAAAGATAATCTTGCAAAAAGGAATTGGAATGGATGTAAAAACTGTTGCTTTTCTGACACTGATGAAACAATTGAACATTTATTTTTATCATGTCATTTTGCTAAGATTTTATGGCTATGGTGTTCTTCCACATTTAACCTACCTCCTCCAACCAATATCACTAATATGTTTAGGAATTGGCTAAATAGGATAGACAAAGCGAGTAAAGGAAGAATAAGTATAGACATTTAGGCCATATGTTGGTCTATTTGGAAATGTCAAAACAACTTTATTTTTGACAATGCTGGAGTTCTATTTTTTGCAAGTTATTCTTATGGCAGCGTACTGGATTCAGCTCTGGGCTCTTTTTTTACCCGACCACCTGCGGCAACCCATGGTTTTTGGGTGCATCCGTCTTATGACGGTTACTACGGTTTTTTTTCAACCAATCTTCGTGACATCATTCTAATATATTGACTCGTGTCTAGTTACTCTTTTAGAGTTTGATCTCGTGTAAGAACTTTTTTTTTATTCGGATGGTTGGTGTTTGTATCAACCTTATCTAATCCTTGAGATGTAATACTTGGACATCTTTTTTATATTTATTAATAAATGGATGTGTGCATCCTAGGATGCAGAGGCCTGGGATTCTCCCATTTTGAAAAAAACAAAGCTAAAAAATCTTATATTTTGAAACGGAGGAGTATTAGTTTAGAAACATAAAGAAAATTTAGATGCTATATGTATACCATTTAGATCCTATCACTTTACATACCATTCATTTTTTGTCCCAAGTGCATGGGGTTTCATTTGATTCTACTACGAATTTAGACTTTCTGCCTAGGTGGTCGGAATTTATGTTGGCCTCAGAGGTAGTAGTACTCCCTTCATCCAGAAATAACTGACTTAAATTTATTTAGATTTAAATATATTTATACACCAAAATACGCTAGATACATTTGAATCTAGTTAAAACTAAATCAATTATTTTTGACGGAGGAAATACTATATTACTTTAGAAGATGCAGATTTCCTGTAGCTAGAGACAAGTTCCAGATCTGGTATTTGAAAGCTAGCCCAGTTTCTGTTGCTCCCGCAAGACTGGAGCAACGCGTCATACTTTTCCCTTCCTCATCCATTTACTTATGTTCCTCGTCTTTCCCTTTCCTAATCCGCGAACAAAAAAAATTTGGTAGTAGGCAGGCTAGCTACACTCATGAATTTATTGTACTATATATACTAGAAATTAGTATACTAGCATAGGAATTAATTTGTACTTCGACTGCTAGACATAGCTAGACATATGCATCGGTAGCTTACTCGTCGATATGATTTGTAGTGGAAATTTGGAACATGCATACACAGCTAACTACCGAAGATGCACGAATTGGCACTAAAATAATACATAGGTTGGAGCTTTTTTATCAACAATTGATCGGAGATTAGCATATGCACATATACTGCTCTTTCCATGTGTTCCATTTGAATATTTGATTGATTACGGATAACTTTTTATGCAGATGTTACAGCCACAAAAACGTGACTATAACGGCGTGCCATCTCAACCATATAAAGCCAAGTTTTTTTTAGGGCTTCTAAACAGCTTAACGGTGAAAATAAGGCTAAGCCCCAAAAAACTGGATTTTAAGCCATTTTTCCTGACAGCCGGCTTTCCCCAGCTTCCCGCAGGGTGGTCGAACCGGTACGTAGCGGTGCCCCTCATTTTTCATCTTATTTACGTTCTATTGCCACCGCGTAGCCGAAACTTGGATCAAATAGTTTTTTTCTGGAATAGAGGACACGCACGCACGAACTTCTCTTCTTTTACCCTTTCCAGCCAAAGCTCTAGGGTTCCTCTCCCGCCGCCACAGCCTAGCCCCTGCTGCCGGCCGCCAGCCCCGTCGCCGCGCCGCCGAAAAAATCATCCCCACGTCGCCCCCATCCGATTTCATGGGATAGTCGTGTCCTACCCTAGTTGTTTGCCCGGCTCAACATGGTGGTTGGATAGTTGCGTCCTGCTCACGCTGCCGGCCGGTCGTCCACCGGAGCCACGCGCTGAACTGGAGCTCAGGAGTCGCCCATCGATTCAAATTCTCTCTCGCTCAACATCTGGCCGACTTGCTGCTTACACGCCCAGGTACGTATCTGTTTGTATCTAGTACGCATCGATCCCACTAAGCTTGATTCATTTGATTGATAGAGCTAGCTCACTTGTCCATTACGTGCCCAGCAGCACATACTGTATTGATATGCTACTAGGATTTTTGAGTATGTAGGACTTTTGTGGCCAGCACCACATACTGTACCTAGATTTCAGTACATAGATTTCAGTGTCAAATGAATTCCTATGTTTTTTATACATGGCCAGCACCTTATTGTACATTATTGTTACATATATAAATACTAGATGGACAAAGAGAAAGGAAAATCTGGAAATTCTGGGAAGGCTGTATGGGATCCATTTGCAGCCGAAGTTTTTCTGGATGTTTGTATCGAGCAAGTACTAGCTCGAAATCGTCATAAAGGTTATCTGAACCAAATTGGGTATCTGAATTTAATAAAGAATTTCAATGAACGCACCAAGAGAAATTATGTGCGCAAGAAATTCAAAAATAGATGGGAGACGCTGAAAAAAGAGTACAGCACATGGAAGACACTAAATCAAAGTGCATCAGGCCTTGGAAGAGATCCTATCACAAAGACCATTGATGCTAGTGATGAGTGGTGGAAACTTGAGATAAAGGTAAGTGGCAATTTTTATATCATCTGAATGCATTAGTTTCTAACTCATATTGTGTACTGAAGTTGAATTGAAATGTTGTACTGAAGTGGAGGTTTTTTTTTGTAGAGATGCCCGGATGCGGCCAAATTTTGACATGCTCCACTAGCTAATGAGGAGAAAATGTGCCAGCTTTTGATAAGCATTGTGTCACCAATGAGCATGCGAGGGTGCCATTACCAACATCATTAACTGGACCCTCTCAAGGTTTTCCCTCTTCTTTGAATATTGAGGATGATGAACTTTCAGGGACAGAGATTGACATACAAGTTACACCTGGTGCATCGGGCCGTGGAAAAAAAAGAGCATGTCCATATTCACCTAGTCCTGCTGTAGTTGAAAAGATGGAGAGAGAGATAGTGCCGAAAAGAACTGTTTGCGCCGTATATGTGACATATTTGAGAAGAGGGAAGAAAGTAAAAACTCTATGACTTCACAGAACTCGCAGCCTGCAGTTGATCCTGTGAGGCAAGAGTTTCTGGATATGATGGCCAAGGTTGTTGCTGATGGATGTGGACCTGGTACCCGTGAGCATTTCTATGGCAATTTGTGATTTTGATTTGAGGTTCACTTTTGTTGTTGCTGGATGGCCCGGATCAGTTCATGACACACGTGTATGGTCTGATGCTCAAGTGTCATATCCCCACTATTCCCACCCACCGGCAGGTAATCCTTTGTGTACGCTTCTCTAATTGAATGTTTCCTCACATCTAGTATTAGCTAACTTTGTCATATCACTTCAGGAAAATACTACCTTGTGGATTCGGGATACCCGAACAGAAATGGCTATCTAGCGCCATACAAAACTACTCGGTACCATGTTCCTGACTTCCAAAATCATCCTCCAAGGGGGAGAGAAGAGAATTTTAACCATCGTCATTTAGCAGGACGAAATTCCATCGAACGATGCTTTGGTATTCTCAAAATGAAATGGCTAATGCTTCAGGGCATACCTCGTAGACCAACTGAACGCCAAAAGATGAAAATTACTGCTTGCATGCGTCTGCATAACTACATTCGTGAGAGCAACCTTAGTGATCAACATTTTGACATGTTTGATAGTGGATCGTATGTTCTAGAGGAGAGTGCTTCATATCCCAGTGCGCCACCTGAAGATGATGGTAATTACATGAAAGGGATACGCGATGCTATCGCTATGAGTGTCTTCCCATAAAATTATTAGACTCTATTTGTATATATTCTTTTAGAAAAATACGTTTCAAGATCCTTCCTTCAATTTGAGTTGTTGAACTATCAGTGACCTCCTATTTAATTATAATATTTATCACTTCGAAAAATTAACTTTGTTGTAACATATGCGGAAAACAGTATAAAATGTCTCAAAACTGTTAGTCAGAATACAAACTCATTCCAAGGACATTACAGACTTTCCATGATATAACTCATGCAATAAGCCAAAACAGAATAAGCCAAAAAGAACTGGACTACAGTTTCTGGATAGCTTATTTTCACTGCTGTTTCTCTGGACAGCTCTTGGCAAGGTGGCTTATGCATAAGCCGGAGCCCAAAAGAACTGGGCCTTAACACTTTTCAATAAATAGTACCCTCACGTTATCTCGTTTAACAGATTCTGGTGAAACTTGCAATGGTATCATCCTGCACCATTGCATTATAAACATTACATACATCTAAATATAGTTACGCTAACTACCTTACAGATAGATTCATGAACTTTAAGAATTATATTAATATTATTTTTCTCCAAAGGTGAAGGGCTTGAAGTTGCTTGATCCCGTGACCATGCACTGCTCCAGAGAGCACCAAGCAATGGTGAACTTACTTTGACAACCCTAACTGATCGTCAACCCAAGACAGTTGCAAACCTAAGAAAAGACAGAAATCAAGCAAGACGAGAACATGACAGAGCACGACAAAATAGCTTAACAGATGAACAAAAGGAGGTGATGAATGCCCGAAGAAGAGCAGCGAGACAAAAGGAACAGTAGATGAGAGGAATGCCCGCCAGAGGTAGGCAAGATAAAGTTTACCAGACAAGGAGAGACAAGAAATGAACGCCCGTCGAAGAAAACATAGAAAGAGCATACCACCTAAGAAAAAGCAGACACTGTTAGCTTTGCGCAACGCACAACTCATGGAAAAGCGCAACACCCTATGCTTTGAATCCGTTGCAATGTTGTCCCCCTCCCCCCCCCACACACACGCACGCACACGCACACGCACCTGCACACGCGCGCGCACGCCATGCGCACACGCACAACAGAACAAAAATTGGATCTTAACCCTCAAGGTATCACGGTGAGGGGCAAGGCCGTGGAAGCCCGGGATAATGGGTGGCGGGGCGACGCCATGGTAGCATGGGAGATCAGGAGGCGGGGCGACGCCATGGGGGAGAAGAGACACGAGAGGGGAATGCAAGTGAGAGAATGCCTCATGCCTCTGTGTGTAGATTTATTAGACGATTGTGGAGATAACGGGGCTCGATGCTATGATGCCCGAGGAGAGTAAAAGCTCACTGCATTTTACAGAATCAAATGAGATGTGTGTAGTGTATTCTCGTTTGTTCTTTCTATGCATGTTCTATTTGATTTTTTTGGTTCAATATATGGTTTCTTTTGTAGATAATGGATGAGACAAAAGATAGATATTTTCGATGCTTCGGAAGAAATAACTAACATAGTTCGTGACACGATGTTGTTTGAAGGAACCTTCAGGTAAATATATACACAATAGTAGCAATGCACGGACATTTAACTAGTATTTTAAAAAGTTGAGCACGACATTTTTGTTGTTTCCGCAAAAGTTTGAACCAACAACATAATAGTCCTTTTATACTCCCTCTGTCCTGAAATATCATGCTTTCTGAGTTTAGTCAAAGTCAAACTTTATAAAGCTTGGTAGAATATATAGAAAAACCTATAAACATCTATAGCACCAAATGTATATATTATAAAAATATATTTTATGACGATTCTAATGGTACTTATGTGGTATTATAGGTGTACATAAATTTTTCAATATGTTTGGTCAAACTGTGACACCCCCGGGATCAGGGCTAAACAAATCTCAGACCTCCGTCTAACATAAGCTTAACCTTGAGCTCGAGGATATCTAGTGAAGAATCGATAACACAACAATGACCCTATGACACAAAAATTATTACAAGCAGAGGTCACTGACCACAAACATCAAACAACGGAAGGCAAATTATGCTATTAAGTATAGTAAACTTAACAAATGGCCTAAGTGGCCTGAAGCATAACGATGACGTCTCAGCCCATAGATTCCAGGCTGCCGGCCGGGAACCCCAAGCTACTCGTCGATGTCGATGTAGTACAGAACTCGTCTTCAAGGAAGACCTTACTCTGCCAAAAGTATCAACAAACCAAGGGATGAGTATAGGGTGTACTCCGCAAGACTTATGGCTGGTGGAGTTGTTTTGCATAAATTCATCTTTGTTTATAAAACAAGAGAGAGAGAGAGAGAAGAATCTCGTCTAATCAGAGTATTTTAAAAGGGGATAAGAGAGCGACATCTCCAAAGTATTGATCATCATCTTTTGATATTCACCAAATTATCATCTGAACCCTAACTAGGATCACCCCCTTGTACCCATGAGGAAGCATCCTTAAACACACGTTGATCTACCAAGTTTTACGATTAGGTTAATGTTCTCTATGATCTTGAGTTCGGTCGCCAAGTCGTTCATAACCGTGAACACGGCTTTTCGAAAAGATTATTACCCTGCATGGGTGTACAACTTTACCCACACGTACTAACCTTCTCTTAATGCCACAATGATTATCCCTCTTCCTTGGAAGGCCGGCAGAGGGTGGTTAGACATGACCTTTACCTTGCTTTCGCCGAGACCATGAGTCACGCAATAAGTATGGTTCCGCCGTAACGGGTCAAATCCCGTAGCCGGTACTTAAAGATGTGAGACGAGGTTGGTTCACCAGGGGATCCATCGACCCCAAGCAACCGCGGCCACGCTTCCCTACCTGTTATGAATGCACCTTCTTCACCCGACAAATCTTTCAAAAGGTTTTCTATGCATATGCCGAATGGAACACCCGAACTATGTGACTCATGGAATCTACTAGGCAAGTTAGTTAGTCATGAGTTGTCCAGGCCCCGTGTGGTTGTACGCTCGTCTTGGTTCCAAAGGCAAGAACTCAGGTCCTCGTGGTGGCGGGCATGGGACTAGAAAAACCACATCCCGCCGTGGCCTCCCTTACAAGCCTTAGCAAGTTTAATCTCATATTACCTCTGATATCATCTCATCACGTCCTCCTGTCATACTAGGTTCTCTGCATATGATACATCATCTGGATGAACCAACACTGATAGCTATGCATGGCTAAGCAAGACATAGATATAAGCTCTAGCAGTGCACACAAGTCAAACCTAGTTATGCTAGGAGCAGTGGATCAGGTAATATAAGCTCAAAAGGAGTAATGCAACAAATAGGATTATCTATCGATAAAATACCACAGTAGAATCGTATGCATCATGGCAGGAATTGAAATGCTTTCGAAATCATAGGATTATATCATGGTGGGGCTATGCTTGCCTTTGCCTGTTGATAACCAATAAGCAGATCTTCGGAATCCTTGGCTTGACTTGGTTATAGTTGGTCAAGTATTGTTCGTCGATCTTCGATGGTCTTGATCCTGGTCTTCAATCTCGATCTCGATATCGTATTCTACCGGGAAGAACCAAATCACCGGAAAGAAAGGGAAACAATCAACACATGGCATCGATGCAATGCTCAAGCAAGTATGATGATATGACAAGTTAAATTGTATCTAAAAGTAACCCTAAGGCATGCTCGACAATTTAATCGGGGTTCCGAGGGGTGAAAACCCTTACTCGGGGAAACTCCGGAATCACCTGTGAGGGGTTACTATGTTCTTATAATTAAACTTGTCTTGAAAGTTATTGAACAATGCATGATTATAAGTTAGATAGTTATATCTCATTTTTTTGAACATTTTGATATATTATACATATTTTTCTAACTTATAATTATTTATTTATTGATTTTACAAGTTTATAGCTATTTCTGAAAATATTAAACCAAATTATTAAACTTTTATTGCGTCAGCATGTCACAAGGCTGACATCGGCAAGGGAATTGGGTTATTTCTTACTGGGACCGTATCTAGCCCCAGTCTGACTGATGGGGCCCTGGGCTAGGTCGGCAGGCCACGCTGGCGGGCTTGGTCAGTGCCCATGTTAGGCACATGCAGGCGCCACGTCGGTGACACGTGAGCACGCCGGAGAGCGGCCAGACGATGGCCAGTGATGGCATAGGAGGGCGTGAGCGAGTTAGCTAAAGGGGGTTCAAAAAAGCGGAGCAAGGAGAGCATGGCAGAGGCGGCACCGACCGGATTTGGTCACCAGAGCGTCGACAACGACGACTGCCAGTGGCGGCGGCAGCAGGTGCACGACGACAATGAGTTATAGAGCGAGAGGGAGGAAGGGGAAGGGTCCACAGGGACCAGCGGCTCACCGTGAAGCTAACGGAGGTGACGGCGAGGCTGGAGGTGGTCGAGAACATCGGCAAGGTCCACGACGGCGAACGTCGGTGACGGGGAAGAATAGGGCGATGCGGTCGATTGGCGGTGCCCGAGCTCGATTCCGTTGGCGAGGAGGGATCTGACGTCACGGCGGTGCTCATGGCGGTGCTCATGGCGGTCTCAAGTGGGCGAGGGGAGGCCGGAAACAGCGAGGCGCCGGCGGTTCTGCGGAGCTAGGGTTTCGGCCAAAGGGGAAATCGAGTGAGGGAGGTCGCGAGAGAGAGCGGGAGGGGATAAGGACGAAGGGAAGCCGTCAGCGCGATCTTATCCTCGTCAGGGAGCTCGTCGGACGGCCAGGAGGAGGCGGTGGTGATCGACGGCGGCACCGGCGACACCCAGCTGCTTCCTCCCAAGGAGGAAGACGACGAAAGGTAGTGCGAAAAGGTATGGGCCCGGGTGGGCTGCTCCTGGGCCGAGCTGGGCTGCGGGGCTACTGCGCGCGGGCAGAAGAGAAGTAGAAGAGGATAGATGGGCCGGCCTGGTAGGGTTGCAGGCTTCTGTTTTTTTATTTCCTGAAACTTTTCTTTTTCTATTTCAATTTCTGTTTTGTATTTTCCAATTCAAAACTGTTTTGAGTAATTTGAAAATACCAGAGATATTTATAAAATATATGAAATTATTTCAGGGGCCCTTTTAGTCCAATTGGGCTCCAAATATTTTGGATTCTTCAAATATTTTCAAAATCACTTTGAAGGAATTTCAAAGAGAGGGGAGATATTAGGGTTTTACTTGACTTTTCTTTAATGCACAATTTAAGGCATGATGCTTATGAATGCGCAATCAAAACCCTAATTAGTAATTAGCTAAAAGTGGGGTGTTACAGCTCTATCCTCCTTACGAGAATCTCAACCCGAGATTCCATAGGTAGGAAGAGAGACAGAGAGAGAAAGACACAGGGCCACTCTAAGGATAAGAAGGAACACACTAGACAGCACACAAAGTATCTCATGGTCAGCTCATGGATTGAGTGTTCAGAACAACTCTGAGATGGCATCATGAAACACGTCAAGGTAGCGGAGGAAACAAGAGGAGACGGTTTCAAGGTCTTAAATGGTCTTCATAAGGATTGAGACCATGGAGCTATAGAGGAGTTTTGAAGCTTCTGAAAAAGAAAGCTTCCAACAGAAATATCATGACCACAGACTTCGACAGAGAACCTCTACTAAAAGGATTAAGTAGAGATTTCAGGTTGCAAAGATATGGATCAACAAAACCAAGCTGTTGAACTACTTTTGACACAAAAGGAGTCACTTTTCATTCAACAAAAGGCTTAAGACAAAAAGGTGTTTTGGTGGGGAGGACTCATAAGAGTCACAAGGAACATGTGTCAAGAGAAATTACAGATTACCAAAATCATAGCCACTCTTAAAACATGACTAAGAGACACGAGGGAAATTCTTTATTCATCCAGGTATACCGAAATATTTGCCAAATCATGATATCACTTTTCACCACTAGATGAATAGTTAAGAAGATTCCTGATGACACAAGAAGAAATAAACTTCATTCTCAGGCTTCATTTACTTGGCACAACAAGATGCTTGCCAACGTAAAAGGGTCTGTAGGATCAATCGAGAGACATTTAGCAACACTACCTTAAATGTTCTCCTTGATGTTCAAGGCACGAGACATCAAGTAAAGGTTGGACTTCGGATACAAAGGAAACCATAATCACAACTCCTATAATAAGTCATAGAAGATGCCTCATGAAGAGTGGTTGTTTTTGATGATTCAAGAGAATATGACAAAAGGTCTTTCCGACTAAGTGTGTTAACCATTACATCAATCTTGCCAGACTTACAAAGAGACCTATGTCAAAATCTTGAGGAAAACCAACAACCATTGTTGCTTGAGATGTAGCTTTGGTTAGGTGGAATGATACTTCAGACTCAGCATGTCCGAATAGAAAGTTTGCAACATTTACCGCAAAGGTAAAGTCACTAGATTCTCAAGATATGGACTACAGTGTAAAGCTCCAAAAGATGAGCTAGATTTCTAGACCCATGCATTAGCAACTTATCGAAAGACAACTGCATACACATAGAGTACTGACAATAAAACACACATGTATCCTTAAGGAACAGATTTAACTCTACTCGAATCCACGGGGACATCTTTCAACAATTGCATGTGAATCGGAGAAGGTTACTTCTAACATACAGAACACATACTTCGAGATGACTCAAAGATGGTTCTCAAAAGTTTCCAACATTAATGCCAAATGTTCCATATGAATCTAACTTAACATGGAGAAGATAAGGATGTCATTGATGGGCTCAACAACAAACTTATCGAGATACTCCAAGAGGATGAACTCACGGGTGGTATGAACAAGGAAAAAATACCGATCAGACCAAAGAACATGAAGATGTACTTAAGTGAAACATCACAAGTAGAAACATCATCAAGATAATCCTTGGAACTGAGTTTGATTTGACGATAACCCAAATCAAATCAAAGGTGGCGAAGATAACATATCCACAAAGGAGATACTATCTTTCTTCAACACTAACAAAACTAGACATCCCTTTTAGGTGGAACTGAGTCGGATAGAAAATTTGTCTTACAACTCTCCAAGTTGTTGTTTAAGCTCAACCAACTAGTTCAGAGGTATTCAGTACGGATCCTTGGAGAAAGGAGCAGTTCAGAAAACTTGCGGGCTCAAGAACTTGACAACACGATCATGTGGCAACATGGCGATACTTCTAGTAAGACATATAGAATACCATGAACCATCGATATGTCATTTAGTTCGAGAGGAAACTTGCTTGGTAAGGCAAGCAGACTTAGTCTTAGAGTTTTGGCACAAGCCTAACTCTTTGACTGAAGAGAGTGCACAAGAATAACGGACTTGGTAGCACGATCATCCTTTGCTTAGTGATAGGGTTAACCAATCACGCTAAGTCTGACTCAAATGTCCTTTGAGTTCTAATCAATGAAAATTGCTACAATCTCAGATGGCCACGTTATTACACACACGCATAATTTACGAGCATGCAAACTCGAAGAAGGGTGAGTAAAGATGTGTGAGAGTATCACTTCATTAAGTGGTCAAGAAACTCAGCACGACCTCTTAGTATAAAAGAGTGTGACACTTTAAGATAGAATAGACAGAAGCTAATCAATGATTCTTAATCTGCGGATTACAACACTTTGACCTGGTCCTAGATATGACGAGGTACTGCAGTTTGTTTCTCTTGATATTCCGAAATGGTTTTTCATGACGGACCACAATAGTATCTTGCATCGGAAGACACCAATGCACATTTACTACTTGGCTACCAACTGGTAGACAAAGGTCGAAAAACAACAAGGGCAAAGGAACATGCTCAGGATAGGATCTCGAGATGTGGATGCATAGATTAACAATCCTCCGAAAACCAATGCATAGAAGGTAAGGTGTGGCAGAGTCACGAGTACAGATGCAAGACTCTCGAGGAGTACTCTTGTCGTGATATTTTTGGTTCCATCAAAGAACATCTGCCATAGCATGTGGTAGGGGAAGTCCTTGGTTGTCACAATTTAATCATGACAAGGACTAAAAGCTTGAAGGCTAGAATTGTAATACCAGCCATCCTGAGGTAATGTGTGAACATTAGCAACAGGGGTCAAAGGAATGGATCTTGGTTTAAAGATCAGCTTCATGTACAAGATTCACAACACCAGAATCCTGCAGAATCAGAGATCTTCACTTCAAGTCCAAGGGTTAAAAACCGAGAAAGAAGTAACTACTACTTGAGTGACACAACGTACACTACAAGATAGTAATCACGAGATAGCTTCCAAGAGAAGAAACGACTTCTGGAGTACCCAAACAAACAAAAAGAGGCACACGAGGCGAAATGAAACCTCGAAGCCTGGAACAGAATATTGTGGAACCATCAACATGATGTTGTGGCCCATAAAATAGGGAGATCATGATAAAAAGAAATCTCTCAGATGAACAAGAGCAAATGGGAACAAGGAATTCACAACACACAACTCTATAGAACTTAATACTAGGTCAACTGGCTAAGAAACGACATGCCCAAAAGGCACCTAAGCTTTGAAGGACTGGAAGAGATATCAAAACTTTTCCAAAATCAACGCAAGATAAGATGACCCAGAGTTAGAGTGAAACTGGATAAGAAGAAAAAGAAGCATACTAGAGTTTTCGCAAATACTTTTCATCTTTTAAAATAGTTTTCCACAAACACTAGACTCAACATCGACCAATAGCATGGTTTTTCTAGGGTCGGTACTGCTCTGATACCAAAACCTGTGACACCTCCGGGATCAGGGCTAAACAAATCCCAGACCTCCGTCTGACATAAGCTTAACCTTGAGCTCGAGGATATCCAGTGAAGAATCGATAACACAACAGTGACCCTACGACACAAAAATTATTACAAGTAGAGGTGACTAACCACAAACATCAAACAACAAAGGAAAATTATGCTATTAAGTATAGAAAACTTAACAAATGTCCTAAGAGGCCTGAAGCATAACGATGACGTCCCAGCCCATAGATTCCAGGCTGCCGGCCGGGAACCCCAAGCTACTCGTCGGTGTCGATGTAGTACGGAACTCGTCTTCAAGGAAGAACTTACTCTGCCAAAAGTATCAACAAAGCAAGGGATGAGTACAGGGTGTACTCCGCAAGACTTATGGCTGGTGGAGTTGTTTTGCATAAATCCATCTTTGTTTATAAAACAAGAGAGAGAGAGAGAAGAATCTTGTCAAATCAGAGTATTTTAAAAGGGGATAAGAGAGTGACATCTCCAAAGTATTGATCATCATCTTTTGATATCCACCAAATTATCATCTGAACCCTAAGTAGGATCACCCCCTCGTACCCATGAGGAAGCATCCTTAAACACACGTTGATCTACCAAGTTTTACGATTAGGTTAATGTTCTCTATGATCTTGAGTCCGGTCGCCAAGTCGTTCATAATCGTGAACACGGCTTTTAAAAAAGATTATTACCCTGTAGGGGTGTACAACTTTACCCACACATACTAACCTTCTCTTAATGCCATAATGATTACCCCTCTTCCTTGGAAGCCCGGCAGAGGATGGTTAGACACAACCTTTACCTTGCTTTCGCCGAGACCATGAGTCACGCAATAAGTATGGTTCCGCCGTAACTGGTCAAATCCCGAAGCCGGTACTAAAAGATGTGAGGCGAGGTTGGTTCATCAGGGGCTCCATCGACCCCAAGCAACCGCGGCCACGCTTCCCTACCTGTTATGAATGCACCTTCTTCACCCAGCAAATCTTTCAAAAGGTTTTCTATGCATATGTCGAATGGAACACCTGAACTATGTGACTCATGGAATCTACTAGGAAAGTTAGTTAGTCATGAGTTGTCCAGGACCCGTGTGGTTGTACGCTCGTCTTGGTTCCAAAGGAAAGAACTCAGGTCCTAGTGGTGGCGGGCATGGGACTAGAAAAACCACATCCCGTCGTGGCCTCCCATACAAGCCTTAGCAAGTTTAGTCTCATATCACCTCTGATATCATCTCATCACGTTCTCCTGTCATACTAGATTCTCTGCATCTGATACATCATATGGATGAACCAACACTGACAGCTATGCATGGCTAAGCAAGACACAGATATAAGCTCTAGCAGTGCATACAAGCCAAACCTAGTTATGCTAGGAGCAGTGGATTAGGTAATATAAGCTCAAAAGGAGTAATGCAACAAATAGGATACTCTATCTATCGATAAAATACCACAGTAGAATTGTATGCATCATGGAAGGAATTGAAATGCTTTCGAAATCATAGGATTATATCATGGTGGGGCTATGCTTGCATTTGCCTGTTGATAACCAATAAGCAGATCTTCGGACTCCTTGGCTTGACTTGGTTATAGTTGGTCAAGTATTGTTCGTCGATCTTCGATGGTCTTGATCTTGGTCTTCAATCTCGATCTCGATATCGTATTCTACCGGGAAGAACCAAATCACCGGAAAGAAAGGGAAACAATAACCACATGGCATCGATGCAATGCTCAAGCAAGGATGATGATATGACAAGTTAAATTGTATCAAAAAGTAACCCTAAGGCATGCTCGACAATTTAATCGGGGTTCTGAGGGGTGAAAACCCTAACTCGGGGAAACTCCGGAATCACCTGTGAGGAGTTACTATGTTCTTATAATTAAACTTGTCTTGAAAGTTGTTGAACAATGCATGATTATAGGTTATATATTTATATCTCATTTTTTTGAACATTTTGATATATTATACATATTTTTCTGACTTATAATTAATTAGTTATTGATTTTACAAGTTTATAGCTATTTCTGAAAATATTAAACCAAATTATTAAACTTTTATTGCGGCAGCATGTCACAAGGCTGACATCAGCAAGGGAATTGGGTTGTTTCTTACCGGGGCTGTATCTAGCCCCAGTCACTGACTGATGGGGCCCTGGGCTAGGTCGACAGGCCACGCTGGCGGGTTTGGTCAGCGCCCACGTCAGGCACACTCAGGTGCCACATCGGCGACACGTGATGGCGTAGGAGGGTGCAAGCGAGTGAGCTAAAGGGGGCGTTCGAACAAGCGGAGCAAGGAGAGCATGGTAGAGGCGACGCTGCCCGGATTTGGTCACCGGAGCGTCGTCAACGACGACTGCCAGCGGCGGCGGCGGCAGGTACACGACGATAGCGAGTTACGGAGCGAGAGGGAGGAAGGGGAAGGGTCCACAGGGACCAGCGGCTTACCGTGAAGCTAACGGAGGTGACGGCGAGGCCAGAGGTGGTCCAGAATGTCGGCAAGGTCCACGGCGGCGAACGTCGGTGACGGGGAAGAATAGGGCAATGCGGTCGATTGGCGGTGCCCGAGCTCGATTCCGTTGGCGAGGAGGGAGCTGACGTCACGACGGTGCTCATGGCGGTCTCAAGTGGGCAGGCTTCTTTTTTTATTTTCTGAAACTTTTCTTTTTGTATTTCAATTTCTGTTTTGTATTTTCCAATTCAAAACTGTTTTGAGTTATTTGAAAATACCAGAGATATTTATAAAATATATGAAATTATTTCAGGGGCCTTTTAGTCTAATTGGGCTCCAAATATTTTGGATTCTTCAAATATTTTCAAAATCACTTTGAAGGAATTTTAAAGAGAGGGTAGATATTAGGGTTTTACTTGAATTTTCTTTAATGCACAATTTAAGGCATGATGCTTATGAATGCGCAATCAAAATCCTAATTAGTAATTAGCTAAAACTATGGTGTTACACAAACTTTACAAAGTTTGACCTTGACTAAACCTAGAATGCAGGGTATTTCAGGATAGAAGGAGTATGAGACTTAACGTTCAACTAGTGGTCAACTAACGGAAGTGACATTTTTGGAACGACGACACTTGTTGGATGCATTCTTAGAATGACCACTACTTTGTTGGAATTCTTGGAACGAGACAGACGTTTGATGATATTCTCGAAATTTCCTCTAAAAAATAACAGAAGTAAGCTCCTGTTACAAAATCGTGAGCTGAAAACTATAGGGGGCGACAGTAAATTTTATTAAATATAAAAATATGTACATGAAAAAGGGCGAGGGAATGTGAAAAAAGGTTTAGTCCTAGGCCTAAGCCGAGAGAGTTACAAATCGCCTAGCCATGCTATAAGAGAGGATTTTAAATCATCCTTCATTTTATAAGAAAGAAGGTAGAGGTCTCTTTTAAAATAAAAGGACCAACCTCTAACATTAGGCCTAACATTAGGTGTAATATTATAAAAAATAATAGAGAATGAAGAGGTTCCCAAATATTCCAAGAGGCGGTGGCAAAAACTTCGAAAAGAATGGACTTCTAAAAGTTGGATCTAGCAGTGTCAATCATTCGAGAGAGATCAGAATTATCTTCCAGTATGATGTTGATAGATTGCCAACAATGCCTACTAAAATTACAATTCCAAAAAAGTTGGTCCATGGTTTCTAATGAGTCATCATCGCATAGGTAGCATGGACCATTATCTTCGATTGTAACGTTTCTCCTTATGAGCATATATTTCGTGTTTAGGCGATTGTTAGCGAGTAGACAGAAGAAATATTTGATCTTGAGTGTGCACTTATATTTCTAGATCCAAGACGAAAAGGTAGGGGTTTGAAAGTGTTCAAAGTTTAATTTGTATAACCTGTTTGCGGAGAAGCGGGGACCCCAAGTATATGACCATAACTCATTCTCATCAGTATCCTGAGTGGATCTGATTTGGTTTATAAGGTGGTTGAAATCATGAAGCTCCTCAAACACTTGGGTGGATAAAGGAAGATGGAAAACATCAATGTGATCATCTAGGTCGAGGATTTCTTTATCGAGGATTTGGTTCACAATTCTTTAACATAGATTTGATTTGGTTCACAATTCTTTTGTCGAACATGCCGGACAACTTCTTCTTTTGTGAAGAGGAATGCGAGTTCGGTTAGAGCCAGGATCGAACCTACAAAAATTGTTGGCTAGACAAAATTTTAGTTTAAGGTTTTACCGAATGAGCCAAGTAAAACCAACTTAATGAGCATGTCTAAAATTTGCCAACAATACAAAAACATTGGTCAATATTACCATGTTTTTGGTGATGACAAAAACATCAGCACATATAATAGGCAAGTAAAATAAACTTAGTGAGAAAGAAGGCATGATCATGTCTAAAGTTTGGAAACAGTACATTTTTGTGTGCCAACAAGAATATTGGTAATATTAACTTTGGAAGAAACTAAATATACCCCTCCAAATTATAGGGAGATATAATACGAGGAGACAATGAAAAACAATGCAGCTTTCCACACAAACCCTACATATGATATCACTACAAGATTTAAGGCACTTAGACATGGTCTGAAGAAATGGAGCAAAAACCTTTCCCAGCTTTAAAAAGTCATTAACACCTACAACTTTGTTTTGACACTTCTTGATGGCCTTGAAGAACAGAGAGATTTGTCCCTTCAAGAGAAAAAATTCTGGAAAACTCTTAAGGATCACTAGCTCAAACTCCTTGAAGCCAAGAGAATCTAGTAGAAAAACAGAGCCAAGATCAAATGGGCCAAGCTCGAAGGAGAGAATTCCAATATCTTCCATACTGTTGCCACTCAGAATTTTAGGTGCAATTACATTGCCAACATCTTGTGTGAGGATGGGAGAATTGTACATGAGCATGATGAAGCGGCCCTGATTTGGCAAACTTTTAAAGACATAATTGGACATTCTGATAATGCTACCATGCAATTTGATCTTCAAGCACTGATCCAGCCCATTGCACAGGTGGACTTTCACAGTCTTGAAGAGCCATTTAGCACTGAGGAAATTGACAATATTGTCAAGCATATGCCACCAGATAAATCTCCTGGGGGCCTGATGGTTTCAATGGTGACTTCATCAAGAAATATTGGCCAACAGTTAAGGAGAGTTTCTACAGATTATGCCAGGAATTCTATAATGGAAACCATGATATCAAAAGCATCAATACTGCTTATATTACACTAATTCCAAAGCACCCAAACCCCACATCTATGACTGATTACAGGCTAATCTCACTGGTCAACCTAGCTCTAAAATTTCTTACCAAGTTGTTGGCTAACATATTACAGATTGCAGAAAATTATCATTCCCATGATTCATAAAAATTGATATGGATTTATTAAAACTAAAACTATCCATGAATTCCTGGCATGGTCTTTTGAGTACATCCATCTGTGCCACAAATCGAAGAGGGAGATCTTGATTCTCAAACTTGATTTTGAGAAGGCATTTGATAAAGTGGAATATTCTGCTATAATTTAGATGCTACAACACCTTGGTTTTAGTAACACATTTATCCGCTGGGTCAAGCTCATCCTTTCATCATCTTCCACCTCTGTGCTCCTTAACAGTGTTCTTGGCAAACAGATTCTATATAAAAGAGGGGTGAGGCAAGGGGACCCTTTATCCACTTACTCTATGTCATTGCTAGAGAATTACTTCAATACCTGGTTAATGATGCATGGAAAAATGGCAGCCTCAATCTGCCATTGATCACCTCTTATGGACTGGATTATCCAATTGTTCAATATGCAGATGAGACCCTCACCATTATGCCATCTGATCCCACCCAGCTACTTAACCTCAAAGAACTGCTCAAGAAATTCTCCTAGTCCACTGGCCTCCATGTCAACTACAACAAATCTTCGATGGTTCCAACCAATGTCACCAATGAGAGATGCTAGGAGTTGGCTGATATTTTTGGATGCATGAGAGAAAGCCTCCCTTTAACTTATCTTGGACTCCCTATGGGAACTATCAAGCCCAACATGGATCAACTTATTAGTATTCTTGAAAGGATTGACAGAAGACTCTCATGGTGTGGCCAGCACACTTTCATATGATGGCAGGCTGGTATTTTTCAAAGATGTGATTTTTGATATACCCAACTATGCTATGTGCACTTTCAAACTACCTCTAGGCATTATTGATCACATCAAACACTCAGCCAAGAACTTCCTCTGGGCAGGCAAGGAAATTGAAAAAGAGGGAAATGTCTTGTTAAATGGGAAAAGGTCTGCCTTCCAAAAGGCTGGTGGTCTAGGAGTTAAGGACCTGAGAACCCAGAATGTCTGCCTAATGCTGAAGCACCTCCACAACTTTATGAATCACAAGGACATTCCTTGGGTACAGCTCATATGGCAAGCACACTATAGAAACAATAAAATCCCCCAAGCAACCAATCCCTGTGGGTCATTTTGGTGGAAAGACTGTCTTACATTCTGGAATACATACTCCAAAATCATCTTTGTACAAGGTGAGTCTGGGAACTCTGTCAGACTGTGGAAAGACTACTGGAGTGATGAACCACTAATGGATATCTTACCACACCTTTTCTCTTTTTCCCTGGACAAAGATATCAGCTTATTAAGAGCGGTGCAAATAAATGCGAATGACCTCTATGAACATTTTTACCTGCCACTTTCTCTCATAGCCACCCAACAATTCAATCAGCTTCAGCAACTACTTCTGGATACTAATTTCACTGAAGAAACTGATAAATGGATTTGCTCGTGGAAAAATGGTTTCACTTGCAAAAGTGCCTATGATTATCTGAGTCCATCTGATGTTGCACCAGATCCATTCCTATGGATCTGGAAATCATGTGTCCTCCCAAAGTAGAAATTCTTCTTCTAGGCTGCTGATTTAAGACATGCTAAATACCAGAGACCTCCTCGACAGAAAGAATTTACATATTGAATCCAGCTCATGTGTTCTCTATGAGGAAAATACAAGAGAAACCTTGCCGCATCTATTCTTCACATGCGAATTCAGTCAACTGTTCTGGTGGAAGCTAAATATGGAATAGAATCCTGATCTGAGTCTTATGGATATGCTAATTGAAGGAATAAACGAGCCAATATCCAGTGCTCAAGGAATTCATCATTAATGCATGCTGGAGTATATGGAACCATCGAAACAAAATCACTTTTGATGACCAGGAGATTGATATGACGCAATGCTTCCAATCATTTAAGGAATCTTTTAGCCTTGTTATGCATAGAGCTAAGTCGAGCCTCAAGGAAGGCATTGCTTGAATGGCAGGACACCTTGTAATTTACCTTAAATAGATTCTGCTCCTTCATGTACATATTCCCACCTTTATAAATAAAAATGACACAGTAGGGGCTTTCCTACCTTTTTTTGTCAAAAAAAGGAGGTTAAAAATTTGAAGTGTACCTTTTATGCGTCGTAAGTAATAGTAAAAAATTGAAGTGTACTCAAATAAGTGGCCGAGGTTTTATGACCAAATCCTTCTAATTTTTCACCCGCTCTCTAGATTTATACTAATACTTTGGTCTAAAACTATCAAACTCTTAATTCCTCGAAAAAAATATAAAAATCTTAATTTTCACGCATTCTACAATGACAGTTACGCCACCAAATGGAAAAGTAATTTAACAACTTAACTATTAGTTTTAATCTAGTTATTTGCTTTTCAAAACAAGAATATAAACCCGACCTCTTGCATCAATCAATGCACACAACCATTTTAATCTAGTTATTTGAGAAAATAATATATAACTGATATTGCATCGTGAATCTGTAAACTTATGACTTCAAATTATTTGTGCTAACCGATGGTTAATTCGACTTGTCAAAAAATCTAGATGATTTCAAATAATGTGATCATGCATCTTTGCATTTGGTAACGTTTGAGTCCCATGAGAAATATGAGTAGTGCCACCTGTAGCATTTTCGTGCCGAGTAATCCACCACGTATGATGGTTATCGGCATAATTTTACCATATAACCCTTTCAATTATATCTCAACATAACAATTTGTTGAAGCCCATTTTTATAATATCTGCCACATCCCTTTCCATCGAAGGTCAGCACACTTTGATCACCATCCATAGCCTAGATTTGTAATCATAACGTATATAGAGACTCAATCAAACCCTAACTTACATTCTCTCCATCTCACCGGTGAGTAATGAACGTCCTCCTCCATCATTGTTGCCACTTGATTTTTTCACATGTGCTGCCCAACTCCATTGTGCCTCGTCATGTCTCCTCTTTCAAGTATTCGACATGTGGTACCTTCTTCGATTATGCTCAATCTCATCGACAACCTACATACTTTTGAGACCACCCTCCTTCCTCATGTGGCATTATACACCGTACCTCATCACCGAGAACAACAATAGTTCCGAAAGGGAGGAGGGGCCATTTCGTAGGGCGGCGGTGCTTCCTGGAGATGGGCATGGAGGTGGGGCGGTTCAGTGTGGTGGCGCTCAGCCGGCCTGCTGTAGCGTGGCGACGAGGGGATTTATGGGCCCGATTTGGGCCCTAGAGTGCTTGTCGGGGCCCGGTATGCCCCTGCTCCTGCGTCCGTTCGGCTACCGTGACAACGGTGGAGGTAGTTCCCTCCCGCGCGGCTGTGCCGCCCCTTTTCCTGTTTTTTTACGTTTTCGTCCTCTAGGCCTCACACCGGTTTACAGTGAGATATGACGATATTGGCGTAAAGACCATGGTGGCGCGTGTGGGTGGGTGGCGTTGATGGGTGGAAGGTTGTGGATCATTCATGGTAGTGGTTTTTTGGGACCGGGACAAATCCATGTCGGTCTCGACATTCCTTCTTGAAGGACGTCAGGTGTACGCCTTGCCCACCCACCCCCACGTACCAGGGAAACCCTAGAACATGTCTGTATATCAGCATCTTCGTCGTCACATTTATTCTTGAAGTTGCTGCTTGGTGCGCGGTGTTTCAGAGTTCTAGGAGTGTGATGGGACATCTTCGAAGGACTCGGCGGTTTTGGGTCATCTTCGTTCCGTTGTTGGTGTTATTTTCTCTCTTTTTTGTTTGTGCTGAGGTCCGATCTAATCTAGCACTAATCTTTTTTGTTTGTTTGGTATTGGGTGGTTGCTACACTAATCTAGCAGGACATCATCCTGTTTGGAGAAAGGGAGGGGGATGGGGGTTGATCTTTTATTTAAGATTTCTAAGAAACTCGACTTTTGTTATTTCTCCGGTCATGAACATCGGCCAAGAAATGACCACTTCTAGGTTTATCGACAGATAACCACTCACTAAGTCAGATTGTAAAATTAAGGTTGATACATCAATGTGCGGCTGAGATAATGTGCTTAATGTTTGTTGTCCAATGCCTCGTGTTTGCATTGCTACAACTTGGTGTCAGCTTCTTCGGAAAGATGGTTCCAGAGCTGCATGCTCCCTACAGCATGTCACGGCACAAGCTCACGTACACGTACACGTACGGCCTCGACAACAGATGTATAACACACAAGGCTCCTCTTCCGGGTAAAATGACCACCACACCCGTATGTGCACAACCCTGCGTGCAGATGGTACGTACGCAGCGGTGTTCATTCAGTGCGACGCCGGTCCGCTCTTCTTGGCCTCGAACGCCGGCGGCAGCAGCTGCTCGAACTTCTCCAGGAACGTCGTCCACTCCTCGCCGCTAAGCTCCCCGAACGACGCACGCTTCAGAGACTGGGTGTCGATGGAGTCCACTGCCTTCTTGCAGAGGGCTTCCAGCGCGCTCAGCCCCTCCTCCGCCGACGAGAACTCGCGGGTCATCATGTCGCCGATGTCCGCGAGGCAGAGCCCCGCCGCGGCGGCGCGCTGGAGGAATACGGTGCACATGGTGAGGATCCGGATGGCGGGCTCCGTGAGGGATGGCAGCTCTGCACGGAGCATCTCGGCGTCCTTGAACGGGTCCAGCGACGCAATGTAGTGGAGCTCGGCGCTGGAGAACGGCCGCGACGCCTGCGGCCAGTGCAGCCACTCGAAATACGGGTCCTCGAGCTGCTCCGGGAGGCAGAGGCCGTGGTCGATCGGCACAAGCTCCAGCGGCGCAGCGGACGCGGTTACGTCGCCGGCTGGCCGATTCTTGACGAGGATGTTGCCGGCGTGGCGGTCGATGTTTAGGAGGCGGACGTCAAGGATGCCGACGCGGTGGACGGACTGCACCGAGAACCGCGACGGTCCTAGCTCGCCTGCGTCGTAGTCGTGCGCGACGAAGCGCTGTATGGACGCTACTGTCGTCTCCATCGTGGGGCGGGATATCTTGATCATAGCCGTCGGCGCGACGCTGGCGAAGCCGTCGTGGTCGAGGAGGTACGCGGCCACCTCCCGCAGGACGGCCTTGCTCTCGTAGCCACCACCTCCGCCGTTGGACGGAGAGTACGTGTCCTCGAGCGGCTTGATGACCGCCACGTGCTGGCCGGAGCGGCCATCCTTGAGCAGCAGCGCCCCTCCAAGGCCGCCCTGAGCCGGCACAAGCCGCGTGCCCGACGCAATGGCGCCCGCGGCCTCCGCGATGAGCGCGTGCACGCCGCGGGCGTGGCGGCCCGCCACGATCTCCACGCGGGGCATCTTCTTGTCTTGGTCGGCGGGCTCCACGCTCTGATCGTCGGAGTTGGGCGCGACGACGGTGGTGAAGCACGGAGAGGAGAGGCATCGGCGCTGCGGTGACAGGGCATTCCTTTCCTGATGGTCCCGCTCGAGCAGCGCGCGGTCGAGCTGGGCGACGGAGTGCGGGCGGTAGTGCCGGCCGCGGACGGCGGGAGGCTTGAGATCGTGGCAGTGGCCGACCGCGATCGCCATCGTCTGGTGGTGGTCGTGGTAACGGCGGCAACGGTCGGCTGCTCGCAGATTCCATCCAACCCATGCATGAGATGAATGAATTTACTCAGATCACAACAAGCTGCACGTACTCGTACATTGTTGGCAAATAAAACAATTATTAATGGCGACAGGAGACGCAAATGTTACCTTGGTTCGTGTTTCTGGCTTGTTACAACATGTCAAATCGAGAGCTAGCTAGCTACTACATCCAGATCGATCGAGTCAGTGGCAGCCGTCGCAGGCGGGAAGGGACGACGGCGACGACGACGACTCGGCGGCGAGGGCGGTGGCAGGGGAAGGCATTGGCATGCAGTGCGGAATTGACACTCGAACGGATCGGATCAAGGCAGCATGCAGGGAGAAGGGCCGTGTGCTGCGCCTCCCCCGCCGGCCGGCCACCACCACCACCACCCAAACCGTCTCTCACCGCCGCCCTCTCCCTGCCTGGATTTTGATTGCTACTTCCAAGTGTTAGTTATATACGGGAATCTACGGAGCTTTAATTGATCCTTCTTCTTCCTTCTCCTTCCTTTCTAATCTTCCCCTTCCCTCCGTTGCGGCTGGGAAAGGAAAGGAAAGGAAAGAAAGGAGCTCTATTTTTGCAACCCCAGGGAAGCCATGGCGATGTATATAGATCGACGATCGTGCTGTTGCGTTTCTGTTTCGGCCATGGCTAAATTTGGCCCCTAGGTGTTGCGTGCGTACGGGTAAACCAAGCCACGGACGCGTTCGGCTGTGGGGGTTGGTCGACGTCGAGAGTCGAGTGGCGGCGGGAAGCCCGTGGCGTGCCGGGTCTCGTGGAAGATTTTTGTTCTACTGTACTAGTATTTTCTTTGCACGGGTATAGCACCGCAATCTTCAGTTGGAAGTTTATCATCCAAAATGAACAGTTTTCGGTTGGCGTGGGATTGGGATGGATTGACATGTATTGATTTTTTTTAAAGATGCATATATTAATAGGGATTTGCTAGTTTCGAGGCGTTTGACAACTTTTTAAGTTTTAGTTGTCTCTTTTACCGTTCGATTTACCTCGTGATTTGTGCAAAATGGAAGTTACACATGAGTTGCAACTCGCGTGTAACTACTGAAAATTTAATATTTAATGAGTTGCAACTAGGTTGTAACTGAGAATTATTACAAATCTTATGAGTTGCAACTAGGTTGCAACCGAGAATTAGCACAAATATTAGGATAACATCAGCGACTTAGACATAAGTAGTTCTCAGGCGCCTGAGATCTAGACACTCTCATATTAATATCATAAGATACTAACTACACGTAGCCATGCACAGACAAAAAAGAATTAAAAAAATAAAAATTCCGCTACAGTGACGCATTTGTTGAAACAGCAGTACTACCATCACCAAGACAGCATCAAAAGTCCAGCTTCTCTAAAAACGACGCCTTCAAGAAGTGAACGGTGCACAAACATCATCATCGCCCGATCATAGATCTTAGGTTTTCACCCTGAAAAAGTCCACGCTCTCAGAACAATACCTTGAATTTATAATTTGCCACACATTAGTTAGAGCATCACTAGTAGAGCCCTTAATAAACACTTAAAAGTTTAAGGGTCAAGAATTGGCAATTTTGTGCACATATGAGCTGTGAAAAACAGGGGTCATAGACTAGAACCCTCAAACCCTTAAAACTGAGGGTCGAGGGCAGAGACTAGAACCCTCAAACCCTTACAACTGGGGGTTTGAGGGTTCTAGTCTTTGCCTCAACCCTCGAACCCTCAAACCCTCGTCACAATATCATTGCACATATCACAAATATCACTAGGAAAACACAGTTCATCACAATTGTCACTTCAAACAAACTAGGAAATGAAGATCATAGATGCATGGTTTAATAGTTTACATCACAAAATCAACATCTTCCCTCTCGTCGGCACCATCACCAAAAAGTTTCAACACGGCGCCATCTCCTAGAGCACTTCCACGTCGGCGCCATCAAGCACCTCCATAGGCGCCGGTGGTGGAGTCCTCCACACCGCCATCGCCACCACCACTCGTCGGAGTGTCACCTCGAAGAGAAGAGGAGGCACGACGGAATATCCTCTTCCTCTCCGTGATGTCCTCCTTGTAATCCTTCCACCACACCAATTGCTCTTCATCCATGTCCTTCTTGGACATCATCATGTGCTCCCTCTCTTCCACCATGAGTTCTTTCCATGCCTTTGCTTATTTCACCGCAAGCATCCTCTCCTCCAAGTCAGACTTGCGCTTGGCTTCTTCATGCCTTTCTTCAACTTGTGCAAGCTTCACCTCTTTCTTCTTCTCGGTGATAAGAAGCTTTGTCTCCAATGTCTTCATTGTCAATGTCTCCCTTGCCTTTATCATGCTCGCCATCTTCTCCCTCAAGCTTGACGCCTCTCCTTCCATCTTCATCCTAAGTTTTGCCTTCTTGGTTCCCTCGGGCTTGCCAGCGTTCCTTTCCTCCTCATCACTATCATCCATCCTAAGCATTGCCGCCTTCTTGGGTGCGGTCTCTTGGTCCCTCAACTTCCACTTGTCAAAATCCTTAAGATGCTCCCAAACATGCTTAAATGCAAATGTTTCGCCCTTGGAAGCGGCCATCTCATTGTACCTCTTGTCAGCAATGCCCTCCTACAAACCCACCAATAGCATAGTAAACACACATATAGCATAGGAGGGGCATAGTAAAGTAGATGTAAAAACATGCATATATACTCACAGAGTCACTCTCCACGCTTCCACTAGGTGGTGCATTAATCACATTTTCCATTGCCGCACTCCAACAAGCACATTGGGGCTTCATCAACTCCCACCGGCCTTGAAGCGAACGGTATGTACGAGGGACAAACCCACCGGTCTTCGTCTTGATCTTGCAATAGGCGTCCTCTATGCGTTGCCAATAACGTTTGTCGGTTTGATCGGTACCGGTGCAAGCATCCATCCCCACAGAGTCCCAAGAACGAACCAATAGAATATCTTCAGCCTCGCTATAGTTTGTCGCGCGCATGGCGGGGCGGGTAACGGCGGCGAACGCATCATTCTCTATCTTGGTCACCTCCTCCTCTTCTTCCCCTTCCTCCTCCTCCTCCTATTCCTCCAAGTCATTATCACCAAACCCAAAGGGTTCGAGGGGAGGAGACCCGATGTCCACCTCCGCATCTTGGAGAAGCCCCATGAACGACGTCGCCCCTTCGGGCGGAGGGTCAGCGATTGGAGGCGCGGGCGCGGGCTTCTTTCGGGAGGCCACCTTCTTCACGTCCGGGGCCCCTCCCAATGCGCGCTTGGCGGCCGCGGCGCCCTTCAGCCCAACCATCGACGGCTTCTTAGCGCGACGGGGCGGAGGCGACGGCACGACGGGGGCCAGGGCGGGGGCCGAGGCGGAGGAGGGGACGACATGTTGACCCACGCGCCTCCGCTTGGCGCTGACGTGGGTGGTCGTCACCACTGTCGCCACGTCCACCGAGGAGGCCGAGGCGGGGGCCGTGGCCGGGCCGAGCGGGGCGGAGGCGGGGGCCGGAGGCGGACGCTGTGGGAAGGAGCCAGGGCGGGAGGGGGCGAGGCGGGAGGCGGCCAGGGCGGGAGGATCCTGGGGCGGTTCATCGGCGGTAGGAGGCAGCCGAGGCAGAAGGAGGCCAGGGCAGGAGGGGAAATTTCCTTCCCGCGCTCGTTGTGAAGACGACTGGGTGGGGGTAGGGGTTGGAGCCTCCAACCCTCACTTCTACAGGTTGGAGCACGGGTTGAGAGTTGGACCCTCAAATTTTTTTGAGGGTTTGAGGGTTTAGGGGTTCTAGTCTACCACCGATTTGACGGATGGGCGTCGCCACCGCCACTGGTGGCCGACAACAGCGGCGACCAGGAAGGAGATCGGGGAGGGTGCTTGGGCTCGAGGGAGGGGGATCCTCTAGAGTCGCTCGGGAGGGGAGCGTGACTCAGGAGGACGGCGGCTCCGACATGCATTGACCTAGATTAGATAATATGTAAATCAAAAACTTTCCTAATCCTCCCCAATCCACTCCTAGGTGGATTAACTGAACATGGTCTAAGGCTTCCATGGTCTCGAAAGAGAGCAGCGGACCGGTACGGACCGCTAGAGAAAGAGAATTTTTTGAAAAGGGGAAGCTGGGGCCTCCATATAGTGATGCCTATTATTTTAGTACTAAGGATTTGTTTAACACTTGTACTACAAAGTAGTTGAATGTCCGTGCATTGCTACGTGTAGATAAAATATACATGACATAACTTTCCTTGTATGTAACTTTGGAGAATGTGTTTTTTAGCAGAGCATTTGGCATAGCAAACATTGATCGATTACTATTTTAACTAAACTTATCTCCCCTCCCCCCCCCCCGGGGCATGGCCGATAGGTAGAACACTTCATGATATGTCCTAAGGGAGGAGAATGTGCAGAAAAAGGCTCATGTAGCCTCTAATCTTGTGGGGATGGTTAGCCTCTCGCCCGCTCCATCTATCCTGGGAGGAGCATGTGCAGAATGCGGATCCCATAGCTACTAATCCCACGAGGACAGTGATATGTCTAAAATGTATCTACTTTCTCGAACACTTTTGTTATTGTTTCTCCTCTAGTTTTTGTGATTTGGATACAACTAACACGGACTGACGCTGTTTTTAGTAGAATTGCTTTGGTGTCTAGTTTTTATGCAGGAAATCAACTTTTCGGAAAAATCCCGGAAAATGTCACAAAACTCCTATTTTGCCAGAAGACTCACGGAGCCAGAAGACGAGACGGAGAAGTGCCACGAGGGCCCCACATCAACTGGTGGAGCGGGCCAGGCCACGCTAGGGGGTGATGTGGCCGCCTAGGGCACCACCTCGACCTCTCCCTTCGCCTACATAAGCCCTCTGACCTAAAAACACAGGGGGGGTTTCGACGTTTTTCCAGATAGAGTTCCGCTGTGCCGCCACCACCAGAAACCGCGATTCGAAACCAGAAACTTCGTTCTGGCACCCTGCCGGGACAGGGAATTAGAGGAGATCATCACCATCATAATCACCAACGCCTCTCCATCAACCATCCATGTTTCCCCTATCCATGAGTGAGTAATCCCCCGCAGTAGGCTATGGGGATGGTAGGGATTGGATGATATCTATTATGTCATTCCATAAGATTGTTAGGGCATGGTGCCTTGTATCTATTGTTAGTGCTTTTTTACATTGTTGCAACTTGTTATGCTTAATGCTTGTCACTAGGGACCGAGTGCCATGATCTCAGATCTGAACATGTTATTGATTCATGATGATATTATTGTTTGGGATCTTACCTGCAAGTTATTTACACATATTACTGTTCGGAACTCGAGGCCCCGAAGTGACAAAAATCGGGATAACCGGAGCGGATGGCTGTGATATGAGGACCACTTGTGTTCATGGAGTGTTAATGCTTTGCTTTGGTGCTCTATTAAAAGGAGCACCTTAATTGCCAGTAGATTCCCTTGAGGCCCCGCAGCAACGGACTGGCAGGACAAAAGATTTTGTGCAAGTTCTCATTGCGAAAACGTATGACTATATATGGAACACATGCCTATGATTATTTAGTACTTGGATGCTTTATCTTAATTATCTGCAAATGCCCTTGGTCTTGATATTACATGAATAGACTTGTCCATGCAATGCCCGTCCATCCATCTCTATGCCTACCGCACTCAAATCCTGCTGCTTGCCACTATTGTTACTACTGCCTTTATTTTACTACTGCTGCTACTTTGCTATTGCTACTACAAAACTGTTGCTACTGATAAACTACTGTGAGCAAGACTATTTCCAGGTGCGGCTGAATTGACAACTCAGTTGTTAAGGCTTATAAATATTGTTTGGCTCCCCTTGTGTAGAATCACTAAATTGGGTTTAACTTCCCTCGAAGACTATTGCGATCCCCTATACTTGTGCATCATCAAGACTATTTCATAGCGCTGTTTCGAGGGAGCATAGCTTTATTTATAAAGTTCACTTGGAATTACTATTGTTCGCTGCTATCCATTCATCATGGGTAAAGCTCGTGATGGAAAAGTTCCTATTTTAGCATCTCTTACGTCCAATTTGCGTCACCATTCTATATCATAATTTGCCTCTATTCATTGATATATTTCATATTAAGAGGTGTTACTTATGTCTTTTCATCTATTTTTGCATGTTGGATGATTCTTGGAGGATGAACTGCCGAAGTCAGGATTCTGATGGAAAAAGCGGTGTTTTGATGCAATTTCGCGAAGATCGAAAAAATACCAGAAAAACTAGGGAAAATACTATTTTCCTAGAAGATGAAGAATGCCAGAAGGGGAGGCGGAGATGGGCCACAGGGGGGGGCACACACCCCAGGCGCCGGCCACCCCTAGGCCGCGCCTACAGGGGGTGTGGACCACCTGGCCCACCTCTGGCTCCGGCCTCTCGCCTATATCTTCTCCTCGAAACCCTAATACACCAGGGTGACCACAGAAGATTCCGCCGCCTCTGCGGGGCGGAAAACACCGAGAGAGAAAGAGCTCTCCAGCAGACAGATTTCTGCCGGGGAAATTCCTTCCCGGAGAGGGGAGCTCGTCGCCATCAACACCATCATCAAGCTAGACTTCATCGGGATCATCATAATCATCCACACCATCATCTCCACCAGCACCATCATCATCACTCCATCCCGCTGTAACAATCGTGTTGAATACTTGCATAGTTCTTAGGGGAAACTTTCCCAGTGTTTATTACTATTGTAGTTGATGCTTGTGAGTGGAACCATTGGATTATTGTTTATGTTCAGATTGTTATCCATCACCATATCATCTTTGATCTTGATCCATATGATGTCTCGTGAGTAGTTCGTTTAGTTCTTGAGGATATGGGAGAAGTCATGTTGTTAGTAGTGGATTTGTGTTGAGATATTATTCAATGGTTTAGTATTTAAGTTGTGGTGTTATTCTTCTAGTGGTGTCATGTGAACGTCGACTACATGATACTTCACCATTAATGGGCCTAGGGGAATGCATTGTGTATTTGGCTACTAATTGTGGGTTTGCCAGAGTGACAGAAACCTGAACCCCCGTTAGGAAACCATTGCACAAGGGAGTGTAGGATCTCAGAGTTTAAGGTTGTGGTTAGGTTTATACCTTAATTGCATTCTTGTAGTTGCGGATGCTTGCAAGGGGTTTAATCACAAGTATGTATTAGTCCAAGTAAGGTCGGTACATTAGCACAGGTTCACCCACACAACACTTACAAAACCAAAGAAGACTACTCAGCTATTCGAAGTGAAAGCACTTGACAGAATTCCCATGTGTCCTCGAGAACGTTTGGTCCTCATAAGTATTTCCACCGGCTTGTCCTTTGCTAAGAAAGGATTGAGCCACTTGCTGCAATTGTTTGTTGTTTCATTTACTTGCACTTTATTTCCTTGCTTTATCAGAAAACCCCTAAAAATCTGTTTGCTAAGTATTTACAAAGATTTCCTGCTCCATACCAGTAGTCAACACCGTCTGCTCCTTCTTGTGATTGAAACTCCTATTTATCGAAAGTACTATGATACACCCCCTATACTTGTGGCTCATCAAGACTATTTTCACGCGCCATTGCCGGGGAGTGGAGCGCTATTGAAGAATGGAACTGGTAAATAAAACTTCTACTTTATGCTAGGCTTTCTCTTTATGATAAAGGTTTACTAGATGCTTCTTGTGCTGGATCATTCAGACGTGTGAAGGAAGAATCTAAATGGGATCTCCTAGACCGTATTCAAGAGAACATTGAAGCATGGGAGAATGACAAAGGAAGAAAGTCATGTATAAACTATGATTATGAATGCATTAAATCCTTTATGGGAACCGATGACTTCCGTGATATTAGTACTAAGTATGATCTTGATTATCAAAGTATTGCCAATTGTTTTAAGTCCTTTGCCTCTTACATAGAAATTTCCAAAAATAAGTGGAGTAAATACCATGCACCTTATAAAGATGTTGTTAATCATGTTACTGTTAGAAGTACCGAAGTTTATACTACTAATCATATTTTGCCTGAACCTTATGTTGAGAAAACACCTTTCCCAGCTAAGGTAAAGGAGTATTCTATGATAATTAGTGCGAATAACAAAGGTCCAAAGACAGCTGTGGAACCTGATGAGAAAATAAAAATTGAACCTGTGATAGCTATTGTGAAAGATCTTGTCACTAGAAATACAGAGGATGAGCACATTGTCTTCTGCGAAGGCGCTTGATAACCCACAAGTATAGCGGGTGTATCGCAGTACTTTCGATAAATAAGAGTGTCAATCCCAACGAGGAGCAGAAGGTGCTGAACAGTGGTGTGGAGCAGGAAATCCCTGTGAATACTTAGCAAACGGATTTTTAGTGGTTTTCTGACAATGCAACAACACAAAGAGCAAGTAACAGAAGTAACGAACAAACGAAGCAAGTGGCCCAATCATTTCTTAGCAAAGGACAAGCCGGTGGAAATACTTATAAGGACCAATCGTTCTCGAGGACACATGGGAATTCTGTCAAGTGCTTTCACTTCAAATAGTTGAGTACTCTTCTCTGGTGTTTGTAAGTGTTGTGTGGGTGAACCTGTGCTAACATACCACCCTTCCAAGGACTAATACATACTTGTGATTAAACCCCCTGCAAACATCCGTAACTACATGAAAGTAGTTAAGATATAAATCTAACCACAGCCTTAAACTCTGAGATCCTACGCTCCCTTGTGCAAAGGTGTCCTAATGGGGGTTCAGCTTTCTGTCACTCCGGCAACCCCGCGATTAGTAGCCAAATACACAATGCATTCCCCTAGGCCCATAAATGGTGAAGTACCATGTAGTCGACGTTCACATGACACCACTAGAAGAATAGCACAACAACTTAAATACTAAACCATTGAATAATAACTCATCACAAATTCACTACTAACAACATGACTTCTCACATGTCCTCAAGAACTAAACGAACTACTCACAAGACATCATATGGATCAAGATCAAAGATGATATGATAATGGATAACAATCTGAACATAAACAATAATCCAATGGTTTCACTCACAAGCATCAACTACAATAGTAATCAACACCAGGAAAGTTTCCCCTAAGAACTAAAGCAATATCCAACACAATTGTTACAGCGGGACGGAGTGGTGATGATGGTGCTGGTGGATATGATGGTGTGGATGATGATGATGATCCCGATGAATCCTAGCTTGACGATGGTGTTGATGGCGACGGTATCCCCTCTCCGGGAAGGAATTCCCTCGGCAGAAATCTGTCTGCCGGAGAGATCTTTCTCTCTTGGTGTTTCCGCCCCTAGAGGCGGCGGAAATCTATCTGTGGCCACCCTCCTGGTGTTAGGGTTCCGTAGGGAAGATATAGGAGAAGGGGCGGAGTCGGAGGCCGGGCAGGTGGGCCACACCTTCCCTAGGCGTGGGGTTAGGTGGGTCCGCGCCTAGGGGGTGTGGGCCCCCTGAGGCCCATCTCCGTCCCTCCTTCTGGCTTCCTTCATCTTCTGCTAAAATAATATGTTTCCATATTTTTCTGGTATTTTTCTGATCTTCGCGAAATTGCACTGAAACGCCTTCTTTTCCATCAGAATCTAGACTCCGGTAGTCCATCCTCCAGGAATCATCCAACATGCATAAACAGATGAAAAGCCATAAGTAATACCTCATAATAAGACAAATATAAATGAATAGAGGTAAATTATGATATAGAATGGTGATGCAAATTGGGCGTATCAACGCTTCTAATATTATCTCTCATCTTAGTAAAGCTAGAAAAGCTAGTGTCCCTGTGCTTTCTGTAAGAATTGGTGATCATTGCTATTATGGTTTATGTGATATTGGTGCTACTTCTAGTGATATTCCTTATGAGCTTTACAAGGAAATTATGCATGAAATTGGTCCTTGTGAGCTTGAGGACATTGATGTGGTTATTCACCTTGCTAATAAGGAAACCATTTGCCCTATTAGTATTGTAAGAGATGTGGAGGTTCTCTGCGGTAAGATTAAGTATCCCGCTGATTTTCTAGTGCTTAATTCAGCAGCTAGTAAAACTTGTCCTATCATTTTTAGTAGACCTTTCTTGAACACTTGTGGAACTATTATAGACTATAAAAAGGAGAAAGTTTTAACTAAGTTTGATGGAGATTCTTATGAGTTTAACTTTTCTAAATTTGCTAAAGCTCCTTGTGAAAATAGCTTGCCTAATGAAGATTTCAGGATGGAACAACTTGCTTCTATTGATCTAGTTTGTGACCTTGGTCCTCTTTTTGATGATTGTAAGTTTGCTCATTCTGATGATAAAGTTGTTTCCTGTGATAGTTATATTGTCAACTTTATTCAAAGTGCTACTAAAATTTATTATGAGAGAGGGAAACATGATTTTATGCATCTCAATAATATTAAGTTTCCCCATTTTATGTTGAAAGCTTTGAAGTTGCATTTGTTGTCTTCCTATGCTATTGGCTTTTTGTTCTAATAATTTGTTTTCTCATGAGACCCCCTTGCATAGGAAGTGGGTTAGACTCAAATGTGTTGGATATTTGCTTCTTGATGCTCTCTTTCACTTCAAATATATATCTCCTATGTGAGTATCTTTGAAATTATCAGGCCTAACTTAAAGGCATTAAAGAAAAGTACTTCTTGGGAGATAACCCAATAGTTTTGTTGAGTCTTGGAAGTTATTACCTAAGTAATAACCGCTCCTTATCCTTTTTGTTTTGGTTTTTGTGTCAAGATTAACTACTTTTGAGAAGTAGAGGAGTTATGAAAAGTGGCTATCCTGGGACAGATTTTTGTGTTGCATTGTGAAAACTAGTGAAGGAGCTTAGTACAACAGATGGAGCTGTATTTTTCTGTGCCTGTTCTCCAAGTTGTTATCCAACTTTCATTAGTTTTGTACTTTTTGATTTGAGCAACAGAAGTTTTTGAAAAAAATCAATCTTTACCTGCTGGTCTGTTTTGACAGATTTCTGCCTACATTTGCATTTGCCCATTATATTGATTCCCTTTCAGATACTTTTTGGGCTTTTCGAAAGGAGTTGCTACAATGGCTTTTGTTTTGATGCATTAAGTTGAAGTTTGAACCTAAAGGTTTATTGTTTTTGCATACACTAATGTTGCCATTGAGATTTGTGTAAGGCCTTGTATGAAATGAATGTCCAGGAGAAGGAGAAAAGGAATCTGCAGAGTCCGTCTTTGAATAGGTAAAAAGTGATGCAAACTGAAGGTTCGTGAAAACCTTATATTTTTATATTTTTGATGTTTTTATTACATACATAAGGTTACGAGAAGAAACAGAGGAGGAAATGGAGGCCAGGGTGGCCACACCCACCCTAGGCGCGGGCCCTAGCTGGCCGCACCTGGAGGGGGTGTGAGCCCCCTGAACTCCGTCTCCGCCTCGTTTTCGCACAATACCTTCCTTATGCATTAAAACTTCGTAATATATAACCCCCCGGATCCCCCGAGGTTCATGTATCATGTTCTCGTCGTGTTTTCATTTTGATCTATTTCTGTTAGGCAGATTCTCAGTTTTGGAGCTACAATGTCTTCCTCTGGATCACCCATGGAGGATTCCTCCGCGGATGACATCAACCCGTACATGTATGAGTTGAAGATTCATCCCAAGGAGTTGATTTTCAAGGATGGGAAGGTGCAGATGAAGGAAGTTCAAGGCCCTAAAGGAGAAGGCAGTTTGGAAGACAGGATGGAAGCATTGGAACAGGAAGTTTTCAGGTACAAGAAGATGGCGGAACGTGAAGTGGATGTCATCCACAAGATAAGTTCAGAACTCATTGCCAAGCACAAGGAGGAGCTTGCTGAGCTCCGAGACGAAATCCTGTCACTCCATCAGGCCACCAACCAATTACAAGCATAGCTCTACGACATATAAAATCAAAAACTGTGAGTATGAGGCTAGATTTAATCGCATAATCTCTGCTGCTAGTTTTAGGATTGTGGAAACCAAGACATCCTTTGTGGATGGGGAGCCTTTACCTTGGAAGTCTGATGATGACAAGGGAACACCACCATCGAAGGAGTAATCCGACATCAGGTTTGGCATCCCCTTGGCTTATTCCAAGCTTGGGGGAGTGCCACGGTATCACATCATTATCTTTTATATTTTTACCTTTTTAGTAGATTTATATCTTGGGTAGAGAAGTTATCTTCTAGGTTGGTGTGCATTGTGGAAGTATCTCTCCGTTAGTTGGTCATCTATGTATCCCTTGGTGTGAGTGCATTTATGGAATATTAATGAGAGGTTTCGTCTTATACTTTTTGCACTTCTTATTTTAGTTTGCAATCTCTATTATATGATTGATCTTGTTGATCAGTATTGGTATCACTTTGGGAGCATCAAGTAGATCTAAATTGGTTTTGGCAAACCGAGCTATGGTCAATAGCAACACTTTTTGAGGTTTGAAAGGAAAAGAGAAAAATCTTACAGGTATTTTGTATCATTTATTTTCTTTCTTGATTGGCTCATAAGCTTAGTATTATTTATTTAAGATCTTTTGTGTCTTCAAGGAAGATTGCATGTTTGGCTTTATCACTTGTAGGTTTTCTTGTTTCCTTCAACTCTTTTGCTTGCTGCCCAGCCTTGCTAGCCAAAAAACTGTTTTGAGAAGGCATACTTCATGCATCCAACCCCTTTGAACCAAAACATGTGCCATTTATGTCCACCATATCTACCTATTAGCATTTTTTGCTATTCCAAGCAAATTTTCAAGCTTCATCTATCTTTCGAATTAAAAATTATTTTGTTATGTGAAAACTAGTTAGTAAAGCTCTCACGAACTTGATGGCACACCTTATTTTCCTGCCCCTAATAAACTTGAACCATTGTGTCATCGAAGTTGTATATGCTTGCATCTATACGTTTGGATTAGCAGAACCGTGCTGTCATGGGGAACGCTTTCAACACTTATGGATACTTATCCAGTTGATATCATGCTCTTTTGTTTGCTGATGTCGTCGGTGTGAAATAAAAGGGGAGCTTGTAAGTCCATGGAGTTATGTATGTGTGTTAGAGAAACGCCTGGGCCGCTAGCCTAATCCATGCCTAATCATGGTGGAAACCTGTAGGATAACCATACTGAGCAATCTATGAAGCATCCTCAATAAAAACCTATGCAAATAGCAAATAAAAAGATCGCTGATATGCTCACTGTCTGCTTGCCTTGTCATTTTGATTATGGGATAGCTCATGTATCATGTGCAAGGGGTACCTCGTTGACGGTTCTTTATGATACACATGTACTTAGAATGACAAGAACTTACCGGTAAATAAAGTTGAGTAGCATGAGGAGCGGCCCTCGTACTCAAGGGACATGAGATTGCAACTTATATTTCATCAAGCATATACTCCATCCTTGTTCACTTTAACCTTAATCACCTCAAGATGCTTATGATAGGGGCAATGAGATCTCAAAGCTAGTAAGTACCATAATATTTTTAAAGCTCTTTATGAACCTGAAATCCCTGCTTCCCTCTATGAAGGGACTTTCTTCTACTTATAAGTTGAGTCAGTAAACCTATTCCTCTCTATCTCCAGCAAGCATTTGAGTTGTTGTGTTTCAAGCATTCATATGATGATTTATTCAATCATGTTCTTTATCTTCCTTGTTTGCACAAGACTCTTATCTAATGAGTATTACTTTGAAATCCATCATTGTGAAAAACCTTTTATGTTTGAGCAAAGAGTACTCTTGTTGTAAAACTTATGCAAAAGCTTTATTTGTGAAACTGTTTGCCAGCTGTTCTCTGACCAAGAACAAAGTTTTCCAATCCCAATTATAATTCATCTTTATGCATCTCTATTGTGACTCCTATACTTGTTGCAAGCTAAGTTATATAATGGTGAGTTGCTTTCTTCTATGATTTGTGTATTGGTAAGTGTGATGCTTCTTGTCTGTATTCTTTTTATTGACACTTCACTCCATAAACTTGTGGACATGTTTACTGAGCTCAGTTTTTGATGACCCACAAGTATAGGGGGTGTATCATAGTACTTTCAATAAATAGGAGTGTCGATCCCAACGAGGAGTAGAAGGTGCTGAATAGTGGTATGGAGCAGGAAATCTCTGTGAATACTTAGCAAACAGATTTTTAGTGGTTTTCTGTCAAGGCAACAAAACAAAGAGCAAGTAACAAAGGTAAAAAACAAACAAACGGATCAAGTGGCCCAATCCTTTCTTAGAAAAGGACAAGCCAGTGGAAATACTTATAAGGACCAAACGTTCTCGAGGACACATGGGAATTCTATCAAGTGCTTTCACTTCAAATAGTTGAGTACTCTTCTCCGGTGTTGTAAGTGTTGTGTGGGTGAACTTGTTCTAACATACTGACCTTACTTGGACTAATACATACTTGTGATTAAACCCCCTGCAAACATCCGTAACTATAGGAAAGTAATTAAGATACAAATCTAACCACAGCCTTAAACTTTGAGATCCTATGCTCCCTTGTGCAAAGGTGTCCTAACAGGGGTTTAGGTTTCTGTCACTCCGGCAACCCCACAATTAGTAGCCAAATACACAATGAATCCCCCTAGGCCCATAAATGGTGAAGTGTCATGTAGTCGACGTTCACATGACACCACTAGAAGAATAGCACCACAACTTAAATACTAAACCATTGAATAATATCTCAACACAAATCCACTACTAACAACATGACTTCTCCCATGTCCTCAAGAACTAAACGAACTACTCACGAGACATCATATGGATCAAGATCAAAGATGATATGATAATGGATAACAATCTGAACATAAACAATAATCCAATGGTTCCACTCACAAGCATCAACTACAATAGTAATCAACACCGGGAAAGTTTCCCCTAAGAACTAAAGCAATATCCAAGACAATTGTTACAGCGGGACGGAGTGGTGATGATGGTGCTGGTGGAGATGATGGTGTGGATGATGATGATGATCCCGATGAAGCCTAGCTTGATGATGGTGTTGATGGTGATGGTCTCCCCTCTCCGGGAAGACAATCCCCCGGCAGAAATCTGTCTGCCGGAGAGATCTTTATCTCTCGGTGTTTTCCGCCCACCAGAGGCGGCGGAAATCTATCTGTGGTCGCTCCCCGAGGCTTAGGGTTCCGTAGGGAATATATAGGCGAAGGGGCGGAGTCGGAGGCCGGGTAGGTGGGCCACACCTGCCCTAGGCACGTGATCATGTGGGCCCGCGCCTAGGGGGTGTGGGCCCCCTGCGGCCCCTATTCGCTCCTCCTTCTCGCTTCCTTCATCTTCTGGTAAAATAATATGTTTCCATATTTTTCTGGTATTTTCTGATCTTCACGAAATTGCACCGAAACGCCTTTTTTCCGTCAGAATCCAGACTCCAGCAGTCCATCCTCCAGGAATCACCCAACATGCATAAATATATGAAAAGCCATAAGTAATACCTCATAATAAGACAAATATCAATGAATAGAGGTAAATTATGATATAGAATGGTGATGCAAATTGGGCGTATCAGTTTTCGCTTGGGGACAAGCGAAGGTCTAAGCTTGGGGGGAGTTGATACGTCCAATTTTCATCACCATTCTGTATCATAATTTGCCTCTATTCATTGATATATTTCATATTAATAGGTGTTACTTATGTCTTTTCATCTATTTTTGCATGTTGGATGATTCTTGGAGGATGAATTGTCGGAGTCAGGATTCTGATGGAAAAAGTGGTGTTTTGATGCAATTTCGCGAAGATCAGAAAAATACCAGAAAAACTACGGAAAATCCTATTTTCCCAGAAGATGAAGAATGCCAGAAGGGGAGGCAGAGATGGGCCATAGGGGGCCCACACACCCCAGGCCCGAGCCACCCCTAGGCCGCGCCTACAGGGGTGTAGCCCACCTGGCCCACCTCTGGATCCGCCCTCTCGCCTATATCTTCTCCTCGCCCTAATAAACGGGGGCGACCATAGAAAGATTCTGCCGCCTCTGCGGGGCGGAAAACACCGAAAGAGAGAAAGAGCTCTCCGGCAGACGGATTTCTGCCGGGGAAATTCCTTCCCGGAGAGGGGATATCATCGCCATCAACACCATCATCAAGCTAGAATTCATCGGGATCATCATCATCATCCACACCATCATCTCCACTAGCACCATCATCGTCACTCCATCCCGCTGTAACAATCGTGTTGAATACTTGCATAGTTCTTAGGGGAAACTTTTCGGGTGTTGATTACTATTGTAGTTGATGCTTGTGAGTGGAACCATTGGATTATTGTTTATGTTCAGATTGTTATCCATCACCATATCATCTTTGATCTTGATCCATATGATGTCTCGTGAGTAGTTCGTTTAGTTCTTTAGGACATGGGAGAGGTCATGTTGTTAGTAGTGGATTTGTGTTGAGATATTATTCAATGGTTTAGTATTTAAGTTGTGGTGCTATTCTTCTAGTGGTGTCATGTGAACGTCGACTACATGATACTTCACCATTTATGGGCCTAGGGGAATCCATTGTGTATTTGGATACTAATTGTGGGGTTGCCGGAGTGACAGAAACTTGAACCCCTGTTAGGAAACCATTGCACAAGGGAGTGTAGGATCTCAGAGTTTAAGGTTGTGGTTAGGTTTATACCTGAATTGCTTTCTTGTAGTTGTGGATGCTTGCAAGGGGTTTAATCACAAGTATGTATTAGTCCAAGTAAGGTCGGTACATTACCACAGGTTCACCCACACAACACTTACAAAACCAAACAAGACTACTCAGCTATTCTAAGAGAAAGCACTTGACAGAATTCCCATGTGTCCGCGAGAACGTTTGGTCCTCATAAGTATTTCCACTAGCTTGTCCTTTGCTAAGAAAGGATTGGGCCACTTGCTGCAACTGTTTGTTGTTTCATTTACTTGCACTTTATTTCCTTGCTTTATCAGAAAACCCCTAAAAATCTGTTTTGTAAGTATTTACAGAGATTTCCTGCTCCATACCACTAGTCAACACCTTCTGCTCCTCGTTGGGATCGACACTCCTATTTATCGAAAGTACTACGATACACCCCCTATATTTGTGGGTCATCACCATCCACTACAAGAAGAGGTACAGTTCTAAACACCTCTGCTGCTCTTGATTCACCATCTGTTATGAGTAAGCTCTTTACACCACCACATACACATGTTACACATACTGCTACTACTGCTGAATCTGAAATTGCTTCTGATACTCATGATGTTACTTCTACTATGCTTGATGAGTGTGGTTCATTAGGTCCTTTCCTAGATGCTACAATTGCTAGAACTATAATGGGAAACACTAAAACTCCTAATGAAGACACTACTACACCTGTTAGTTTACTTGAGTCTAGAGAGAGTTGTGATATTAATGTGTTGGGAATATGCCCTAGAGGCAATCATGTATGATGATATTTCCCATTGTATTCATAAAGATATTAAGTAGTCCTTGTATAAACATCTGATGTGTATCATTGAATATGTGATTCGGTTGTGGAACTATGCATTCATGTTGTTTGTACTAAATATCCTTGGTCATTGAGGTTGTGCTGGACACACAACTTGGACCAATGTGAAAGTTGGCTTGATGACTCGGTTCCACTTGTCATGAGCATGGAGATGCTATTCCAACTTACACAGATTCGGCCAAAGAGTTTAGCGAGTCGGATTGACCCATATTGAGGTACAACGAACAAGTTGTCATTTGTATATCTCAATCAATGTAATCCTTAGACCTGAGGTTGTTGCATAGTCCGAGTTGAGGATCACCGACTTAGGTTCTGTCAAACGCTGATCTGTAACTGGGCAGTTATAAAGGCAGGGTTCGGGTCGATTGAGAATCAAGCCGTGTGATGTGAATAACCAAGATGGGATTTTGCCCCTCCACTCGGAGAGATATTCTCTGGGCCCTCTCGTGAGATATGATTCGGAAAGCATGGCCATGCACGACTCAGTTAAGTGTTAACCGAGGCGATCGACTAAGAGTTAGTCGGGTGAATCACTTATCTCGAATCAAGAAGAGAGTCGGACTATTTAAGGGATGACATATATTCGCCTATAGTCTGACAAGGTATATCGTGAGGCAAAAGGGACTCAGACGTAAGTCGCATTGGAAAGGCAAGTTGTCATGACTCTTTGGTACTTGGGAGTCGGCATGTTCTGCTAGGAGCCGCTACCGACTGATCGATTGAGAGTCGGACTCCAATCGTGTCCAAGTAGCCATGAGCCTGCGGGGTCACACACTTAAGAGCGGGAGCAAGTTCGGATTGGATCTGAACCTGTAATCTGGTTGGGTTGGACCTAAACCGGATTAGGACTGAGTTAGTGAGTTGGACTCACGGTGACTAGTGTTATATGGGCTTTAGTGAATGGGTCGCGCGAGCAGAGCCCACATTCACTCCCTATATATAGTGGAGCACCTTAACCCAGAAAGGTTAATCGTTGTTCGGTTAGGTCATTCCATGTGTTGGAAACCCTAGCTCCACAGCAGTCCTGCCGCCGTAACGAACCTAGCAGTTCGTCGTCGGTGCTCCTCCTTGTACGTGTGGATACCAGCAGAGGTGGTGTGCGATCAGCACCAGGACGATCGGATCGTGAGGACTGCACTGCATCAACTGACGCGCTTCATCAGTAATCCGCAACCGCGCGTCTAGTGGTAAATCTCGTGGCCTTCTACCTCAGCTAGTTCTTGGGATCACCACGTTAGAGGAAATTTTTTGTTTTATCTCCGCGTGGCCCAACATAATGACGGTTATATTGAAATGACTGATGAATTTATTAAAGAATGTCGAAACACACATGGTGCAAGTGCTATTAAAAGTCTTCTTGAGGGACGTACTATTAGACCTAAACTATTTCCTGATGCTAAGTTTGCCACATCTCCCATAAACATTAAAGATAAGGACTATGATTTCTCTCTTGATTTATCCTATATAACCATTGTTGAGAAAGAACCTTTTTGTGGGGATGAAAATGGAAGTGTTGTGGCACATATAACTGAGATTTCTACTGTGAGTGGCTTATTTTCTGATGATATTAAGATGCGCACCTACGTTGTTGCTAATTTTTTCCCTTTTTATTGAAAGGAGAGGCTAAATCTTGGTTTAATAATTTACCTCTTGGATCCATTGATAGCCCTGATTCCTTGATTACTACTTTCTTTCAGAAATATTTCCCTCCTACTGCTCGACATGCCATTTTGTAGAAACTTTTTGATTTTAAACAGGGTGAAGAGGAGAAATTGCCTGAATCATAGGCAAGGTTTTGTTCTTTAATTCATGCACATCTGGATGTCCATTACCTAAAAATGAGCTTCTTGATATATACTATAATGGACTAACTGATGAATCTAGGACATACCTGGATAGTTGTGTTGATTGTGTTTTCAGGAAAAGAACTCCCGCAGAAGCTGAGGAATTAATGGCTAAAATAAGCAAGAATTATGATGATTGGACTACATCTGAGCCAATTACACCTGAGCCAACTACACCTAAACCAACTGTGCCAGAGCCAACTCCAACACCAACACCCAAGAAGAGGGGAGTGATTGAATTAAATGATGAAGTGATGAAAGAAGCTAAGAAATGTCTTAAGGTGAAGGGTATTAAATCTAAAGATGTGAAGAATTTACCTCCTATAGAAGAATTATGTAATCCAACCTCGCACTCATCCACTATTGAGGTACACTCTCTCCAACATTTTGATGAAGGTGATATTCCTTATTCTAAACCTCCTGATCAATGCTTAGAAGAATTTGATATTTTTATTGTTAAGCAAGATAATTTTAATAAGAGAGTTCAGAATCATTTATTGGAAAACTCTAGAGCTATTAATGAGTTGAAAGATATTGAGAAAAGAACCTTCAATGATGTTAAAATGCTTGTTAAACATTTACAAATGGTTCAAACTCAAATTGATCAACTTGCTAAAGTACAAAAAGATTTGCTAGTTAATGCTTCTGGATAAAAACATGCTTATGAAATTAGAACTAGGAGTGGTGCTTCCACTCAAGATCATTTATATCCTGAGGGAAATCCTAAAAGAATTGAACAGGATTCTCAACAAGCTGAAAATATTGGTACTTCTTCTAAGGGAAAGAAAAAGAAACATAAAACATTTGAGGAACCTTCTGAACCTGCTGTAGATCCTAATAGTATATCTGTCTCTGATGCTGAAACTGAAAGTGGTAATGATAAAAATGATGCTCTGTATAAGGAAGAAATTAAACAGGAACCTGAAAGGCAAACTAAGAATACTAAGTACACTAAGGAAGATTTTGTTGCTAACAAACATGGTAGTGAAAGAGAACCTTGGGTTTAAAAACCAATGCCTTTCCCTAAAGTAACACAAGTCAAAGGAAGAAGAACGCTATAACAAGTTTTGCGAGTGGATGAAACCTTTATTTTTGCAAATTCCTTTGACTGATGCTATTAAATTGCCTCCTTATTCAAAGTATATGAAGGATATTGTCTCTAATAAAAGGAAAATTCCTAATAAGGAAATTCCCACTTTTCTTGCTAATTATTCCTTTAATGGTAAAGTTCCGAAGAAACTTGGGGACCTAGGGATTCCAACTATTCCTTGCTCTATCAAAAATAATTATGTTAGAACTTCTTTGTGTGATTTGGGAGAAGGAGTTAGTGTTATGCCTTTTTCTCTCTACAAGAGACTTCAACTAGAAAAATTGATACCAACTGATATATCCTTGCAAATGGCTGATAAGTCTACTACTATTCTTGTTGGTATATGTGAGGACGTTTCTGTTCAAGTGGCTCATAATTGTTTGATATTAACTCATTTTGTTGTGCTTGAAATGCCTGAAGATGATAATATGTCTATTATTCTTGGAAGACCTTTTTCTTAATACTGCAGGTGCTGTCATTAATTGTAATCAAGGAAAAGTAACTTTTAATGTTAATGACAAGGAGCATACTGTTTATTTCCCCAAGAAGATTGATAAGAGTTATGGCCTAAATTCAATTGAAAATATTGAGGGCATCAAAGTTGGAGAAATACATTGTCCCATACCTCAAGAAAATTATGAAACTATTATGATTGGGACTATTGCTATCAAGATTGTGGTAACATAATCATTTAGTGAAATATAAAGTTTTTCATATAAAATTGTTTTGGTAACAAGACTTGATCAACCTTCTTAACAAAGGGATTTTAATGAACAAAACAATGTTTTCACCATGATTATCCTTGCTCACTTTTACTTTCTCTACTCCAATCTTTGCTCTTCTCCTTGTTCGTCTTTCTTTTGCTAGTAGCTTGCATTTTAGAGTGTATTAGAACTTCTATAGTTCTAGTTTTAGTTTGCTTTTGCGTCTTTCCAAAATCTTTTTCTGCGAGAAAATCATTTATCAAAACCTGAAAATTGCTCAAAAATAAAGTTTCTCGAAAAATTCCAGAAAATTCATATTAAATTTTTACGCCAAAAAAGGGACAGAGAGGTACCTGGAGTGACCCAGGGGGCCCCACCAGGCAGGCACACCACCAGGTGGCACGACCAGACTAGGGGCGCGTCTGGCCATGGTGTGGGCTACCCCTGGCCCTGCACTTATTCTCCTTCCTGCCACTTCACTCTTTCTCCCAAAAAACACTGGAAAATTTCTCAAAGCTCGAGTTCTTGTTGTTCTTGCTCCCGATTTTTTATCTCCTTGCTCAGCCCATCTTAGCTGCTGATTTTTGGAGAGATTGTTCTTTGGTATGTGCCTCCTCTACTTGTACAATTAGATTTTTGATTGGTGGATTATATCTTGAGTATTTTGCTACTGTAGGTTACAGGTTATGTGATTTTGCATGCTTGTTCTATGCTTAGAGAATTCATTTTGATGCATGTTTATCCCTCTTGCAAGTCCCTACAGTAGTTCCCCATCACTTATTAGCTTCGAAATTACTTGGTTTAATGTTTGTCTAAAAATTTCAGAAAAAGAGAGATGGACAATCATACTTTTGGAAAAGTGTTTGAAAGAGATACACCCAGAAGGGAAAGGCCTTCAAGATCAGCCTCTCAATTTAGGCCATCATATAATGAAGATCTTATTGCGCTGCGCTTTGGCATTGATGGAGATGATGGAGATGCACACCCATCTACCTTCCCTTGTTTTGACTTTTTGCAAGCTGCAGGGATCCTCAATGATTTCTTAATTCTGGTTCAGAGGGTTGGTCTAACCACTTACATGCAGGATGAGAGTGAGCAATATGCCTTGCTCACCAAAACTTTTGTGGAGAGTTTCACTTTCACTAACACTCCTTATAGGTCAACTATTTCATTTAAAATCTATGATAAACCTATCACCATGCCATTGGAAAGATTCTGCAACATTATAGGTATTGGCATGTCAGGGACGACAAAGAAGATCCAGGGCGACCCGTTGATTTGCTAGCGCTCTGCCGAGGTGTAACAAATGATGATGACCACGCAGCCCAGTGTGGGAAGATAAGAAACATTCAACTCCCAGCTCTTAGATATTTTGCTTACTATCTTGCCACTAGAATTCTTGGTAGGGAGAACACTAGTAATATTTCTAATTATCATTTGGATTTTCTCGCTGCTGCTCTTAATAATGAAACTAGGTACAATCTTGGTTCAATCATTGCTTGCCGCCTAGCTGCTAGAGGACCCATTTATGGTGGTATTATTGCTGCACGCATGATTGCTGCCTTGGACCTTCCTATTGATCCTAATGATACAGTGTTGGCCCCGCAGAGGCTTGATTTAGCTGCCATGAAAGCACATCACTTTGTTACTTCTAGCTCTAGCATTGAGAGTTTAGTTTACAGGATGTTGTTTACTGACGAAGAAAAGAGGGAAATTCCCTTGCCATAGTTTACTTTGTTCAGTATTTTTAGGAGGCCATGGTCGCGCTCCAAGGAGGAAATGGATGAGCATCTACGCTTGCTTGGATTCCACGGGCACTACTAGGGGTATGCGCCCTCTTATGACTACTCTGCGCACTACACATGGGCTTCCTCGAGTTCGTACCAAGACGAAGGCACTTCTTCGTCACATTATGGAGGCGCTCCTTCTTGGCCAGGTTGGGATTGATCTCCACTTATGCCAAAAGCCTAATCTTGGGGGGAGGTACACCGACATCACACTCATCTACATATCATGTTCCGTCGGTACTTTGCATATCCATGTTTTGCTTTCTTTTTAGTTTTTGTTTCTGCTTTCCAAAACACAAAAAGACCAAAAAAAATTGTTATTTCTCTTTGCTTTCTTCTTTAGATTTTAGCTATGGTTTGCTATAAGAAAAATCCAAAAAGATTTTGCTTTGTTTCCTTTTGCCTTCGGTTCTTGTTTTAAAAAAATTGAAAACCCAAAAATATTTTTTGTTCTTCTCTGGTTTTGTAAAGTTCGTTGCAGGGTTCAGCAGTCCTCAGTGACTCCTTGGAGTTTTGGTTTCATATTATTATTCAAGCCACACAATTGAAAGGCAATGATGATTTATGACAACTCGAGGTGTGGTAAGAGGCTGGTAATGAACTCTATTTGTTTTCACTTTTGTATATATACTCATCATTGTGGGAATGCTTAGTCTATTCGTGTAGGATGTATGTTATTTAATGGATGCTTATTTGTTCTTGCTCTTTTATGATTAGCTCCAACTTGCTAATAGTTTGTAGCATGTCATATAAATGTTTGCTTGCATTGTTCTATTCATAACTTGGTATGATATTGTGGTATCCTCCTCTGAATGTTTTATTTGAATCGACTTGGCACATGCTCATGCATGCATATGAGTAAACAAAAGTCAGATAAGCCTCGATGATTTATTTTGCCTCAGAGTCTTCTGTCACTTTTATGCCATAATTAATTTTGTTTTGTTGCAAGCATGATTATGATAGTTACTGCTCTCTTGATTGCCGCCCTCTTTCTATTGCTAGCATTCACTAGCATTGAGTATGAGCTCTACTCGTGCATCCAACTCCCCAAAACCAAAATTGTCAAAAAGTGTCCATCATATCTACCTATTAGCATCATTGTTATTCCGTGCATATTTATTATGCCTTGTTTTTTTCCAAATAAAATGTTTGCTTGTTATAAGAAAATTAGTTAGTAAAGCTCTCACGAACTTGACGGCACACTTTATTTTCTTGCACTTAATAAACCTGAACTATTGTGACTGTCCATGAAAGTTATATGCTTGCAAATTATAGGCTGGGAGTTAGCAGAACCATGTTGTCATGGGGAACGCTTTTGACACATGTAAATATTATCCAGTTGATATCATTCTCTTTGGTTTATGAATGACGACGGTGTGAAATAAAAGGGGAGCTTGTAAGTCCATGGAGTTATGTATATGTGTTAGAGAAACGCCTGGGCAGCTAGTCTAAGCCATGCCTAATCATGATGGAAACTTGCAGCATAACCATAGTGATCAATCTATGAAGCATCCTTAGAAAATATATATATAAAAAAAAGAGAAGAGAAAAAAATATATGCACCATACTCATGGTAAATAAAAGGATCGCTGAGATGCTCATTGTATGTTGCCTTGTCATTTTGATATGGGATAGCTCCTGTGTCATGGGGCAAAGGGTACCCAGTTGGCGGTTCTCTATGATACATATGTACTTACAATGACAAGAACTTACCAGTGACTAAAGTTGAGTAGCATGAGGAACGGCCCTCGTACTCAAGGGACATGAGATTTCTAGTTTATGATCTGTCAAGCATATAACTCATATTTGACCTTACTTTAACCTTAACCATTTAAAGATGCTTATGATAGGGGCAATGAGAGCTTAAAGCTAATGAGTACGATACTTTCAGGCATTTGAAAGCCTTTCAAACGTTTTAATCTTTTCCTTCACTTTTATGTCGAGTCACAATGTATTCTATGAGAACCTTCTCAAGAGCATAGCTGTAATTCTTAGTGTAATGTGCTTGTCCCAGAACACGGTTAATTGTGACATAACTTTGATGCTTGTATCTTTGATATTTTTTACTTCTAGTCTTCATTTAAACTTCAGAGGTGCCTTGGCATTTATGCTTTGCTCCGCAACAAAGGCAAGCGAGATACCACTTTATCATATCTTCTTATGAGCATTACAATGTTGCTTATGCTTATGTTTCATGCTGCTTCTTATTATTGTATTGGAATCTCTTCATAGCTTGCATGACTATTGAGTAGACTTATTTGCGTACTATTTATTATGAATTGCCTAAGTATTTGATCATATGCTGAGAATATATACATCTCATGAAGAAAATGTGTTCGTGAAAGTTTCTTTTATCGCACTCAGTTTTCAACTGAATTGCTTGAGGACAAGCAATAAGCTAAGCTTGGGGGAGTTGATATGTCCAAAACGTATCTACTTTTCTGAACACTTTTGCTATTGTTTCTCCTCTAATTTGTGTGATTTGGATACAACTAACACGGACTGACGCTGTTTTCAGCAGAATTGTTTTGGTGTCTAGTTTTTGTGCAGGAAATCAAATTTCAGAAAAAATCCCAAAAAATATCGCAAAACTCCTATTTTATCAGAAGACTCACAAAGACAGAAGACGAGACGGAGAATGGCCATGAGGGGCCCACACCACCTGGTGGCGCGTGCTAGGCTAGGCCACACCAGGGGTGGTGTGGCCGCCTCGAGAACCACCTCGACCTCTCCCTTCGCCTGCATAAGCCCTCTGACCTAAAAACACAGGGGGGGTCGACATTTTTCCAGATAGTTACGCTGCACCGCCACCACTAGAAACCGCGAGTTAGAACCAGAAACTCCATTCTGGCACCCTGCCGGGATGGGGAATTGGAGAAGATCATCGCCATCATCATCACCAAAGCCTCTCCATCAACCATCCATGTTTCCCCCATCCATGAGTGAGTAATCCCCCGCAGTAGGATATAGGGATGGTAGGGATTGGATGCGATCTATCATGTAATTGCATAAGATTGTTATGGCATGGTGCCTAGTATCTATTGTTAGTGATTTTTGACATTGTTGCAACTTATTATGCTTAATGCTTGTCACTAGGGCCTGAGTGCCATGATCTCAGATCTGAACATGTTATTGATTCATGATGATATTATTGTTTGGGATCTTACCTGCAAGTTTTTTACACATATTATTGTCCAGAACCCGAGGCCCCGAAGTGATAGAAATCGGGATAACCGGAGGGGATGACAGTGATATGAGGATCACGTGTGTTCACGGAGTGTTAATGCTTTGCTCTGGTGCTCTATTAAAAGAAGCACCTTAATTTTCAGTAGATTCCATTGAGGCCCCGCTACAACGGGCTGGCAGGACAAAAGATGTTATGCAAGTTCTCATTGCGAGCACGTATGACTATATATAGAACACATGCCTATGATTATTTAGTACTTGGATGCTTTATCTTATTTATCTACAAATGCCCTTGGTCTTGATATTATATGAACAGACTTGTCCATGCAACGCCCGTCCATCCACCCCTATGCCTACCGCACTCAAATCCTGCTGTTTTCCATTATTATTACTATTGCCTTTATTTTACTACTGTTGTTACTTTGCTATTGCTACTATAAAACTGTTGCTACTGATAAACTACTGTGAGCAAGACTATTTCCAGGTGCAGCTGAATTGACAACTCAGTTGTTAAGGCTTATAAATATTCTTTGACTCCCTTTGTGTCGAATCAATAAATTGGGTTTAACTTTTCTCAAAGACTGTTGCGATCCCCTATACTTGTGGGTCATCAGACAGCCAACATTGTCTGCTCCACAGTGTCTGTCGACAGGCACTATTTTAGATCTGGAGTGTAAGGGAGAATGGGAGGGTAAGGGTTTTCACTTGGTGCACATCACTTTATAAATCTGAAAAAATTATCGACAACAGTTAAGTTGATAAAACCGTGGCCCTTGGCCGGCCTTATCCAAAATGTGCGTATTTTCAAGAGTAGGTTAGACTTGATAGTGTATATAAAAGAAAACCGTGTTGCATGAATTTAGGTTTACCAAGTCAAAACTATTGTGCCACCATCAATAACATTGAACAGATCTAACTTCAACGCTTTAAACGAAGTACAAAAGATCCTCTCATGAATTTTCTTCTAAAATATTGTAGTTATTTACTAATTATAGCCTTTGTTGGCCACATATGGCTAGCCAGAAAGGATCCAAGAATCACACATTCGCTCAAGAGGGATCAAGCTTAAAAGCTCACTAGAAGGAACTTGCAAGCTTTGCAGCGTTGTCTTTCTGTAGCTAGCATTTTTTTACTTCGTGGTTTGCTATTGAATGGTGATGAAGTGGGTATTTTATTTAGCTTCGTGGTTTGTTATTCGATGGTGATGGGTCTTCCCTACACCATCAAGAACCCGGTTCCATCTTTACACCTTTCTCTTCTTCATATCTTCTAAATATAAGACGGTTCCACTTACTCACCTATAAGACACATGTTTTTTGGTTAGACCAAAGGACATATATAACGAAAATAACTATAACTGGTGTACTCCCTATGGGTAACCTTTGAAATTTGCTCCATTTTAATACATGCATAATTAACTCATTACATCATTGTCCTCAAACCCCCCTTAATTCTCGAAAAAAAACATTGTTCTCAAGCATACTTTACTTGATTGTACGGATAAATTAATGAACCTTAGAAAATTCTACCTTTATAAACTGTATATTATACACAATACCATAATTTTTGTATACCTAGTTTAATTGTATCAATAGTCGAACCCAAGCTTTTTGCATAGAATTGTGTTACTTGAAACAATGACCAACCCGCCTGCCCTTATGGTTTAAGTGTAGTTTTAGACCTAAGTTTATTGTATCAATGGTTCAAGTTTTAACACAAGATTTCTCAGAGTTGTGTAACAGAGACACCTGATAAACCTGCCTGGCATGGAGGACCGACGTCTCTATGAAGAAGAAACAGCAGGCGACGACCTTAGCTTAGTGTCGGTGATGGCCTTCCGCAGCTAGGTTTGGGATCGGTTGGCCTGGTCCATCTTCCTCTAGGCCTTGAGGCCCTCTTGCTGGAGCTCGAGAAGCATCATGTCCCTTGCGACACCATATTCCCTTGTCCCAGATGATCTGAGCATGTGCAACAGACAAACTGCATTTAGATAATAATAATAATTTAAACTTAATTAGAGAGTACAATAACTAACTATGTCTGGTAGCATCTCTTTTCTGCTGAAAATAGTCATCATGGGCAGCTAGCTTACGATTGCATCATGTGAAGAAACAGCTCAACATATATTCTATATCTGCGACATCCAAAGCTAGTAGAGCCATATATAAAGGGATCAGCAAAGTAGTCATTATATAGCCTGAAATTCACGGCTTCTCTATCACAACCTCATGTCTAGCCATAGAACTACGAGGACGAAGTGGAGCTAGCATTCATAAGCTCACATTGAGTGTGTGTGTTACTTGCGTATAGTACAGCTAGAACCATTGCATCATCATCATCGTCTCGTTGAATGAGATTTAAGAACTCCAGTATAATCACTGTCATCCATTTAACTGTGACACAAAAGTAACAACATCAATAGTCTCTCATAATCCTACAGCTAGCAATCATCGACAGAACATGCATACACAAAGCAACCAATAAGCGACAGCAGCAAAGCGCGCAACAGCAATCACTAGCAGGCAACCATTAGCAGCAGCGAAGGACGCTCAGAAAAAGCACATACAAACATCAACCATTCGGTCTCTCTCGACCTCTCTCACTCAATCTCTTGATTTCTTCCCCTGCTCCAATTCTCACTTTCTCGATAGCCGGCCATTCACATCTCCTCCTTCCACAATCTGGAGGAACCAGCCACCTCTCCATCTCTCCCGTTCACTCCATCTAGCTTGCAGCAGAGGCGATGCCAACTTGGCATCCTCGACAGGAAAAAAATCATCGTTCTGCTGGAGACGGCACATGCACGGGAGCAGCCTCCCTCAACAGATCAGCGACCATCCACTCCTCCAGTTTTCCTTCCCTTCCCTCTACTCGTCGTGGATTTGCAAGGCGGAGCAGGAAAAAAATTGAATAGAAATTGAACTTTACCTTCGGTCGGCGGCGGAGCAAGATTGAAGCGAGCAGGCGAGGTGGAACCCTCCTGATGCACGCGGGGGCGAGGCGACAACGCGAATTTGGTGGATATCAAGTCCTCTTCGGTCGGCAGAAGTGTCGATGGAAGCCGTTGCCTACCCATTTTTTGGAGCGATCGAGCGAGATAGCGAACCGACATGAGGCCGCTTTGTTGAACCGACCAACCCAGAGACCCAGACACGTACGGGAGAGGGAGAAAAGCTTGCACAGACAGACTAAGGTGCAGACATATGGGGCCAAAACCTAGAAATAATCGCAGCTTCTCAATTCTATGCAGCTTAGATATCTTAGAGGATTCTGCTAGCCTATATGACAAGATAGTGGGCTGGCTCTTTTCATATTGGAAAATGATGGTAGTCCCCCGGGCGATCGCATCGTCCTGGTCGCGACACGCGTGATGTGGACCCACCTGTGCATCGCCCCTTTCTCCTTTTCCTACCTTATCTCTTCGCTGCAATCCTCCAAGCCCACGGACCATGATGATCGACGGCGGAATGGACAGCGTCCCGCTCGAACGACCCGCCGTCGTCTCCCCTGCGCCTCGATCTGCTGCGCGCCGACGCTCGCCATGCCCGGCGGTGGTCCTAGAGCTCGACGGGTCCAGCAGCTACGGAGCAGCCTCTCATCCACTCCACAGACCGTGAGGGGCGACGACGGAACAGCAGAGGAGGACGAGCGGAATCGATCTGTGGTGTGTCGTGCGTGCTCGTGCGCATGAGTAGTGACGTGGGAGTGGGAGGGGAGGGGGAGAAGGGTGGGGGGTGCGGGTTGCGTTTGTGGATTTGCTGCATAACTATATTTTTTTGCTATCTCTGTTTTTTTGGTTTTCTACAATACCATAAAAAATTTGCTACAACTTCTCCGACGAGGTCTTCCGACTAAATTCTTCGGCGATGTCTCCGGCGAAGTAGGGTTTTTTCTACATTAGAAGAACTTTGTTGCTACAACCGTCCCGTGTTTTTGCTACAACAGTGTCAACTTTTTGCTACAAGATCTCCGGCGAGAGTCACCGGCGAGTTTTTTTCGACGATGTTTCCGGCGAAGTCGGTTTTACTGCATTAGCACAATTTTTTTGCTGCATAGTCTCCGGCGAGGTCTCCAGCGAGACGTTCTATTTCTGAAACAAACTTTTTTTGCTTTCGAAGCAAAAACGGGGACATATGTAGCAAAAGCGGGCCGTTTTGCAGCAAAAACGGGATTTGGGGCAATTTTTGGGACGCGTGTCATGCAGGAGAGGAGGATGATGGGAACTCCCCATCGTCCGGGGGACGCCCAGCAGTTTACTTTCATATTTCTGTTTAAAAAATATTTACTATAATTCTTTGTAAATTTATTATCAATATTTAGTTCGATGCATGTACTATAGGAGGCCAGAAGCTCAAATTTGATGAGAAAGATCAATAGAAATACCAGGAGGCTGGCCAAGCACATTTTGAAGACCAAAATCCTTATGGTTCTCTGGATAGAGATAGTCCAAAAAAAATAATTGTGATAAAAAGGACCTCGAGGGTAAAAGAAGAGGACAAAGAAGATGCTGGTGGTGATGATGATAATAATGATGATGATCCTCCACCAAGATCACCTAATATTGGTATCAAATCCGCAAAGAGATCAAGCATCTCCTGCATAGTAATCTATCAGCTAAGCGTGACATATGGTGGTCATAAAATTAGGATTCTCAAATCTATTGTAACTCAAATCTATTATAACCGCAAACCTACAACCAGCGGGCTATGTGGTTGCATGTGTCCTCTTTCACATGATACATGATGTCAGACAGTGTATTGCTCAATATCATCAGAATGGCGACTCAGGTATGTTCACATCAAGATGCGCAATAAATATCTGATGGGATTTCATGAAAAGATGTATAAGTAGGTTGGAGCACGTGTCACCATCTGCATGGTGCACATGATCTTACCGCTTATTATGGACCCCATGGATGTTCACCGGGTGGTTAATATCTAGCTAGGATGATGTCAGATTGCCAGTTTATTTCTTATCTCGACTGCCTATTCTTTATGACTTGGAACTATATTTATTAAGTTTGAAACAATTTGCATTCTATTTGTTTCATGTGGGAAATTATTGTTGCTTATTGAATGTCTTTCACATTTTATTATGTACAGGCGAAGCTATTTGTTTTGAGATTGAAAGTACCTTTGCTCCTAAATACTCCCTTCATTTCAAAATATAAAATGTTTTAGCTTTGTGAAGCAAATGTATTTAGACTACTTTTAGTATGTAGGTTTACTCAGATTTGGAGTGAATCTACACGCTAAAAAAAGTCTAGATATATTTTCTTTACAAACCTAAAATATTTTATATTTTAAAACAGAGGGAGTACATCCAATGTATGTTTAGGACATAGAAAAGGCATTGCCAACGAATTCCTGTGAAAGACCGATACCATTGAAATCACGTCGCACATAATATTTAAATGTTTCCGTTTCCAATATTTAGGACAAGGTCCCATATTTCCACCCATAGAAGATGTTGTGGCTTTCATTGGCCACGCACAATCATTTTTAACCATTGACCATCTTCTTGTCATTGCCATAGGGGGCATCCTTGGTGTTGCTATGTACTATGACGCTTCACTCTGCCTTATGGATAGGGTCATACCGGTCGGTTGGCTTGGACAAATACATTAACTAATTACCTCTATAGCAAATGTGCATCATGTATTCTATTGATGCACCGGCCGCTATCCATGTTGAAGATATCCGTTGCCAAGATGGCAGGTAGTCTGCTTCTTCTCCGGTTCGGAAGGCGTCACGGGCAAGAGACCTCGACCTCGCTGGTACTCGGCTAGAGGTCGCCGGAGTTCGTCGGTGGTGGAGACGCCAAGGGATTTGGTTGATTTTTATCCTTTAGTTCTGAGGTGTTTTTTTGTAAAATGGAGGCTCCTTTTCTTTTTTTGTTTAGCTTTGCTAGGGCGTTATTTGTAAGGGCCACCCAAATCTCTGTACCTGCCAGGTTTCAACGTGCAGCTTCTAGGGTCGACTCGGCCCTTTTATTGTGCAAAAAAAAAAGAGAGATATCTGTTTGGCAGGAGGAGGATAAATTGATCATGTCCAAGATGCACTCACGGAGATATCTGTCTGGCAGGAGGATGATAAATTCACTCCATGCCTAAAGGTGAAGCTAAGCGTGCATACAAGCGTTCAAGCAATTCAGAGGCAGGCTATGATATAGGGGAAAAACATGGAAAAAAAGAGGAGCTGACACACAACAGCACGGTTTCTCGTTTCACACAGGTGGTTGCAGGCAAGTTGCCCTGGGCCTTAATCGGACGGCACACCTCCTTTTTGAGGGCCGACCCTCCCCTATGCCCCTCCAGCACGTGGGCCTTGAGTTTCCGGGCCCCACCTTAAAAGATGGGCAGTCTTTCTTCTGTGTGCCGGGTCATCAACATCAGAAAGGCCTGCCCGAAATTGTCAGGCCGTGAGAAGCCGCCCATCACTGTCAGCTCCTCCCGCCCCCCAAAGCAGCTACGAAAGGAGCAAACAGCCTCCTTTGCTCCTTTCAAAATATAAAATGTTTTAGCTTTATAAAGCAAATGTATTTAGACTTATTTTAGTGTCTAGATTCACTCCAAACATTTTTTTTGGAAATGGGCGTATTTATTAACCAAATGTTTGATTCTTACACCCGGCCTCTGCATAACTAAAATGCACACAGCCACACGAATGACAGAGTAAGACAAAAATTAAAAAAGCATTACAAAAAGGCACTAAATTAAAGTCTGGAAACTAAGATAGATCAATCCTCAGATCACGCGGCCATCCATGTCGGGAGAAAATATTCCTCGCCGTGTCCTCCAATCGCGTACATCCGTCCAGAAATACGTCGCGAAACTCCATGCGTTGGAGAATATTCCATGATCGAAGGATAGCTGTGGCTCGATAAATAACCTGCAGAGGGGAAGACACAATGTTATTAAAAATCTTGTCATTTCTACAAAGCTATAGCGATCATATAATGGCAAGCGCTCCCACCCTAAACAAGGTTTTGTACTTATCAACAATTCCATGCAACCAATTACCAAAAACATTGGTTACTGAACGTGGGGGAGATAAGCCAGAAGATATTTGGATGAATGACCATATAGAACGAGCAAATTTGCAGTGAAAGAATAAGTGTCGAATTGTCTCATCTTGATGACAAAAAACACATTGTGTACTTCCATGCCAATTCCTCTTTACAAGATTATCCTTTGTTAGAATTACCCCTTTCCGTAGATACCATGCAAATATCTTCGTCTTAAGGGGTATTTTCATTTTCCAAATTTTACTATTATCATCGACTAGGAAATCAGGTTGGACCAAAGCTTTATATAGTGAGCCAACAGAAAATTTACCACTTTCCAGTAATTTCCATTTGAACACGTCAACACCGTCCGACAATTGTATCATGGATAACCGTAATAGTAGATTGTTCCAAGATAATAGTCTAGGACCGATAAGACTTTTTCTGAAAGACACATTAGGAGGATAATCCTCCATCACTGTGGAGATTGTATCCCCTTTATGTCTAACAATTGAATATAGAGCTGGGTACTGTTCGCGAAGAGTAGATTGGCCTAGCCATTTATCTTTCCAAAACCTAATATGTGATCCATCCTTAATCTCGAAAGCACCAAAATGAAAGAAATATTTCTTGGTGGCCATAAGACCTGCACAAAAATGTGAATCTCTGGGTTTCCATACCACTTGAGACACAGCTTTGGAGCCCACATATTTCCTCCATAACATGGTTTGCCAAACGCCTTCCTCAGTAAGTAGTTTAAAAAGCCATTTGCCTAGAAGCGCGGTGTTTTTGACTTGCAAATCGTGTATGCCTAGTCCACCAAACTCCTTCGGCCGGCAAACCATATTCCATCTGGCCAGACGATATTTCTTTTTCTCACTATCCCCTTGCCAAAAGAATCTTGAACGGAAGTAATCCACTTTGTTCAAAACCCCTTTTGGCATTTGGAAAAACGAGATCATATACAGTACCATATTAGTAAGAACTGAATTTAAAAGTACTAGTCTTCCCCCAAGGGATAACAATTTTCCTTTCCAACTATTAAGACGTTTTTGTATCCTTTTCTCAACAAGCTTCCATTCAGAATTGTGAGACGCCGATAATGAATCGGTATTCCCAAATAATTGATTGGAAACTGACCCAGACCACAGCCGAAAAGTTCAGCATATAGGTGGGCCTCGTTTTGGGCCTCGCCAAAACAATACAAATCGCTTTTATGGAAATTTATTTTAAGCCCAGATAAGAGCTCGAATGCTGATAATATTAATTTCAGATTCTTAGCTTTCTCCAGATCATGTTCCATAAAAAGAATTGTATCATCAGCGCATTGAAGAATAGAAAGTCCACCATCAACGAGATGTGGAACTACCCCTTCAATTTGGCCGTCAGCCTTTGCTCTCTCAATAAGGATAGCCAACATATCAGCCACGATGTTAAATAGTAAAGGCGATAATGGATCCCCTTGTCTCAGTCCTTTCTTGGTCTGAAAGTATTTGCCAGTATCATCATTTACTTTAATGGCAACACTACCCCCAGACACAAAAGACTGAATCAGAGCACGCCACTCCTCAGAAAAACCTTTCATACGGAGTGTTTGCTGGAGGAAAGACCAGTTAACTTTGTCATAAGCCTTCTCAAAGTCAATCTTAAACAGTACACCATTTAATTTCTTTGAGTGTAGTTCATGAATTGTTTCATGCAGAATCACAACCCCATCTAGGATATTTCTTCCTTGCATGAACGCAGTTTGAGACGGGCTAACAACATTGTCAGCAACCGAATTTAGTCTAATTGTAGCAACTTTAGTGAAAATTTTAAAGCTAACGTTAAGCAAGCAGATTGGACGGTACTATTGTATACGTTCTGCATTATTAACCTTAGGCAGTAAAATTATGTTACCAAAGTTGAGTCTAAAGAGATCCAATTGTCCAACCTGTAAAAACCCAAACAAATTCATCAGGTCCTCCTTGATAACGTCCTAGAATGTTTGGTAAAATTCCGCTGCAAAACCATCAGGACCTGGTGCTTTGTTATGTTCTATTTGGAAAACCGCTTTCTTGACCTCTTCCTCGGAATATGAGGCAGATAGAAAACTATTTTCTTCATCCGAAACCTGGGGAATATCGGACACTTGGGACTCATCCAGAGAGAAAGAATTCTCCATTGGGGCCCCAAACAAGGATTTATAATACGTAGTAATATATGACTTCAGATGTTCTTGTCCCTCAATCATACCTTCGTCCTGAATCAGAGAGTGAATAAGTTTCTTCTTATGCCTGCCATTCGATTGGCTTTTAAGCTCAATTTTTTGTGCAGTTAATGGCCTTACCTCCGCGGAAGCCTCTAAGTCATCTATTATAAGTGTTAGGCGTAATTTTTCTTTTTTAGGATACCCGCTGTATGCCTGGCCCAACCCCAAAGGAATTTGCGTAAAGTACGCATTTTGTTATTCCATCGTAGGATAGGCGTTTGGCCATGTACCGGTTTCTCCCAAATAGCCTTAACCATCTCATAAAAACCATCACGGATCATCCAACCGAGTTTAAATTTAAACTCATTCGTAGACTTCCGTGGCGGTAATCCAAAAGAAAGAAGTAAAGGGGCATGATCCGATAAAGCCTCAATACGCTCTAGAGCCCGAACAGTTACCATAGAGAACTTTTGTTCCCAATCAGTATCCATAAGCACTCTATCTAGTTTTTCGTATGTTGGCTCCGGAAGACTATTAGCCCATGTGAATTGCCTTCCTAACATTGTAACCTCTCTCAAATCCAGACTGTCAATGACAGCATTGAACAGAAAAGTCCAATGTTCATCGAACCGGCCCCGACTTTTCTCATGAGGAAATCTGAGCAAATTAAAATCCCCTCCTATAAGAATAGGATAAGGATTGTCCTTTGACAAATTCACAAGCTCACGTAAAAAGTCAGCCTTATAAACATCCTGAGCGGCCCCGTATACGGCGACTAAAGACCATGTGAAGTTGTCAGTCTTGTTACGGATATGGATTTTTATAAAAAAATCTCCCACCGAACTAGCTAAAACTTCCATAGTCTCATATCGCACGCCTAACAGGATCCCCCCGGATCGACCACGCGGCGGACGTGATATCCACGTAAAGTCCACTCCACCAGAAAGGCGATTGAGTAGAGTTTGCGAAAAATCCCGTCTACCAGTCTCAGAAATACCCAGAAAATCCAAATTATAATCCCTCACACAGTCAGCAAAGAATAAATGTTTAGCCAAGTCCCGCAGACCTCTGCTGTTTGAAAACATTCCATTCATTGAGAAACTATAGGAGATTTGGATACACGGGATCTCTTACGCAGCCGCTGGCTCTTCGATTTTCGACCAGAAGCTTTCAGCTCATACATAGAAGCAAGCCCAGTCTCATCAAAATCCACTTCCGACACTTCACCGACTAAGTGAGAGAGGAGTTGACCATCTACTGTGGCATGCAACTCCTCCTCCTCCTCAGTTAGTGAAGCATCAGGAAAAACACTGACCTTAGGAGTAACCGTTAGACGGTCAACCTCCATGTGTCTCAAAACATTAGAAGAAAAAGATACATCCTGTACAGAGCTATCCAAACTAATGCCAACGTTGACTAGTTTAGAAGAAATAACAGGAGTAGAAAATGACAAAAAAGACTTGGAATTACTCTTTATACCTGGCGAATTCAAGTTCCTCTCCGCCTTACGCCACATGGCCTTGAGCATGGAGTCCTCATCAGTCGCTGACGCCCCAGAGGCATCGACTCCATGACGCATGCTCCGCCTGAATGTAGTACCACTCCCCTGCACAAGCGAAGCGTCCCCTGGAGACCGAGGCACCCCAAACCCCTCCTGGGTCCGGTCGTCCCCATCGACCACCGAGGTCACCTGCCCCACCAACGTAAGCGAGACGTCCTGAGGGTCCAACCCCACCTGGGTCGGACCAAGCGAAGCCATATCCTGAAGCTGGTGACAAGCGTCGCGGTCAGCCGACCCCTCCTAGGCCAGCTTCCGCAAACACACCGAAGGAACAACCTCCTCAAGTACAGGAGTGGAAACAGGAATAGATTTGTCCAAAATATGCGTTCTGGACCTCGCAGGTGCAGAGCAAGCTCGCAAGACCGGGATAGAAGCAGAACGAAGAGCCTCCTGTAACTGAGCCGGTGAAACGCGAGGTGCTGAAGTAGAACCCTTCCCACGAAGAGGGGAATCCAAAGGAAGAGCATCCAGTAGTTGTCGTCCCCGCGGAGTCACCGGATAAGCATTAAAGGGGGTGACAGCAAATGCCCTCTGCACCCCCTGACTGGAAGATGCAGGTCCGGAAGATTCACTCCAAACATGAGTGAACCTACGTACTAAAACAAGTCTAGGTACATTCTCTTCATAAACCTAAAACGTCTTATATTTTGAAACGGAGGAAGTAACTCGGTCCCAAAACGTTATAAATTCCCGATGTGGGACTACTAAATTGTTTCGCTCAGAACATCATGCATACATACTGATACTGGCAAACCCGTCAGGAATCTCACTGATCCGCCCAATCGGCCGCAGCACCGATCGAGCTGATGGCGATCTCCCGGCTTAATTCCGCAACAGCGACGAGCACGCAGGCGTACGCCGATAGCTCCCGCTCCCGGCCCTGCTGGCCAGCATAAACGCACCCATGTGCCCCCATATTTCCGTGGAGAGCGACGGTGCGCGACCCTCGAACGAAGCACGGTCCAGCCTAATGTACATGGGTTCCAACCTGGGCGAAAGCGACGGCCGTCGCATGCGCTTGTGGTGTCTGTGACCGGGTTTCAGTTTCAGTTCCGATCGGTGGCCCAGCTCCTCCATTAGCGCGGAGACATCAGTCGGTTGCGCCCGATGGGGACACCACACAAGCTAAAGTGGCCACCCAGCTCGCTCGACCAGATCTTCCCTTTTTATAATTAGCCTCATCGAAACAACGGCCAACACAAGATGATCGCTCTTATCTTATCCCAGACAAGAGCCTTACTGAATTCGAGGCAGGAAAAATTCCATCACGAGCGAGAACATGGGATGCGCATCGAGCTGAGCTGCGTCGTGTGAATGTGATCTACATTCTAGGCAAAGCCTGCTAGTTCGTGCTCTCGATCGAGTCACGGGTAGTCATGCCGTGTCTCCTGCGTCGTCGTGTCCATCGGCATCATGCAACATGCACGTTTCGATCAGTCGTTTCGTGCACATAGCCTCATGGCTGGCCGGTACTAGCCGCAGCCAGCCAGGCAGGCAGAGGCAGGCTGATCCGACGCGGAGAAGGGGCCCTACCCTGGCGTACAAAAAAGGTAGAACGCTGACTGAAAAAGGAGCCTTGGCGTGCAGAGCCAAACCGGGCGCGCGGATCAAGCCGCGAAACCCATTTCGAGCTGTCGGCCAACGATCCATCGGTCAGGCCATCGCCTGATCGAGAGAGAAAAGGAGGAAATGAGGAATCTTTTTGTACCCTCCTGCTGCATGCATCTTCGTGCAAGAGACAAGAAAGTTAAGCGTAACCAGGACACGACGCACACTGTTATCGCTCACTTTTTTTCTTTTGTAGCAGCAGGTACGCAGCGACTACTGTTTCAATGAGTACTCTATTTTCAATCAACCTGCTGCTGCGCCGCAAAGCCCTTTTATCTTTCCTTTCCTTTTTTTGTAGTTATTCCTTTCAAACATTCCTTCCTCCTTCGTCAAGCTTGAAGAAACTTGAAAGAAGTGAAGAGATTGTTCGTGTTCAATAGCTGACGAGAATGTAGCGCCAACTATTTTTAAAGGCTCGTTTGATTTAAACGAATTTCATAGAAATTTTGGAGGATTATGATCTTTAAGAATTTTTTCTATGGACCTCGTTTGATTCATTGCGTTGGATTCTTACGATATTTTCTCGTAGGATTGCATTGCACTATGTTTTAGAGCAAAATTTTCATCTACTCAAATCTCACGTTACAAGTCCTTTATTTTTTCTATGATTCAAGCACTGCTTGAAAAAAATTACTGTAGGTTCCAAATCTTATATGATTTAGCTAGACATGGTGTTCTAATCCTACGTTTTTATTATTTTCGTATTTTTTCTATCCTACGAACCAAACAGGCCCTAAGTTTGAGCTTCAGCCTGAGCTGAAAACAGTTTTGTGTATGAATCAAGCATTGCTACAAAGGGATTAAAATTTCAACCAAATTTTAGAAATTTTAGTCGGTAGTTAAGGACATTCTCATAAGAAAATCAAAACAATATTCAGGAAACTCAAATGTTGTTATATTTTGTTTAACGGTTTTGCTAGTCCTGGGTCGACCAAGAATTACCTTAGTGCTCGTATCACTCTAGTGCCTGATTTGTGCATTGTGTGAGTTGAAAGTAAGTATTTCCCGGTTTCAAGTGAGTTGTAACCGAGTAAAAGTGTCCCTAACCACTTGATTTGCCCTGTAATTTGTGCTAGCTTGGAGTTACAAGTGGATTGCAATTAACCGAGAACTATGGCCTGTCGAATGCAAGTACCTTAGCGCAATATCATGGATAGACTTGTTTATTGTCATCGAATTGCATTCAGTTTAAACGCACTGCATGGCGGGAGAATAGATCTCCTCTAGCCTCTAGATATGTGGCGTGCCCGTTTATGTACAGGCGAAAGTGACATGTGGACTCATCGGATTACTCGTTGATCGTGCCAAAGTGGGATTCAGAGGCAGCCCATGGTGGGGGTCAGAATGGTCGATTAGTGGTTGGATTAGAGCTAGTGGTGCACCGAAGCAAATCCTTATGGAAGGTCGCAAATAATTTAATCTCGATTCATGCTAAAAGTTTCCCGGGTCATTCGCCAATAGTTTGTCTTACTGAGTAGTACAGAACCACCTTTGATTGCAAGAGGAATGGAACCGCATGTCGTGACGAACAATTTTATATCTCAAGCAAAACACTGAACCAATATAGATCATGGACCTTAATCACGCCTCACTCAGCCGCGTCGTCGCTCTACTCCATTGGGTGGCCATTGGCGACGCATACGGACAACAAATCTGGTAGACGGGGGCCGCACTAGATTGACATCATGCAGATTATGGTAAACCCAAAACAGCCAAGAATGTATTTGACCATCAAAATAAATTCTAAAAACGAAAAAGGTTTTGCAGGTGCTTGTTTTCATGAAACTTTTCTTTTTTAGCTATGGTGTGTGTTAGAGCAAATGGCAAAGACATGATTGAGCGGTGTGTTTTGACAAAGATCACAAAATAACAGTGTTCCACAAATTTTCCCAATTTAGATATAACTTTAAGAAACAATGCATTGAGGTGATTGCCTCTTAAGATAATGCACTAACCTAACATAGCATGCTAAGAGAATTGCATTGTGAAAATATCTAAGATAATTCAAAGACAATGCACTATTAGAAGGTCCAAGGTAAATTCTGGGCCGCTGGAGAACTCGCCGTCCCATTTGTTTAAATTTAGACAAAACTTGGGATCTGTCGGGTTTTAAATTTTACTCAAACCACTTGGGACTCAATGAGTTTGACCCATATATCAATTTTGTTGTTTTTTTTGCCTCAAAAGCCGTTTGAATATGTTATTGTTTACTGTTATCGAATTGCATTCAGTTTAAACACAATGCATGGCGGGAGAATAGATCTCCTCTAGCCTCTAGATACATGTGGCGTGCTGGTTTACGTACAGGCGAAAGCGACATGCGTGGGCTCATCTGATTACTCGTTGATCGTGCCAAAGTTGGGTTCAGAGGCAGCCCATGGTGGGGATCAGATAGGTCGATTAGTGGTGGGATTAGCGCTAGCTAGTGGTGCACCCATGCAAATCCGGAAGGAAGGTCGCAAATAATTTAATCTCGATTCACGCTGGAAGTGGCCCAGGTCACTCGACAATAGTTTGTTTTACTGAACCAGAAGACAACGGTGGGAGCAGAGACCAAACCGCATTCTTTGGTTGCAAGAGGAATGCAACCGCATGTCGTGACGAGCAATCTTACTACATCTCAGGCAAAACACTGAACCAATATAGTAGATGAATCACGGGCGCACAATATATTTGATCCGCGCCGATGAAATAGTAGTAGGAGAAAGAGGAGTAAGAAGAAAGAAAATCCAAGAAGAGAATGTCCTGTACGAACTGGATCACGGCGCACGGCACTGCGCCCTGATCTTGCCCTTATTGTTCTTGGTGGTGAGCACGTTGATGCGGCCCATCTTCTTCATGGACATGGAAAACGCTGCGTAGAACTTGTACGGGTTAGTGAGGTCGTTGACAATTGTGACAGCGGCGGCGTTCTGCATGAGCGCGGCGTCGGAGGCGAGCAGGCCGCGCTTGTTCTGCAGGTTGGTGTAGTAGGTGCCATCGAACTTGAGAGGTGTGTTGCCGTCCAAGTCCACGGTGGACGACGAGGAGCTGGGATTGTTGGGGCACTTGCTCATAAGCACCGTGGCGAGCGTGGGGTCGAGGAGGGGATCGACGTTTGTGGCGTTGCCCTGGTACAGCCTAGGCGTGACGCTGGAGCAGCTGGCCTTGCCGATGGTGTGCGCGCCCGAGAGCGCGACGAGGTCGCCGACGTCGAGCCCCTGGGCGGCGAAGCTCTGCACGAGGGCGTTGAATCCGGCGGAGAAGGAAGGCAGCGCGCCGGTGTTGCTGGCCAGCGAGGAGGGCCCGTCCCGCCGGCCGGTCTCCACCTGCCAGAGCGAGGACGGGAACTGGTAGGAGACGGCGTCCCGTGCGGCGAGCGCGATGATGTCGGCGCAGGAGACGACGCCCGGGCAGGTCTTCTCGAGCTGCGTCTTGATGGCGTCGATGACCTCGTAGCCGCCGACGGAGCCGTTGGGCCCCGCGGACTTCTCGTTCGGCGGCGTCGTGGTGTCCAGGAGGATGGACGCGTCACAGCCCTGCACGCACGGAGGAGAGAAACCGATTCAGGCACAGAAATAAAATCGCATTTTGATTTTCGGGTTTGAAATTTCGACGGGGCGCGCGCGGGGGCCGTCGCAAGAGGCCAAAGCAGCGACTGCAGTCGCCGTACCGGCGCTGCAGCTTTGATAGCTGTCTCGCGGGCGCCAGCTGTGGGCTGTGGCCTTGTGGGCATGTGAGGCGCGGGCGAGGGCGAGGCTAGGCATTGGCCGCGCCGCTCGCGGAAAATAGGACAAGATTCGCTCTGCTCCCTCTTGCACTAATCTACTAGTAGTCGTATTTCCGGCCCTTTGTTTTCTTGCTTGGTTGTGTCGTTAGGGGCGGAAAGGTGCCGTGCCGTAATGCTTACGTACGTACACACAAAGGTCATCACTGGTCCAACTCTGAGGTCAAAACCTCAAAAGCTACTAAAACTAACCCCCTTCTTGCGGTAAAATCAAAATCTCACTGTCTTTTTTTTAGATGAAATCAAAATCTCACTTGTGCAGAAGCAGAAACGCGGTCTGTATGTACTCCGGAGTAGCGGTATGCAGGTTTAATTAGACCGACGCGTGAGGACTCTTGATTCCGACATCAATGTACAGCTAGCTAGAAATGGAACCCGCAGTTAATTTCTTGCCGGGAACGCTTTCCCCTCGGCGGCGTCCTGGACAGAGCGGCGGCGCCGACGGAAGTGAACACGAGGGTGGAGAGCTGGAGCAGAGCACTCCATGGAACAGAAAGCAGAGAGCCATGGATAGAGGAAGGTGACGGTGAGGTGGATGTGGTGGACTGACCTGTACGAAGCAGTCGTGGAAGTGTAGCCTTAGGAGCCTTCCGGCGAGTGCTGGGTTGGCGGCGACCTGCTGCGAGGTGATGGTCTTGACGGTGGCCTCGGCGCTGGGGCACGACGTCCGGTAGAAGTTATAGGCGAGTCCCGGGTTGGTGTCGAGGAGCCCCGCGCTGCCGCGGGTCACTAAATGGCCGAGGACAACGGCCCCCCACCACGCCACTGCTCGCCACCACCACCCTGCTCCTCCGCACACTGATTGCATCCTCCTCATCTGGACGAGCTCTCCCCGTTCCTCTCTCTTCTTAACTCCTCTTCAGTTTCAGAGCGGGTAGTAGCCCTGATCTTGAGAGAGAGAGAGAGAAAGAGAATGGGGGAAAGAATGGGTTTGTGTTTGGCGATGACAGTGTCATTAAGGGGGGTGGCTGGACGCTGCCCTTTATAGGCTCGGCAACCGAGCCAGCGGTTGGAGAAAGCAACCGCGCGCGCGGGAGCGAGGATGGGGGTTGTGGACAAACCAGGGAGGATGTCGTCTCGCCGGATGCTATGCCACGCCGGCACCGGCTCACGCTCACACAGGCAGGATTGGTTGGGTTTGGAAGCTAGAGCGCGGCACCGTGGTCCGTCCATATCAGGGGCATGGGATCAGGATGCCCCACGCCACAGGACCGGGACGGATGGGATCCACCTGTGCGTGACCGGGTTGTGCGGTGCGGCGCGGCACGGCACGGCATGACGGCATGTGTGTGTGCCGCTCCCCGGAAATCATTTCGTCACCTCGGAGCTAGATAGGCGTCGTAGCAGAAACTAAAAACAAACTCAAAACCTTGTACGTATTTTCTTCTCATGAACGGTCGGTCGGTCGATCTAGGGCGGTCGATTCCTAGTGTAATACTAGCGTAGAGATCTTGATTGCAACGAGTAGTAGGCACAGCCGCACAACAGGTGTATGCCGTGATAGTAAGTGCTAAAACATGGGTCATGGCCGCAACCGCAAAGAACCCGTGACCGCGCACGACGTACATACATACGCGTCCGAGGCGCATGATCATTTCTAGCGCGACCGAGGCCCACGGGACGAGAGGATGCAACGCATGGGAGCACAGTGGCGGAAGAAGGGGGCACACGCATGCGGGCCCGGGCGCATGTGCTCAAAGGGCCACGGGTTAGGTGCCCTTTTCCCATGTTCGTCGCTGCGACCGCAGTCCTTTCCCAAACTGTAATTATTATTTACCTGCTGCTAGTACACCCTTGTTTAAGAGATTCAGCAGCGATTGGTGTAGTACTCCCTTTCTTTCTTGAAATTATATATGTTGTGTTTTCTGGTCCAGGCGACCACGAGGCGCGAGATCGGGCGCGGGTTTTGACCCCTGTCTGTCTGTCTGGCCGCCGTCCAAGTCCAGGCAAGTGCGGCGACTGAGGCAATTCTTTCCCGACCTAGACGGGCGGCCGGCGGCAATGTTCTGCCAGGATGCGGTTTCTTTACCATCGCGCCACGACCGACATACTCACGCACGTATGCCGCGTGGGTTCGCGTAGCCTCGTGGCCGGCCCGACCTCGGCGATCGTGTTGGTTTCGTGGCAGGATTTTATTACCCCATCTCCGCTATCTTTTGCGCGCAGCGGCGGCCCCGGCCTAAACTGCAGAAATCACGGGCGCGACCCGCCCACAGTGATGATCGTGGGAGTTGAACGTCGTCGTCGTCGCGTCCGATGTTCCTGTTCAGACTTGTGGCCTGGTCTGTCTTTCTGTTCCGGCTCTCCCACATTCTGTTCCGGTTGCTTGCTTAAGTTTATGCGTAATAATGGACGGACAAGTGCCCGTTTTTAAGCACGGAAAGAAAGCAAAAAATTAAGGCTGTGCTTTGCCCCGTGCTTTTGGGTAGCCGTGTGGGGACAGTCGGTACGTACGATCATTGCCCGAGTTCCCTGCCCAAAGCCGACCACAATCGGCGCTTGCTATCGACAGTGCCTAGGGGATGTGTCCTTCTCTCGTGATTCACCGTTTCCATTCTGCATGCCCAAACGGTAACGGCCGACTCAACCGGACATTTGGCCACTTTGGTAGATCTATTGGGCATGTCGTGTAATTCGTTTGGCAGCGTGAGTTGCATTAAAAGACGTTTTATGTACTTCCTTCTACCCACATTAATTAACTTAAATTTGTCTAGGTTTAAATGAATCTAGACATTATTTAGTATATAGGTTTATCCAAATTTTAAAAAATCCAAGTCAAGTATTATGGATTGGAAAAAGTATTATATTTAATAATTTATATACAACAACACATCACAAACAAATGTGTCCTGTCTTGATTTTTTACTTCAGGGTACGAGTCTCTTTTATTGTTGCGGAGAGGGACGCAACGATCAGTGAGCTCGATCGGTGAATAAGACGAACAAGACAAACATATTTACAAAGACACTGAGTTTTTTACTCAGATTCAGGTCCACAATGAGCGGATGTATACGTCCTACAACTAGCTACTATGTGATTACACAATGTTACACTGGATTCATTCCTCGGGAAGGTTCTCTTCTCTAGTCTAAATCTCTCCTCCCTAAGGCCTCCTTTTATATCGAAAGAGGACACCATAGGGGTCGGTTTACACGCGGCGGTGCAAGCTCTGCCAGGTGGCGGGCCATGGCCTATAACATGGCCTAAGGGCATCTCCATCGGGTCGACCCAACCCGTTCGAACGTGTCTGAACATCCACGCGGGACGTGTGTGGTGTCTCAGCGGCACGACCCATCCATACGGACGCTTCCGGCTCGACCCATCCATGCACCACATCTAGGCAACGATTGCGTCGGCACAGACTCGCGCGAACGGAGGGTGTGTCCTACCCGCGATGCCACTGGCACACCCGTTAGCCACCGCTTAGCGCGGCATTGATTTAGACAAGCGTAGCGACACCGATTCAGACGCAATCGCGACAGCCATTTAGAGGCGCTGGCGAAAGGCTGACTGGCGGTAGCATGCGCCATCAATGACGACGAGACGACACACTGGCTGACTGGACGACGCCTGCGTTCCCGTGCCGACATTGATAGCGAAGGAGCGGGAACCTGCGCGCGTTCGCGAACTGAGGGGCTATTTAAATGTGCGTTCGTCGGTGCTGCACCCATCACCTCTCGTCATCGCAACCCTAGCAGCCGCCGCCACCACCAACGATAAAGACGTCTGATGATGTGTAGCTCGGATCACTATAGAGATTCGTTGGGAGACCCCAAGAGGGAAGGTATGATGAGCACATCAGCAAGTTTTCCCTCGGTAGAAACCAAGGTTATCGAACCAGTAGGAGGAAGGAAACGACCCAAAGGTGTTGTTAGCAACTGGAAACCTGCACAACACAAACTCAAGACTTTGCTCCAACGAACAGTGAGGTTGTCAATCTCACCGGTTTGCTGAAAATAAAGGATTAACCGTATGGTGTGAAAGATAATGATAGCTTGTAGAAAGTAAACAGTAACAGTAGAAGATGTATCAATGGTAAAGATTGGACCGGGGTCCATAGTTTACTAGAAGTGTTCTCCTTAAGATAAACAACATAACATGCTGGATAAACAAATTACAGCGAGGAAATTAACAGGACAGAGCAAGACATAACAATGCAAGACTAGACATTCATGATCCTATGAGATTTGATTGGGCATTACAACAATATACATAGACTGCCATCTAACTGTATCTATGACTAGTAATCCACCTTTAGGTTATCATCCGAAGCCTCTCTAGTATTAAGTTTCAAGCAACGGATAACTGCTTTAAGCAATGTGTGTAAAGTAAATAGTTTTCTCGCTAGTAGCAACAACACATCTACAACCTTAGAGATTTATGTCACTTCCTCAGATTAAATAGAGGCATGAACCCACTATCGAGCATAAATACTCCCCTTTGGAGTCACTAGCATCTACTTGGCCAAGATAGCTACTAGAAACGGAGAGCATGCAAGATCTCAAACAACACAGACATGATAGAATCAATAAGATAGAATCATTCACCAATCCGACATAGTAATCTTAATATCCATCGGATCCCTGCAAACACAACATGCATGATTACAAATAGTTGATCTTGATCATGAACGGAGCTCACAAGATCTAAACATGGTATCACAAAGGACGATAAACAGCCATCTAGCTAGTACATGGACCCGTAGTCCAAGGTGGAATTACTCACGCTTCATACCGGAGGTTGGCATGGTGATGAAGAAGGCCTCCGGGATGATCTCTTCCCTCTGGCAGGGTGCCGGGAAGAGCTTCAGGTCACCCGATCCAGGGACAATGGTGGCGGCGGCTATGGACTATCTCGTGGAAGATTGATTGGGTACTTAGGGTTTTGGTATCGGGCGCTTCTTATAGGAGAAGATGGAGTCCGAGGCGGTGCCCGAGGCGGTTGCACCCCCCAAGGCGCGGGCCAGGCAGGCTGCGCGGCCAGGGGGTGTGTCCCCCTCGAGGCCCTCCTCCGTCTCGTCTTCTGGCTCCGTGTTCCCCACGGTAAAATATTTACTTTGGATTTTGTCCCATCCAATTCCGAGAATATTGATTTTTTGACTTTTCTGGAACCAAAAACAATAGAAAACAGGCAACTGACACTGTGGCATCTTGTTAATAGATTAGTCCCAGAAAACATATAAAAATACCTCAAAGTGTAGACAAAGCAAAGCAAAGTAGATACTAAACAATCATGGAACATCAAAAATTATAGATACGTTTACGATGTATCAAGCATCCCCAAGCTTAACTCATGCTCGTTCTCGTGTAGGTAAGTGATAAAAAGAATAATTTTTAAGGTGACATGCACCATCAAAATCAAGATCAAACCATTTGCAAGCATTGAAAGCTGAGATCAAAGTACTCTAAACATGAGCATGAAAGAAGAAGTTCTAACAGTAAGACAAAGTAAGTATGCATGCAACATGAAAGGTTACAAACAAAGAACATGAATAACAATGCATTGAAAGACGTTTGTTTGCTTCACATATAGAAAACATAGCATAGTGGCATTCATCTTGTCCCTCATGGAGTAGCAAATAAATGCATAGGACACCTTCAAAGTTCATAAGAGTGACTAGATACAAATAGTTCAAGAACAAGCAATATCAACAATATGAATCAATCAATAAGTTTTGGGACAATGCACATAGAACTAAGAATGACAACTATGCTCTCTTAATTGGTGCCTAAGGATATAAGGTGGAGACTCAATATAATAGTGGAAGAAGGGCCCTTCATAAAGGGGAGCAGGGATTTCAAGTCTCATAAAGAGCTTCCAAAAATTATGGTACTTGTTAGCTTTCAGCTCTCATTGCCCCTATCATAAGCATCTTGAAGTGATTAAGGTTAAAGTGAACAAACTATGGAGTATATGCTTGACAAAGTATAAGTTGGCAATCTCATGTCCCTTGAGTACGAGGGCCGCTCCTGATGCTACTCAACTTTAGTCACCGGTAAGTTCTTGTCATAGTAAGTACATATGTATCATAGAGAACCGCCAACAGGGTGCCCCTTGCACATGATACAGGAGTTGTCCCATATCAAAATGACAAGGCAGGCATACAATGAGCATCTCCGAAATCTTCTTATTTACCATGGGAAAATGGTGTTTTTTCTCTCTTTCCTCTTTTCTCATCTTTTTTTCTTTTTCTCAATCTCTATCTCTTTTTTTATAAGAAGAATGCTTCATAGATTGCTCACTATGGTGATGCTGCAAGTTTCCACCATATTTAGACATCGCTTAGTCTAGCGGCCCAGACATTTCTCTAACACATATACATAGCTCCATGGACTTACAAGCTCCCCTTTTATTTCACACCGACGACATCCATAAACATAGATGATTTACAAGTGTTGAAAGCGTTCCCCGTGACAGCACGGTTCTGCTAATCCCAACTTTTAAGTGCAAGCATATACAACATAGATGACACGATGGTTTAACTTTATTAGGGGCAAGAAAAATAAAGTGTGCCATCAAGTTTGTGAGAGCTTTAATCACTATTTTTTCACATAACAAAGTGACTTTTTAATTGGAAGGTAGATGAAACAAGAATATACTTGGAATGGTGTAACACACCATGCATAGGAATTTATAGTGGACACTTTGTAATAACTTGGTTTCTTGGGAGTTGGATGTAGGGGTTTGTAGCATGGAAAACAAAAAAGTTATACCGCATGCACACAAACAAGCCAAGATCTATCTACTAGATTGTAGCAACGAGTCGATTAGAGTACTCACCCTCGAAGATTCCAAAGCGGTTAACGAGAGCAGATTCTCGTGGGTGATGTATTCGTACACTTGCCGATCTCAATATTGCGTAGACGATTCTTCCGGCGCTGCGTTCCGGCAGCGCTTCCGCAGTCAGTCACACATTTGGTACTCGATGAAGACCTTCCTCTCCCTTGTTCCAGCAGGCAGCGGAGGTTGTAGTTCTCCCTCGCGATTCCGGCAGCACGACGGCGTGGTGTCGGAAGTAGAGGAAAAATCCTACAGGGCTTCGCCTAAGCCAGAGCAGGTTATGGTGGATCTAGGGTTTAGAGGGCTGGAGAGGAGGAGGCCTGGACGGCGGTGGCTAGGGCGGCGATGGTGCGGCAGCGAGCGGCGGCGGCGCGGCTAGGTGAGGAGGGGCTGGTGTTGTGTGGCCTTGGGCACCCCCTCCCCTCTATTTATGAGAGGGAGGGCAGCTTGGGAGAGGGGAGTTTGGATCCTTCCCCAACCCCCTCTCCTGGCTTGTGGTGGAGGGAAAGAAGGATTCTTTCCTTCCTCCACCAGGACACATTGTCCCAGTTTGACTTTTTAAACTTGCCTTTTGACTTTCAATTTGGAGCTTGATTTCTTTCTTGCTAATGCCCAACCAAGTGACCTAGGACATGATTCAATCATTCCACTTATCCACGACACATTCATGTACCCTTCCCATTCCGGTCCGGTGAACCTTCTAGACCCTTCTATAACCTCTCCGATGAAATCATCGGAATCATTCCCGAACTCTGGAATTGGACTTTCCTTATATGAATCTTATTCTACGGACCATTCCGGATCTCCTTGTGATATCCCGGATCTCATCCGAGACTCCGAACAACATTCGGTCTCCCTACTTACATTCCATATCTACTAAACAACATCGAATCCTTAAGTGTGTCTCCCTACAGTTCGTGAATTACGCGGACATGACCGAGACACTTCTCCGATCAATAACCAATAGAGGAATCTGGAAATCCATATGGCTCCCACATATTTCTACGATTACTTTGTGATCGAATGAACCACTTACATACGATACCAATTTCCCTTTGTATCGCGATAGTTTACTTATCCGAGGTTTGATCGTCGGTATCTCTGCATACCTAGTTCAACCTCGTTACCGATAAGTACTCTTTTCTCGTTCCCGTGATATGTGATCCTTGTGAGCCAGTCACATGCTTGCAAGCTAATTGGATGACATTCCACTGAGAGGGCCCAGAGTATATCTATCCATCATATGGATGGACAAATCCCACTCTTGATCCATGTGCCTCAACACATACTCCCCGAACACTCAATACCACCTTTATAGCCACCCAGTTACGGTGTGGTGTTTGATGGCATCAAAGCATCCTTCCAGTGATGGTGATTAGCATGATCTCATGGTCGAAGGAATTAGGTTACTATGTATCAGAAAGCTTATAGCAAACAAACTATTGAAATGACTTGATCTTTATGCTACGCTTATCTATAGGAGTATGTCCATCACACCACTATCCTAATGATATGATCTTGTTGTTAATAACATCTCAATGTTCATGATCAGTAAACCACGATCATCTATTAACCAACAAGCTAGTATTACAAAGAGGCTTTACCGGGGACTCTAATTTAGTTTACAAATCACACAAGTATTAATATTTCCGGTTAATACTATTATAGCATGAATGTAAACATTTATCATAAACACAAAGATATAATAATAACCACTTTTATTATTGCCTCTAGGGCATATCTCCAACAGTCTCCCACTTGCAATAGAGTCAACTAATCTAGATTACATGGTAATATACCGATCACCCATGGCGGTTTGGTGCTGGTCATGTTTTGCCCTCGGGAGAGGTTCAGTCAACACCGACTTGCAATAGAGTCAACTAATCTAGATTACATGGTAATATACCGAACACCCACTTTCATTCAGATCTGTGTGTACTTTGCAAATCTTTATGTCACCATCTTGGACATGCTCTCGAATAGCGTGAAAACGTAGCTTGATGTGCTTCAGCTTCATGTGTGACCTTGGTTCTTGCGCATTGGCTATGGCGCCCATGTTATAACAGTAGATAGACATTGGGTCTAGCGCACTGGGAACCACACCGAGCTCTGTAATGAACTCCTTCATCCATATCGCCTCTTGTAAAGCCTCCGAAGCAGCCATGTATTCAGATTAAGTTGAAGATCTTGCCACAACTCTTTGCTTTGCACTCCTCCAGCTAATTGCTGCACCATTCAAAGTAAATACGTATCCAGATTGAGATTTAGAATCATCCGGATCGGTGTTCCAACTAGCATCGATGTAACCATTAACAACGAGTTGTTCATCACCTCCATAAGAAAGAACGATATCCTTAGTTCTTCTCAAGTACTTAAGGATGTTTTTCACCGCTGTCCAATGATCCACTCCTGGATCACTTTGATATCTGCTAGTCAAACTAACAACATATGCAATGTCGGGTCTAGTACATAGCATGGCATACATGATAGATCCTATGGTTGAGGCATATGGAGTCTTACTCATCCTTTCTCTATCTTCTGTCGTAGCAGGACTTTGAGTTTTACTCACGGTCGTATTGGGCAACATGAGCAAGAACCCTTTCTTCCTATCTTCCATTACAAACCTCTTTAGAACTTTGTCCAAATATGTACTCTGTGACAATGATATTAGGTGTCTTGATCTATCTCTATAAATCTTTATGCCTAATATGTAAGCTGTTTCGCCAAGATCTTTCATTGAAAAACTATTATTCAAATAATCCTTGACACTATTAAGAAGGTCTACATCATTCCCAATCAACAATATGTCATCCACATATAGTACTAGGAATACTACAGAGCTCCCACTCACTTTCTTGTAAATACAAGCTTCTCCATAAGTTTGTATAAAACCAAAACTTTTGATTACCTTATCAAAACGTTGATTCCAACTTCGGGATGTTTGCTTTAATCCATAAATGGACCGTTGAAGTTTGCATACCTTGTTAGCATCTTTAGGATCGACAAAACCTTTGGGTTGTACCATATACAACTCTTCATCAATGTCTCCATTGAGGAACACCGTTTTGACATCCTGATACGCCCAATTTGCATCACCTTTCTATATCATAATTTACCTCTATTCACTGATATATGTCGTATTATGAGGTATTACTTATGGCTTTTCATCTGTTTATGCATGATGGATGATTCTTGGAGGATGAACTGCCGGAGTCTGGATTCTGATGGAAAAAAGGCGTTTCGGTGCAATTTCGCGAAGATCAGAAAAATACCAGAAAAATATGGAAACATATTATTTTACCAGAATATGAAGGGAGCCAGAAGGAGGAGCGAAGAGGAGCCGCAGGGGGGCCACACCCCCCTAATACGTTGGAAATGTATCTATAATTTTTGATCCTCCATGCTTGTTTAGTATCTACTTTGCTTTACTTGTCCACACTTTGAGGTGATTTTTACATGTTTTCTGGTACTAACCTATTAATAAGTTGCAACAGTGCCAGATGCCTGTTTTCTGCTATTTTTGGTTTCAGAAAAGTTAGTAAAGAAATATTCCCGGAATTGGACGGGACGAAGGACAAAGTCAATAACTTTCCGTGGGGAACAACAAGTCTAGAGGAGAGCCCGAGGGGCCGGCCAGAGGGGCCAGACGCCCCCTCCCCAGGCGCGAGTGGGCCCTAGGCTGCGCCTGGCTAGGGTTTTCCCTCCTTGGCGGCCGCCTCGGTCTCCCCCTTCGCCTATAAGAAGCCCCCGATGCAGAAACTCTCGGTACCCGATCAGAAATCCACGAAACTATCTATAGCCGCCGCCACCATCGTCCCTAGATCGGGGGGATCTGAAGCTCTTCCCGGCACCCTGCCAGAGGGGAGATCATCCCGGAGGCCTTCTCTCCGGTATGATTCGTGAGTAGTTCCACCTTGGACTATGGATCCATGTAGTAGCTAGATGGTTGTATCTCCTCCTTTGTGCTTTCATGTATAGATCTTGTGAGCTCCGTTCATGATCAAGATCTAATATATTTGTAATCATGCGTGTTGTGTTTGCAGGGATCCGATGGATATTGAGATTATTATGTTGGTTTGATTAATGGTTCTATCTTTATGATTCTATCATGTCTGTGTTGTTTGTGATCTTGCATGCTCTCTGTTGCTAGTGGTTATCTTGGCCAAGTAGTTGCTAGTGACTCCAAGAGGGAGTATTTATGCTCGGTAGTGGGTTCATGCCTCTAGTTTCCAAGGGAAGTGACAATAATCTCTTCGGTTGTAGATGTGTTGTTTCTACTAGGGAGAAAACAACGGTCTCTTGTTCATGGAACATGTGGACTATTTACCTTACACACTTTGCTTAAAGCAGTTGTCTGTTGCTTGCAACTTAATACTGGAGGGGGTTCGGATGATAACCTAAAGGTGGACTTCTAGTCATAGATGCAGTTGGATTACGGTCTATGTATATTGTTGTATTGCCCAATCAACCTCATAGGATCTTTCTGGCTAGTAATTGCATTGTTATGCCTTGCTCAGTTCCTGTCAATTGCCCCGCTGTAATTTGTTTACCCTTTATGCCATGTTGTTTATCTAAGAAGAGCACCTCTAGTGAACTATGAACCCCGATCCAATATTTACCATTGATACATCTTCCACTGTTACTTGTTTACTTGCTGCAAACCATTACCTTCCACACCATACGTTTAATCCTTTGTTACAGCAAACCGGTGAGCTTGACAACCTCACTGATTTGTTGGGGAAAGTCTTGAGTTTGTGTTGTGCAGGTCTCCACGTTGCTTCCAACACATGTGACGTTTCCTTCCTCCTTCTGGTTCGATAACCTCGGTCTCTACTGAGGGAAAACTTGTTGTTGTGCTCTTCATACCTTGCTCTTGGGGTTACCAACGAAGTGCTCCACGTCAACACTGGGTGCACGCAACAAGTAATTTCTGGCGCCGTTGCCGGGGAGGCTAAGGACGTCTTCACTAGGGGAGTCCTTCACTTCCTTTCTCTTTACTTTGTTTTTAGTTTGCTTTGTTTATTTTTCTTGGTTTTGTTTGCCACTTTCCAAAAAAACCAAAAAAATTAGTCTAGTTTGGTTTGCTTGCTTTATTCAAAAACACAAAAAAAATTAGTTCCTGCTCTAGCTGTTGTTGTTGTTTTTGGCTTGCCCACCTTTTTCAAAATGAACTCTGCTGAAAACACCAAGTTGTGTGACTTCACTAGCACCAACAACAATGATTTCCTAAGCACAACTATTGCTCTACCTGCTCCTGATGCTACCAAGTTTATGAAATTAAGCCTGCTTTGTTGAATCTTGTGATGAGAGAGCAATTTTCTGGTGCTGGTTCTGATGATCCTGCTTCCCATCTTAATAGCTTTGTTGAACTTTGTGAGATGCAAAAATATAAGGATATAGATGGAGATATTATTAATCTCAGGCTTTTTCCTTTCTCCTTGAGGGGAAAAGCTAAAGAATGGTTGCTATCTTTGCCTAAAAATAGTATTGTTTCTTGGACTAAGTGCAAAGATGCTTTTATTGGAAAGTACTATCCTCCTGCTAAGATTATTGCTATGAGAAGTGACATTATGAAATTTAAACAGCTTGATAGTGAACATGTTGCTCCTGCTTGGGAAAGAATGAAAACTTTGGTTAAAAATTGCCCTACTCATGGACTCACTGCTTGGATGGTTATCCAAACTTTTTATGCAGGTTTGAACTTCTCCTCAAGAAACCAGTTGGATTATGCTGCTAGAGGTACTTTTATGGGACTCACCTTGGGTGCTGCAACAAGGCTCCTTGATAATATGATGGTTAACTACTCTGAATGGCATGTTGAGAGAGCTCCACATGGTAAGAAGGTAAATTCTGTTGAGGAAACTTCCTCTTTGAGTGAAAAGATTGATGTTATTATGGCTATGCTTGTTAATGGGAAAGCTCCTCTAGATCCTAATAGTGTTCCCTTAGCCTCTTTGGTTGCTCAAGAATAGCAAGTTGATGTGAACTTTATTAGAAACAATAATTTCAACAATAATGCCTATAGGAATAATTTTGGTAGCAACAACAATTACAGGCCTTACCCTCCTAATAATGGAAACTCCTATACAAGCTCTTACAATAATGCTAGAAGTGCCCCCCTCTGAACTTGAAGTAATTCTCAAGGACTTTATTAGTAAACAAACCACTTTCAATAAGACTATAGAGGAAAAGATTTTAACTGGTGATAAAAATATATCCTTGTTGTCTGAAGCTCAAACTTCCTTGGTTAATAAAATGGCTACTAAACCTGGAACTATGGAAAACACCTTTGCTACTGCTAATTCCATACAAGTTACTATTGATGAAAATGTTAGGCTGTTAGCTCAACTTCATGCTAAGTGGCAAAGGGAAGCTGAAATTGATAGAAACAATAGTGTGTGCACCATCACCACCAAAACACAAGTAGCCCCTATTCCTCCTCCTACTATGCCTACCACTAGTGATGCTAAGTTTTATTTTGATATTGATGGTTGCAATATTTCTGAAGTGATTATGTTCCTGCAAAAGCTTACTAGAAGTCCTGATGCTAGTGATATGCATGTTGCCTTTACCAAACACATTACATATGCTCTTGTTAAGATTAAGGAAGAGAAGCTAAAACACAAAGCTTCTATTCCTAGGAAAGTAGAAGATAGTTGGGAACCCATTATTAATATGCAAGTGAATGACTTTGATCTCAAAGCTTCATGTGATCTTGGTTCTAGTGTCTCTATTATGCCTAGGAAGATTTATGAGATGCTTGATTTGCCACCTTTAGAAGATTGTTATTTGGATGTCCCACTCAGTGATAATGCTAAAAATAAACTTATGGGGAGTATTAATGATGTTCTCATTATGGTTAACAATGCTTATGTCCCTGTGGATTTCTATGTTTTGGATGTTGAATACAATGCTTCTTGTCCTATTACTTTGGGAAGACCTTTTCTTAGAACAGTTGGTGCCATAATTGATATGAAAGAAGGCACCATCAAATATCAATTTCCATTCAAGAAAGGTATTGAACACTTCCCTATGAGGAGAGAGAAGTTGCTTTTTGCTCCTCCTTTGAAAGCAAGATTTGATGTTAATGCTTCCTCATTTGAAAATACTTGATTCTTCTTGCTTCTTGTGCCTAACTTAAAGGCGTTAAAGAAAAGTACTTGTTGGGAGATAACCCAAGAGTTTCCGTGAGTATTGGAAGTTATTACTTCTGTAATAACTTCTCCTTATCCTTTTTGTTTGATTTTTGTGCCAAGAATGACCTCTAATGAGAGGGAAGTAAGATTTGGGGAGTTGTTGTCCCGAAACAGATTTCTGTCCTCCACCAAAAAAATCATGAGGAGTCTCTGTAACTCGGATTGAGCTGAAAAATTATGAATAAATCCCCCAGTATGTTAGATAACTTTTGTTAGTTCAACACTTTTTGATTTGAGCAAAATACGATGTTAGAAAAAATTCGTTTATACCTGCTGGTATGTTTTGACAGATTTCTGCCATTATTTGTATTTGCCTCTTATTGATTCCTTTTTGAGCTCTCTTCAGGTAAATTGAGTTTGTTTGAAGGAGTCACTTAACTAGCTTGTGTTTTTAGTGAAAAGCCTTGCTGTTCCAAAGCTTTTCCAGTGGTCTAATATCTTTTGAATACACTAATGTTGCTAATGAAGATTGTGTGAAGTTTTGTATGAAGGAAAAATTTCATGTGTAGAGAGAGAATGATGTAATGAGATGAAGAATGGACAAAAGATCAAGCTTGGGGATGCCACCATGGTGTCACCACAAGAAATATCCAAGAGGTACAAGCGTCAAAGCTTGGGGATGCCCAAGGCATCCCCTTGTTCATCAATAAAAAGCTCAGGTCTGTCTAGACACTTCACTTTTATTGTTTCATGCATAGTTGTGTTGTTCTTGGAGCGTCTTAGTTTTTGTTTGCTTTGCTTAGGTTGTTTAGTTTGCTTGAATAAAGTAAGTTTGGACCCCCGCTCTTGCTGTGTTGTTTTGCAAATAAGTTTGCTTGGTGTTGGAAAGGAGTAGTAAGTTCTTGCTTGAAGTGCAAGGGGAGCTTGCATTGACTGTGACTTAGACTTTAGCATGACATGCTAGGTGTTGTTTTAGCATTATGCTTAGTGATTATTGCTTTAGCATGTCTTGTTCCAAACAATTGGGATTGCTTAGTGTGCCTTGAAGAAATTATGCGTTGTTTTAGCATGCAAAAGCATAGTATTGTGGTATTCTCCTTTGATGTTTTGCTTGGGTTGACTTGGCACATGCTTACACCATGTTATGACTATGACAAGTAACCATTATCCTCTATGATCATTTAGTCCTTGACTTGTAGTACCACTCTTTGCTTTGATTAGTTTGCTTTGTTGCATTGCATGATTAAGGCCATTATGCTCTCTTAGTTGGTTGCTCCCAGTCTTTTGCTAGCCTCCACTTGTATGAGTAAGTTCTGCTCATGCTTCCAACTCCCAAGAAACCAAGTTATTCCAAAGTGGCCACTATAAAATCCTATGCATGGTGTGTTACACCATTCCAAGTATATTCTTGTTTTCAACTATCTTCCAATTAAAAACTATTTTGTTATGTAAAAACTTAGTGATTAAAGCCCTCACGAACTTGCTTGGGCCTAATAAACTTGAACCATTGAGGCAACTTTGTTGTATATGCTTACACTTATAAGTTGGGATTAGCAGAACCGTGCTATCACGGGGAACGTTTTCAACATTGTACTTATACTTTTGTACTCCGTTGATATCATGCTCTTTTGTCTATGGATGTTACCGATGTGTCTTATAAGTCCATAGAGTTTGTATTCTGTGTTAGAGAAATGCCTAGGCCGCTAGCCTAAGACATGCCTAATCGTGGTGGAAACTTGCAGCATCACCATAGTGAGCTATCTATGAAGCATCCTCAATAAAAATCTATGCATATGGTAAATAAAAAGATTGCTGAGATGCACATTGTCTGCTTGCCTTGTCATTTTGGTTATGGGAAAGCTCCTGTACCATGTGCAAGGGGTACCCCGTTGGCGGTTCTCAATGATATGCAAATACTTATAGTGACAAGAACTTGCTTGGGCCCTAAGTTGAGTATCCATGAGGTGTAGCCCTCATATTCAGGGGACTTGAGATTGCCAACTTATACTTCATCAAGCATATACTCCAGATTTGCCACTTTAACTTTAACCACTTCAAGATGCTTATGATAGGGGCAATGAGGGCTGAAAGCTAACAAGTACCATAATTTTTGGAAGCTCTTTTTGAAACTTGTAATCCCTGCTTCCTTTATAAAAAAAGGCATTTCTTCCACCACTATTTGAGTCTCCACCTTCTACCTTTAGGCACCATTAAGAGAGCATAGTTGTCATTTTGTGTGCAGTGTTCCAAAGCTTATTAATTGATGCATATTGTGATATTACTTGTTCTTGTACTACTTGTTTCTATTCACCCTTGTGAACTTTGAAGGTGTCCTATGCATCTATATTGCTACTCTATGAGGGACAAGCTGATTGCCACTATGCTATGTTTTCTGTATGTGAAACAAACAAATGTTTTTCAATGCATGTTATTCATGATCTTTGTTTGTAGCCATTCATGTTGCATGCATAGTTACTATGTCCTACTGTTAGAACTCCATTCTTTCATGCACATGTTTAGAGTTCTTTGATCCCAGCTTTCAATGTTTGCAAATGGTTGGATCTTTATTGTGAGGGTGCATGTCACCTCAAAAATTATTCTATTTATCACTTACCTACTCGAGGACAAGAAGGAGTTAAGCTTGGGGATGCTGATACATTGGAAACGTATCTATAATTTTTGATGCTCCATGGTTGTTTAGTATCTACTTTGCTTTAGTTGTCTACACTTTGAGGTGCTTTTTACATGTTTTCTGGTACTAACCTATTAACAAGTTGCAACAGTGACAGATGCCTGTTTTGTGATGTTTTTGGTTTCAGAAAAGTTAGTAAAGAAATATTATCGGAATTGGACGGGACGAAGGACAAAGTCAATAACTTTCCGTGGGGAACAAGAAGTCCAGAGGAAAGCCCGAGGGGCCAGACCCCCCCCCCCCCCAGACGCGGGTGGGCCCTAGGCCGCGCCTTGCTAGGGTTTGGCCGCCCTGGCGGCCGCCTCGGTCTCCCCCTTCGCCTATAAGAAGCATCCGATGCAGAAACTCTCGGTACCCAATCAGAAATCCACGAAACCGTCTGTAGCCGCCGCCACCATCGTCCCTAGATCGGGGGGATCTGAAGCTCTTCCCGGCACCCTGCCGAAGGGGAGATCATCCCGGAGGCCTTCTCTCTGGTATGATTCGTGAGTAGTTCCACCTTGGACTATGGGTCCATGTAGTAGCTAGATGGTTGTATATCCTCTTTTGTGCTTTCATGTATAGATCTTGTGAGCTCCTCTAATGATCAAGATCTAATCTATTTGTAATCATGCATGTTGTGTTTGCGGGGATCCGATGGATATTAGGATTATTATGTTGGTTTGATTAATGGTTCTATCTTTATGATTCTATCATGTCTGTGTTGTTTGTGATCTTGCATGCTCTCCGTTGCTAGTGGTTATCTTGGCCAAGTAGTTGCTAGTGACTCCAAGAGGGAGTATTTATGCTCGATAGTGGGTTCATGCCTCTAGTTTCCAAGGGAAGTGACAATAATCTCTTCGGTTGTAGATGTGTTGTTGCTACTAGGGAGAAAACAATGGTCTCTTGTTCATGGAACATGTGGATTGTTTACCTTACACACTTTTCTTAAAGAAGTTGTCTGTTGCTTGCAACTTAATACAGGAGGGGGGTCGGATGATGACCTAAAGGTGGACTTCTAGTCATAGACGCAGTTGGATTACGGTCTATGTATATTGTTGTATTGCCAAATCAACCTCATAGGATCTTTCTGGCTAGTAATTGCATTGTTATGCCTTGCTCAGTTCATGTCAATTGCCCCGATGTAATTTGTTTACCCTTCATGTCATGTTGTTTATCTAAGGAGAGCATCCCTAGTGAACTATGGACCCCGGTCCAATCTTTACCATTGATACATCTTCCACTGTTACTTGTTTACTTGCTGCAAACCATTACCTTCCACACCATACGTTTAATCCTTTGTTACAGCAAATAGGTGAGCTTGACAACCTCACTGATTCGTTAGGGCAAAGTATTGAGTTTGTGTTGTGCAGGTCTCCACGTTGCTTCCAACACCAGTGTGACGTTTCCTTCCTCCTTCTAGTTCGATAACCTCGGTCTCTACTGAGGGAAAACTTGCTTTTGTGCTCTTCATACCTTGCTCTTGGGGTTACCAACGAAGTGCTCCACATCAACACTGGGTGCACGCAACACCCCCTAGGCGCGAGGCCACCTGAGGCCGCGCCTACGGAAGGTGTGGCCCACCTGCCCGGCTTTCGACTCCGCCCCTTCGCCTATATCTTCCCTACGGAACCCTAAGCCTAGGGGAGCAACCACAGATAGATTTCCGCCACCTCTGGGGGCAGAAAACACCGAGAGAGAAAGATCTCTCCGGCAGACAGATTTCTACCAGGGGAATTCCTTCCCGGAGAGGGGAGACCATCGCCATCAACACCATCGTCAAGCTAGGCTTCATAGGGATCATCATCATCATCATCGACACCATCATCTCCACCAGCACCATCATCACCACTCCGTCTCGCTATAACAATTGTGTTGGATATTGCTTTAGTTATTAGGGGAAACTTTCCCGGTATTGATTACTATTGTAGTTGATGCTTGTGAGTGGAACCATTGGATTATTGTTTATGTTCAGATTGTTACCCATTACCATATCATCTTTGATCTTGATCCATATGATGTCTTATGAGTAGTTCGTTGTGTTCTTGAGGACATGGGAGAAGTCATGTTGTTAGTAGTGAATCCGTGATGAGTTATTATTCAATGGTTTAGTATTTAAGTTGTGGTGCTATTCTTCTAGTGGTGTCATGTGAACGTCGACTACATGATACTTCACCATTTATGGGCCTAGGGGAATGCATTGTGTATTTGGATACTAATTGTGGGGTTGCCGAAGTGACAGAAACCTGAACCCCCGTTAGGACACCTTTGCACAAGGGAGTGTAGGATCTTAGAGTTTAAGGCTGTGGTTAGATTTATATCTTAATTACTTTCCTGTAGTTACGGATGTTTGCACGGGGTTTAATCACAAGTATGTATTAGTCCTAGGAAGGGCGGTATGTTAGCACAGGTTCACCCACAGAACACTTACGAACACAAAAAAAGAGTACTCGGCTATTTGAAGCGAAAGCACTTGACATAATTCCCATGTGTCCTCGAGAACGTTTGGTCCTTATAAGTATTTCCACCGGCTTGTCCTTTGCTAAGAAAGGATTGGGCCACTTGCTTCGTTTTTTTCCTGTCTTTGTTACTTTCTCTTTGTTTTGTTGCCTTGTCAGAAAACCACTAAAAATCCGTTTGCTAAGTATTCACAGGGATTTCCTACTCCATACCACTGTTCAGCACCTTCTGCTCCTCGTTGGGATCGACACTCCTATTTATCGAAAGTACTATGATACACCCCCTATACTTGTGGGTCATCAAGACTATTTTCTGGCGCCGTTGCCGGGGAGTGAAGCGCTATTGAAGAGTGGAACTGGTAAAGGAAGCTTTTAATGTGAGTATTGCTTTTGTTACTGCTTGTTACTTTGTTTCCAATATGGATAACCCACTTGGTTTTCTGTTTGGGAAAACTACAACCACTGCTAGGGTAGTAGATGAGCCACCACCTGTTGAGATAGATCCTTTTAAGATACCTACAAGTATTGTTGACCGTGTTATGGATAATTATTATTTTGGGGATGGAACTGTTCATCCCGGTGATCACTTGCTTTTTATCCATGAATTATGCGGGTTGTTTATGTGTGCAGGTATCACAACTGAACAGGTGAAGAAGTTACTCTCCATATCCTTGAAAGGGAGAGCTTAAGAATGGTATAAGCTGCTGAAGAATGGACAATCCATGGAATGGGAGGAGATGGCATCTCTCTTTTACTCTAAATTTTATCCTCCCAGTGAGATTCATAAGGATAGAAATCTTATATATAACTTTTGTCCTCTTGATGGAGAAAGTACAGCTCAAGCTTGGGGGATATTGAAGTTACTAATGCTTAATGTCCTATTCATGAACTCCCTAACAATATTATTCTCAATAACTTTTATGCTAGGCTTTCTCTTTATGATAAAGATTTACTAGATGCTTCTTGTGCTGGATCATTCACACGTATGAAGGAAGGTGCTAAATGGGATATTTTGGACCGTATTCAAGATAACACCGAGGCTTGGGAGAATGATAAAGGAAGAAAGTCAGGTATAAATTATGATTATGATTGCATTAAATCTTTTATGGCAACTGATGACTTCCGTGATATTAGCAATGAATTTGGTCTTGATCCTCAAGTTCTTGCAAAATGTTTTAAGGATTTTGCCTCTTATATTGAAATTCCCAAGAAAGAGTGGGACAAGTACCATGCTCCTTATAAAGACATTGTTACCCATGTTCCTGCCGATGTAGAGGTTTGTACTATTGATCCTATTTTGCTTGAACCTTATGTTGAGAAAACTCCTTTTCCTTCCAAGGTAAGGGAGCATTCCATTATGGCTAATGTGGTTAGCAAAAGACCTTGTCACTAGAAATATAGAGGATGAGCATATTGTCTTCTGTGAAGACGCTACTAATATTGTTTCTCATCCTAGTAAGGCTAGAAAAGTTAGTGTTCCTATGCTTTCTGTTAAAATTGGTGATCATTGCTACTATGGTTTATGTGATATTGGTGCTAGTTCTAGTGCTATTCCTTATGAGGTTTATAGGGAAATTATGCATGAGATTGGTCCTTGTGAGCTTGAGGACATTGATGTGGTTATTCACCTTGCTAATAGAGAGCAAGTTTGCCCCATTGGCATTGTGAGAGATGTGGAGGTCCTTTGTGGTAAGATTAAATATCCTGCTGATTTTCTAGTACTTGGTAAAGAAGCTAGTAAAACCTATCCTATTATTTTTGGTAGACCCTTTCTGAATACTTGTGGGGCTATCATAGACTGTAGGAAGGAAAAAGTTTTGACTAAGTTTGCTGGAGAGTCTTATGAGTTTAATTTTTCCAAATTTGCCAAAACTCCTTATGAAAATGAACTGCCTGATGAGGATTTTAAGGTTGAACAACTTTCTGCTATTTCTCTTGCTCCAAATAATGCCTTGCAGCAGTTCATGGAAGATCATGAAAGCGATGCCTTCATGAAGGAAAGAAATGAGATTAACGAAGCTTTCCTTCGACAGCCTGAGTTACTTAAGCATAATATACCTGTGGAAGACTTGGGTACCACACTACCACCTAAAAGGGATCCTGTTTTCGAATTAAAACCATTACCTAATGATCTTAAATATGCTTATCTTGATGATAAGAAAATATATCATATTATTATCAGTTCTAAACTTTCAGAAAAGGAAGAAGAAAGGTTATTGGAGATATTGAAGAAACATAGAGGAGCTATGGGCTATACTCTTGATGATTTAAAGGGGATTTCTCCTACTATATGTCAGCATGCTATTAATATAGAACCTGATGCAAAACCAGTTGTTGAGCACCAACGCCGTCTAAACCCTAAGATGAAGGATGTGGTAAGAAATGAGGTATTAAAACTCCTTGATGCTGGTATTATTTATCCTATTGCTGATAGTAAATGGGTTAGCCATGTTCATTGTGTTCCCAAGAAGGGGGGAATAACTGTTGTGCCTAATGAGGATAATCAGCTTATACCCCAAAGAGTAGTGGTTGGGTATAGAATGTGCATTGATTTTAGAAAGATTAATAAAGTTACTAAGAAAGATCATTATCCTTTGCCCTTTATTGATCAAATGCTTGAGAGGTTGTCCAAAAAGACTCACTTTTGCTTTCTTGATGATTATTCTAGGTTTTCTCAAATTGCTATGAAAGCACAAGACCAAGAGAAAACTACTTTCACTTGTCCTTATGGTACTTATTCTTATAGGCATATGCCTTTTGGTTTATGCAATGCTCCTGCTACCTTTTAGAGATGTATGTCTGCTATCTTTCATGGTTTTTGTGAAGAAATTGTGGAGGTTTTCATGGACGATTTTTCCGTCTATGGAACTTCTTTTGATAACTGTTTGCACAACCTTGATAAAGTTTTGCAGAGATGTGAAGAAATCAACCTTGTTCTTAACTGGGAGAAATGCCATTTCATGGTTAATGAAGGAATTATTCTTGGACACAAGATCTCTGAAAGAGGCATTGAAGTTGACAGAGCCAAAATTGAAGCAATTGAGAAGATGCCTTGTCCTAGAGATATCAAAGGTATTCGTAGTATCCTTGGTCATGCTGGGTTCTATAGGAGGTTTATTAAAGATTTCTCCAAGATTTCAAAGCCCGTTACCAATCTTCTTAAAAAAGATGTACCTTTTGTTTTTTATGATGACTGTAAGGAAGCTTTTGAAGCTTTGAAGAAAGCTTTGAAAACTGCTCCTATTGTCCAACCACCTGATTGGAGTTTACCTTTTGAAATTATGCGTGATGCTAGTGACTTTGCTGTGGGTTCTGTCCTTGGACAACATGTTGATAAGAAGTTAAATGTCATTCATTATGCTAGCAAGACTCCGGATGCTGCTCAAAAGAATTATGCTACTACTGAAAAAGAGTTCTTAGCTATAATCTTCGCATATGATAAGTTTAGATCTTATATTGTTGATTCTAAGGTTACTATTCATACTAATCATGCAGGTATTAAGTACCTTATGACAAAGAAGGACGCTAAGCGTAGGCTTATAAGGTGGGTGTTGCTTTTGCAAGAGTTTGATATGCATATTGTGGATAGGAAAGGTGCTGATAATCCTGTTGCTAATAATTTATCTCGTTTGGAAAACATTTCTTTTGACCCTTTTCCTGTTAATGATAGTTTTCCAAATGAGCAGTTAGCTGCAATAAGGGTAAGCCCACATGAGAGTCCTTGGTATGCTAATTATGCTAACTTTATTGTTTCCAAGTATTTGCCTCCAACCTTTACAGCTCAGCAAAGAAGGAAATTCTTTTATGATCTAAGGAATTACTTTTGGGATGACCCACACTTATATAAAGGAGTAGATGGTATTATGCAAAGATGTGTTCTAGAATTTGAATAACAAGAGATATTGAGAAAATTTCATGGAAGTGCTTATGGAGGACATCATGCTGGGGATAGGACTGCGCAAAAGGTTTTACGATCTGGATTTTATTGGCCTACCCTTTTTAAATATGCAAGGAAGTTTGTCTTATCATCTGATGAATGCCAACGAGTAGGTAACATCTCTAGACACAATGAAATGCCTATGAATTATTCTCTTGTTATTGAACCTTTTGATTATTAGGGATTTGACTTTATGGGGCCTTTTCCTCCTTCAAAGGGGTATACTCATATTCTTCTTGTTGTTGACTATGTTACAAAGTGGGTGGAAGACATACCTATAAACAGTGCTGATGGTAAGACCTCTTTGAAAATGCTTAAAGATGTCATTTTTTCCTAGGTTTGGTGTGCCTAGATATCTCATGACCGATGGAGGCTCTCATTTTATTCATGGGGTTTTTAGAAAAACTCTCGCTAAGTATGATGTAAACCACGTAATTGCTTCAGCCTATCACCCCCAAACTAGTGGGCAAGTAGAACTTTCCAATAGGGAAATTAAATCTATCTTTGCAGAAGACTGTCAATAGATCTAGAAAAATTGGGCTAAAAAGTTGAATGACGCTTTGTGGGATTATAGAACTGCTTATAAAAATCCTATGGGGATGTCTCCTTACAAAATGGTCTATGGGAAAGCTTGTCACTTGCCTTTAGAATTAGAACACAAAGCTTATTGGGCAGTGAAAGAGTTGAATAGAGATTTTAAATTTGCTAGTGAGAAAACACTGCTCGACTTAAGTAATCTAGATGAGTGGAGAGGTGAAGCTTATGAAAATGCTAGGCTCTTTAAGGAAAAAGTAAAAAGATGGCATGATAGGAGAATTCTTAAAAGGGAAGTCCATGTTGGTGAGAAAGTTCTTTTGTATAGGTCTCGTCTCAGATTTTTTGCAAGAAAACTACTCTCAAAATGGGAAGGACCTTTTGTTATCAAGGAAGTATACTGCTCGGGTGCCATCAAAATCTCTTCTCTGAAGGATGACACAACAAAGGTGGTTAATGGGCAAAGATTAAAACACTATATTTCTGGAGATTCTTATAATGAAGATGTGGATGTTATTCGAATGGTGACTCCAGAAGAATTTATCAGAAGACAAACAACAGAGTCTGCATAGTTCATCTTTAAATAGGTAAAAGTGGTGAAAACAGAAGGTTCGAGAAACTCCAATATTTTTATATTTTTGATGTTTTTAGTACATAAGGAAGACTACGATACGGATCTGAAGAGGAAACGGAGTCCAGGGTGGAGAGACCCACCCTAGTCACGGCCCCAGCCTGGCCGCGCCTAGAGGGGGTGTGCCGCCCCAAACTCCGTCTCTGCCTCGTTTCCGTGTCAAAACCTTCCTTATGCATTGCACTTCGTAATATATAACCCCTGGATTTCCCGAGGTTCTTGCATCGAGTTCTCGTCATGTTTTTGTTTCAATCTGTTTCTGTCAGGCAAATTTCTCAGTTTTGGAGCTACAATGTCTTCCTCTGGATCGCCCATGGAGTATTCCTCTGTGGATGTCCTCAACCCATACATGTATGAGTTGAAGATCCATCCCAAGGAGCTGATTCTCAAAGATGGGAAGGTACAGATGAAAGAAGTTGAAGGCCCCAAGGGAGGAGGAAGTCTGGAAGACAGGATGGAAGCATTGGAGCAGGAGGTCTTCAGGTACAAGAAGATGGCGGAACGCAAAGTGGATGTTATCTACAAGATAAGTTCAGAACTCATCGCCAAGCACGAGGATGGCTGAGCTCCGAGAATAAATCTTCTCACTCCGTCAGACCACCAATCAATTACAAGCACAACTCTATGACTTACAAAATCAAAATTGTGAGTATGAGGCTAGATTTGATCGCATAAGCTCTGCTGCTAGTTTCAGGATTGCGGAGACTAGGACATCCTTTTTGGATGGGGACCCTTTGCCCTGGAAGCTTTATGATGACAAGAGAACACCACCACCACCAAAGGAGTAATTCGTCATCAGGTTTGGGATACCCTTGGCTTGTTCCAAGCTTGGGGGAGTGTCACGGTATCACCACCATTATCTTTCATATTTTACCTTTTTAGTGGATTCATATCTGTGGTAGAGAAGTTATCTTATAGTTTGGTTTGCATGTGGAAGTATCTCTCCTTTAGTTGATTATCTATTTATCCCTTGGTGTGAGTGCCTTTATTGAATATTAATGAGAAGTCTCATCTTTTACCTTTTGCACTTCTTATTTTAGTTTGCAATCTCTGTTATATGATGGATCTTGTTGATCAGTATTGGCACCACTTTGGGAGCATCAAGTGGATCTAAATTGGTTTTGGCAAACCAAGTTCTGGTCAGTAGCAACAATTTTTGAGGTTTGAAAGAAAAAGAGAAATAAAAAGCTTACAGGTATATGGTATCATTTGTTTTCTTTCTTGTTGGCTCATAAGCTTAGTATTCTTTATTTAAAGATCTTTTCTATCTTCAAGGAAGATTGCATGGTTGGCTTTATTACTTGTATGTTTGCTTGTTTCTTTCAACTCTCTTTCTTGCTACCCAGCCTTGCTAGCCAAAAACCTATTTTGAGAAGGCATACTTCTCATTCTTCCAAATCCCTTCGAACCAAATTTTTTCCATTTGTGTCGACCATATCTACCTAGTAGCTTTTGCTATTCCAAGAAAATTCTCAAGCTTCATCTACCTTCCGAATTAAAAAATATTTTGTTATGTGAAAACTAGTTAGTAAATCTCTCACGAACTTGATGGCACACCTTATTTTATTGCCCCTAATAGACTTGAACCATTGTGGACATCGAAGTTGTATATGCTTGCATCTATACGTTGGAATTAGCAGAACCGTGCTGTCACGGGTAACGTTTTCAACATAGCACTTGTACTCTGTACATCGTTGATATCGTGCTCTTTTGTCTATGGATGTCAACAGTGTGAAATAAAAAGGGAACTTGTGAGTCCATGGAGTTTGTACTTTGTGTTATAGAAACGCCTGGGTCGCTAGCCTAAGCCATGCCTAATCATGGTGGAAACTTGCAGCACCACCATAGTGAGCATTCTGTGAAGCATCCTCAATAAAAAACTATCCACATAGTAAATAAAAAGATTGCCGAGATGCTCACTGTCAGCTTGCCTTGTCATTTTGGTTATGGGAAATCTTCTATACCATGTGCAAGGGGTACCCCGTTGGCGGTTCTCAATGATATGCAAGTACTTAGAATGACAAGAACTTGCATGGGCCAAAAGTTGATGTAGCATGAGGAGTGGCCCTTGTAGGGGTTCGTTGCATGGAAAACAAAAAAAATTCTACCGCATGCAAACAAACAAGCCAAGATCTATCTACTAGATTGTAGCAACGAGTCGATAGAGGAACTCACCCTCGAAGATTCCAAAGCGGTTAACGAGAGCAGATTCTCGTGGATGATGTAGTCGTACTCTTGCCGATCTCAAGATCGCGTAGACGATCCTTCCGGCGCTGCGTTCTGGCAGCACTTCCGCAGTCGGTCACACGTTCGGTACTCGATGAAGACCTTCCTCTCCCTTGTTCCAGCAGGCAGCGGAGGTTGTAGCACTCTCCTCACGATTCCGGCAGCACGACGGTGTGGTACCGGAAGTAGAGGGGAGATCTCACAGGGCTTCGCCTTAAGCCGGAGCGAGTATGGTGGACTATGAGAGAGCCTTGGTGATCTAGGGTTTAGACACACCAATTAGAAGGGACTAAACCAGCGGCTAGGGCAATTAGAAGCTCTAACTCGGCGGCTTGGGAGAAATCCCTAGGCTATGGCTAGGGTTTAGGTTTAGAGGGAGGCAACTTGTGTGTCTAGGAGGGGAGCCCTGCCCCTCCTTATATAGGTGGAGGGAGGCGCCGGCCAAGGGGAGGGAGTCCCTCCCCAACTCGGATCCCTAGTGGGCCGGCGGTGGAGGAGGAACTCCTCCCCAACTCGGTTTCCCACTTCTTCTCCACTTTCCAAAATAGCCGTTTGACTTTTCAAATTGGCGTTTGACTTTTCAAACTAGGATTTGATTAAACCCTTTATTTTGTACAGCGATGAAACCTAGTACATGATGCAATCATTCCAACTTGCAATGACACATTCATGTACCCTTCCCCTCCGGAGTGCCGGACATTCCAGAACCTTCTAGAACATTCCCGATGAAAACACCGGAACCATTCCCCAACTCCAAAACAGGACTTTCCTTATATGAATCTTATTCTCCGGACCATTCCGGATCTCCTCGTGATATCTTGGATCCCATCCGAGACTCCGAACAACATTCGGTCTCTTACTCATCATTCCATAACTACTCAACAACATCGAATCCTTAAGTGTGTCTCCCTACGGTTCGTGAATTATGCGGACATGATCGAGACACTTCTCCGATCAATAACCAATAGAGGAATCTGGAAATTCATATGGCTCCCACATATTTCTATGATTACTTTGCGATCGAATGAACCACTTACATATGATACCAATTTCCCTTTGTCTCACGATAGTTTACTTATCTGAGGTTATGATCGTCGGTATCTCTGCATACCTAGTTCAACCTCGTAACTGATAAGTACTATTTTCTCGTTCCCATGATATGTGATCCCTTGTGAGCCAGTCACATGCTTGCAAGCTAATTGGATGACATTCCACCGAGAGGGCCCAGAGTATATCTATCCTTCATATGGATGGACAAATCCCACTCTTGATCCATGTGTCTCAACTGACACTTTCCGAACACTCAATGCCACCTTTATAGCCACCCAGTTACGGTGTGGTGTTTGATGTCATCAAAGCATCCTTCCGGTGAAGGTGATATGCATGATCTCATGGTCGAAGGAATTAGGTTACTATGTATCAGAAAGCATATAGCAATTGAACTATTAAAATGACTTGATCTTTATGCTACGCTTATCTATAGGAGTATGTCCATCATATCATTCTCCCAATGACATGACCCTGTTGTTAATAACATCCCTATGTTCATGATCAGGAAACCATGATCATATATTAACCAACAAGCTAGTTTAACAAGAGGCTTTACTAGGGACTCTTTTATGTTTACAAATCACACAAGTATTAATGTTTCCGATTAATACAATTATAGCATGGTATGTAAATATTTATCATAAGTATGAAGATATGATAATAACCACTTTATTATTGCCTCTTGGGCATATCTCCAACAGTCTCCCACTTGCACTAGAGTCAATAATCTAGTTTCAAACCTTTGTGTATTCAACACCTATGGCTTTCTTGTGTTGTATGTACACGATTGCTAGTGGTCAACTGATCTCCGGATCTGACACTTCCAGGTCCGTGTGTAATTGCATGTCTTTGCATCTTTACGCATCACTCATTCTCTAATGAGATGGCTTTGTATAAATTTGGTCCTTTGGTGAGACCTTTAGTTCTTTGGGGTTAAAACATGTTGATAATATTGTCGTACAATATATCTTCATAGTATTATCCCGCTGTGAACTACACCTAGTTTGATAACAAACTACTTGACACAAATGCCCTCTTTTGCTGCTATTATAGCAGTCATATACTTAGCCTTTTGTTGTAGTATCTGTCACAATGTCTTAACTTTGGAACTCATCCAAATCCATTATGGAACTTACTTTCCATTATATTGTGCCACCCTTGGTTTAGATTGAGATAAACTTAATTTGTACTTTGTGACAAAACTAGTATCAACGTAGTACTTTTACAATGAACTAACCATCTATTTGTCACTTCTACAAATAATATACTCTTTAGTTCTTCCAAAAGATCATAAGAATATCCTTACTATTGTCCAATGATCATCTTATGAATCATTCTGGTATATGCTCATAACATTTAGAGTATAGGACATATCTCGATTTGTACATATCACAGTATGATTGATATCAATACTCTTTGTGATTTCATACATCAAGTATCAATCTATACTTGAATCTTTGTTTCACTTACCAAGTGTCAATACACTTGAATATATCATCAATATTGAACTCATTCAATCCTTTCTGTGCAACAAGAACCTTTCTTGTAGTTTCTATATTGAACGCATTCAATATATCATCTATGTACTTTTGGCACAACCATATTAGCGTCTATTGATGCCAAATATTTGGGTTTTGCCTAAGCCTTTCATCGAGATGAAATTCTTAATATGTGTTAATAAAAGATACATCATTTCCAATCAACAATATGTCTTCCACATAATGTATTAGAAATATGTCTTAGCGCTCCCACTTAATTTCTTGCAAACGCAAGCATCTTCATTGTCTCTGATGAATTTAAACTCTTTTAACAATTTCATCATTGTGAAGATTCCAACTTCGCAATGCTTACTTCAACCATTGAAGTTTGCATATACATTTAGCATCCTTTGAATTAACAAAACCCTATGGACCGTGTCATGCACACGTCCTAGGTAACAATTCTATTAGAAGAACTTGTTTTGTTTATTCAACTACCATATAACAAAATTATATGTAGTGGTTGCTACATTAATCCGTCTAGACTAAATATCGCTATGAAAGATCAAATCTTGTCATAGTCAACCTTTGAACATTGTTGTGAAATCTTTCCCAACATGTCGACCATTTCATAGATGCGAAACATCCATGTCTATTTCTTTATAGATCCAAACACAACTGTAAGGTCTTACACCTTTCTTGAGGGTCCTTCAAGTTCAAAACTTGATTTCTCGTGTATGGAACTATCACGGATTTTATGGCTTCAAGCCATTTTACGGAGTCAGGGCCCATCATCGCTTCTTTGCATATAGTACGTTCATTATTCTCAAATAATGATTCAACCCTCAAATCTTGGTATTTGATTGCTTACTCGACCTACTTGGTTCAATAGAAACTTTGACCTCCGTAACCACAACCTTTGAGGTACGTGAGTCATGAGCATTGTTGCTGCCTCCGGAACACTTTTCGGTGCTGCGCAACTTTGCACATATAGCTAAGGTTCTTTTAACCTTATCAAAGTTATATTGTCCTCCCACTTATCTTTTCACGAAAAATTCCTTCTCAAAGAAACTTGACGTTCTAAGTGACAAACACTTTTGTCTCCGATGTTATGGAGGATTACTTAACAGTTATTCGAAATAACATACAAAGACAGGTTCATCCGACTTTGGTTGCAAACATCTTTATTATACATAGCATACCAATGTTTAAGAAAGGACAACTTGGGTTTTATCCCAAACCATAACTTTATATGGTGTCATTTCAACGGATTATGATGGAGCTCTTTTCAGTGGAAAAACGATAGTCTCTATAGCTTTTAATCTTTAAAATATAATGGCAGTTTTATGATTTACACCTTCGATCTTACCATGTCAAACAAGGTTTAATTACATATCTCGAACGCTCCATACTCTTATGGTGTTTCGGGAAAAATGCAAATCCACGGAACGATTCCTTAAATCTTAGGTATTATGCTAAACTTGTAACTCAAATATCTTCCTTTATGATCTTATCATAAACTATTTATATTCTTGTTACAATGATTTTGCACTTCATCTTGAAAGTCCTTGAACTTTTCAAATGTTTCATACTTCATCCTTATTAAGTAAATATACATATATTCACTCAAATTTTTGGAGAAAGCATATGAAGTTGAAATCCATCGCTCTTGACTACACATAATGGACTTTGTACAATAATATGTACAAGTTCCAATAAGCTAGTCATTCGTTCCCTTTTGGCCTACGAACGAAGTTTTAATTATCTCTAGGAAAGTTTCACAAGCGTCATGTGATCAAAATCAAAAGACTCCAAAATTCCATCCACATGAAGTTTCTTCATGTTTTCTTTCCAATATAATTTAAATGGCGATGTCACTTCCTAAGTGATATTTCAATCAATTTGTCTTTCGACATTTTTAGCACTTGTTTTATGGATGTGATTTCTCCAACGAGATTTGTGAATCATCCATCTTTTATGGATTACGGCAATTATGTGAACAACCCTTTTGTTCTCATAATACCTGATAAAACAAATCTTGAAGGCAAGCTTTGATGTTTAACGAGCAACACAATAACCCTTTATTTTTTCTCTATGAACATCATCACATATTCTTTTGCTAGTTATTTAGGCCATTGTAGTTCATGAATTGTGTTGTTTCGTATGACGATTCACACCAACAAATTCAGTATCAAATACTTAAGAACCACATTGTTTAATGAGCAAAGAATATAGCCATAACATGTATATCATCTATATACTTAAACTGAACAATTCTAGTCTTTTCTTTTCTGCCATATATTTATGAGATTCTCTTTCAGTATTTATTTTCTGTTTGAAAGAATCTATCAACATCAATAGTGGAGTCATACATATGACACATAGTCCAAAGCTTGTATAATTAAATACCAATGTCTTTGGACTTGCACTTTGAAGTAGATCACCATCATCAAATGTTTGGTGTGCTTTCAAATTCCATTCTTTAGTAATCTCTTGGTGTGGTAAATAATTTACCTACATCAAATATTCACCCTTATCATGGAATTATTCATGATCAAGCTACTTTTAGCTTATAAAGATGAATCACGAGTATAATGTTGCTCTCCAAAACCTTTTGGTGGATTAGGACAACTAGTGTCTCCAACCTTTTGCAAATTCTCATCAAATATGAAAACATGACTTTGCCATATTATACTCTATCATGTTGTAACCAAAACTTCGTTTCAGATATCACAATATCTTCCACACATCATGGTTTCTGAAACAACTCTTTCAGATCCTAGATAACCTTGATATTAAGACAATCCTTTGAATATCAAGAATCATGGATACAAACATGATACTCATACACTAACTCTTGGAATTGTCACTCTTGTTTTAATACCAAATATTAAACTTTCATGGAGTAACTGGAACTTACTGAAAGTTTGCAATAGGACTTTTAAACTTTAGATTAACACTTCAAAACAATACGATACCAGTTCATAAAGTAACTAACCAGAATTCTATAGTTCTATCATCTCAATTAAAACTAAGCGCAAGGTGGTAAACGGATGCCAATGACTACAACAATTATGCAAATTCACTTTGATTTAATTTATGATAAATAGTGTTCAACTTTTAATCATATTGCCTTTGAACTCCCACTCAAAACAATATCCCTCACATTGTTTTAGTGATCACAAGAACCAAATCCAACACATCAAAACTGATCATCACGAGAGTTGATGTAGCTTCAATGGCGAACAATCAACATGTTCATCATATCTACTATATGACTCATGCTTTACCTTTCGGTGATCCGTGTTCCGAGACCATGTCTGTACATGCTAGGCTCGTCAAGATAAAACCTTAGCTTCCGCATGAGCAAATCTGGCTTGCTCATGTTGTATACACTCGCAGAATCTAACACACCCGATCATCACGTGGTGCTTCGAAACAACGAGCTTTAGCAACGGTGCTTACTAAGGATGAACACTCTAAACTTGAAATTGTGTGCTTGAGGGATCATCTTATAATGCTACCATCATGAACTAAGCAATACAAGATGCATAAAAGGATTAACATCACATGCAATTCATAATATGTAATATGATATGGCCTTTCTTCTTGTGCTTCCGATTTCCGTCTTCAAGCACGAACATGATCTCCATCATCACCGGTGTGGCGTCAAGGTCAATGGCGTCGCTTCATGGTTGTCTTCCACCAGCATCAACTATTACAACTACTTTGAATAGACACGCGGGTCTTAACAGAATTTAAAAACAACCATATGGCTCCTGCCGGTTGCCAACTTACAATAAGGAACATTGCATACATCATATATAATCACAATCATGGCCATATCACATCACAGCACACCCCTGCAAAACAAAGTTAGACGCCTCTAATTTTCTTTGCATGTTTTACGTGGTTTGGGGCTTTCAATAAGTGTCGTTATAACTTACAAACAAGAACCACAACATTGATACTAGTATTGTCAATCACCCGTTGTAAATTGAATCTTAACTATGTTGGGAGAAACAGGCACCCGCAAAGCCACTTATGCAATACAAGTTGCATGTCAAGCGTGGAGCAAGTCTCATGAACGATGTCATGTAAGGTTAGCCCGGGCCGCTTCATCCCACCATCCCGCAAGATGCAAAGTACACAAGAAGCAATCGACAACAAAAGCATCAACGCCCACAATGACCATTGTGTTCTACTCGTGCAACAGATCTACATATAGACACGGCTCTGATACCACTGTAGGGGTTCGTAGCATGGAAAACAAAAAAATTCTACCGCATGCAAACAAACAAGCCAAGATCTATCTACTAGATTGTAGCAACGAGTCGATAGAGGAACTCACCCTCGAAGATTCCAAAGCGGTTAACGAGAGCAGATTCTCGTGGATGATGTAGTCGTACTCTTGCCGATCTCAAGATCGCGTAGACGATCCTTCCGGCGCTGCGTTCCGGCAGCGCTTCCGCAGTCGGTCACACGTTCGGTACTCGATGAAGACCTTCCTCTCCCTTGTTCCAGCAGGCAGCGGAGGTTGTAGCACTCTCCTCGCGATTCCGGCAGCACGACGGTGTGGTACCGGAAGTAGAGGGGAGATCTCGCAGGGCTTCGCCTTAAGCCGGAGCGAGTATGGTGGACTATGAGAGAGCCTTGGTGATCTAGGGTTTAGACACACCAATTAGAAGGGACTAAACAAGCGGCTAGGGCAATTAGAAGCTCTAACTCGGCGGCTTGGGAGAAATCCCTAGGCTGTGGCTAGGGTTTAGGTTTAGAGGGAGGCAACTTGTGTGTCTAGGAGGGGAGCCCTGCCCCTCCTTATATAGGTGGAGGGAGGCGCCGGCCAAGGGGAGGGAGTCCCTCCCCAACTCGGATCCCTAGTGGGCCGGCGGTGGAGGAGGAACTCCTCCCCAACTCGGTTTCCCACTTCTTCTCCACTTTCCAAAATAGCCGTTTGACTTTTCAAATTGGCGTTTGACTTTTCAAACTAGGATTTGATTAAACCCTTTATTTTTTACAGCGATGACACCTAGTACATGATGCAATCATTCCAACTTGCAATGACACATTCATGTACCCTTACCCTCCGGAGTGCCGGACATTCCGGAACCTTCTAGAACATTCCTGATGAAAACACCAGAACCATTCCCCAACTCCGAAACAGGACTTTCCTTATATGAATCTTATTCTCCGGACCATTCCGGATCTCCTCGTGATATCTTGGATCCCATCCGAGACTCCGAACAACATTCGGTCTCTTACTCATCATTCCATAACTACTCAACAACATCGAATCCTTAAGTGTGTCTCCCTACGGTTCGTGAATTATGCGGACATGATCGAGACACTTCTCTGATCAAAGCATCCTTCCGGTGAAGGTGATATGCATGATCTCATGGTCGAAGGAATTAGGTTACTATGTATCAGAAAGCATATAGCAATTGAACTATTAAAATGACTTGATCTTTATGCTACGCTTATCTATAGGAGTATGTCCATCATATCATTCTCCCAATGATATGACCCTGTTGTTAATAACATCCCTATGTTCATGATCAGGAAACCATGATCATATATTAACCAACAAGCTAGTTTAACAAGAGGCTTTACTAGGGACTCTTTTATGTTTACAAATCACATAAGTATTAATGTTTCCGATTAATACAATTATAGCATGGTATGTAAACATTTATCATAAGTATGAAGATATGATAATAACCACTTTATTATTGCCTCTTGGGCATATCTCCAACAACCCTCATATTCAAGGGACATGAGATTGCCAACTTATATTTCATCAAGCATATACTCCATCTTTGTTCACTTTAACCTTAATCATCTCAAGATGCTTATGATAGGGGCAATGAGGTCTCAAAGCTAGTAACTACCATAATCTTTTGGAAGCTCTTTATGACTTGTAATCCCTTCTTCCCTCTATGAAGGGACCTTTCTCCCACTTCCAAGTTGAGTTAGTAAACCTACTTCCTCTCTATCTCCAGCAAGCATTTGAGTTGTTGTGTTGCAAGCATTCATATGGTGATTTATTCAATAATGTTATTTATCTTCCTTGTTTGCACAAAACTCTTATCTACTGAATATTACTTTGAAAGCCTTCACTTGTGAAAAAACCTTTTTGAGCAAAGAGTGCTCCTATTTTGAAACTTCTACAAAAAGCTTTTGTGAAACTGTTTGCCAGGTGTTCTCTGACCAAGAACAAGTTTTCCAATTCCAATTATGATTATCTTTATGCATCTCTATTGTCACTGTTGTACTTGGTTGCAAGCTAGGTTATATAATGGTGAGTTGTTTTCTTCTACGAGTTGTGCAATGGTAAGTGTGATACTTCTTGTTCGTATTCTTTTATCGACACTTCACTCCATAAACCTGTGGACATGTTTACTGAGCTCAGTTTTCGCTTGGGGACAAGCGAAGTCTAAACTTGGGGGAGTTGATACGCCCAATTTGCATCACCTTTCTATATCATAATTTAACTCTATTCATTGATATATGTCTTATTATGAGGTATTACTTATGGCTTTTTATCTGTTTATGCATGATGGATGATTCTTGGAGGATGAACTGACGGATTCTGGATTCTGATGGAAAAGAAGGCGTTTTGGTGCAATTTTGCAAAGATCAGAAAAATACCAGAAAACTATGGAAACATATTATTTTACCAGAATATGAAGGGACCATAAGGAGGAGCGAAGAGGAGCCGCAGGGGGGGCACACCCCCCTGATACGTTGGAAACGTATCTATAATTTTTGATGCTCCATGCTTGTTTAGTATCTACTTTGCTTTACTTGTCTACACTTTGAGGTGCTTTTTACATGTTTTCTGGTACTAACCTATTAACAAGTTGCAACAGTGGCAGATGCTTGTTTTCTGTTGTTTTTGGTTTCAGAAAAGTTAGTAAAGAAATATTCTCGAAATTGGACGGGACGAAGGACAAAGTCAATAACTTTCCGTGGGGAACAAGAAGTCCAGAGGAGAGCCCGAGGGGCCGGCCAGAGGGGCTAGACCCCCACAGGCGCGAGTGGGCCCTAGGCCGCGCCTGGCTAGGGTTTGGCCGCCCTGGCGGCCGCCTCGGTCTCCCCCTTCGCCTATAAGAAGCCTCCGATGCAGAAACTCTCGGTACCCGATCAAAAATCCACGAAACCGTCTGTAGCCGCCGAAGGGGGCCCACCTGAGGCCGCGCCTAGGGCAGGTGTGGCCCACCTTCCCAGCTTCCGACTCCGCCCCTTCGCCTATATCTTCCCTACGAAACCCTAAGCCTAGGGGAGCGACCACAAATAGATTTCCGCCGCCTCTGGGGGCAGAAAACACCGAGAGAGAAAGATCTCTCCGGGAGACAGATTTCTACCAGGGGAATTCCTTCCCGGAGAGGGGAGACCGTCGCCATCAACACCATCGTCAAGCTATGCTTCATCGGGATCATCATCATCATCCACACCATCATCTCCACCAGCACCACTCCATCTCGCTGTAACAATTGTGTTGGATATTGCTTTAGTTCTTAGGGGAAACTTTCCCGGTGTTGATTACTATTGTAGTTGATGCTTGTGAGTGGAACCATTGGATTATTATTTATGTTCAGATTGTTATCCATGACCATATCATCTTTGATGTTGATCCATATGATGTCTTGTGAGTAGTTCGTTGTGTTCTTGAGTACATGTGAGAGGTCATGTTGTTAGTAGTGAATCGGTGATTAGTTATTATTCAATGGTTTAGTATTTAAGTTGTGGTGCTATTCTTCTAGTGGTGTCATGTGAACGTCGACTACATGATACTTCACCATTTATGGGCCTAGGGGGATGCATTGTGTATTTGGCTACTAATTGTGGGGTTGCCGGAGTGAAAGAAACCTAAACCCCTGTTAGGACACCTTTGCACAATGGAGTGTAGGATCTCAGAGTTTAAGGCTATGGTTAGATTTATATCTTAATTACTTTCTTGTAGTTACGGACGTTTGCAGGGGGTTTAATCACAAGTATGTATTAGTTCTAGGAAGGGAGGTATGTTAGCACAGGTTCACCCACACAACACGTTCGAACACCAAAGAAGAGTACTCAGCTATTTGAAGCGAAAGCACTTGACAGAATTCCCATGTGTCCTCGAGAACGTTTGGTCCTTATAAGTATTTCCACCGGCTTGTCCTTTGCTAAGAAAGGATTGGGCCACTTGCTTCGTTTGTTTACTATCTTTGTTACTTGCTTTTTGTTTTGTTGCCTTGTCAGAAAACCACTAAAAATCCATTTGCTACGTATTCACAGGGATTTCCTGCTCCATACCACTGTTCAGCACCTTCTTCTCCTCGTTGGGATCGACACTCCTATTTATCGAAAGTACTACGATACACCCCCTATACTTGTGGGTCATCACATCAATCTGGCATATCTCATAATCATAATATGCAGCGATTGCTAACAAAATCCTCACAGACTTTAGCTTCGCTACTGGTGAGAAAGTCTCATCGTTGTCAACTCCTTGAATTTGTCGGAACCCTTTCGCGACAAGTCGAGCTTTATAGACAGTGACATTACCATCAGCATCTGTTTTCTTCTTGAAAATCCATTTGTTCTCGACAGCCTTCCGGCCATTCGGTAAGTCCACCAAAGTCCATACTTGGTTTTCGTACATGGATCCAATATCAGATTTCATGGCTTCTTGCCATTTATTGGAATCTAGGCTCATCATCGCTTCCTCATATGTCGCAGGGTCATTGGTGTTGTCCACCAACATGACACTCATAACGGTATCATACCAATCAGGAGTGGTACGAGTTCTCGTTGACCTGCGAGGTTCCGTAGTAACTTCAACCAAAGTTTCATGATCAACATCATTAGCTTCCTCTCTTATTAGTGTAGGCGCCACAGGAACTACTTCCGGTGTTGCACTACTCTCAAGTCCGAGAGAAGGTTCAACAACCTCCTCGAGTTCTACTTTCCTTCCAGTCATTTCTTTCAAGAGAAACTCCTTCTCTAGAAAGGATCCATTCTTGGCAATGAATATTTTGCTCTCGGATCTATGATAGAAGGTATACCCAATAGTTTACTTTGGGTATCCTATGAAGACGCATTTTTCCGCTTTGGGTTCAAGCTTGTCGGGCTGTAACTTCTTTACATAAGCTTCGCAACTCCAAACTTTAAAGAACGACAATTTAGGTTTCTTGCCAAACCATAATTCATACGGTGTCGTTTCAACGGATTTAGATGGTGCCCTATTTAAAGTGAATGCGGCTATTTCTAATGCATAACCCCAAAATGATAGCGGTAAATCTGTAAGTGACATCATAGAACGAACCATATCTAAGAGAGTTCGATTACGACGTTCGGACACACCATTACGCTATGGTGTTCCCGGCGGTGTCAATTGTGAAAGTATTCCACATTTCTTAAAATGCTCGCCAAACTCGTAACTTATATATTCACCTCCGTGATCAGATCATATAAACTTAATTTTCTTGTTACATTGATTCTCTACTTCATGTTGAAATTCCTTAAACTTCTCGAAAGTTTTAGACTTATGTTTCATGAAATAGATATACCCATATCTACTCAAGCCATTCGTGAAAGTAAGAACATAACGATAACCACTGCATGATGCTACACTCATTGGGCCACACACATCGGTATGTATGATTTTCAGTAAGTCCGTAGCTTGCTCCATCATACCAGAAAATGGAGTCTTAGTCATTTTACCCATTAGACATGCTTCGCATCTTTCAAGTGATTCAAGAAGTCCATCGGAATGGAGTTTCTTCATACGCTTCACTCCAATGTGACCAAGACGACAGTGCCACATATAGGTCGAGTTATCGCTCAATTTCAAACGTTTAGCTTTAATGTTATTAATATGTGTATTACTACAATCGAGATTCAACAAGAATAGACCATCTATCAAAGGTGCATGTGCATAAAACATATTACTCATATAAATCAAACAACCATTATTCTCGGACTTAAACAAGTAACCGTCTTGCAATAAACATGATCCAGATATAATGTTCATGCTCAACGCACGCACCAAATAACAATTATTTAACTATAAAACTAATCCCGATGGTAGATGATGAGGTAGCGTGCCGACCGCGATCACATCAACCTTTGATCCATTTACAACATGCATCGTCACCTCGTTCTTCGCTAGTTTCTGTCTATTCTGCAGCGTCTGTTTCGAGTTACAAATATGAGCAACCGAACCAGTATCAAATACCCTGGCACTATTATGACTACTAGTGAAATACACATCAATAACATGTATATCGGATATACCTTTCTTCTTGATGTTGCCATTCTTTAAATCCTCCAAGTACTTAGGGCAATTCCGCTTCCAGTGACCTTCTCCCTTCCAGTAAAAGCACTCAGTATCAGGCTTAGGCCCAGCCTTGGTCTTCTTCGTCAGCACGGTAACTTTCTCACCACCCTTCTTGAAGTTTCCCTTTTTCTTAGACTTGCCTTGCTTCTTGAATTTGGTGGTCTTATTGACCATCAACACTTGGTACTCTTTCTTGATCTCCACTTCTGCAGACTTTAACATGGATAAGAGTTCGGGAAACGACTTGTCCATGTTTTGCATATTGTAGTTCATCACAAAGTTCTTGTAACTTGGTGGTAGTGATTGGAGGACACGGTGAATCCCCAAAGCGTTAGGAATCACTATACCCAAGCTTTGGAGCTTACTTGCGTGCCTAGACATCTTAAGCACATGCTCACTTACGGAGCTGCCCTCTTCCATCTTGCAGTTAAAGAAATTTTCAGAACCCTCATAACTCTCAATTGCCGCGTGAGTCTCAAATATCATTTTGAGTTCGCGGACAATATCATGTGGGTCATGGTTCTCAAACCTTTTCTGAAGCTCCGATTCCAAACCATACAAGATAGCACACTGAACTGTGGAGTATTGATTCTTTCGAATGAGGAAAACATTCTTCACTTCATCGGTAGCATCAGCTGCAGGTGGGTTACCCAGCGGTGCATCCAGCACATAGGTCAAATTACCAGCATTGAGGACAATCCTCAAGTTGCGGAGCTAATCCGTGAAGTTTCTTCCATTGTTTTTCAACTTTTCTTTCTCTAGGAACGCATTAAAATTGATGGTAGGGGCCGCCATTGATCTACAACATATTTGCAATAGCTTAGACTAAGTTTATGACAAATTGAGTTCTAATTAATAGTTAAATTAATCAAGGTGAACTCCCACACAAAACAATATCGCTCACATTGTTTTAGTGATCACACAAACCAAATCCACCACATCAAAACCGATCATCACATGAGAGATGATGTAGCTTCAATGGCGAACAATCAACATGTTCATCATATCTACTATATGACTCGTGCTTTACCTTTCGGTGATCCGTGTTCCAAGACCATGTCTGTACATGCTAGGCTCGTCAAGATCAAACCTTAGCTTCCGCATGAGCAAATCTGGCTTGCTCCTGTTGTATACACTCGCAGAATCTAACACACCCGATCATCACGTGGTGCTTCGAAACAACGAGCTTTAGCAACAGTGCCTACTAAGGGCGAACACTTTATAACTTGATATTTTGTGAGAGGGATCATCTTATAATGCTACTGTCGCGAACTAAGCAATACAAGATGCATAAAAGGATTAACATCACATGCAATTCATAATATGTGATATGATATGGCCTTTATTCGTGTGCTTCCGATCTACATCTTCAAGCACGAACATGATCTCCATCATCACCGGCATTGCGTCAAGGTCAATGGCGCCGCTCCATGGTTGTCATCCACCAGCATCAACTATTACAACTACTTTGAATAATAGACACGCGGGTCTAGACGAAATTAAAAGACAACCATATGGCTCCTGCCGGTTGCCGACTTACAGTAAGGAACATTGCATACATCATATATAATCACAATCATGGCCATATCACATCACAGCACACCCCTGCAAAACAAAGTTAGACTCCTCTAATTTTCTTTGCATGTTTTATGTGGTTTGGGGCTTTCAATAAGTGTCATTCTAACTTATGAACAAGAACCACAACGTTGATACTAGTATTTTCAATCACCCGTTGTAAATTGTATCTTAACTATGTTGGGAGAAACAGGCACCCGCAAAGCCACTTATGCAATACGAGTTGCATGTCAAGCATGGAGCAAGTCTCATGAACGATGTCATGTAAGGTTAGCCCGGGCCGCTTCATCCCACCATCCCGCAAGATGCAAAGTACACAAGAAGCAATCGACAACAAGAGCATCGACGCCCATAATGACCATTGTGTTCTACTCGTGCAATATATCTACATATAGACACGGCTCTGATACCACTGTAGGGGTTTGTAGCATGGAAAACAAAAAAATTCTACCGCATGCACATAAACAAGCCAAGATCTAACTACTAGATTGTAGCAACGATTCGATTAGAGTACTCACACTCGAAGATTCCAAAGAGGTTAACGAGAGTAGATTCTCGTGGGTGATGTATTCGTACACTTGCCGATCTCAAAATCGCGTAGACGATCCTTCTGGCGCTGCATTCCGGCAGCGCTTCCGTAGTCGGTCACACGTTCGGTACTTGATGAAGACCTTCCTCTCCCTTGTTCCAACAGGCATCGGAGGTTGTAGTTCTCCCCTCGTGATTCCGGCAGCACGACGGCGTTGTGTCAGAAGTAGAGGGAAAATCCTGCAGGGCTTCGCCTAAGCCAGAGCAGGTTATGGTGGATCTAGGGTTTAAAGGGCCGGAGAGGAGGAGGCGTGGTCGGCGGTGGCTAGGGTGGCGACGGCGAGCCGGCGGCGACGAGCGGCGACGCTAGGGGGGGCGGCGCGCCTAGGTGGGGAGGGGCTGGTGTTGTGTGGCCTTGGGGCACCCCATCCCCTCTATTTATGAGAGGGACGACAGCTTGGGAGAGGAGAGTTTGAATCCTTCCCCAACTCCCTCTCCTTGTTGGCTTGTGGTGGAGGGAAAGAAGGATTCTTTCCTTCCTCCACCAGGACACATTGTCCCAGTTTGACTTTTCAAACTTGCCTTTTGACTTTCAATTTGGAGCTTGATTTCTTTCTTTCTAATGCCCAACCAAGTGACCTAGGACATGATTCATGTACCCTTCCCATTCCGGTCCGTTGAACCTTCTAGACCCTTCTAGAACCTCTCCGATGAAATCATCGGAATCATTCCCGAACTCTGGGATTGGACTTTCCTTATATGAATCTTATTCTCTGGACCATTCCGGATCTCCTCGTGATATCTCGGATCTCATATGAGACTCCGAACAACATTCGGTCTCCCTACTTACATTCCATATCTACTAAACAACATCGAATCCTTAACTGTGTCTCCCTACGGTTCGTGAATTACGCGGACATGACCGAGACACTTCTCCGATCAATAACCAATAGAGGAATCTGGAAATTCATATGGCTCCCACATATTTCTACGATTACTTTGCGATCGAATGGACCACTTACATATGATACCAATTTCCCTTTGTCTCGCGATAGTTTACTTATCCGAGATTAGATCGTCGGTATCTCTGCATACCTAGTTCAACCTCGTTACTGATAAGTACTCTTTTCTCGTTCCCGTGATATGTGATCCCTTGTGAGCAAGTCACATGCTTGCAAGCTAATTGGATGACATTCCACTGAGAGGGCCCAGAGTATATCTATCTGTCATATGGATGGACAAATCCCACTCTTGATCCATGTGCCTTAACACATACTTTCCGAACACTCAATACCACCTTTCTAGCCACCTAGTTACGGTGTGGTGTTTGATGTCATCAAAGCATCCTTCCAGTGATGGTGATTAGCATGATCTCATGGTCGAAGGAATTATGTTAGTATGTATCAGAAAGCTTATAGCAAACGAACTATTCAAATGACTTGATCTTTATGCTACGCTTATCTATAGGAGTATGTCCATCACACCACTATCCTAATGATATGATCTTGTTGTTAATAACATCTCAATGTTCATGATCAGTAAACCACGATCATCTATTAACCAACAAGCTAGTATTACAAAGAGGCTTTACCGGGACTCTAATTTAGTTTACAAATCACACAAGTATTAATATTTCCGGTCAATACTATTATAGCATGAATGTAAACATTTATCATAAACACAAAGATATAATAATAACCACTTTTATTATTGCCTCTAGGGCATATCTCCAACAGTCTCCCACTTGCAATAGAGTCAACTAATCTAGATTACATGGTAATATACCGAACACCCATGGCGGTTTGGTGCTGGTCATGTTTTGCCCTCGGGAGAGGTTCAGTCAACACCGACTTGCAATAGAGTCAACTAATCTAGATTACATGGTAATATACCGAACACCCACTTTCATTCAGATCTGTGTGTACTTTGCAAATCTTTATGTCACCATCTTGGACATGCTCTCGAATAGCGTGAAAACGTAGCTTGATGTGCTTCAGCTTCATGTGTGACCTTGGTTCTTGCGCATTGGCTATGGCGCCCATGTTATAACAGTAGATAGACATTGGGTCTAGCGCACTGGGAACCACACCGAGCTCTGTAATGAACTCCTTCATCCATATCGCCTCTTGTAAAGCCTCCGAAGCAGCCGTGTATTCAGATTAAGTTGAAGATCTTGCCACAACTCTTTGCTTTGCACTCCTCCAGCTAATTGCTGCACCATTCAAAGTAAATACGTATCCAGATTGAGATTTAGAATCATCCGGATCGGTGTTCCAACTAGCATCGATGTAACCATTAACAACGAGTTGTTCATCACCTCCATAAGAAAGAACGATATCCTTAGTTCTTCTCAAGTACTTAAGGATGTTGTTCATGATTGGGAAACCACGATCATCTATTAACCAACAAGCTAGTATTACAAAGAGGCTTTACCAGGGACTCTAATTTAGTTTACAAATCACACAAGTATTAATGCTTCCGGTTAATACTATTATAGCATGAATGTAAACATTTATCCTAAACACAAAGATATAATAATAACCACTTTTATTATTGCCTCTAGGGCATATCTCCAAATTGGATGCATGAGTAGAGCTTACTCATACAAGTGGAGGCTAGCAAAAGACTGGGAGCGACCAACTAAGAGAGCAATAATGGCATAATCATGCAGAGCGACAAAACATTACTAATCAAAGCATAAAGTGGTACCACAAGTCAAAAACTAAATGATCATAAAGACTAAGGTGACTTATTCATAGTCATAACATAGTGTGATCATGTGCCAAGTCAACCCAAACAAAGCATCAAAGGAGAATACCACAATACTATGCTTTTGTATGCTAAAACAACACATGATTCTTCATGGCACATTAAGCAATCCTAATTGTTTGGAACAAGTCATGCTACAACAATAATCACTAAGCATAAGGTCAAAAAAACATCTAGCATGACATGATAAAGTCTAAGTCACAGTCAAAGCAAGCTCCTTTTATACTACTAAAGCAAGAACTTCCTACTCCTTTCCAACACCAATCAACTTATTTAAAATAACACGGCAAAAATGGGGGTCCAACTACTTTATTCAAGCAAACTAAGCAAACAAAAACCAATAAAGAAAACTAAGATGCTCCAAGAACAACACAACTATGCATGAAACAATAAAAATAAAGTGTCTAGAAAGACCTGAGATTTTTATTGATGAAGAAGGGGATGCCTTGGGCATCCCCAAGCTTTGACGCTTGTACCTCTTGAATATTTCTTGGGTTGACATGGGGTAGCATCCCCGAGCTTGAGATTTTGTCCATTCTTCATCTCATTACATCATTCTTCCTCCACACCTGCAAATTTCCTTCATACGAAACTTCACACAATCTTCATTAGCAACATTAGTGCATTCAAAAGATAATAGACCTTTGGGGTTTAGTTTCAAAACAGAAAAACTTTCATTAAAAACACAAGCTACTGTAGCAATTCCTTCAAAAATCTCAATTTCCCCAAAAGAACCCAAAAAGGAATCAATAAGAAGCAAATGCAAATAATGGCAGAAATCTGTCAAAACAGACCAGCAGGTAGAAACCGATTTTTTTCGAAGACCTTATGTTGCTCAAATAAAAAAGTGTTGAAATAAGGAAAGTTACCTAACAACCTGGGGGATTTATTTAAAAAATTACAGCTCAACCCTGCTTACAGATATTTTACACGAATTTTTACAGTGGGGCACAAAAATCTGTTTCGGGACAGCAACTCCCCAAATCTTACTTCCCTCTCATTAGAGGTTATTCTTGGCATAAAAATCAAACAAAAAGGACAAGGAGAGGTTATTACAGAAGTAATAACTTTCAAGACTCAATAAAATTATTGGGTTATCTCTGAAGAAGTACTTTTCTTTAACACCTTTAAGTTAGGCACAAGAAGCAAGAATCAAGTATTTTCAAATGAAGAAGAATTAACATCAAACCTTGCTTTCAAAGGAGGAGAAAAAGTTAACTTTATTGAATGGAAATTGACATTTAATGGTGCTTCTTTCATATCAATGATGGCACCAACAGTTCTAAGAAAAGGTCTTCCCAAAGTAATAGGACAAGAAGCATTGTATTCAACATCCAAAACATAGAAATCAATAAGGACATAGGCATTATTAACCATAATAAGAACATAATTAACACTCTCCATGAGTTTCTTTTTAGCATTATCATCAAGTGGGACATCCAAATAGCAATCTTCCAAAGGTGGCAAATCAAGCATTTCATAAATCTTTCTAAGCATAATAGAGACACTAGAACCAAGGTGACATGAAGCTTTGAGATCAAAGTCATTCACTTGCATATTAATGATGGGTTCCCAACTATCTTCTACTTTCTTAGGAATAGAGGCTTTGTGTCTCAACTTTTCTTCAACAGAATTTACCTTCTTACCTTGTAAAACTCTCTCAGTGTGCCATTCATAATAATTAACCATCATATTATCAAGGAGCTTTGTTGTAGCACCCAAAGTAATGGTCATAAAGGTACCTCTAGCCATAGAATCCAACAGATTTCTTGAAGAAAAGTTTAGTCCTGCATAAAAAGTTTGGATAATCATCCAAGCAGTCAGTCCATGAGTGGGACAATTCTTTACCAAAGATTTCATTCTTTCCCAAGCTTGAGCAACATGTTCATTATCAAGTTGTTTAAATTTCATTACTTCACTTCTTATAGATATAATCTTAGCAGGAGGATAGTATTTTCCAATAAAAGCATCTTTACACTTAATCCAAGAATCAATACTATTTCCAGGCAAGGATAACAACCATTCTTTAGCTTTTCCTCTCAAGGAGAAAGGCGCGACCTGGGCCCACCCGCACGGCAGGGGTGTGTGGGCCCCTCAGGCCTTCTCTCCGTCTCGTGTTCTGTCTCCATGAGTCCTCTGGTGAAATAGGATTTTTGGCATATTTTCCGGGATTTTTCCTGATAGTTGATTTTCTGCACAAAAACTAGACACCAAGGTAATTCTGCTGAAAACAACGTCAGTCCTTGTTAGTTGTATCCAAATCACACAAGTTTAGAGTATAAACAATAACAAAAGTGTTTGGGAAAGTAGATACATTTTGGACGTATCATCTATCTTCCAAATTAAACTTGTTATGTGAAAATTAGTGATTAAAGCTCTCACAAACTTGATGGCACACCTTTATTTTCTTGCACTTAATAAACTTGAACCATTGTGGCATCTATGTTTCTTATATGCTTGCAATTTATAAGTTGTGAATTAGCAAAACCATGTTTTCATGGGGTCCGCTTTCAATATTGCACTTATCTATTCAGTTGATATCATGTTCTTTTGTTTATGGATCCCGGTGGTGTGAAATAAAAGGGGAGCTTGTAAGCTTATGGAGTTTGTATATGTGTTAGAGAAACGCCTGGGCGGCTAGCCTAAGTTATGCCTAATCATGGTGGAAACTTGCAACATAACCATAATGAGCATTCTGTAAAGCATCCTCAATAAAAACCTATGCAAATAGCAAATAAAAAGATCGCTGAGATGCTCATTATCCGTTGCCTTGTCATTTTGATATGGGAAAGCTCCTGTGTCATGGGGCAAGGAGTACCCCGTTGGCGGTTATCTATAATACACATATACTTACAATGATAAGAACTTGCTTGTGACCAAAGTTGAGTAGCATGAGGTTCGGTACTTGTACGCAAGGGGCATGAGATTTTTAGCTTATAACTTGTCAAGCATATACTCATATTTGTCTCACTATAACCTTAATCACTTCAAGATGCCAATGATAGGGGCAATGAGAGCTCAAAGCTAGTAAGTACCATAATTTTTGTAAGCTCTTTATGAAACTTGAAATCCCTACTTCCCTCTGTGAAAGACCTATCTTTTTACTTTTTGTTGAGTCTCCACTTTCTATCTTTATGCACCAGTTAAGAGAGCATAGTTGTTATTCTTAGTTCAATGTGCATTGTCCCAAAACTCATTGATTGATTCATAATCACAATATTGCTTGTTCTTAAATTATTTGTATCTAGTCACCCTTATGAACTTTGAAGGTGTCCTATGCATTTATGTTTTGCTATTACATGAAGGAAAAGTTGAATACCACTCTTGCTATGTTTTCTATATGTGAAACAAACAAATGTCTTTCAATGCATTGTTATTCATGATCTTTTGTTTTTACCTTTTCATGTTGCAACTTAGTTGCTTTGTCTTATTGCTAAAACTACATCTTTCATGCTCATGTTTAGAGTACTATGATCCTAACTATCAATGCTTTACAATATTTTGATCACGATTGTGATGGTGCATGTCACCTAAAAAATTATTCTTTTTTATCACTTACCTACTCGAGGACGAGCAGGAGTTAAGCTTGGGGATGCTTGATACGTCGTAAACGTATCTATAATTTTTTATGCTCCATACTTGTTTTGTATAAACTATCTTATATTTTGTCTATACTTTGAGGCATTTTTATACATTTTCTAGAATAACCTATTGACAAGATGTCGCAGTGCCAGTTGTCAGTTTTCTACTATTTTTGGTTCCAGAAAAGCTAGTAAAGAAATATTCTCGGAATTGGACGGAACAAAAGCCAAAGTCAATATATTTCCCGACACGACACATAGACCGAAGGGGGGGACGAAGAGGAGCCATGAGGCGGCCACACCATAGGGTGGCGCGGGCCCACCCTAGGGCGTGCCAGCCTATGGTGTGGGACCCTCGGGCGTCCACCGACCTTGCCCCTTCGCCTATATAAACACCCCGAGGCAGAAACCCTAAGTACCTGATCAGAAATCCACGAAAAAGTCCATAGTCGCCGCCATCTCCATCCCTAGATAAGGGAGGGTTCGAAGCTCTCCCGGGCACCCTGCTGGAGAGGGGAGATCATCTCGGAGGCCTTCTTCATCACCATGCTAGCCTCCGCAGTGATGCGTGAGTAGTTCACCCTTGGACTACGGTTCCATACAATAGCAAGATGGTTGTTTCTCCTCTTTTGTGCTATCATGTTTAGATCTTGTGAGCTCCGTTCATGATCAAGATCATCTATTTGTAATGCTACATGTTGTTTTTGCAGGGATCCGATGGATATTGAGTACTATGTCAGATTGATTATTGATTCTATCATGTCTATGTTGTTTGTGATCTTGCATGCTCTCCGTTGCTAGTAGATAGTTTGGCCAAGTATTAGTCATAGATGCAGTTGGATTATGGTCTATGTATCATGTTGTAATGCCCAAACAAATCTCGTAGAGATCAAGATGTCTAGTATATGCATTGTTATGCAGTTTCAATCTGTCAATTGTCCCACTGTAATTTGTTCACCCAACATGTTATTTATCTTATGGAGAACACCTCTAGTGAACTGTGGACCCTGCTCCATTCCTTCTCATTGATAATACCATCTATTGTTTACCATTTACTTTCTACAATTACCACAAGCAATTACTATCTTCCAAACTATATGTTTAATCCTTTGTTTTCAGCAAACCGGTGAGATTGACAACCTTACTGTAAGTTGGGGCAAAGTATTGTGCTTGTGTTGTGCAGGTTCCAAGTTGCTAGCAACACCTTGGGATTTGTTTCCTTTCTCCTACTAGTTCGATAACCTTGGTTTCATAACTGAGGGAAACTTGTTGTTGTGCTCATCATACCTTCCTCTTGGGGTTCCCAACAAGCTCTACATAATCTAAGCCATCAAGAGGAGCGAGGAAACCATAGTGGAGCACACGAAGACATAGGGATTTATTTGACTGCAGTTTCTTCCTTGTTAAGGGAAGTACGTATGCGTTGGAGGGGTGGACGGTTCTAAGACCACCACGCCACAATAGGCCTCACTATATTCTTCGAGGGATCTCTCCACCAAAGGCCTGATCCACCTTTGCATTATTGGTACCCTTTGAGGCGGGAACCGGTGCCTTTACAATGCTAGCGGGGCACACATCCACAACTGAATTGGAGGCGCCCGTGATGACAACAAGCTGCCACAAGAACAAGGATTATCAAATAACCGAAACAAGGATCTAGATATTTATAAGAAATACTAGATCGAGAATCCTCCAAGTGAATGGAGGGGAAGTGAAGCGCTTGATTACTTTTGATGAAGATCGAGGCCTCCTCTTTCGATTCCCCAAAGATCGAAGCCTTTGGGTGGATGAAGATGGAGATCTCTTGTTGGAGCTTGAACAACAGGTCTAGACTTTTTCGAAATGAATCAAGAGTTCTGGCAAGAGGGGTGATGGGGATTAAATACCCCCTAGCAAAATTGGTTGTTGGAGACTTTTGGGGGCGTAATATCTAGCCCCCACTAGGGGCGGATAGAAAATCCGCCCAGAGCCGGAAAATCTGGCGGATTTTTTGCCCCCCATACAGTGCGCCGTGCCATGTTCTCTTTCTCAAAGAACTCAAGGGGCGGATTATCCGGCCCGGGCAAAAATTCCGGCCCTGGCCAGACAATCCGGGGGATTCTCCACCCCCATGCAGTACGCCGCGCCTTAGCTCTGCTTGGTGAAATCCTAGGGGGGGGGTTATCTGGCCCCCTGAGGGGCGGATTATCCGGCCTAGCCGGATAATCCGGGGAAAAATCCTCCCCCATGCAGTGTGACGCGCCTTGGTTGTGCTTGGACTTGGGGCAGGTCCGGATTATCCGGCCCTTGGCAGGGGCGGATAATCCGCCCCTAAGAACATCTTTTTGCTCCTTTTGAATATGCTAAGACCTGCAGCACTCTAAAACACATTAAATAATCCTTGGCATTGTTATCTAACACACAAAACACTAGAGATCATGAAATACTGTTTCAATCTCCCCCTTTTTTGTGTTAGATGACAATACTAGGATTTGCAATAAATCCCCCCTACTAACACATCATTCCAAAAGTGAAATAGGCTCCCCCTAAGTGTGTGCATATAGATAATTTGCATTTGAATACAAATGCTCACACGAAGGTACAAGCCTTTTTCGTTGGATAAAAGGCCACATGAACATGATGAGTTAGAGCAGAATATCATACCAACAGGAGATGAACCAGCCAATATGATAAGCAATAATATTAGGCCGCGAAACATCCCACCACTTCACCAATTTGATGCATCCATAGATATAATTCTAGAAATCCTTCAGTCCATAGATAGCATCCATAGATATAATTTTTGAAATCCATAAGGCCATAGATAGCATCCACACAGATAAAAATCCACACAAACACCATAGTACCACACGACATACTCTCATACAAAAAAATGAACACAAATAGAGTTCAACACTAAATGGGCATAAGCAACGCAATAAGAAAACAAAAAAATGCAAGTGCTTTTGCCCGACCCATGCAAATCCATGGAGACCTAAATAGAACTACTTCTCCCCCTTTGGCATCAAAACGCCAAAAAGGAAGAAGCGCGATGCTAACCCCCAAGAGATCACTCCTTGTAGTCCTCCTCGTCCCCTTCCTCTTCCTCATCATCATACTCGTCGTCATCATCATCAGCTGGAGGAGTAGGCTCCCTCGCCGGTGTAGGAAATAGGTGACGCTCAAGATCTCCATAGTTGATACCGGAAATGTTCCACTGAGCATAAGGAGTTGGAGTAGTAGGAGCTGGAGGGAGGCCTAACGCCCTTGACACATGATGAAGGATCAACTCCTGGGTGTGGGCCATCTCATGACGCTACCTCTAAGCCTCATACTGGCCCTTATGAGTATCAACCACCATGCATAAGATGTTCCGTTGGAACCAGTTTAGTTGCTTGACCTCACGGGCCATAGAAGGCACAGGGGGCCTACGCCCACTAGCCCGAGCATCACGCATGAAGGATTCTGGAGCTGAAGAAGGATGGGAGGTCTTCTGAGACTTGTTGTAAAGCTTCTTGGTCCTATGAGCACCATCCAAATTACCACCGAAATCCTCATGGAGAAGCATATACTTGATGAGAATCATGATATATGGAGCATAAGGGATAGAGAGCCTGTTGAACATTGCATCTATCATCTCATGGTAAATGAAATCCATGACGTCTAGCTTGTACCCCACAACGGCATTGGCATTGGTAGCACATTCATGAGCAAACGCGAGCAGCTACACAAGGTGACCACGAATCTTGTCATTGTTGCCCCCACTCGGAGCAATGCTGTCCTGGAACAGTCCAACAAGAGCTGCATACAACGGTGAGAGTCAAGAGAAAGTACCAACCACCCCATTGGGAGCTAGGCATGGAGAGAGAGAGAGAGTAGCATCCTTGCTGGGCTTGATCTCATTGTTCGGTGATGAGCTCACCTACCAGTGCCCGAGAGTGAGTAGGAGGACCAGAGCAAACACAGAGAAAAGGACAAGTGTCTTTGTGATGTTTGGATGTATATTGGACAAGACACAATTTGTGGAAGAGGGTAGGGAATCACTTCCATGAGCACCGCCAATTAACTCCCTACAACTTTTGGAATGATCCAAATGATATTTTTCTACAAATTTTTGGAGAAATCAAAGAAATAGAAGTTGATATCAATGTACAAAAAATGGTGAAGTATTTTGAGCTCAAGCAAAGGGAAGTTGAGATCAAGGTACTCACCGAGGAGAATCATACCATGATAGTCGACATGAGCAAGATGGATCCGAGCCACGGGTTTGGATCGAGAGGAGGCACAAGATGATCCTCTAATGGGATGTGTGATCACTCCATATTTATCTCCTATTGTGTGTTGACCTATCTTGGTACTTTATTGAACTATTTGTGTATTGAGCTATTTGTATGTTGAATTAGATCCTTTTGAAACCATATGAACCTTTTATTTGGTCCGATTTAATGAAAAAACTAGGAAATATGATCAAGTGTCACTGAAATGGTAGGAGCTCCTATAAGTAATAAAGAGCCCATTTTCAAAAATAATGACGTGAACTCATCTGGATGGCTGAAACGGTAGTGGACATGGCTAAACATGCCGAAATGGAGGGAGAAATGAATTGCCCACCGGATGCAGCCACAGACATAAAAAAGGACAGCCCGTCCATTGGTCTTCCCCCACAATGAAAACGGATCGATTTTGACCGTTTTGATGTTTGAAATGGGATGGCCAGTTGGGTATGCCCTAAGAGCATATCTAGCCGAAGTACAAAAATACTTTAGACGATAAAAAATATGACGCTAACAGCCGAAACCGCCTCTAGCCGAATCCCAAATAGCCTGACTGGAGAATAATTTCTAGTCCTCGGCCTTTGAAGGCCCCCAAATAAAGACGACTGCAGGCACTGGACTTTATTTTTAGGCATCGACCTCGCTGCCGCAGCCTTGCTGCCCTGCCGCCATATTCCAGCTGGCGTTCGTACCATTGATTACCCGTCGCCTCTGTCGATAGCCTGAAACACCTGCCGCCATTTTTCCCTCCGTCCGACCCACTCGCTGGTGCTAAACGTCATCAGAATCAGTCCCGAGAGAAGCCGCATCGAGCTGGATCTCACCGTTGATTGAAGGTTGATTCTAGTCGCAGCGAGGTCGATTCTTTCGGCAGAAGGGCCATCAGAGCATGGAGAGGTGTACATAGACTGCCGTGGACAAAAAACGGCTAACAATAACCGCCATAGCCCTCCTCCGTACAAGCTTTATGCCCTGCGGTGGATTCGAGCTTCGTCGACGTCCGGTCATTGCGTTGGCCCAGTGATGGGATTTCCACGACCGTCACAGGGTAACCCGGTCGTCGCGCAACCTCGGTGGAGGCCTCAGCCCTTTTGCTCGGCTCTACAGTAACAACCACGGACTCCACCTCCGCCGCGCTCGGCAAAATTTCTATATGTCTTGTCTTTTTTTCATTTGCAACCGGCTTGACCGAGAGAACCTTTGGCTATATATGAAGAGGTTGAGAGAGATGATCTTCGATGACTCTTCGTCGGAGGAGGAAGAAGACGGCAACGAATATTTAGAGATGGATTTAATGCTGATTATGAATGAGGATTTTGGGAGGCCAAGGCAAGGATCGACATTCGGCCATGCGTGTATCAAATGGAATAGAGCCGAGGGCCATGCTCGAATCATGTGGGATTATTTCAACCCCGATGCAATCTATTAAGACAAGCAATTCCGGTGGCGGTTTAGGATGCAAAAGGACTTGTTCATCACAATAACATAAGTCGTGGAGGATCACGATGATTGGTTCAAGCTCCGGAGGAGTGCATTGGGAGAGATCAGTGCAAGCCCAATCATGAAATACGTAGCGGACGTGAGGGTACTTGTATATGGTTGCTCGGCTGACGCCATTGATGACTATGTTTGCATTGGGGAGGACATAATTTTGGAGGCCATGAGAAGGTTTTCAAAAGCTATGGTTGATATCTTCGGTCGAGAGTACTTGAGGGCACCCAATGAAGAAGATACCGATAAAATTCTAGCTAAGAGGGAAGCTCAAGGATGGATTGTAATGCTTGGTTCAACTTACCGTATGCATTAGACGTATAAGAATTGTCCAGCTGGTTGAAAAGGTCGATACAAAGGCCACTGGAAATATGCAACAATAAACCTTGAGGCAATTGCATCGAATGACCCATGGATATGGAATTTATGCTCCGGATTGCATGGCTCTCTCAATGATCTCAATGTACCGTCGAGGTCACCACTGTTCTCAAGGGTTATTAAGGGTGAAGCTCCTCCTTGCAACTATAAGGTCAACGACCATGAGTATTCAATGGGGTACTATCTTGCTAACGGGATCTATCCTCCATGGTCCATATTTGTGAAGACAATCCCGCGGAATCTTATCAATAACCCCCAAGAAATCACACTTCGCAACAATGCAAGAGGCACAAAAGAAAGATGTGGAGAGAGCCTTCAACGTGCTTCGGAAGCGCTTTGGCATTGTTCGTGGACCAGTCGAGTATTGGAAACTGGAGACCCTATGGCAAATAATGACATGTTGCATCATTTTGCATAACATGATCATTGAAGATGTGAGAGACATGCCAGAAAACTTTAGGCACATCTCAAATGGAGACCCTGTTGAGCTTGAGCATGATGTAAACACGACACAAGTTTCTCGAAATGCACCGAAGCATCAAGAACCCGGATGCGTATTCTCAATTACAGGATGATCTTGTTGAGCATCACTGTCGTCTCCATGGCGAGTAGTTATGTTTGTTTTCACTTGTTTGATTTGAATCAATTTATTACTTTCATTAATTCAGTTTGTAATAATAAATAATTTGACTTATTACATTTAATTTGGTTTGTGATATTGATATTTTGGTGTAGTTCGCAAAAAATAATAATTAGTCCTCTAAGTTATTGGGGTTCGAATCTACGACGCAAAATTTAGAGGACCAAATATAGAAAGTTAAAGTTTGGGAAGGCTTTTTGTCTTCTAAATTTTTGTACTTGGCTAGAGATGCTCTAAGTTGGCAAGACAGCACCGTTTGAAGGTAAGTACTAGGAGCGTTTGCTAATAGACAAACCCTGGTACTTTAGCTAGCTGGCATTTTACACGAGCAACATCTTCCCTCCGTGAACTCCCCATTAACACAGCTTGTTTTAAGTTCCCAGGCGTTGGAGGTCAAGGAGTACGTCAAAGCTAGCTAAGGTCGTTTGACTAAATGGACCTCCCCACAAATCCCCAGCTATGATCGCATTGAACCGGCCAGCGCTTCCCTTCCCGTTAATAATAGACCCAAGTTGCGCTGAGCTTAGCTTGTTCCTGAAAAAGTTGATTGAGAGATTGCGTGGCTTGAGCACATGAATGCTGAGTTAGTTGGACCGCAGGTCACTCACACGGCACATATGCATAATAGTATATATCTTGTGTCCTGTCCGCTGTTGGTCCATGTGCGACGGCACCTGCAGACTAATGCTGTGCAATGGCATCAGGCGACACTAGTCCAAGATTCCACTGATTAAGCGGGAAATATGATTGATAAAGGTCGGATTAGGTAGTCTAATTGCAGGCCCTCGTGCAACCAGGGCATTGCTTGCCTGACCTGCTGTCCTTGCCATTATTTTGTATAATGGGAGCTCTTTTGTACGCAATTGCTACTGCTTACACATTGTTATTACTGTGCCTCTGCAGGGATGGCTTGACTGCGGACAGTTTCAGCAGCGAGGGATCATGCGGCGGAGGAACATGTTCAGCGGGGGGATACAGTACCGGTGAGATCTAACTGTAATATTCTTGAACAAAATGCATATGCTTGATCTGCAGCCCCGATGCGTGGTGAGGCCGGATCAAGGAATCCGAGGAAGATATGTGTGTATGGGGTTGTCTCCTGCAAGAACAAAACGAGTACTCCATATGATTGTCACATAGGATTGGCGAACAAAACAAAAGGAGAACAACTGAACGTGGCCAAATGGTCACAGGGCCAGCTAACTAACAATCAGACCTTGTTTAATTGGACGCTCATTCCGTGCAGAAAAAAATGTCACTGTTATCCAAGACACTTTCGGCCGAACAAAACTATCATCGGGAATCCCTACACAGTCTCGGTGACTCTTCAGAATACGGCCTCGAATGCATTACCTACGGAGCCTGAAATTTGTTGGTAGCATATCAAGTTCAGCTAGCTAAGCTAGGCGTAGACGTAGCCGCGCCGGTACGGCGGGTGACAGAGCATCGCCATTTCGTTTTCCTTGGCTTAACGTAAAAGTGCATAGTACAGAATCGGTCGCGATCCATCATCCAGCTTATGGGTACGTGCTGTCATGACGGTTTGGAATTAGCACGAGGCTCTTTGCAACCAAAAGATTATGCTCTGCAGGAAGAAGCTCTGCTATTGGCTGAACTGAAACCATGGCGCTTTGGACTTAACCGGCAGAGATCTGGGGTAATCACCTCGTGCCGTCGTCAGTGCCTGCCGGGTTTGGGTAAATATCTTTCCTGTAGCACGTGAACTTTTGGGGATGGCTGACGACAGCATGAATTCCCTGAATCACGTCTTTGTAGAAGAACAGGATCACGATCCCCTAATTCAAAAAAAGAAGAAGAAGAGGATCACGATCAGATGAGTAAACAACATGGTTTTTTCTCCAGGCATCAAAAGTAGCACAGATCAATTTTTTAGACGAAAAGAAAGCCCACTGGCGTTGAACTGGTTGAGGGGGCTTTGTGTTTGATTTTTTTTAGGGTTAGGGCTTTGTGTTTATAATAATCTAATTGGAGAACTTACAAGGCCGCTCTAATCGGAAGGCTTAATCGGCCAAGCCCAAAGTACTTGCAGGCCGCTCTAGTACTGTACAATCTCCTGTCCAGTGATCCAGTCCCCAGCCAAGTGTACATAAACCAGGCCCCATCTATCGAGCCCACCATCAAAATCATTTTAATTCCCTCCTCACTTACTTCCTAAGACCATCTCCACTCGCCTACCCACGAGGCCGATCCGAATGCCGAATTTTGGTCCGGACGCCCCTAGTCGCGTATCCAAGGACCTGTTTTCGGTCGGATTTGGGCCAATTTTGGTCCGAACTACCTAGGCCAAACCCAGGTTTCCGGGTACGCCCTGGAGACGCCGGACTCAGCGAGTTCGGCGAAAAAAACCGAAGCGGCGCGTGAACCCGCCGAGTCAGCGACAGAAGCCGAGTCGTCGTCATCCTTGAAACCACGCGGCGACCGCCGAACATTAACTGCCCGTCGCGTCGGCCAGGCGTCGCGATTTATGGCGTCACCGTCGCCGCATCGGCTCCCGCGACGGACCGACGGGCACTAACTTTCCGCCGTTTCCCCTTTTCCCGCCCTCGCCGCTACACCCCTCCCGCCCTCGATGCCCACCTTGGCCTTTATAAGCCGTAACCCTCGCCGGAGATCTCCACGCTCTCTCACAGCTCCCCCACCCACAAACTCCGGTGAACCCTCTCTCACCGCTTTCCCCCTTCCCAGCCATGGGCTCACGGTACCCGGTGATGGAGCCGCGGCGAACGGCTTCGGCCGGCGCACCCTGCAGGCCTGGGAGGCGCGCCTTCTACACGATGCCGGCTATATGGCGTCGCCGGACATGCGGATGCCTCCCGGCTGGAAGCTGAGTGCCGACGGCATCCCTGTCCCGCCGGTGCCGTCGCCGGACGAGTTGCCGTACGATGTGCAGGAGTACATTAACGGCATGGACGACCCCGCCAAAGACGAGAGCGCCGACAACCTCCTCCACTGGGAGCATTTCTTCGCCGAACGCCGCGAGCAGGAGCTCGCCCGCCACGAGGGTCCGCCGAACGAGTCGCCGCCGAAGCGCAACAACTCGACTGGCCGTCGACGTTGGTGGAGCGCGCCAGGCCGGACCCTCGAGGCGGTGATGGAGCACATCAATCGCGGGAACACGTCGCGGCTCGGCTTTCCGCGCACACAGACGCCGGCGGCCAGGTCCGGTCGGCGTCCTCCGCCGAACCGGATGCCGAGGAGGATGGCGAGCATGAGCTCGTCCTCCTCCGCGTCGGCGTCTCACTCCTCCGGCTCGGCGCCGCTGCACGCGCCGACGGCAGTCAAGCGCGAGGCGGAGTCGCCTGTGCGCTCGTCGTCGCGGACGCGCTCGCCGCCGCGGACGCGCTGCATCGTCATCGGCAAGCCGCGGATGACGGCGTCACCAACCGGCCACCTACACCTCCGTCGCCCCAAGATAGAAGGTTCGGTGCCGGCCGAAGACACTGCCTTGAAGATGGCGCTGGAGCAGTCGCTCCGCGAAACCGTGCCGCAGACGCCGCGCAGGTGGAGCCCTCCTCGCGCGGATATCCTGGAGTGGTCCAGGAAGGACTGGGAGCAGGCGGAGCGGCAGCGCATCCTCGGCCTGCAGCCCGGCGTCGGGCGTTGTGTGGGCGTGAGCTCGCCTACCAGGGTGCCCTGCTCTACGTTCTTGACGACGACGAGGACGAGGACGTAGGCCCGTCCTTCCAGCCCTGGAGGTGCGGCGACCCTGGCCAGGGGAGCTCCTGCCAGAACCAGTCGTCGAGCGACGACGACGACGACAGCGGCGAGGATGACGGCCGGGCCGACCCCGGCTACACGGCGTTCTACAACAACTTCGGCATGTAGGACAGCGAGGGCACCGACGGAGGCAATGGCGGTGTCTTTTTTAAGTTTATTATGTATTAGTTTAGTTTAAATTTGATGTAATCCGCCTATATTCGCCCAACTTAATGAAATTCGTCCATCTTTAATAAATTTTAGCCGAACTTAGAAACTCGGTCTGGGTACGCAAGTGGAAAAAATGGACATACCCAGACAAAAACTAGTTCCGTCTGGCCAAAAAACAGACCAATTTTTGGCCTGGGTTCGACCAACAGTGAAGATGCTCTAAGCAACGGGCACCAACCGTCCATCCGCATGGGTCTCGCGTGTAGCATCCCCGTGTCCCGACACGTCCCGCAACCGCAAGCGCCATCGACTCTCATCCTCTGCTGCCTGCCCCTACTGTCCTCAAGATGAAGACATCCTGCACCTCTTTGTGAGCTGCCATCGGCGCGAGAGGTTTGGGGCATTTTCTTTCCCGACGGAACGGCATCCCTGGCCTCTACGGAAGAGCTTTGGGCCCTACAAGCCCGCACTTACGCGGAAGCTTTGATCTGTACCGCTATCACTTGGAACATCCAAAAACGACGCAACGCCACTATGTTTAATGATGTTGATGAACCACTACAGATGAATTGAGGACATTCGCCTCTAGGCAAATAGGTGTACAAAGTCCTCCACGAAATCCCTTCTTGTAAATTGGTGTAAGGCCATCTCCACTTGTCTATTCAGGACGTCGATCCGGACGTTGAATTTAGGTCTGGACGCCGAAAATCAGCCTAGTCCCATATTCAGGAACCTGTTTTCGTTCGCATATGGACCAACTTTGATCCGGACTCCCTAGGCCATACCCAGGATCCCGGGTACGCCTTAGGAACGCCGAACAAAACGAATTGGCCGAGTGGACCAGTCTGTCAGCGACAGAAGCCGAGTCGTCGTCGTCCTTTTCGCCATTTTCCTTTTCCCGCCCTCGCCGCTACACCCCTCCCGCCCTCGCCGCCGAACTCGGCCTATAAAAGACGTATATCGCGCCGCCTCCCTTCACAGTCTCTCACACCGCTCCCAACTCCGGCGAACCGCGTACACCTTTCTACCTCCTCAACTTCGCCGAAAAGCCATGACCGAGAGATTTCCCGCGGCGGCGAGCGGCCGACGCACGCTGCAGACTTGGGAAGCCCGGCTTCTCCACGAGGCGGGCTATACGGCGCCGCCGGACTATCATCTCCCCTTCGCCTGGCAACTCAGCGCCGGCGAGATCCCTATTTCGTCGGTGCCAGCCGACGAGGACATCGCTGGAGAGATCCAGGCGGCTATCGCCGCCATGCAAGACCCGGATCTCGCCGAGGATCCTGACAACCTGATCTGCTGGAGGCAGTTTTTCGTCGATGGGCGCCTTCAGGATCTCGTCCGACACGATGGACCGCCGGGCTCGCCGCCGCCGCGTCACAATATGGCTTTTCGCCGCCGCTGGTGGAGCGTTGCAGGGCGAACTCTCGCCGTCGTCATGGAGCACATCCACGGTGACCACCCCAGCCTCGGCCTGTAGAGCGGCGTCCGCGTCGACTAAGGCGGCGACGGCCTTTTCCTAGTTAAATTCGATGTAATATGTGCGTCATTGTCCTAGTTTAATGAAATCCGCCTATATGCCAAATTTCATCGTGTTTAACTGAATTTCGTCGAACCTAGGAACTCGGTCTGGAAACGCGAGTGGGAAACTTGGCGTTTTCAGACCAAAATCTTGTTTCGTCCGAGAAAAAAAAAATCCGGGATTTCGGTCCGAGTTCACCCAGGAGGGTTTGATCCGCCGTGACCAACACCCCCTCCCCCCCTGGCATATCTCTCTGTCCTCTAAAAAACCCTTGTAACGGATCCTACTTGTAAGTCAATATATATTCAGACTGGTGTAAGGCTGACGTAGTTTCGGTTAAAAGTCGGCCCAGCCCAGAGTACTTGCAGGCTGCTCTAGTACTACTATACAATCTCCTGTCCAGTGATCCACTCCACAGCCGAGTGTACATAAACAAGGCCCAGCAACCCCGCCCACCAGCAAAAGCAATTTTAATTCCTTGCTCGCTTACTTCGTAAGCAACGTGCACGAACCGTCCATTCCGTGGATCTCGCGTCTAGCGTCCACGCGTCCCGACACGTCCCGCAACCGCAAGCAAGCGCGCTGACCCGCCGACGAAGTGACGATGCGTCCCGTGCGTTCCGTTCCTCTCCGCAGAATCTAAACCCCACCCACGCAACGCAGCAACCAAGGAAAGCAAAACCGCAAAGGACTCCTCTGCTACTCCTCCAGAGCATGCGCGTTGCTGCAACCCGCCCCGTCTCCTCCGCTCCCGTCCTCGCCGCCCTAGCCCTCCTCCTACTCCTCCTCGTCGGATCCGCCTCCCTCGCGACCGGAGCCATGTCCGGCCACGTCCTCGGCGGCAAGAGCGACAGCCCCGACGCTGCCAACAGCCTCGAGACCGACGGCCTCGCCCGCTTCGCCGTCGAAGAACACAACAAGCGCGAGGTGACGCGATTTGGTTCCTCCTCCTCCTCCTCCTCCTCCTCCTCCTCTCTCTCTCTCTCTCTCTCTCTCTCTCTCTCTCTCTCTCTCTCTCGGGTGGTCTGTTTTTTTCTCTGTTACTGTGATGAAGTGGCGCGATCGACTGGGGTTCTGATTTGTGAATTTTGCGTGTGCCGTGTGCACGCGCGGTTGCGGTGGTTCTGCAGAACGCGTTGCTGGAATTCGTGCGGGTCGTGGAGGCCAAGGAGCAGGTGGTGGCCGGCACGATGCACCACCTCACGCTCGAGGCGCTCGAGGCCGGCCGGAAGAAGGTGTACGAGGCCAAGGTCTGGGTCAAGCCGTGGCTCCAATTCAAGGAGCTGCAGGAGTTCCGCCACACCGGGGAGGCCACCTCCTTCACCACCTCTGACCTCGGCGCCAAGAAAGGTATGATCCCGCTTGTTTGATCGGCGCGATCTGTCTGCTGTTTGGTGTGCTACTCGTTGCTCGAATGTGACTGGAAAGACTTGTGATGGGGTGACCGGTAGGTGTTTGTAGAAATGCCTATTGCCTAGTACTGGCTATACCCCCCTTTCGAGTAGGAATCCGTGTATCTTTTCAATATTGTTTGGTAATTTTTTTTGGATGTTCTATGGGCGTGGCATGCTATCACCAATTCATGTAGTGGGCGTTAGTGCAAGCTTGGATTATGGGATTGTAATTCCTAAAGCTAGATGGTATAGTATAGTTACTTATATTCCTAAATTTGTCTGTTATGGCATGCTTTATCACAGATTTCTGGAGTGGGCGCTAATTATTGCTGGGAGTGTGGGACTGTAATTCCTTCAGTTAGATGGATTTTTCCCTTGTGCACCGATTGCTGTGTTTGCATGATGGATTTTTTCCCGAGGCAATATGACCAATGTATTAATTCTTCTATTTTAGCTCGGTGGGCTGCTGTGATCTGGGTATGAAATAGTTGTACTATCATTATCTGGTTTAAGTAGTGTTATATTGAGGGCGCCATATAAAATCCAAGTAATTGTCATGGATTCTCATATAACTGTAAATATTGCAACTACTCCTGGGTGTTCACAAAAGTTTGTAGTCTTACCTCAGCATTGAAACAATGTTCCTCATTTTGGGCAGTGAGGGCGTTCTACTCATGTAACATGATACGTGGGGTGATTTTAGAAGTAATGCTGTTCCACTTGTTCGATATGTTCTCCCTATTTTCTGCATCCCTATATGGTTTATGAGCAATCAGATAAGTATGATGCTGTAATTGCGACGTGGTCTGAATATATGCCACTTGTTTCTGTAAAGTTTCACATGTTCTTTCTGAAGGAAACCCATTCCCTTATTATCTGTTTCCCTTTTATGCTTGGTAGTACTTGTTAACAGGGAACAGGGAATGTGATATGATGCCCAATCGATAAATTAGGAAAATTAGATGTTGCATATGATATGTGTGATGATAAGTGGACGTGAACTTGTGTTACATGTTAGATCCTGTTTAGTTTACCTTTCTGTAATTTGGTATCTTAACTAAAACCTTATTTCAGGGGAACCTGAGGCTGGATGGCGTGAGGTGCCTGTGCATGACCCTGTAGTCAAAGATGCTGCAGACCATGCTGTGAAAGCAATCCAGCAGAGGTCTAACTCCCTTTTCCCATATGAACTTCTTGAAATCATTCGCGCAAAAGCAGAGGTTTGTTTTCTGTAATTGTACTTCCAACTCTCCTTTGTTATTTTCGAGAGTAATAAGCTCATCTCAGGTCTTCTTTGCTATTACTTCCCTGACGATCAGGTTGTTGAAGACTTCGCAAAGTTTGACATCCTCCTGAAACTGAAGAGAGGGACCAAGGAGGAGAAAATGAAAGCTGAGGTCCATAAGAACCTTGAGGGAGCTTTTGTGCTGAACCAGATGCAGACAGAACATGATGAATCTAGCAGCCAGTGAAGTCTGACATGTAAAGCCCATAGTAATGTAGTTTGTGTTCAGTAATAAACAGTGAATCTGTCTCCGCACGGGCCTGGCTTGGTTGTTGGAGGTTGCACGCCACTGGAGCTCTGTTCCTAACTATCTGAAACCTTGTTCCGTTGCTTGTGCAACAGATCTTATAACTCCTACCGTTGGCTACTGAAATGAAATGTGACCCAGACAGATGCCTTCGGTTACTGGAATGTCTAGTGAGCTGGATGTAACTCCTACCGTTGGTTACTGAAATGAAATGTGACCCAGACAGATATCTTCGGTTATTGGAATGTCTTGTGAGCTGGATGTGCTAAACTCTTCTCCTTTACTGCTGTGCATTCTTCGCTTTTGTGTTTAGTGGTTGACAAACCTTTATGATCGAATATTGTTTGTTTGAATCAGGAATGAGCCTTGGGTTTTTTGACCATTTATGTTTAATGCTATCATGGAGAGTCTGGACCTTAGAGCATCTCCATTCATGTTTTCAGAACACCGATCCCAGGGCAAAAATTAGGTCTGGACGCTGAATTTAGGCCCAGTCGTGTTTTCAGAAACCTATTTTCGTCCGAATTTGAAAACTTTGGTCCGGACTTCTCAGCCATTCCCAGGATTCCGGAAACGTCTTGAGAATATCGGACGAAACGAATTCGCCGAGTGGACTAGCCCTGTCAGCGACAGAAGCCGAGTAGTCGTCATCCTTCCCACCGTTTCCTCTTTTCCCGACCTCGCCGCTACACCCCTCCCGTCCTCGCTGTCGGCCTCGGCCTACAAAAGCTGTACATCTCGCCGTCTCCCTTCACTCTCACAGCGCTCCCAACTCTGACGAACTCCAAACGCTCGCACCTTTCCACCTCCACAACTCCGTCGAAAAGACATGGCCGAGACATTCCCGGCGACAACGCGGCGACGAACGGCCGCACACCTCCACAACTCCGTCGAAAAGACATGGCCGAGACATTCCCGACGACAACGCGGCGACGAACGGCCGCCGCACGCTGCAGCCGTGGGAGGCCCGGGTGCTCCACGGTGCGGGCTATACGGCGCCATCGGACTTCCGTCTCCCCATCGGCTAGAATCTCAGAGCCGGCGGGTTTCCGATTCCGCCTGTGCCGACCGACAAGGACATCGACGACGAGATCTAGGCGGCTGTCGCCGCCATGGAAGACCCGGATCTCGCCGAGGATCCTGGCAACCTGGTTCTCTGGGAGCAGTTCTTCGCCGACAGACGGCTCCAGGAGCTCGCCCGACACGAGGGACCGTCGGGCTCGCCGCCGACGGGTAACAATGCGGCGTTCCGCCACCGCTGGTGGAGCGTTCCCGGGCAAACGCTCGCCTCCATGCTGGAGCACATCCAGGCCGTCAACCACCCCTGCATCGGCATGTAGAAGCGGCGTCCAACATCGGCATCGGCGTGGGCCACGGCGGCGGCCTTTTCCTAGTTTAAATTTAATGTTTTCCTAGTTTAAATTCGATGTAATATATGCATCCTCATCCTAATTAATGAAATCCGCCTATATTCGCCAAATTTCGCCGTGTTTAACTGAATTTAGCCGAACATGGGAACTCGGCCTGGGAACACGAGTGGGAAACTTGGCGTTCTCAGGCCGAAAATGAGTTTCTTCCGACCCAAAATTGATCCGGATTTTGGCATGGGATCGCCCAACGAGTGAAGATGCTCTTAGAAAAATTGCTCTTTCGTTTACATGGACAAATCGCAGGGACCAACCAACTTTTGAGAAGTTGGATCGGATACTTGTAGTTTTGGTAAGGGTGTTGACACAGTCGGATTCTGATCATACGTCACTTTTAGTTGACTCTGGTCATCATCCTCATATAGGTAATAAAGCTCGATTCTCTTTTGAACTTTCCTAGTTGTGTTAGGATGAGTTATATGAGATGATCAAAAGGGAGTGGAAATCGGTACCAAATGAGACAACGGTAATTCAAACTTGGCAAGCTAAGATTAGACACCTACGTCTATTCTTGAAGGGATGGGCTAATAAATATAAGCAAGAGAAAGAAAAAATGTTATCCATAGTTGATGGTTTGGATATTAAAACCGAGACTTTTCCTTGTGGAGTAGAGAAAAATAAATTAAGAGAGGCAAACGAGCGAGTAAATCAACTTAGACATGATAAGGAGACCAAATAGGCTCACCGGGCTAAGGTAAAACACGTTCAAGGAGGAAACAACATCAAATATTTTCATCTTATTGCCAATGACAAACATAGAAAGAAAAAATATTTCAATTAAATCAAGATGAAGGAACTATTGTTGGAGAAGGCAATTTGAAAGTTATAAGCGGATTTTTGGTGAGAAGACTTATAATAATTTCTCGTTGTGAGAAGATCTTTTGACTAACATCCCATAAATTTTAGTCGAGGAGAATGCTATCCTCATAGCTGATTTTTCTGAGAAAAAAGTGTTTAAAGCTATTTCCCAGATGGAACATAATAAATCCCCAAATCCGGATGGTTTTCCAGCGGAGTTTTACCAAACGTTTTGGGATGTTACTTAAAATGAACGCATGGCTCTTTTTCGGCAGTTGCATGATGGTGAATTACCCATTTTAAAGTTGAATTTTAGGGTGATTACTCTGTTAACTAAGAAGGAGAATACCGTTCAAATCCAACAATATAGACCAATATGTCTTCTCAATGCCAGCTTCAAAATCTTTACTAAGGTGACCACTAATTGCATTACGGAGTTGGCTCATAAGGTGATTAGTCTAACATAGACCGCTTTTATGTCGGGATGGCATATCCTTGAAGGGGTTATCGTCTTGCACGAAACCATCCATGAGTTGCATCGTAAAAATCTAGATGGAGTGCTTTTCAAAATTGATTTTGAAAATGCATATAATAAAGTAAAATGGTCTTTTATACAACAAGTTTTTCGCATCAAGGGGTTTGATCCAAAATGGTGTGAATGGAGCAAGAAATATGTGCAAGGTGGAGTGCCAGAATAAGGGTAAATGATGACGTTGGCCATTATTTTCAGACATGGAAAGGTTTGAGATAGGATGTTTTGTATCCAATACTTTTCAATATTATCGATGACATGTTGGCTATACTTATTGCCCGTGCTATGGTGGATGGCCAAGTTAAAACCTTAGTACCTCATCTTGTTGATGGGGGTGTCTCTATCTTACAGTATGCGAATGATACCATATTGTTTATGGAGCATGATTTAGAAAAGTTTGTAAATATGAAGCTCATACTCTGCATCTTTGAACAACTATTGGTCCTGAAGATTAATTTTCATAAGAGCGAAATTTTCTATTTTGGGAACCCAAAGGAGTTGGAACATGAGTATAAGCAGGTATTGGGTCGCGAGTCTGGTTCCCTCCCCTTTTAATATCTTGGGGGTACCTATCCATTATAGAAAATGACGAAATTCGGAATGAAACGCTCTAGAGAGTCATTTTATTTCTATGCTAAGATGTTGGCAAGGAAAACTACTCTCTTATGGAGATCGTCTAGTCTTGATTAATTTGGTGCTGACTAGTTTACCGATGTGCATGTTATCTTTTCTAGAAATTCCTAAAGGGGTTAGAAAACATCTGGATTTTTTAGATCTAGATTTTTTTGACAAAGTGATGCCACTAAAAAGAAATATCGATTCTCTAAATATAATATAGTTTGTCGCTCAAAAGACCAGGGAGGTCTAGGGATTGTGGTACTTGATATAAAAATAAATGTTTACTTAGCAAGTGGCTTTTTAAATTGCGCACCGAAAATGTCATGTGGCAAAAAATACTTCAAAATAAATACTTGCAAGGTAAAACATTGTCTCAGGTAGAGGCCAAACCTACTGATTCTCCCTTTTAGAAGGGTCTTATACATCCTTTGCAACTTATTAATGCCATCCTTTATGACACTAATATCTTTTATCATCTCTATGATAACTTCTTATGCATGTATAATGTTTTGGCAACAGAATGAGGTCTCTGGTTCCAAACACCATTAGTGACTTTAGATAGGTCTCGAGGACTTTCTCATGGACACTAAGTATTGAAATACACTTTGTGAGAAGAATTTTCTCAAAGATTCATCATTTATACAACACATGGTAGTATTCATATACTTTGTTATAAATGTAGATTTCAAAATTCAAAATGCACTATGTGCCATTTCGAATATTGGCCACCATGCTTTAACTGCGCCTTAGGTAACCTATAATGCAGAGATTTCCGATCTTCTCAAATTCAACATATAACCTCTCTAGTATAACACTTTGTACTTTTGGTATGTTGTCCTTACAGATCTCACCAGATACTGTGGACCATCTTAACTCGTTGTTCTGCGATTTAAACTTAATCATTTTCTAACTTGTTCTTCTTACTAAGAACATGGATCAAATTATGTCAAGTAATCATCATGATTTCAAAACTATAATCCTATGTCTAAAACATAGTGGATGTGTAAACATCACATTCTTCTTGTTGAATCATCAATGCTTATTACTTAATGATTTTCCTAACTTGTATGATTTAGGACTCTTCCTTAATCAATTCATATTCTGAACCTCTTCGGAATCTCCTTTATGAGTTCATTCCAACATAACTTTATAGGACATTCAAGAATCTCCAAGATTCCAATGTCATATATGCTTTCAACTATTCTCCTCATAAATCAATATTTATTTATATATTGGCTTTTGGTCCTTATTCATAATGTGTCACTCACACACATGAATCCTGTCAAGCTCCCACTCAAAATATGTCGACTACATATGTGAGTTAAAACTTTACTATACTTCCATGTAAAATATGTCACACACATATTAATATTAGGAAGACTCCCTAGCTCCCACTCAATTTTATGCAAATTGCATATATTCTCGACATTTCGAACAGATTCAAAATCTCTTGATCAAGTATCAATTCAAGACTTTCCTTTACAAGATTCTTGGATCCACCAGACATTTAGCATCTCTGAATCAAATTCATTTGAATTTTGCCCAAGATACTTCTTGACGAACTGCGCTTTATCTTTTAAGACTCCCACTGATTTCTCATGATGTAGCGGTCCTTCAGAAATATCAAGTAACTACTTTACTTGATGAGATTCAGTAACAACTTTACTTTCTAATCCCAAGTGAAGATTTAATTCAAGGATTTCTTGTAACTTTAGTTTACCATCAATTTCCTTGTAGTTCGTAGGTATGCCTCGTTCCAATAACGTGACGATCAATTCATATTTATCTCCACACTAGGTGTAGGTCATATTTGTGAATCCTACTACTTTATGTAAAAGCATAACTGAAAACCACAATGATCATAGACATTGATCCTTTTTCTTTAACATGAAGAGTTGCTCCCTGGACACATTTTGTTACGCTTCTCAATCATTCTGATGTATGGTTGCAGACCTTCATCTTGCTCTTACTTTTATTTCATTAATATTATTTTTGAGAAACACACTTTCTCAAGAATGCACCAAACTTTTAGCAATACTAGCTTTCCTTTCTTTGGTTCTTCTTATGAAATTTGTCTTACAGTCTTCCAATAATTTATTCGTTATTACTTTGGTTTTATCATATAAACCCAAAATCTTTTATTATTTCTAGACGACTTACTATATTCTAGATGAGTGTTTGCCATTTCCATTCAATGGTCTTTATTGACGATACTTAGTGCTATTTGGTTTATCGCCATATGTATTTCCCACATTATGCCGATTAGGCATTTTACTAGTGTTCATGTATTATCAATTATTTTCTTGATTCTAATAATTCAAAATTAATCGAAAACAACATATGAACATGATAGAAATCATTCATAAAACCACTAAGTGATTGCTTAGGGACCTTAGCGTACGATCTGGGCTGTTTCCCTCTCGACTTTGGATCTTAGCACCCAATCAGTCTGTCTGTACTAAGGATGGCAGCCTGTATTCGGAGTTTCCCTGGGGTTAGTAAAGCGAAATGGGGGCCACCCTAGCCCATTGAGTGCTCTACCTCGGGCCATCGACATCATACGCTCTACTGAAATAGATTTCATGGAAAACCAACTATATTCGATCTTGGTTGGCCTTTCACCCCTAGCCACAAGTCATCCCCGTATTTTGCCACATACGTGGGTTCGGTCCTCCAAGGCCTGTTAGAGATCTCTTCAACCTGCTCATAGCTAGATCGATCGGTTTCGGGTCAAATAGGAAGAACGTAAATCTTCCACCTCTAAAAAGCGCCTACACCTAATGGCTTAAGCCGCTGTTCCCATTTCCTCGCTGACCCATCATGCGAAAGGTACGCCGTTAGAGTGAGTGCGCCCGCGCTCTGCTCCTTCGACTGATTGTTCGCATCGGATCTCAAGTTCTCTATTGCACTCCCCGATTAGGGGTTCTTTTCACCTTTCCCAGACTTATTACAAACTTGTATGAATAACCGTCTCATAAAATGTAAGGCACACTAAAAGGTTTACTCCACCGATTACAATAATTATTCAAAACTATAAACTAAACGATAAGTCTTGAGGGAGAGTGTCGTCAGCCATCATCATCATGCTCGCCATCAACACGCAACGTCACCTCCTCTCTCGCAAGCAACTCTCATGCATAAGGACCCGTTTTCATAAAACAGAACAAATATCAGATACTTCAATACTACAACAAGTGTTTGCAAGACTATAACATTTATAAACTTTGTATATCATATATACCTTCACCATCGATGACTTCTCTAGCAATGGGTTCAACCTTCACGCTTCTCAAGCGCGATATGAACTCATGGAAATCCAATGTTTCCATGTCACATCTCTTGATGCACCCTTCAGCATACACCTGGTATCTAGGGGGTAGCGATTGTAGAAGTTCCCCTATCGAAACAAGTCATCCATCCAATAATCCAAGAAATGAACCATCCTCATGTATGCATCATGCATGCATACCAAGTGGATCTCCAGGCAGGTGTTTTCTCCCATCTGTATGGCAAGGAAATCACCAACCAACTGATGCTTCCACAGGCGAACTTGGCCTTCGAACTGTGCTCTCAACAGATCCACCACCTCATTAGGGTCAAGGTCACCCACGAGTGGTTTCATCTCATCATACATCCCATAGACCATTACCAAGTGGATGATCAAGGACATGTCACGGCAGAAATAGCGGTCTATCCGCTGCTGGTAGGTCTCTATTCCATCCTTTGGCGGTTCCAAATCCATACCATAGCGTATGCAATCTACCATGTCATGCTTGGTAAGAAGAGAGTTCGGACGCACTAGCCAATCTAGGAAGTTGGATCCATCTAACTCGACTTTCTCGGCAGCTACCCACTTAGCAACATAAAAATAGGCTTGGAGGTCGCCCATGTTATACATTTAAAATTTTCAAAGGCTTCAGACTAAGTTTATGAAAATATAAGTTCAAATAACTCTACTAGAAACATTATCCCTAAGAATGTCTTAGTGATTACACGATCCTCATTCACTACATTACCCCCGATCGTCACGGCCAGCAACATAGCTGCAAAGGTGGACGCTACACGCCAATCACATCATTCATGTGACTCGTGCTCGATCTTTCGATCATCTTGTGTTTCGAGGCCATGTCTACACATGCTAGGCTCTGCCAACTCTAACTCGTGTGTATTGCAGTGCAACACTTACACCCATTGTATGGGAACGTAAGTATGTCTGACACCCGATCATCACGACCTGCCTCATACTGAAGAACTTTCTTAGTGGTGCACACACAAGGGGAACACTATCATTTGACGCACACATGTTAAAACTCGTGTGTTCTACCCGTACTAGCAGTACTACACATAGATCGGCTCTGGTACCACTGTTGGGGTTCGAGGGCATAAAACATATTTTTTCCTATGATCGAAACCCTAATGCCAGGATCTATGTACTAGTAATGCAATAACGGGAGGGGATACGGTATTCATACCTTTGAAGACCGAGCACGGTTAATGTACCGCGAAGAACATGGATGAAGAAGATGACCTTACTCTGACCTCAAGGTCACGAAGTCCTGTGGCTCCGACAACTCCTAGCACCGAAAGCACGATTCCGCCAGAGGGATTCACACACGTACGGTGCTTGACAATGACCCCCGCTTCTCTTCGATCCAGCCGAGATTGCATAAGTAGATCTCCCGGCTCTGAATCTCGTAGTGCGACGGTGCTCCGTGGTGAAGCACTTCTCGCTTGCACAACCCTAACAAGGGGGCCACAGTTGCAAGAGAGAGAAAAGAGATAGACAATATTGGCCTTTTATTTATTTTCAAGTGGAAATTGGTGTGTTTTAATCCTCCTATGGGCACCCATTTATATAGGCGGAGGGAGGGGTTCCTTCCACCTTAGGGTTTCCATGTGGGACTAAAACGAACAAGGAAAAGGGGCAAAATACGGCTGTCAGCCGGGTGGGCCGCCTGCCCACCCGTGCGTGGCCCAACATGGTGAGGCGGTGTCACAGCAGTGGCGACCCGTGGGGCGAGGCGGTGGCGGCAGCAGGCGGCGGCCCGCGAGCAGGTGCCCAGCCGGGTGGGTCGGTCGTGCGGCCCATGCGGGTGATACGTCGGAAACATATCTATAATTTTTGATGTTCCATGCTTGTTTAGTATCTACTTTGCTTTGCTTTGTCTACACTTTGAGGTGTTTTTATATGTTTTTTGGTACTAACCTATTAACAAGATTTCACAGTGTCAGTTGCCTATTTTCTTCTGTTTTTGGTTCCAGAAAGGCAGAAAATCAATATTCTCGGAATTAGACGGGACAAACGCCAAAGTCAATATTTTACCGTGGGGAACACGGAGCCAGAATACGAGACGGAGGAGAGCCACGAGGGGGCCACGCCCCCTGGACGCGCAGGTGGGCCCAGCCCGCGCCTGGGGGGTGCGGCTGCCCTGGCGGCCCCCTCCCTCGCCTCTTCGCCTATAAAAATTCCCCGATACAGAAACCCTAGGTACCCGATCAATATTCCACGAAACCATCTGTAGATGCCGCCACCACCGTCCCTAGATCGGGGGGATCTGAAGCTCTTCCCGGCACCCTACAGGAGGGGAGATCATCCCGGAGGCCTTCTTATTCATCATGACAGCCTCCGGTATGAAGTGTGAGTATTTCTACCTTGGACTGTGGGTCCATGTAGTAGCTAGATGGTTGTATCTCCTCCTTTGTGCTACCATGTTTAGATCTTGTGAGCCCCGTTCATGATCAAGATCATCTATTTGTAATCATGCATGTTGTGTTTGTGGGTATCCGATGGATATTGAGATTACTATGTCAGATTGATTAATGGTTTTATCTTATTGATTCTATCATGTCTATGTTGTTTGTGATCTTGCATGCTCTCTGTTTCTAGTAGCTATCTTGGCCAAGTAGATGCTAGTGACTCCAAGAGGGGGTATTTATGCTCTATAGTGGGTTCATGCCTCTAATCTAAGGGAAGTGATAGAAATCTCTAAGGTTGTATATGTGCTGTTGATATTAGGGAGAAAACAACGGTCTCTTGTTCATGGAACAAGTGGATTGTTTACCTTACACACTTTGATAAAGCAGTTATCCGTTGTTTGCAACTTAATACTGGAGGGGGTTCGGATGATAACCTGAAGGTGGATTACTAGTCATAGATGCAGTTGGATGGCGGTCTATGTATCTTCTTGTATTTCCCAATTGAATCTCATAGGATCATGAATGTCTAGTATTGCATTGTTATGCCTTGCTCAGTCCTGTCAATTGTCCTGCTGTAATTTGTTTACCCAGCATGCCATGTTTGTTTATCTTAAGAGAACAGCTCTAGTGAACTATGGGCCCCAGTCCGATCTTTACCATCGATATGTCTTCCATCGTTACTATTTACTTTCTACAAACCACTATTACCTTCCACACTATACAGTTAATCCTTTGCTTTCAGCAAAACGGTGAAATTGACAACCTCCCTGTTCGTTGGGGCAAAGTTTGGAGTTTGTGTGGTGCAGGTTTCCAAGTTGCTAGCAACACCTTTGAGTCATTTCCTTGCTCCTACTGGTTCGATAACCTTGGTTTCTACTGAGGGAAAACTTGCTGTTGTGCTCATCATACCTTCCGCTTGGGGTCTCCCAACGAAGCTTCAAGCACTCATCAGCGGGCGCGTGCGCGCGGCGGCCCATCGCGACAACAGCTGCCCACCCCGGTTGGGCCGGCCGGCTTGGCCCAGCAGTAGCAGTGCATCGACCCGGTGATGCATAGTGGCTGCCGCCCCATGCGGAGCGGACTATCCGTCGCCCACGTGGGTTGTTTCAAAAACAACCTTCCCTTTTGCCTTTTTTGCCTCTTTCTTTTTAAGTAAAATCCCTCCGGGATTTTCCTAATAAACAAGACGCCTTTATAAATCTCTATTTAAATATTTATCTATAATATATTAATTTATAATTGATATATTAGATATATTTAAATCATCATTTATCCGAAAACCCTTTTTGACCCTTTTTCCTTTATCTTTTCTCCGAACACCTTCGGATCTCCTCAGAACTTTTCTGGTCTCTCTCTTATCATTTTTTCAATGATTCTAAACTATCCAATAATGATATATAAGCTTCGCCAAGCCCTTAAGCGTGCTACCCAACATTTCGAAAATACGTGAGACATGGTCAAGACTCCTCTCTAACCAATGACCAACAGCGGGACCTGGATGCCCATGATGACCACCTGTGTATTCAACGAAATTTGTTGTTGAACCATAAACACTATGTCTTATTCCTTTTATCTCTGTGATACTGTATTGTCCGAGGCTTCGATCAAATGACATCTCCATGTAAGGGTTCAACCTCGTTACCGATAATACCTTCTTTACTCGATCCAATAAGTGATATCCCTTGTGATCTAGTCACACGCTGTGCAACTTATGGATATGACTTATCTGAGTGGGCCCAGAGTACCTTCCATCACGCGGATGGTCAAATCCTGCTCTTGACGCATACTCCTCAACTTGTTCGTCCGGATACCCAATGACACCCTTGTGATCACCGTTCCATCGAGTAATGTTAAGTGCCATCAAAGTAACCTCATGAGACAATGATTGTTGAAATATAGGGTGGGCTTTAGGCCCATCTAACAATTTTAGGAAAATCCCTAAGGGCCATTCATGGCAACAGGAGTGGTGGGAGTTTAGTCCCACATGGCTAGTTGGGAGAGATTTCCACCAACATATAATGTGAGATATTCTCCCACTAGTATGACTTGGTGTGAAGAGAAGAGAGGCGTTCTACACGTGCATTCCTCTTCCGCCGCCCGCCTCATCACGGAGAGCACGCATGCGCCACGGGTTGCGAGAATCTCGTCGAGCCGATGTGTTCTTTTTGTCGCTCAGGAATGGGATACAAATGGTTGCAACTGAAACGTTAATGAGAATGAATACGAGCTAAAACATTTTGTCTTAAGTACATACGTTTTTAGTAATTCATGATGGACGTTTCCAGTAATTAATTACGGCCATTGCTTTATGTTGAACCATCTTTTATCCGCCTGTGCCTATATATTGGAGAGCTATCTTCTGTCTAGATACAGAAGAGATCCACTGCCTCCAAGCGCGATAGCCACTGCCATTTCCTCTACTGTTGCTGCTGCGGGTGATCCCATTCCGTCCACCGTGTACACGGCTGATGGAAGAGCATGCCTCTGAAACCCCGCCTCTCCAGATCCTGTATGGGAGAGAGGCGATTAGGTTTTTGGCGAGCGTCTTCAACGCGACTGCTCGCCTTCGATCCACTACTTCCACGCCTTGTTCATCACCATGGCTACTGAAGCCGAATAGTCCGCCGCTGCGTCCAAGAGGGCGGCCGACGAGGCTGCCGCCACTGCCACTGCTACGGCCAATTGGCCTATTGGAGGGTACCATATGCTAATCCCTCTCTTACTTATATCTGTGTGGATAGTACTAGCAATATCCGTAGATGATTCTACGATTAGTCTAGTACTTCACGGTTTCATCACCAAATTTCAGTATGTGCATGTTTGTCTCATGATTTATATCTGGATTAATATAATTGAAATATTGCGTAGATTCTCAACAATCCAAAAACCTAATTTATGTAGGCAATTTTTGATTCAAGGCTTTGCCGCTGCACTGAAACCGTCCTTGTTTATGGGAACGTACTTTAAGCGTTGGCAGACCAAAACCACCTTATGGCTCACGGCGATGAACGTGTTCTGGGTCGCCGATGTTACTCCCAATGGAACGATTACTCCTGAACAGGAGAATGCATTCAGGGAGTCCACCGTTGTCTTTGTTGGAGTCGTTCTAAGCATGATCGGAGATAAGTTGGTTGATTCATATTTACATATGCGGGTTGCCAAGGACTTGTGGGAGGCGCTCGAATCTAAATTCGGCGCAACTGATGCTGGAAGCGAGATGTATACTATTGAGAAGTTCCATGATTACAAAATGGTTGAAAACCGTTCTGTATTGGAACAAGCTCATGAGATACAGTGCATCGCTGATACGTTATAAACGTATCTATAATTTTTGATGTTCCATGCTTGTTTAGTATCCACTTTGCTATGCTTTGTCTATACTTTGAGGTATTTTTATATATTTTCTGGGACTAACCTATTAACAAGATGCCACAGTGCCAGTTTCCTGTTTTCTGCTATTTTTGGTTTCAGAAAAGCTAGAAAGTAAATATTCTCGGAATTGGATGGGACAAAAGCCAAAGTTAATATTTTACCGGGACGAACACAGAGACCAAAGGGCGACCGAAGGGGAGCCACAGGGTGGCCACAACCCCCAGGCGTGAGCCCACCCTAGGCCGCGCCAAGGCAGGGTGTGGGCCCCCTGGCCACCCTCCTGCCTCGCCTATTTGGCTATAAAGTCATCGTGATGCCAAAACCCTAAGCACCCGATCAGATCTCCACGAAACAGTCCATAGCCACCACGACCATCGTTCCTAGATCGGGGGGATCTGAAGCTCCTCCCGGCACCCTGCCGGAGGGGGTAGATCATCTCGGAGGCCTTCTTCATCACCATGTCAGCCTCCGATATGATGCGTGAGTAGTTCACCCTTGGACTACGGGTCCATAAACTGCTAGATGTTGATACGTCCATAACGTATCTATAATTTTTGATGGTTTTATGCTATTATTATGCTTTTGACACTTCTTTTTATATAAAGTTTATGAGTTATTTGGACTAACCTACTAATAGTTACAAAAGTGCACAATATTCTTGTTTTACACTTTGATGTGTAGGAATTATCAAGAATACAAGTGGAATCCTTGTTGGAGTCAAATTGGGATTTTCCAGAAATCTGTCTCAGAACTCTTTTTGAAGATGGCCACGTTTCAAGTCGAATACAGCGTCAAACATAAAACTCTTCAACTACAAATTTGTAGTAAATTTCACGACAATCGTTCTGGACATAAAATTTAGCTGATTCTGAGTCCGTACGTGCCCCTTAGGCCTGATTTACTGCAGCCCAAGATGGGGTGACGGAAATCCGAGAAGCTATATAAACTATAAAGGGAGGAAACCTAATTCGTGGGAGACACCTCCACCCACAAATTTGCAGACACCAAAGCCATGTTTTTGCCTCCCCCATGGATCCCATCTCCATGGGGGAGGGCTCCCAAGAAGCCATGAAGGAAGGGGGCTAAGGGGTGGTGCTCCTCACGATACCGACGATGGGGAAGGAGTCCCCCGCTCCACCGCAGGCGCCGCTGCATCCCTCTTCACCATCTTCACCGCCATCTCCATCACCTAATCCTCCTAGTATACAGTGGTTCATCCTCCCACACTGATACGTAGGAAACGTATCTATAATTTTTGATGCTCCATGCTTGTTTAGTATCTACTTTGCTTTGCTTTGTCTACACTTTGAGGTGTTTTTATATCTTTTCTGGAACTAACCTATTAACAAGTTGCCACAGTGCCAGTTGCCTGTTTTCTTCTTTTTTTGGTTCCAAAAAGGAAGAAAATCAATAGTCTTGGAATTGGACGGGACAAAAGCCAAAGTTAATATTTTACCCTGGGGGACACGAATCCAGAAGACGAGACGGAGACGCGAACCAGGGCGTCCAGACCCCCCTAGGCGTGGGTGGGCCCTGCCCCGTGCATGGGTAGGGTATGGAGCCCCTGGCCGCCTCCCAGCCTTGCCTCTTCGCCTATAAGAAGCCCCCGATGCAGAAACCCTAAGTACCCGATCAATATTCCACGAAACATTCTATAGCCGCCGCCACCGTTGTCCCTAGATCTGGGGGATCTGAAGTTCTTCCCGGCACCCTGCCGGAGGGGAGATCATCCCGGAGGCCTTCTCTCCGGTATGATGCGTGAGTAGTTCCACCTTGGACTATGGGTCCAAATAGTAGATAGATGGTTGTATCTCCTCATGTGTGCTTTCATGTATAGATCTTGTGAGCTCCTTTCATGATCAAGATCTAATCTATTTGTAATCATGCATGTTGTGTTTGCGGGGATCCGATGGATATTGAGATTATTATGTTAGATTGATTAATGGTTTTGTATTTATGATTGTATCATGTCTGTGTTGTTTGTGATCTTGCATGCTCTCCGTTGTTAGTAGCTATCTTGGCCAAGTAGTTGCTAGTGACTCCAAGAGGGGGTATTTATGCTCGATAGTGGGTTCATGCCTCTAGTTTCCAAGGGAAGTGATAGAAATCTCTTCGGTTGTAGATGTGTCGTTGCTACTAGGGAGAAAACAACGGTCTCTTGTTCATGGAACAAGTGGATTGTTTACCTTACACACTTTGCTTAAAGCAGTTGTCTGTTGCTTGCAACTTAATACTGGAGGGGGTTCGGATGATAACCTAAAGGTGGACTTCTAGTCATAGATGCAGTTGGATGGCGGTCTATGTATATTGTTGTATTGCCCAATCGAATCTCATAGGATCTTTTTGACTAGTATTGCATTGTTATGCCTTGCTCAGTTCCTATCAATTGCCCTGCTGTAATTTGTTTACCCTTCATCCCATGTTGTTTATCTAAGGAGAGAACCTCTAGTGAACTTTGGAACCCGGTCCAATCTTTATCATTGATACATCTTCCACTGTTACTTGTTTACTTGCTGCAAACCATTACCTTCCACACCATACGTTTAATCCTTTGTTACAGCAAACTGGTGAGCTTGACAACCTCACTGTTCGTTGGGGCAAAGTCTTGCGTTTGTGTTGTGCAGGTATTCGTGTTGCTTGCAACACCTGTGTGACGTTTCCTTCCTCATACTGGTTCGATAACCTTGGTTTCTTACTGAGGTAAAACTTGCTGTTGTGCTGCTTCACACCTTGCTCTTGGGGTTACCAACAGACTTGCCGTTAAGGAGTAATCATCAAGCTTTTTCTGCCGTCGTTGCCGGGGAGGCTAAGGACGTCTTCACTAGGGGAGTCCATCACTTCCTTTCTCTTTACTTTGTTTTTAGTTTGCTTTGTTTCTTTTTCTTGGTTTTGTTTGCCTCTTTTCAAAAAAGCCCCCAAAATTAGTTTAGTTTGGTTTGCTTGCTTTATTCAAAAATAAAAAAATAGTTCCTGCTCTAGCTGCTGCTGCTGTTTTTGGCTTGCCCACCTTTGCCAAAATGAACTCCGCTGAAAACACCAAGTTGTGTGACTTCACTAGAACCAACAACAATGATTTCCTAAGCACTCCTATTGCTCCACCTGCTCCTGATGCTACCTTTTATGAAATTAAGCCTGCTTTGTTGAATCTTGTGATGAGAGAGCAATTTTCTGGTGCTAGTTCTGATGCTGCTGCTGCCCATCTCAATAAATTTGGTGAACTTTGTGAGATGCAGAAGTATAAGGATGCAGATGGAGATATTATTAAGATCAAGCTTTTTCCTTTCTCCGTGAGAGGAAAAGCTAAAGAGTGGTTGCTATCTTTGCCTAAAAATAGTATTGATTCTTGGACTAAGTGCAAAGATGCTTTTATATGAAAGTACTACCCTCCTGCTAAGATTATATCTATGAGAAGTGACATTATGAAATTTAAACAACTTTATAATGAATATGTTGCTCAAGCTTGGGAAAGAATGAAAACTTTGGTTAAGAATTGCCCCACTCATGGACTCACTGCTTGGATGATTATCCAGACTTTTTCTGCAGGTTTGAACTTCTCCTCAAGAAACCTGTTGGATTCAGCTGCTGGAGGTACCTTTATGAGCATCACTTTGGATGCTACAACTAGAATCCTTGACAATATGATGGTTAACTACTCTGAATGGAACACTGAGAGAGCTCCCCATGGTAAGAAGGTAAATTCTATTGAGGAAACTTCCTCTTTAAGTGATAAGATTGATGTTATTATGGCTATGATTGTTAATGGGAAAGCTCCTCTAGATACTAATAGTGTTCCCTTAGATTCTTTGGTTGCTCAAGAAGAGAAAGTTGATGTGAACTTCATTGGAAACAACGATTTCAACAACAATGCCTATAGGAATAATTTTGGTGGTAACAACAATTATAGGCCTTATCCTCCTAATAATGGCAATTCCTATGGAAACTCCTATAACAATGCTAGAAGTGCCCCTTCTGAACTTGAAGTCATGCTCAAAGACTTTATTAGTAAACAAAATGCTTTCAACAAAACCGTGGAGGAGAAACTTTTAACTGTTGAGAAAAATATATCCTCTTTGTCTGAAGCTCAGTCCTCCTTGATTATAAAATGGCTGCTAAACCTAAAACTATGGAAAGTGCCTTTGCTGCTACTCATGCCATACAAGTTACTATTGATGAAAATGTTAGGCTGTTAGCTCAACTTCATGCTAGGTGGGAAAGGGAAGTTGAAATTGATAGAAACAATAGTGTGTGCAATATTACCACTAAACCACAAGTAGTCCCTATTCCTCCTACTACTATGCCTAAGCCTATTGAGCCTACTACTAGTGATGCTAAGTTTGATTTTGATATTGATGGTTGCAATATTTCTGAAGTGATTATGTTCCTACAAAAGCTTGCTAGAAGTCCTGATGCTAGTGATATGCATGTTGCTTTCACCAAACACATTACATATGCTCTTGTTAAGATTAAGGAAGAGAAGCTAAAACACAAAGCTTCTATTCCTAGGAAAGTAGAAGATAGTTGGGAACCCATTATTAATATGCAAGTGAATGACTTTGATCTCAAAGCTTCATGTGATCTTGGTTCTAGTGTCTCTATTAAGCCTAAGAAGATGTAGAGGTCCCAACCTTTAATAAGGTAGAGATCCCTGTGTTTACAATGCTAGTCCCTGGATCAATAGCTAGCATCCACAGTTAAGATGTAATATCAAGAAACAAAGGTCATATTACAACTTTATAACCAGGAATAAAATAATTCATTACATCTTACATAGCTCATCTGGCTATCTCATTACAATGCAGCAGAAATAGCTATAGCATGGGGAACTCCATCTTCAAAGTGCCACGGGCAATCATGTTGGTTGTAGACTTGTAATCCTAATCAACTCATCTCACTAACATCAAACAAACCTGCAACATAATAAGTTACAGCCACAAGGGTCAATACATTTGAATTGTATTGGCAAGTGATACTATAGTAGTATAGCGAAGTCTATCATCTATATGCATTTGGCTAAGTGGAGCTTAGGCTTGCTTTGCTCAAAATAGATTTTCCTTATCTTTTGAAAACACTAAGTTTTTGCTTGACAAAAACACCCAAGGAATCTCCCAATAGAAATTGGTGATCCTTCAACCCTTGTTCATCCACAAAATTTTAACTTAGAAATTGGGATGAGGAGATTCTTGATAGCTTCCATGTCTTGATGCTCAAATTGTCCTTCACCAGGGACATGGCTAAGTACTTAGATTTTACACTCTGCAGAGGTGGTGCACTTTCCCCACAATGATTGGTTTCACCAAGACAAGATCTTTTAGAAGCCTTCCCTTAGAACAGAATGGACGCGCTCCAACCTATCAATCCCCTACCACCAACTGTCCATTTGGCTAAGTTATTGCAACCTATATGATCCAGGCAGAGCCCATAATGCCAAGTGGCTGCACTTGAAGCTTCTCAACATTTGACATCTCAAATCTCTTTGTTCCTGGGTGGCATTCCACAAGTGAGATACACAAGGTAAACCATAGAAATGGGCCTTGTATGACCACTCAACACAAACCATTCCTTCCATTCCACCCAGGTGTTTCATTCACTTAGTTGTTTTATTAAACAAAACACAAGTCCTTGACTTAGAAATATTCCATAGCATGAATATAATCCACCCTTGTTTTCTATTAGCTAAGCTAAGCATGATAGTAGTAGGAATCTTAACTTAGGAAATTTCTACTAAGGTTTCATCTACTAGGATTTCCCATGGCATAGTTTATACTTAGCAAAAATTCCATGCAAGTCCTACTTAGAAATATCACTAATGCATAATGAAAATAATGGGACAAAAGTATGAAGCATCACTTGCCTTTTTGGTAGAGAATATAAGTTCACTCCTTGATCTTGCAATATTCACACTCTACAAATTCCACTACAATTCAATCAAGCAAGCAAATATTCAATCTACCATTCAAGCAAACATCACAACAAATAATAGAAACAAGGCAATGCATGCAAACATGCCAAAGGTTGTTTTATTTGAAAAAGTGGTTTCTAATAGGTTATAAACATTCTAAAACACCTATTGATCATTTTATATAAGTGGAAAAATCATTTGCAAAAGATTTTACTTATAAACCATTTTTAAACCAAATCAATATTTTATGTGGTTGAAAATGCCTTTAGCAAAGCAATAATTTTTATAGGGTCCACAAAATATATTTTTAAATCCTAAAACTTTGTGTTTAGGGTCAGAGGGTTTAAATCAAAACATTTCCCAAAGGTTTTTCTCCAAAATCATTTTTAAACCATAATCAACATTTTTATTTGGCTAGAAATGCTTTTATTCAAAGATTTATTCCTTAGTATCTCAAAATAAGTTTTTTAAAACCAAAAGTTGGTTTCTATGGTCAGTAGGTTCAAAACAATCCATTTGCCAAAGATTTTATATCAAAAATAATTTTAGAATGAATTTTATGTTCAAAATATGCCTACACAAGTTTCTGCAAAAACAACCATTTTACCAGAAGCAATTCATTAAACAAAGTGCATGGTTGGAAAGTACTTGTCTTGCTGATTCCATTGGTATAAAATTTTCAAAATGTGGACGTGTGGATCAAAAGTTATGTAATTTTCAAAATCATACATCTAATAGTTTCATTCCTGTTTTTAAAACAGAAGCTGGGCCACGTGGCGTGATTCTACTGGACGATACCGCTTCGGCTGGATCGCACTCTGTGGATCGTTAGATCTAAGTTAGATCATGCGGCACTGATCAACTCTTACCTCTTCGTCTAGATCTAATCCTAGCCAGACAATACGCATCCTACGGCTACAGCGCGCTTGTCGGGAACTGGCGGCGCTGACGGCGGCAAGTGGCGGCGGCGCGGTCAGACTGCGGCGGAGCCGGCGATACAGGGGGTTAGAGAGAGAGAGGGGTAGCTCACCAGGTTAAGGGGATCGTTGCGATGCTCAACGTGTTCGAGAGGAGGCAGGGGGCGCACGAGGACGAAGGGATTTGCTCGCCGGACTTCACGACGGCGTCAGGTGCTCTCTGTCGTCGTCGAAGGCGAGGATACAGTTCACACCACAACAAACAGACGATGCTGTTAGGTTCGCGCGAGAATGGCGAGTATGAAATTATCGATCAGAGGGAATGGGGTGGTCAGGAGTTACCAGGGGGTGTCGCCGGAGTGGAAGCAGACGGCGGCGCTCTCTTTCTTGGTCGTTGCCGAGCCTAGGGAATGCGCGCGGGCGAGTGGGGAGTACTGGGAGGTGCGTAGGAGTCTAGGGGACGCGCTCATGTGGTCGAGGGGGCGAGGGGCGACGGTGGCTGGCCGTAATTGGGGAAGAGGCTCGTCGGAGCAGTGGGGGCACGAGCTCGTAATTGCAGTAGCCTGGGGGCAGAGGAGGAATGGGGTCTGGGGGGAATGGAGAGGAGGAGCATGCGTTTAATCTAGCATGGTCGCGGTGAGGTTAAAGCGAGGCATTAATGAGAATTACTCACGGCATTCATCGGAAGGAAACGTCCGAGCGTGGTCGCCGCGGGGTGAGGAAGAAGACCTGCCAGGTGGGGTCTGGTTGACAGCGAGAGAGAGAGGAAGAGTGGGTCCAGGCAGTCAGCGTCTGAGGGGGTGGAACTGCGGGTGCGAATCATTTTTCTCGTGGGAGAGAGAGGTGGGCTGAACTGGGCTAGTGGGCTGGGTTTGCTGGGCTGGCTGCTTTGTTTTATTTTTTCCTTCTCTTGTTTATTTTTCTTTTTCCAATTCTTTTATTCTGTTTTGATTTTGTTTAATCAATTCAAACACCCATTTGGATTCAAACTTCAACCAAACTTTGTGTATATTCTTATACTGTTTATCAATACATTCTGAAGTCAAATTTAGAATAATTCTTTTATTCTTTTTGGGGTCTTTTATTTATTTTATAAATAGTCATTTGTCTTTATTTCAAAAAGGTTTTAATGTGTTTTAAATCTTTATTTGAAAATCATATTTTTACCAAACCTATTCAGTAGGTTTTATTTATTTATTAGGATGTCAAATAATTCACCTTGAATTATTTGGAATATTTTTATTATGATTCATTAATCATTTTAATTTGGGTATTTGTCTTTATTCCAATCAAATCAATTATAGTTTTAATTCCATAAATTTTATTTAGGTGATTTACTTGATTCCATTTAAGTTAATTAAATAACTTTTATTCCACTTGGGTAAATTCCAAACTATATTTTCCCATGACTTAATTAATTGTTCTTATTAGGGAAATTTGTCTTAATCCAATAGAATTTGGTTAAAGCCATATTATTTTATTTCAATATTATTTATCCATTTATTTCATTTGAACTTGGATTATGTTTATTCCATTTACTTATGGTCTTGGACAAGTTTTAATTTGGCCTTTAAATATTCCTCATTTAAATTTCTTTCTTTACCTTATAAAATCCATATCTTTTTATTTATAAGTCCAAACTTGGTGATTCCAATTTGTATAATTTTATTTAGTATTTGTTTATCCTTTTAAATCCCTTTAGGACTATTTGCTCACCATTTGGTATGGATTTTTAGATAGGTGCTTTATTAGCTTTGGAAATTTAATTTCCTTATCTTATTAAATTCATAAGATTTTATCTAGGGCTCTAAATTAAGTGAAACCAATTCATATGGTTTTATGATATTTCTATTTGTCATTCTTGACCATTTTAAAAAAAATGTTTGTTGACAAATTTTATATGGATGAAATCCATAGGCTTAGAGATAACTTGGAAATGTTTTCTTCCCTTAGGGTTTGAGGGTTTTAGTTTATTTTCTAAGTGTTTAAATTTTCAAGATGCTTTTATGAAGAATGCATTTCACTTGATTTGAATTTAGTTGGATTCAAATTCTATTCAAAGTTTGTTCAGGATGAGTTTTTAATGTTCCCACTCTGAAACAAAAAGTTTCTTTTCACCCTAAATTTTAACAATTATTTATTTTGTTTATTTATTTTTCACAATCCAAAATTTGGAAAATTTTGGGATGTGACAGGCTACCACCCTTAAAAAAAATCTTGTCCCGAGATTTGGGAAAGATAGGGGTTACAAGTTGGTTCAAAGCAACTAGGGTACTACCACCCTTAAAAGTTTCCAACTAGATTACATCTTGGCTTGCTTGGGATGTTGATGAAACTTCTCTGGGCCAACATCTGCATAGTGTCCTTTGTTTCCACACTTGAAACATGAGACAAGGCTGAGATCCTTCCTAGGCTTGTTTACTTTGTGCTTCATCTTTTCTGGGCAATTGCTTGCATAATGTCCTTGATTACTATAATTGTAACATGTGACAAGATTGAGCTCTTCACGTATCTTCTGTGGACAAGTTGATACATAATGGCTTAGCTCTTTGCAGTTGTTGCACCACACTTGGCTAATTTCCTTATATTTTTGCTTCTTCTCAGGACATTCATTGGCATAGTGTCCCATTACTTTGCAATGGCAACATTGCACTTGGCTTTTGTCTGTTGGGGATATGCTATATGGGTATCCTTATAGCATGTCTCTTATCCGACTAACCCGGGTGGCCCATAGTCGGTAGCATGGCATATGGCCTGCTGGGCGGCCCAGTTAGGTGGATCCAGAAGGGAGGCCTATGGCGGATAAAGGAAGGCTACGGTGGAGTCACCAGCATACTCGGAGCCTTGGAGTGCAAGATACACAAGACTAGTAATAGACGATGTAGGACTCTGTAACCTGTCCGGCTAGGACACCTGACGACTATATAAGTAGGGCCTATGGGAGCCTTTAGGGCATCGTTTTACATACATCTCGCACAGCGAACCTATCTCTGTAACTCGGCGTATTTGCCGTTATAGTGATTTATAGCAGGAGTAGGATTCTGCCACCGTTGTGGGATCTGAACTTGGGTAAGCTGTGTTACCTCGTACCCGTCAACCGTCCGCCTTACCCCACGTCTCTAAACACGCACTATGAGGACCCCTCCATGGTGTACTCGTCGAAAATACCACGACAGTTGGCGCCCTCCGTGGGGCAAGATGCGCTTACATCACGGATCCGGGCAGGATCCTTCGCCGTCTTTGAAGATGGACAAATCTCATCTCCGTCGACGCTCCGGCTTAGTCATCGCTTTTGAAAGTATGAAGATCTCGAGCGTGTGACCAAGTCGACGGTGTCGCGGGATCTCTCATCAAGTTTTATTTTCCAGATTGCATCTGATCGGCTCATCAGCCTGGACGCATCCGGCTTTACATCGCCGGCGAGATCGGTCTCGTAAACCAGCAGGCTTTGCCGCGGACGAATTGATCTCTGCCATGGTTATCTTCTCAGCTCACCACGTTGCGTTACTAGCTGCTAATCACGACTCCGGCCAGTTAATTGGTCTGGTCCGGACTCTGTTTTGCATTGCTTTCCGTACGTGTTTGACCATGCATTAGTGCGCTCGAGCAGCAAATCAATTCTATCACGGGGACTCGCAGGAACCAACACTCAACAAACAAGGAAACAAATCCATCGTACAGATCAATTCCCAAGAAATCAACTACTCATCACGTGATGGTTAAAAAATCTCCGTGCTTGAAATTTTGGTTAGGAGAGCCACGTCTCCGATTAGACAGAAATTGAGGCCGTGTCCAACTGCACCTGCTTCTTTCCGTTTTGATTAGCTGGGACAATTCGAAGACAGCTACGCATTGGCCTTTGTTCGTGGCCGATTTTATTTCCGACATGATGACCCGCCGGCTTCAGCGCAATTGTAGGTTTTTTCAGACTTCGACGACGGACAACTTTGTCGTGTCGCCGCGAACGACACCAAGTCCGCTCAAACAGCTAAGTCTCTATTTATTTTATAATTTTTTTTATGATCATAAGATTAAGATTGGTTCACTTATATGCTGAGTCTTTTACCACTTTCGTTTTGGTCATACCTTTTTCCACGATTTGCCTTGTGCTCGTGAGTATAAATTTTTTACTGACTTGCCGTTTTAAGGCCTTAGTACCATGCAAAAAACCCGCATTCGGGCGTTAACTTAAGTTTTCTTGATACACGTTTTCTGTTGTTTTTATGTGGATTCCGGAGTAGTGACTTCTCGACACTCAAAGCCGGCATTTTGGCCTTGGGTTCTGGACAGTGCCATTAGGCATCATCACCCAAGGACATGGTTCTGTGCTGCGAGTCTTCCGTCTCACGAAAGGTCAAGCATAAAAACCAGAATGATGGATAGGCCAGCACTTGCTTAAACAAAAATTTACATAAACTGTTTAAATTAGTTGAGTTTTTCCCTCCTAAACAGTTTTATATTATCCAGCTGCTCATTATTTCAGCTTTAAAGAATTTGTTTAAAGGCCATGTTTGTTCCGCCTTACATTTGTTTGTTGGACACAGTTAAAGGAACAATTTAATACATTTGTATTTTCATGTTTATGTTTCAGGTACATTGCTTGGATATTGCCGCGTTCCTTGGATTAAGGTGTTTTAAGCTGGATTTTCACTAGGCTTGACACCTCGGGGGCTGCAATTGCAATTGTTGACCAAGACTTGAGCCGCCTTTGAGGATGTCGGATCGATGCTCGGGGGCTTGACATCTCTAAATTTAAGAGCTTTGTCCCGTCTTGCATCCAAGCTGGAACAAACCTCGGGGGCTACAGTACGATGATCTCCAAGACATGGTTTAGTTCTCTTTGAGCATCAAGTCGGAAAATTCATGTGAATTCCACCTTGACGCTCGGGGGCTACTCTGGTGTTGAATTTTTGTGAAGTTCTCTCTGGAGCACTAAGCCGAAATTATTTCTGACTTGGCGCTCGGGGGCTACACTATTCACATTCTCTCTAAAGCTACTCTGAGAGCACCAAGACGAATTTCTTTTAAAATTCCGACTTGGCGCTCGGGGGCTACAATAGTTTGATGTACAATTATACATGTTCTTTTGAGCATCAAGCCGCCTTCGATGAAGCCGACTCAATGCTCGGGGGCTACATATGGTTATGTCAACAAAACTTTCAAGACGGTGAAAAATCCGGCTAGCGAAACCCTGGGGCTCGACATCAACTTTGCCTTCACGGAAGTTTCACTGGGTTACACGGCTCGATGGCCTAAACGTCCGTGACATGAGAAGCTCTAAGACCTTAATTGGGCAAGCTCTTATGTCTGTGACTTTGCTGGCTCTAAGTCGGCAGTTTGGCATCCTTTACGATCGTGGCCCGATAGCCGTGATTTTTTTCCGTCTTACATACCGTCCCGAGAGGATGATGATATTGAAGACGTTCCTAGAGCTTGAAAGAATCACTAACGATTCGTTATAGAGTTCTCCGCCTTGGATTCGTTCGCAGGAGCATCCAAGCAACTCTCTGGCTAGGCTTAGTCGGATGAGAATATGATATGAGAGCTCTCCAAGATTCTTCGCGAAGCACACCTACAAATTGAAGACGACGTGATACTTACGCTCAAATATAGACGGAGGAACGCGAGGATCTTGAAGAACTCCGGGGGCTACTGTTGTGGATATACCAAATGGGTATACCTATAGCATAGTCTCATACCGGCAAGCCCGGGTTGCCCACAGTTGGTGGTTAGTCCTATGGCATAACCGAGCGGCCCAGTTGCTGATAGACAAGATGGAGATCCAGCAGGAATAAAGGAAGGCGACGTGCCATCGCCTATGATGGAAGCCGGAGCCTTGGAGGACAATAAGACTAGTTAGTGTTAGTCTAGGACTCTGTAACCGTATCCGGCTGGGACTCTCCATGTAACCCTAGGTCCTGGCGTCCTTATAAGCCGGCCTACGGGAGCCTTTAGAACACAAGATAACAACAAGTGCATAGCACAACCCGCACACAGCGAACCCCCAATCCTGTAACTTGGCGTATTGCCATTATAGTGATTTATAGCAGGAGTAGGATCTCGCCACCGTCGTGAGATCTGAACCTGGGTAAACTGTGTCACGCCGATCCGGACGCTCTCCGTCTTCCCCCACGTCTCTAAACTCGCCGTTGGGATACCCCTATGGCGTATGTGTCGACAAAACCACGACATTGTCCTTCTTCTTCTTGGGTTTCTCCAAAGCTAGGAGTTCTTCTAGTTCATGCTCTTCATATCTTATCTCAAAGGTGGGAAAGTCTCCTGGTCTCCTTAATATTTTCCTTGGGTAATACATATGTTTCCTCTTTGGTCCATCATATTGAGTCATATTGCATGGAGGTTCAAGCTGAGATTTTCTTTTGTCTTCATGGGGGTTTACAATATGTTGATGCACTCCACCTTGTTTCCTTTGTTGAACTATGGAATAGATGGGGCATTGGATAGGTACATGGTTATTTCCTTCACATAGGAAACAAGTAGCTTGAGATGTGGGGCATTGATTTGTTGGATGTTTCTCTTCACAATTAGGGCATTGATCTTCATGCTCTTTGGAAGTGTGATCCTTGTCTCCATAGATATTACAAGCTTGGGTTACTTCTAGAATATCATCCTTGACATCCTTGTTGTCATAAATTCCTTGGGAAGGGTTGTCTCCCATGTTGATCATTTGATTTGTCACCTTTTGCATCAATTGAGTTTGGGTTTCCAAAAACCTTTGCATGGTTGGGTCTAACTCATTGTTGTTGGCTAAAAACTGAGTTGTCACTTGATTCAACTAGGTTTGAGTTACTATGAGTTCTCTCATGTTGATCCCTTAGTTGTTGTTGTTGTCACCATTCTTGATGTTGGAGTTTCTTGGAGTAGTCATCTGTTTCGGTTGGATTGGGATTAGAATAGGCAAAAAAATTCTAAAGAAATAATTCTAATCACACACAACAATTCACACAAGCAATGTGCAAACAATCACAACTAAACATTCCACTCAAACAACAAGTTTCAAGCACATTTTTAGGCAACAAAATATTTTTGCTACACCACAAGTTGGTGTGTTTGATCTAAACTTAAAATGGTGGTCCAACTATATGGTTCACTTGAGATCATTCCATTATTCTTTGTTGGTTCTTCTTGAATGAGATCATGGTTTCCTTGGAAAAATTCTTGTGTCTTGGTCACAAAACTCCAAAGGTTATGATGATTCCTAAGTTGTTGTCAACACCCGGATTTTTAATCCCAGATGCCTGTTATGCCATACATCACAATCCCAGGATTACCATTTTTGCGAGACATAACAGAATTGGATACCACAGTACATCATCCTTTACAAACCATACATAAGGTCTTACACAAATAAGGATCTCATGATCTAGTTCTTAATACAACTTCAAGCAGCGGAATACGTAATAATAACAGTAGCGTAGGCGAAGCCCCATCTTCGGGGTCACAGGCAATGCTGACAATGGGAGATGATCCTAGTTGTTGTAACCTTCCTGGGGTCCACCCTCCAGGTACTCCTCTTCATAGTCTGGCCACGGGAATAGCCAGGGACAAAGCCATGAGTACTCTTTAAGTACTGGCAAACTAATACTAACAAGTGAAGGGTTTTTTTGATAATAGGACCCTAGGCTCTAGGGTTGTTTTGTAAGAAGCCAGATTTATCTCTACTAAGTTTTGAAGCAAGAGAGCTAGTGAAGTTTATAACACCTAAGTGGGAACTTGTATCTCATATCACAACCCTGTTGTGGTCAAGTCAAAGTCTCAATTCATTTCAAAAATCATTTTGAAAACATCTGACGGGGGAATAGTATGGCCACTCCAACTATCCATAACCGCGGACGCGGTTATTCGAATAGTTTGACACTCTGCAGAGATTGTACACTTTCACCACAACATTCGATACATCCGTCAGGAATAAATCCTGAATTCACCATACTTAGTATGCGGATAATCAATCCTAACCTTTCAATTACACTCCCTAGTATAAGCACCTCTCCTGTGAGTTTGGCCTCCCAACCATGACCAACTGTCATCTTGGGTACTGCACATGTGGACAATCTTCACAAGGTAGCCTCAGCTGAGACCTTGGCCGGGAGGGAACTAATACTAAGGTATATAGGTTTCCAGTCAAGCCCTACCCAATCTTCGGGTATTGTGGTTGTACGGTAAAATTGGAATGGTATCGCATCCAGACAACCATCAGTTTTATAAAGGGCTAAGGCTCATGCCTCAACATTTCCATCACCAAAATCATCTGGTGTTCGGAAACACATGTCAAAACATCTCAGTAGAATGATCCATCATTCTAAGGTTTTCATAACCATTTTCACCAAGTATTCCGATCTAAAGTTGATCAAGTTTTATGCTTAGCACTAGCATCTACAAGTGGGGATAAGCACTAGTGAGGGGTGGTAAACTAGTGGAGTTTCAACTAAGTTCAATCTTAGGCCTTAGGATGACATCAAGATTATCTAGCTTAGGCCAAATTTTATGCTCTTTATGCAACCTTCAAATATTTTCCTAGAATCTACAAGTTACTTCAGTAAACTCCAAGTTAAAGCTTTGATAAAGAAATAAAGTAGAAAGCTTGCAAGTAAAAGTAGGATTGGGTATCAAATGGGTATACACACATATGCTTAAGGCATATAGTTTGCATTATAACAAGCAAGTATTAGCTTGCATAGGTCAACTTGATTAGTAAGGCTTGCAAGTATGGGCTTGCACAATATCAGTATAAGCTTGCTAAATTGCAAGTGTTAGCTTGCCTTGTGCAGAGCAGTGGTTGAAGTTCTCCTCGGCTTCTTCTTCGTAGTATCCTCCTTCCTCCTCGTATCCTTGGTTGGTACTAGCGTCTATAAATAAATACGAGGTACACAATCACCAAACAATACTTAACTACTTGCAATCATCACACAAAAGGGTCCTATATATGATCTAGCATCATCACTAACATTACAAGATTAAAGCTTGGTTTAATTCCTTTTATTTTTAGAAAAGTAATTTCTACTCATTGAAAAACCACTTAAGTTTTAATATTCTCCAAACCAAACATGGGATCATGTTGACACATGTCATCAGCACATATTTTAGTCCATGGAAATGTGATTTAAAGTGGTGTCACAATTTAATAAGGTTTTACCCTTTTATTTAAATTAAATAAGTGACTAGAAATGCCTATGTGGCATTCTTTTATTACTTGGTCATTATTTCTGTAAGTAAACCTATATATTTTTATATATTCTGAAAGGTATGGTTAAATATGATTTTTGAGAGTTGGAATCAACTCAAAAGCTATTATGGTTTAAATTTGAAAAATGTTTGAATGCAGAAAAGCTTCTGCCTTGTTATTTTTACTAAGGGTGATCTACATATCCAAATGGTTTGAATCCAACGGGCTTGGATTCAGCATTTCAAGACCTTCCTAACAAAATTGGTTTCATTCAATTTGGTTCACTAAATCAACCTGGGTTGATTTTTGAAACTAGGTGCAGAAGTGTGTTTGAATGAAAATGGTAAAATCCAAATTCAAACAACTGGGCTGCGCGGGAAGCGATACTGGGCCGGCCTGCTAAGCACAGCGCTTACGCGGGCTGGTTAAGTCGCTGTCCCCACGCGTCAGTGAGACGAGGGGGTGCGAAGCGGTACGGGGCAATGTGAGCTGTGGGATCTTGTTCTAATCTAACGGCTGAGGGTCATCGTCGACGTTGGGCAACACCGGCGAGACAGAAACCTAGCACGGAAGGTAGGGGTCGTTGGGGGCTCACCGGGGCTCAGGCGAGGGTCGGCGAGGCGGGCGAACGACAAAGTGGATGACGGCGAACCTCCGGGTACCGATAGCTTCTCCTGGGGCGGCTCCAATCGCTGGCCCCCTTCTTCTCCAGCAGCGGCAGGCTCCGGTGAAATTCCGGCGAAGTGCTGCTCGCCTTGCTCCGGGAACGGGGTGGCACAATCAGTGAAGAGAGGGGAGTGAGATGGTGTGCTCAATTCGGCTGGGGGTGGCCTCTATTTATAGTCGCGACGACGAGATCGAACGGGATGGGAAGGCGACGGTGGCCACATGGCTACGGCCGGCTAGAGGCATGGCCGGCGATGGCGATCACTTGGTGGTCTCCTGGCAATGCTCTACGGCTTTAATGCGCGCGTAGGGGCGGTGGCAAACGGTCTAGAACACGCGATGCTCTGCGCGGTAGAGGCGGCGTCTTCGACGGCGAGCGGTGGCTGTGAGGCATGGGGCGGCGAACGAGGATGTCTGGCGGTCTCCTGGGTCGGTGGCGATCATGTATGCACGTGGCGAGGGCGGCGCGCGGTCTGTGGGCGTCGGTCGAGCGTTGCGCTCTGGCGCATGCTCGGCATGGTTGCTGGCGAGCTGGGCACGGTCTGTGCGTGTGGTCCAGGGGTTGGCAACGCTCGCGGCTGGGACAGGGAGTGGCGATGGACGGTGGGCTGCCTCCCAGACAAGGTTGGCACGGCTAAATCTCCTCGTAGCTTGCTGTCTCCACTGGGGTGGCATGGTGAGCTTCGGTTGTTCACCATTAATGGCATTTCCCAACTTACACTGAAGCTAGTGCTTGGTTTAGCTTGCTAGATGATCTACTGAGGTTGCTGTGAGCTAGAGAGGGAACAAGTTAGGCTCCAATCACTGCTCACAATAGTGTTTTGATTTTGGATGATTTGAATCTGCAAGGTGTTTAATGAAATGGTCGCATGAGTTCGAGTTTTGAATTTTGAAAAGATTTTTGGTGGGTGTGCTAGGTAGGTGTTGGTGAGTCTGCAGATGCTTGGGTTTTGAAAGTTGATCTTGTTTGAGTGGTTTTTGAAAAAGTGGGATCTTCCCATATGATAAAGATTCAATTTTGAACTGTCCTTTAAACCATGCATTTGAACGTTTCTGGATGATCACAAAGTGGTCCTTGATACTTTGTTAAGAGTACTATCAAGGGGTGCAAAGATCCAAATAAGTTTCTGTTAAGTTCTGAAAGTTTGGGATAGCCAAAGTAGGCATGGGAGTTAAATTGGTCAAAATGACCATTCCCTTATTTTGTTTGTTTTGATTTTTTTGTCTTTGGGAAAAGTGTGGGGATTGTTTAGATGATGTTTATTTCACCTAAGAATCCATTTACAAGCAAAGAAACACACAAACAAGGTGGTTCAAAAGAATTCAAAATGAAATGCATACTCACATGCATGCTTCTATATTTTTATTTAGAAAAGTTTTTGTTAATCCTAAATTTGATGATTAGAGTTTGATGATCCAAGTTTAGTGTTTTGGGGATGTTATAAACCTTCCTCCCTTAAACAAAATCTCGTCCCGAGATTTTAAAAAGGACGAAAAATATTACCTAGGATTTGAAGAGATCGGGAAACTCCGTCCTGATATGATCTTCGCGCTCCCAGGTAGCTTCCTCTTCTGTGCGGTTGCTCCACTGAATCTTGAGAAACTTGATGCTTCGGGTTCGGGTAGTTCTAAAAGCTTCTTCCAACATACGGATGGGTACTTCGGGATAGGTCAGGTCATTGTTGATCTCTATAGTCCGATGATCGATGTTCTTGAACACTTCGGTCTTCTTTGGAACTTCAAGGCACTTGCGAAGTAATGAGATATGGAACACATTGTGCACGGCTGGCATCTCTTCGGGTAGTTCCAATTGATACGACACTTCTCCTCGACGGTTTAGAATCTTGAAAGGTCCGATATATCTGGGGGCTAACTTTCCTTTGAGTTGGAAACGCTGCATTCCCTTCAATGGCGACACCTTCATATACACAAAATATCCTATGTTGAAGGTGAGGTCTCGACGTCTCTTGTCGGCGTAACTCTTCTGTCTAGACTGGGCTGTCTTGAGGTGGTCACAAATCTTGTGAACATTCTCCTCTGCTTCTCGTAGGATGTCGGGTCCGAAGATCTGACTCTCTCCTACTTCCGACCAGTTCAAAGGGGTGCGACACTTCCTTCCGTACATGAATTCAAATGGGGCCATTTGTAAACTAGCTTGATAACTGTTGTTGTATGAAAATTCTGCAAACGGCAGACAGTCTTCCCACTTGGATCCATATTCTAACACACATGCTCTCAGCATATCTTCGAGTATTTGATTTATTCGCTCCGCTTGTCCATCGGTCTAAGGGTGATACGCGGTACTGAAATCTAGGCGGGTTCCTAAACCTTCTTGGACTTTCTTCCAGAATCTCGAGGTAAATTGAGTTCCTCGATCTGATACGATGTTCTTGGGGACTCCGTGCAAACTAACTATCCTAGCGATGTATAACTCCGCTATCTTCGAACTCTGATATGTGGTCTTGACGGGTAAGAAATGGGCGACTTTGGACAATCGGTCCACTATGACCCAGATAGAGTCATTTCCCCTACTAGAAGTAGGCAATCCGGTGATAAAGTCCATTCCAATAGAATCCCATTTCCATTCCGGAATCTGCAAGGGTTGCAACAATCCAGCCGGTCTTTGATGTCCTGCCTTGACTCGCTGACATATATCACACTTGGCAATATAGCTTCCGATTTCTCTCTTCATCTTATGCCACCAAAATTGCTCTTTCAAATCTTGATACATCTTAGTTCCTCCGGGATGGATAGAATAAAGAGTATCATGAGCCTCCTTCAAAATAACTTCTTTCAACTCAGAATCTGCTGGTACACAAAGGCGTCCTTTGTACCACAGAACTCCTTCTTCGTCTTCTGTGAATCCGAGTACTTTGCCTGTACCGATACGACGCTTGATTCCGTCGATACTAGCATTTCCCTTCTGTGCCTCTTTGATCTGACTGATCAAAGTGGGCTGGAGTTCTATGCTAGCCAAAAATCCTTCACTTACTAATTCTATTCGAAAATCATCCATCTCCTTGTGCAGACTTGGTTGCTCCTTCAAAATCATGGAGTTCAAGCGGCACGGCAATCTGCTAAGGGCATCTGCTACCACATTGGCTTTACCAGGGTGATAGTGAATGTCTAGATCGTAATCCTTGATTAGCTCAATCCATCTTCTCTCTCTCATATTCAGCTCCTTCTGAGTGAATATATACTTCAGACTCTTGTGATCCGTATAGATCTCACAATGATTTCCCATCAGGTAATGCCTCCATGTCTTCAGGGCTAGAACTACGGCTGCGAGTTCGAGGTCATGGGTTGGGTAATTTTTCTCATGTTGCTTCAGTTGTCGGGATAGATAAGATATAACTTTGCCTTCTTGCATTAGCACACATCCGAGACCGATCTTGGATGCGTCACAATACACATCGAAGGGTTTTGTGATATCCGGCATAATCAAGATTGGGGCTGAAATCAATCTCCTCTTGAGTTCTTGAAAACTCGCTTCACATTTATCCGTCCATTCAAACTTCTTGTCCTTCTTTAGCAATTGGGTCATGGGTCTGGCGATACTCGAGAATCCTTCTACGAACTTGCGGTAATATCCCGCTAATCCGAGAAATGCACGAACTTGGGTTTGAGTGGTTGGGGCTTGCCAATCTTCTACATCTTTCACTTTTGCGGGATCAACGGCAATTCCTCCGGCTGATACAATGTGACCGAGGAATCCTACCTCCTGTAACCAGAATTCACATTTGCTAAACTTGGCATACAACTGATGCTCTCTAAGGGTTCCAAGAATGGTCCTTAGGTGTAGCTCATGTTCTTCTTCTGATTTGGAATAAATCAGAATGTCATCAATGAAAACAACGACAAACTTATCCAGGAAGTCCATAAAAATCTTATTCATGAGATTCATGAAATAAGAGGGGGCATTGGTTAATCCAAAAGACATGACAGTATACTCGTATAATCCATATCTGGTGGTAAAGGCAGTCTTTGGAATATCCTCTGCACGAATTTTGAGTTGATGATAGCCAGTTCTAAGATCAATCTTAGAAAACACTTTGGCACCGGTCAACTGATCAAACAAATCTTCTATCTTGGGCAAGGGGTATTTGTTCTTGATGGTGACATCATTCAACTTCCGATAATCCGTACACAAACGGTTACCTCCATCATTCTTGTCCACAAATAAGACAGGTGATCTCCATGGTGACACACTTGGTTGAATAAATCCAATTTCCAGCATGGCATCCAGTTGCTTCTTCAGTTCTTCCAGTTCAGATGGGTTCATACTATATGGTCTCTGGGCTATGGGTCCAGTTCTGGGGATTAGTTCGATGATAAACTCGATATCCCGATCTGGGGGCATACCGGGCAAAACATCTAGAAATACATCAGGGTATTCACAGACTATCCGGACTTGGTCAATGGTAGGTTGGGCTATACTCTTGTTGCACTTGAATTGGCGAGGTAAGGTTTCAGATATATGCTCGACTGATATTCCGGGTGTGCTGGTCATGGTTATGGCTTTCTTGGCACAATCAATCAATCCTTTATGTTTGGACATCCAATCCATTCCTAGTACTACTTCCAAACCTTTAGTTCCGAGTACTATCAGATTTGCATAAAAATCTATGCCATGGATTCGGATAAGGACGGCTTTGCAAATTTGCCTAGCCTTGGTGGTTGATCCGGGAATTTGAACAATCATTACATGCTTCAGTTTGGTTGGTTGAATTTTACTAGTGCATGCAAATTCTTTGGTGACAAATGAATGTGATGCACCAGAATCAAACAACACTCTTGCAAGTACTGAATTAACAGAAAACATACCCAACACGACGTCTGGCGCTTCCTGAGCTTCTTCAGCATGCATGAGAAAAAGACGGCCATTGCAGTTGAGCGAATTCCCTGGGGCTTCTTCCGGGATGAACACGACACTGCTGCTAAGCTGGGGCATTGGCATTGGGGGCTGCGGCATTCTTCTTGTTGGGGCACTCGTTGGAGTAGTGACCCTTATTTCCACAGCCATAACAAGTTACCTGTGACTTGTCCTTTGCTGCTACAGGCACAACATTGCTTCCAGTCCTAGGGGCAGTGTTGGTGGTGGTGGCAGTAGTGTGGTGTTGAACTTGGGTTGGGCACGGTTGAAATTGCTAGAGTTGCCGGGGTTGTTGTGATTGCCTCCGGGCCTAGGGTTTCCACGGTTGGGATAGGTCGGACAGTTCATCGGGGGTCTGTTTGTTCTTGGGGCAAATCCTGGAGATGGGTTAGGGCGATACTTTGGGGTCTGATGGGTTCCTGGCTGATGCATCATGCGACGCTTGTGGTTCTCATTGGATTGGTTGATCTTTCCTTCCATCTAGATAGCAGAGTCGACAAGGGCTTCAATATCAGCAAAGGGGATATTGACTAACACCGTCTGCATCTCATTGTGCCAACCATTCAGGAATCTCTCTTTCTTCTTGGCTTTGGTGTCGATCTCATCCGGGGCATACCTAGCTAATGACAAGAATTTGTCACGGTATTCTACTACAGTCATCCTTCCTTGCTTCAGTTCTCTGAACTCGTCTCTCATCCTCTTGATTAAACCTGGCGGCACATGGGTTCTGCTAAACTTGACCTTGAATTCCTCCCAGGTCATCATCTGTCCTCCAGTCATTGCACGAACACTGTTCCACCATGCTCTGGCATCTCCGGCTAGATAGTGGGTGGCGAACAGAACTTTCTCGTTTGCTTCCACCCCGGTGACTTCTAGGTTATTTTCCATTGTCTGCAGCCAATCATTGACATCTAGGGGCTCTTCTGACTTAGTGAAAATAGGTGGGTTGGTATTCTGGAAGTTCTTGAGCTTAGATCCATGGTTGTCCTGATTTCCTTGGCCTTGGTTGTTGTGGGCTAGCTGAGCTATCTGCTGAAGGGTGGCTAGGTTGGCTTGACATTCGGCTCTTTCAGCTTCGCGGTCAGAAACCAACGTTTGCAGGATCTGCAACATCGGGTCCGGGGATGAACCACTTCCTCCGCGTGGCATCTAAAGATTGAGATAGATCATGAGAAAAGAGGGAAATTTTTAAGGTTTCGGGGCTTTGAAAAGTTTTTAAAGTTTGACTCAGATTTTCTAACAACTTGCTTTTCATTCATTCATTCATAGCACACGATACAAACACACACCACAACAAAGAAAAACAGATGGTTTTAAGAACCATTCTGAAAACTACGATACAGTGGGACCGAATACTACTCACTACGCTAGTGCTCAAGTGCTACTACTCCTTGGAATCGGTGGCTTCATCATCTTCATCATCATCGATGAAGGCGAAATCATCCTCATCGGTGAAGAAATCCATAGCCCGATCCTCCAGAAAATCATCATCATCGCTGAGATAGGAGTAGGGGTCTCCACTAAGATCCTCTCCGGCATTCTCCCTTTCTTCCAACTGCATGTCTCTCTCATGGATGGTCTCCTCCAAAGATGAGAAATGGTGGCGAAGACGGGCAATGATGCGCTCCTTCTTGTCGAGCTGACGGTGGCGAGACTTGCGATCCTTTGCTAGCATGGCGATGGTTTGGTCCTTCGTCTTGATGATGGCAGACTTGTGGTTGGAGTAGTTACGGCAGTTATCCAACTCCCGCTGATGATCGTACATCATGAAGCTAAGGTGGTCTAGTTGAGTCTTCAGCTCAGGGTGGTATGGGGCTTCCAGTGGTTGTCCATTAGCTCATGCCTTGGGCAAAACTCAAAGCGGGTTCCCTTGATATGGTTGATACTTTGCCCACACAGACGGGAAAGAGCTTCCTGCATGGCCCTGGCAAGTCCATCGAGCCAGTTGTTCTCTCTTAAGGTAAACTGAATTCCCTCAGCAGTGGGAGGTTCAATCTTTCCTCTGATACTTGCAACAATTAGCCACTACAGATCTTCTCCTCCTTGATCATTGAGCTGAGCTCCGAAGAACTCGGGGTGCGGACGTTCCAGAAGTTCCGAAAGCTGGTCCAAATCCCTCTCAAAGATAAGGTCTCCTCCATTCCCCAACTGATAAAACTTGTTGTACTTCACGTCCATCTATAAGAATATAGGATGAGTAAGTTAGTAGAGTGATCAAGTGTGTCAAAGTTTTATGTATTTTGCAAAATTTCTTGAGGAACATGAATTTTTCTGAAAGAATCAAAGTGATAAGAATGGGAATAAGTTTTTGTAAATATTTGTTTCTTTTGGTTTTGAAACTAAGTTTTTGATTCAAACGTCCAGTCTAACTAGGGTCTCCTATGGTCAGGATGGCTCTGATACCAACTTGTCAACACCCGGATTTTTAATCCCAGATGCATGTTATGCCATACATCGCAATCCCAGGATTACCATTTTTGCGAGACATAACAGAATTGGATACGACAGTACATCATCCTTTACAAACCATACATAAGGACTTACACAAATAAGGATCTCATGATCCAGTTCTTAATACAACTTCAAGCAGCGGGATACGTAATAATAACGGTAGCGTAGGCGAAGCTCCATCTTCGGGGTCACAGGCAATGCCGATGATGGGAGATGATCCTAGTTGTCGTAACCTTCCTGGGGTCCATCCTCCAGGTACTCCTCTTCATAGTCTGGCCACGGGAATAGCCAGGGACAAAGCCATGAGTACTCTTTAAGTACTCGCAAACTAATACTAACAAGTGAAGGGGTTTTTTGATAATGGACACTAGGCTCTAGGGTTGTTTTGTAAGCAGCCAGATTTATCTCTACTAAGTTTTGAAGAAAGAGAGCTAGTGAATTTTATAACACCTAAGTGGGAACTTGTATCTCATATCACAACCCTGTTGTGGTCAAGTCAAAGTCTTAATTCATTTCACAAATCATTTTGAAAACATCTGACGGGGGAACAGTATGGCCACTCCAACTGTCCATAACCACGGACGCGGCTATTCGAATAGTTTGACACTCTGCAGAGATTGTACACTTTCACCACAACATTCGATACATCCGTCAGGAACAAATCCTGAATTCACCATACTCAGTATGCGGATAATAAATCCTAACCTTTCAATTACACGCCCTAGTATAAGCACCTCTCCTGTGAGTTTGGCCTCCCAACCATGACCAACTGTCATCTTGGGTACTACACAGGTGGACAATCTTCACAAGGTAGCCTCAGCTCAGACCTTGGCCGGGAGGGAACTAATACTAAGGTATATAAGTTTCCAGTCAAGCCCTACCCAATCTTCGGGTATTGTGGTTGTACGGTAAAATTGGAATGGTATCGCATCCAGACAACCATCAGTTTTATAAAGGGCTAAGGCTCATGCCTCAACATTTTCATCACCAAAATCATCTGGTGTTCGGAAACACATGTCAAAACATCTCAGTAGAATGATCCATCATTCTAAGATTTTCATAACCATTTTCACCAAGTATTCCCATCTAAAGTTGATCAAGTTTTATGCTTAGCACTAGCATCTACAAGTGGGGGTAAGCACTAGTGAGGGGTGGTAAACTAGTGGAGTTTCAACTAAGTTCAATCTTAGTCCTTAGGATGACATAAAGATTATCTAGCTTAGGCCAAATTTTATGCTCTTTATGCAACCTTCAAATATTTTCCTAGAATCTACAAGTTACTTCAGTAAACTCTAAGTTAAAGCTTTGATAAATAAATAAAGTAGAAAGCTTGCAAGTAAAACTAGGATTGGATATCAAATGGGTATACACACATATGCTTAAGGCATATAGTTGGCATTGTAACAAGCAAGTATTAGCTTGCATAGGTCAACTTGATTAGTAAGGCTTGCAAGTATGGGCTTGCACAATATCAGTATAAGCTTGCTAAATTTGAAGTGTTAGCTTGCCTTGTGCAGAGCAGTGGTTGAAGTTCTCCTCGGCTTCTTCTTCGTAGTATCCTCCTTCCTCCTCGTATCCTTGGTTGGTACTAGCGTCTATAAATAAATACGAGGTACACAATCACCAAACAATACTTAACTACTTGCAATCATCACACAAAAGGGTCCTATATATGATCTAGCATCATCACTAACATTACAAGATTAAAGCTTGGTTTAATTCCTTTTATTTTTAGAAAAGTAATTTCTACTCATTGAAAAACCACTTAAGTTTTAATATTCTCCAAACCAAACATGGGATCATGTTGACACATGTCATCAGCACATATTTTAGTCCATGGAAATGTGATTTAAAGTGGTGTCACAATTTAATAAGGTTTTACCCTTTTATTTTAATTAAATAAGTGACTAGAAATGCCTATGTGGCATTCTTTTATTACTTGGTCATTATTTCTGTAAGTAAACCTATATATTTTTATATATTCTGAAAGGTATGGTTAAATGCGATTGTTGAGAGTTGGAATCAACTCAAAAGCTATTATGGTTTAAATTTGAAAAATGTTTGAATGCAGAAAAGCTTCTGCCTTGTTATTTTTACTAAGGGTGATCTACAGATCCAAATGGTTTGAATCCAACGGGCTTGGATTCAGCATTTCAAGACCTTCCTAACAAAATTGGTTTCATTCAATTTGGTTCACTAAATCAACCTCGGTTGATTTTTGAAACTAGGTGCAGAAGTGTGTTTGAATGAAAATGGAAAAATCCAAATTCAAACAACTGGGCTACGCGGGAAGCGATACTGGGCCGGCCTACTAAGCACAGCGCTTACGCGGGCTGGTTAAGTCGATGTCCCCACGTGTCAGTGAGACGAGGGGGTGCGAAGCGGTACGGGGCAATGTGAGCCGTGGGATCTTGTTCTAATCTAACGGCTGAGGGTCATCGTCGACGTTGGGCAACGCCGGCGAGACAGAAACCTAGCGTGGAAGGTGGGGGTCGTTGGGGGCTCACCGGGGCTCAGGCGAGGGTTAGCGAGGCGGGCGAACGACGAAGTCGATGACGGCGAACCTCCTGGTACCGGCAGCTTCTCCTGTGGCGGCTCCAATTGCTGGCCCCCTTCTTCTCCAGCAGCGACAGGCTCCGGTGAAATTCCGGCAAAGTGCTGCTCGCCTTGCTCCGGGAACGGGGTGGCACAATCAGTGAAGAGAGGGGAGTGAGATGGTGTGCTCAATTCGGCTGGGGGTGGCCTCTATTTATAGTCGCGATGACGAGACCGAACGGGATGGGCAGGCGAGGGTGGCGACATGGCTACAGCCGGCTAGAGGCATGGACGGCGATGGCTATCGCTTGGTGGTCTTTTGGCGATGCTCTACGGCTTTAATGCGCGCGTAGGGGCGGTGGGAAACGGTCTGGAACACGCGATGCTCTTTGCGGCAGAGGCGGCATCTTCGACGGCGAGCGGTGGCTGTGAGGCATGGGGCAGCGAACGAGGATGTCTGGCGGTCTCCTGGGTCGGTGGCGATCATGTATGCACGTGGCGAGGGCGGCGCGCGGTCTATGGGCGTCGGTCGAGCGTGGTGCTCTGGCGCATGCTCGGCATGGTTGCTGGCGAGCTGGGCACGGTCTATGCGTGTGGTCCAGGGGTTGGCAACGCTCGCGGCTGGGACAGGGAGTGGCGATGGACGGTGGACTGCCTCCCAGACAAGGTTGGCACGGCTAAATCTCCTCGTAGCTTGCTGTCTCCACTGGGGTGGCATGGTGAGCTTCGGCTGTTCACCATTAATGGCATTGCCCAGCTTACAGTGAAGCTAGTGCTTGGTTTAGCTTGCTAGATGATCTACTGAGGTTGTTGTGAGCTAGAGAGGGAACAAGTTAGGCTCCAATCACTGCTCACAATAGTGTTTTGATTTTGGATGATTTGAATCTGCAAGGTGTTTAATGAAATGGCCGCATGAGTTCAAGTTTTGAATTTTGAAAAGATTTTTGGTGGGTGTGCTAGGTAGGTGTTGGTGAGTCTGCAGATGCTTGGGTTTTGAAAGTTGAGCTTGTTTGAGTGGTTTTTGAAAAAGTGGGATCTTCCCATATGATAAAGATTCAATTTTGAACTGTCCTTTAAACCATGCATTTGAATGTTTCTGGATGATCACAAAGTGGGCCTTGATACTTTGTTAAGAGTACTATCAAGGGGTGCAAAGATCCAAACAAGTTTCTGTTAAGTTCTGAAGGTTTGGGACAGCCAAAGTAGGCATGGGAGTTAAATCGGTCAAAATGACCATTCCCTTAATTTGTTTGTTTTGATTTATTTGTCTTTGGGAAAAGTGTGGGGATTATTTAGATGGTGTTTATTTCACCTAAGAATCCATTTACAAGCAAAGAAACACACAAACAAGGTGGTTCAAAAGAATTCAAAATGAAATGCATACTCACATGCATGCTTCCATATTTTTATTTAGAAAAGTTTTTGTTAACCCTAAATTTGATGATTAGAGTTTGATGATCCAAGTTTAGTGTTTTTGGGATGTTACAAACCTTCCCCATGAATATAATCCACCCTTGTTTTCTATTAGCTAAGCTAAGCATGATAGTAGTAGGAATCTTAACTTAGGAAATTTCTACTAAGGTTTCATCTACTAGAATTTCGCATGGCATAGTTTATACTTAGCAAAAATTCCATGCAAGTCCTACTTAGAAATATCACTAATGCATAGTGAAAATAATGGGAGAAAAGTATGAAGCATCACTTGCCTTTTTGGTAGAGAATATAAGTTCACTCCTTGATCTTGCAATATTCACACTCTTCAAATTCCACTACAATTCAATCAAGCAAGCAAATATTCAATCTACCATTCAAGCAAACATCACATCAAATAATAGAAACAAGGCAATGCATGCAAACATGCCAAAGGTTGTTTTATTTGAAAAAGTGGTTTCTAATGGGTTATAAACATTCTAAAACACCTATTGATCATTTTATATAAGTGGCAAAATCATTTGCAAAATATTTTACTTATAAACCATTTTTAAACCAAATCAATATTTTATGTGGTTGAAAATGCCTTTAGCAAAGCAATAATTTTTATAGGGTCCACAAAATATATTTTTAAATCCTAAAACTTTGTGTTTAGGGTCAAAGGGTTTAAATCAAAACATTTCCCAAAGGTTTTTCTCCAAAATCATTTTTAAACCATAATCAACATTTTTATTTGGTTAGAAATGCTTTTATTCAAAGATTTATTCCTTAGTATCTCAAAATAAGTTTTTTAAAACCAAAAGTTGGTTTCTATGGTCAGTAGGTTCAAAACAATCCATTTGCCAAAGATTTTATAACAAAAATAATTTTAGAATGAATTTTATGTTCAAAATATGCCTACACAAGTTTCTGCAAAAACAACCATTTTACCAGAAGCAATTCATTAAACAAAGTGCATGGTTGTAAAGTACTTGTCTTGCTGATTTCATTGGTATAAAATTTTCAAAATTTGGACGTGTGAATCAAAAGTTATGTAATTTTCAAAATCATACATCTAATAGTTTTATTCCTGTTTTTAAAACAGAAGCTGGGCCACGTGGCGTGATTCTACTGGACGATACCGCTTCGGCTGTATCGCACTCTGTGGATCATTAGATCTAAGTTAGATCGTGCGGCACTGATCAACTCTTACCTCTTCGTCTAGATCTAATCCTAGCCAGACAATACGCATCCTACAGCTACAACGCGCTTGCCAGGAACTGGCAGCGCTGACAGCGGCAAGTGGCGGCGGCGCGGTCAGAATGCGGTAGAGCCGGCGATACAGGGGGTTAGAGAGAGAGAGGGCTAGCTCACCAAGTTCAGGGGATCGTTGCGATGCTCAACGTGTTCAAGAGGAGGCAGGGGGCGCACGAGGACGAAGGGAATTGCTCGCCGGACTTCACGACGGCGTCGGGTTCTCTCTGTCGTCGTCGAAGGCGAGGATACAGTTCACACCACAACAAACAGACGATGATGTTAGGTTCGCGCGAGAATGGCGAGTACGAAAGTATCGATCAGAGGGAATGGGGTGTTCAGGAGTTACCAGGGGGTGTCGCCAGAGTGGAAGCAGACAGCGGCGCTCTCGGTCTTGGTCGTTGCCGAGCCTAGGGAACACACGCGGGCGAGTGGGGAGTATTGGGAGGTGCGTAGGAGTCTGGGGAACGCGCTCGTGTGGTCGAGGGGGCCAGGGGCGACGGTGGCTGGACAGAATGGGGGAAGAGGCTCGTCGGAGCAGTGGGGGGGCGAGCTCGTAATTGCAGCAGCCTGGGGGCAGAGGAGGAATGGGGTCTAGGGGGAAATGGAGAGGAGGATCATGCGTTTAATCTAGCGTGGTCGCGGTGAGGTTAAAGCGAGGCATTGATGCGAATTACTCACGACATTCATCGGCAGGAAACGTCCGAGCGTGGTCGCGGTGAGGTTAAAGCGAGGCATTGATGCGAATTACTCACGACATTCATCGGCAGGAAACGTCCGAGCGTGGTCGCCGCGGGGTGAGGAAGAAGACCTGCCAGGTGGGGTCTGGTTGACAGCGAGAGAGAGAGGAAGAGTGGGTGTAGGCAGTCAGCGTCTGAGGGGGTGGAACTACGGGTGCGAATCGTTTTTCTCGTGGGAGAGAGAGGTGGGTTGAACTGGGCTAGTGGGCTGGGTTTGCTGGGCTGGCTGCTTTGTTTTATTTTTTCCTTCTCTTGTTTATTTTCTTTTTCCAATTCTTTTATTCTGTTTTGATTTTGTTTAATCAATTCAAACACCCATTTGGATTCAAACTTCAACCAAACTTTGTGTATATTCTTATACTGTTTATTAATACATTCTGAAGTCAAATTTAGAATAATTCTTTTATTCTTTTTGGGGTCTTTTATTTATTTTATAAATAGTCATTTGTCTTTATTTCAAAAAGGTTTTAATGTGTTTTAAATCTTTATTTGAAAACCATATTTTTACCAAACCTATTCAGTAGGTTTTATTTATTTATTTATTAGGATGTCAAATAATTCACCTTGAATTATTTGGAATATTTTTATTATGATTCATTAATCATTTTAATTTGGGTATTTGTCTTTATTCCAATGAAATCAATTATAGTTTTAATTCCATAAATTTTATTTAGGTGATTTCCTTGATTCCATTTAAGTTAATTAAATAACTTTTATTCCACTTGGGTAAATTCCAAATTATATTTTCCCATGACTTAATTAATTGTTCTTATTAGGGAAATTTGTCATAATCCAATAGAATTTGGTTAAGGCCATATTATTTTATTTCAATATTATTTATCCATTTATTTCATTTGAACTTGGATTATGTTTATTCCATTTACTTATGGTCTTGGCCAAGTTTTAATTTGGCCTTTAAATATTCCTCATTTAAATTTCTTTCTTTACCTTATAAAATCCGTATCTTTTTATTTATAAGTCCAAACTTGGTGATTCCAATTTGTATAATTTTATTTAGTATTTGTTTATCCTTTTAAATCCCTTTAGGACTATTTTCTCACCATTTGGTATGGAGTTTTAGATAGGTGCTTTATTAGCTTTGGAAATTTAATTTCCTTATCTTGTTAAATTCATAAGATTTTATCTAGGGCTCCAAATTAAGTGAATCCAATTCATATGGTTTTATGATATTTCTATTTGTCATTCTTGATCATTTTTAAAAAAATGTTTGTTGAAAATTTTTATATGGATCAAATCCATAGGCTTAGAGATAACTTGGAAATGTTTTCTTCCCTTGGGGTTTGAGGGTTTTGGTTTATTTTATAAGTGTTTAAATTTTCAAGATGCTTTTATGAAGAATGCATTTCACTTGATTTGAATTTAGTTCGATTCAAATTCTATTCAAAGTTTGTTCAGAATGAGTTTTTAATGTTCCCACTTTGAAACAAAAAGTTTCTTTTCACCCTAAATTTCAAAAATTATTTATTTTTCATATTCCAAAATTTGGAAAATTTTGGGATGTGACAGTAGATTTATGAAATGCTTGATTGGCCACCATTGGAAGATTGTTATTTGGATGTCCCACTTAATGATAATGCTAAAAAGAAACTCATGGGAAGTATTAATTATGTTCTCATTATGGTTAAAAAGTCTTATGTCCCTGTGGATTTCTATGTTTTGGATGTTGAATACAATGCTTCTTGTCCTATTACTTTGGGAAGACCTTTTCTTAGAACAGTTGGTGCCATCATTGATATGAAAGAAGGCACCATTAAATATCATTTTACATTCAAGAAAGGTATTGAATACTTCCCTATAAGGAGAGAGAAGTTGCTTTTTGCTCCTCCTTTGAAAGCAAGGTTTGATGTTAATGCTTCTTCATTTGAAAATACTTGATTCTTCTTACTTCTTGTGCCTAACTTAAAGGCGTTAAAGAAAAGTACTTGTTGGGAGATAACCCAAGAGTTTCCTTGAGTCTTGAAAGTTATTCCTTCAGTAATGACCTCACCTTATCCTTTTTTTTTGCTTTTTGTGCCAAGAATGACCTCTAATGAGAGGGAAGTAAGATTTCGGGAGTTGCTGTCCCGAAATAGATTTCTGTCCTCCACCATAAAAATTCGTGAGGAGTCTATGTAACTCTAATTGAGCTGAAAATTTTCTAATAAATCCCCCCGTAAGTTAGCTAACTTTCGTTAGTTCAACACTTTTTGATTTGAGCAACATAAGATTTTCTAAAAAATTGGTTTCTACCTGCTGGTCTGTTTTGACAGATTTCTGTCATTATTTGTATTTGCTTCTTATTGATTCCTTTTTTAGTTCTCTTTAGGTGAATTGAGCTTTTTGAAGGAGTTGCTATAGAAACTTGTGTTTTTAGTAAAAATTCTTGCTGTTCCAAAGCTTTGCCAGAGGTATAATATCTTTTGAATGCACTGATGTTGCTAATGAAGATTGTGTGAAGTTTTGTATGAAGGAAAAAATTTCAGGTGTAAAGAGAGAATGATGTAATGAGATGAAGTATGGAAAAAATCTCATGCTTGGGGATGCCACCCCGGTGTCACCCCAAGAAATATCCAAGAGGTACAAGTGTTAGAGCTTGGGGATGCCCAAGGCATCCCCTTGTTCATCAATAAAAAGCGCAGGTCTGTCTAGACACTTCGTTTTTATTGTTTCATGCACAGTTGTGTTGTTTTTGGAGCGTCTTAGTTTTCGTTTGGTTTGCTTAATATGCTTGAATAAAGTAGTTTGGACCTCCGTTCTTGATGTGTTATTTGCAAATAAGTTGCTTGCTGTTGGAAAGGAGTAGTAAGTTCTTGCTTGTAAGTGCAAGAGGAGCTTGCATTGACTATGACTTAGACTTTAGCATGACATTCTAGGTGTTGTTTTGACCTTATACTTAGTGATTATTGATGTACCATGTCTTGTTCCAAACAATTGGGATTGTTTAGTGTGCCTTGAAGAAATTAAGCATTGTTTTAGCATGCAAAAGCATAGTATTATGGTATTCTCCTTTGATGCTTTGCTTGGGTTGACTTGGCACATGCTCACACCATGTTATGACTATTACAAGTCACCATAGCCTCTATGATCATTTAGTCCTTGACTTGTAGTACCACTCTTTGCTTTGATTAGTAATGCTTTGTTGCACTGCATGATTATGGCCATTATTGCTCTCTTAGTTGGTTGCTCCCAGTCTTTTGCTAGCCTCCACTTGTATGAGTAAGCTCTACTCATGCTTCCAACTCCCAAGAAACCAAGATTTTCCAAAGTGTCCACTATAAATTCCTATGCATGGTGTGTTACACCATTCCAAGTATATTCTTGTTTTTAGCTATCTTCCAATTAAAAACTATTTTGTTATGTGAAAACTTAGTGATTAAAGCCCTCACAAACTTGATGGCACACTTTATATCCTTTGCCCTAATAAACTTGAACCATTGTGTCTTCTATGTTGTATATGCTTGCACTTATACGTTGGAATTAGCACAACCGTGCTGTCACGCGAAACGTTTTCAACATTGCACTTGTACTTTGTACTCAGTTGATATCATGCTCTTTTGTCTATGGATATCACCGGTGTAAAATAAAGAGGGAACTTGTAAGTCCATGGAGTTTGTATTATGTGTTAGAGAAACGCCTGGGCCGCTAGACTAAGCCATGCCTAATCATGGTGGAAACTTGCAGCATCACCATAGTGATCTATCTATGAAGCATACTCAATAAAAAGATATGCATATGGTAAATAAAAAGATCGCTGAGATGCTCATTGTCTGCTTGCCTTGTCATTTTGGTTATGGGATAGCTCCTATACCATGTGCAAGGGGTACCCCCGTTGGCGGTTCTCTATGATATGCAAATACTTACAATGACAAGAACTTACAGGTGACTGAAGTTGAGTAGCATGAGGTGTGGCCCTCATATTCAAGGGACTTGAGATTGCCAACTTATACTTTGTCAAGCATATACTCCATCTTTGTTCACTTTAACCTTAATCACTTCAAGATGCTTATGATAGGGGCAATAAGGGCTGAAAGCTAACAAGTACCATAATTTTGGAAGCTCTTTTTGAAACTTGAAATCCCTGCTTCCTTTATGAAAGGCTTTTCTTCCACCATTATTTGAGTCTCCACCTTCTACCTTTAGGCACCATTAAGAGACCATAGTTGTCATTCTGTGTGCAGTGTTCCAAAGCTTATTGATTGATGCATATTGTGATATTAGTTGTTCTTGTGCTACTTGTTTCTAGTCACCCTTGTTAACTTTGAAGGCGTCCTATGCATCTATTTTCTACTATATGAGGGACAAGCTGATTGCCACTATGCCATGTTTTCTATACGTGAAACAAACAAACGTTTTTCAATGCATGTTATTCATGATCTTTGTTTATAGCCTTTCATGTTGCATGCATAGTTACTATGTCCTATTGTTAGAACTCCATCTTTCATGCACATGTTTAGAGTTCTTTGATCCCAACTTTCAATGCTTGCAAATGGTTTAATCTTGATTTTGATGATGCATGTCACCTCAAAACGTATTCTTTTTATCACTTACCTACTCGAGGACGAGCAGGAGTTAAGCTTGGGGATGCTTGATATGTTGGAAACGTATCTATAATTTTTGATGCTCCATGCTTGTTTAGTATCTACTTTGCTTTGCTTTGTCTACACTTTGAGGTGTTTTTATATGTTTTCTGGAACTAACCTATTAACAAGTTTCCATAGTGCCAGTTGCCTGTTTTCTTCTGTTTTTGGTTCCAGAAAGGCAGAAAATCAATATTCTCGGAATTGGACGGGACAAAAGCGAAAGTCAATATTTTACCATGGGGGACACGAATCTAGAAGACGAGACGGAGACGCGAACCAGGGCGGCCAGACCCCCCTAGGCATGGGTGGGCCCTGCCCCGTGCCTGGGTAGGGTGTGGGGCCCCTGGCCGCCTCCCAGGCTCGCCTCTTTGCCTATAAGAAGCCCCCGATGCAGAAACCCTAAGTACCCGATCAATATTCCACGAAACCTTCTGTAGCCACCGCCACCGTCGTCCCTAGATCAGGGGGATCTGAAGTTCTTCCCGGCACCCTGCCAGAGGGGAGATCATCCTGGAGGCCTTCTCTCTGGTATGATGCGTGAGTAGTTCCACCTTGGACTACGGGTCCATATAGTAGCTAGATGGTTGTATCTCCTCCTTTGTGCTTTCATGTATAGATCTTGTGAGCTTCGTTCATGATCAAGATCTAATCTATTTGTAATCATGCATGTTGTGTTTGCGGGGATCCGATGGATATTGAGATTATTATGTCAGATCGATTAATGGTTTTGTCTTTATGATTCTATCATGTCTGTGTTGTTTGTGATCTTGCATGCTCTCCGTTGTTAGTAGCTATCTTGGCCAAGTAGTTGCTAGTGACTCCAAGAGGGGGTATTTATGCTCGATAGTGGGTTCATGCCTCTAGTTTCCAAGGGAAGTGACCGAAATCTCTTCGGTTGTAGATATGTCATTTCTACTAGGGAGAAAACAATGGTTTCTTGTTCATGGAACAATTGGATTGTTTACCTTACACACTTTGCTTAAAGCAGTTGTCTGTTGCTTGCAACTTAATACTGGAGGGGGTTCGGATGATAACCTGAAGGTGGGATTCTAGTCATAGATGCTGTTGGATGGCGGTCTATGTATATTATTGTATTGCCCAATTGAATCTCATAGGATCTTTTTGACTAGTATTGCATTGTTATGCCTTGCTCAGTTCCTGTCAATTGCCCTGCTATAATTTGTTTACCCTTCATGCCATGTTGTTTATCTAAGGAGAGCACCTCTAGTGAACTATGGACCCGGTCCAATCTTTATCATTGATACATCTTCTACTGTTAGTTGTTTACTTGCTGCAAACCATTATATTCCACACCATATGTTTAATCCTTTGTTACAGCAAACCGGTGAGCTTGACAACCTCACTGTTCGTTGGGGCAAAGTCTTGAGTTTGTGTTGTGCAGGTCTCCGCATTGCTTGCAATACCTGTGTGACGTTTCCTTCCTCCTACTGGTTCGATAACCTCAGTTTCTTACCGAGGGAAAACTTGCTGCTGTGCTGCTTCACACCTTGCTCTTGGGGTTCCCAATAGACTTGCCGTTAAGGAGTCATCATCACGCACACCTGTGTATCGTCCTATGTAAACATGGTGTTTGATGCTATACGTTATAATCCTAAGATCTATGTCATGTTTGTGTAGTTTATTTGTATTTTGATTGCTTGGTTGAATGTCTTTGGTTCATTAGAGTTGTATATTGATATGGTACAGTCCTTTGGTGTCCATTATATTTGTGCGCGCATGGATTAAACATCATAGGGTTTGTAGTATGTTTAAGAGGAAGGGAGAAGTTCTGCCGGAGTGATAGAAACTTGAGGACTGATGACCCACAAGTATAGGGGGGTGTATCGTAGTACTTTCGATAAATAAGAGTGTCAATCCCAATGAGGAGAAGAAGGTGCTGAATAGTGGTATGGAGCAGGAATTCTCTGTAAATACTTAGCAAACATATTTTTAGTGGCTTCTGACAAGGCAACAAAACAAAGAACAAGTAACAGAAGTAACAAACAAACGGAGCAAGTGGCCCAATCCTTTCTTAGCAAAGGACAAGCCGGTGGAACTTATAAGGACCAAACGTTCTCGAGAACACATGAAAATTTTGTCAAGTGCTTTCGCTTCAAATAGCTGAGTACTCTTCTTTGGTGTTTGTAAGTGTTGTGTGGGTGAACATGTGCTAACATAGTGCCCTTCCTAGGACTAATACATACTTGTGATTAAACCCCCTGCAAACATCCATAACTATAGGAAAGTGATTAAGATATAAATCTAACCACAGCCTTAAACTCTGAGATCCTACACTCCCTTGTGCAAAGGTGTCCTAATGGGGGTTCAGGTTTCTGTCACTCCGGCAACCCCACGATTAGTAGCCAAATACACAATGCATTGCCCTAGGCCTATAAATGGTGAAGTATCATGTAGTCGATGTTCACATGACACCACTAGAAGAATAGCACCACAACTTAAATACTAAACCATTGAATAATAACTCATCACAGATTCACTACTAACAACATGACTTCTCCCATGTCCTCAAGAACTAAACGAACTACTCACAAGACATCATATGGATCAAGATCAAAGATGATATGATAATGGATAACAATCTTAACATAAACAATAATCCAATGGTTCAAATCACAAGCATCAACTACAATAGTAATCAACACCGGGAAAGTTTCCCCTAACGAACTAAAGCAATATCCAACACAATTGTTATAGCAGGACAGAGTGATGGTGCTGGTGGAGATGATGGTGTGGATGATGATGATGATCCCGATGAAGCCTAGCTTGATGACAGTGTTGATGGCGATGGTCTCCCCTCTCCGGGAAGGAATTCCCCTGGCAGAAATTTGTCTGCCGGAGAGATCTTTCTCTCTCAGTGTTTTTCGCCCCCTAGAGGTGGCGGAAGTCTATCTGTGGTCTCTCCCCTGGTGTTAGGGTTCCATAGGGAAGATATAGGTGAAGGGGCGGAGTCGGAGGCCAAGTAGGTGGGCCAAACCCAGCCTAGGCGCGAGGTCAGGTGGGCCTGCGCCTAGGGGGTGTGGGCCCCCTGAGGCCCCCCTTCGCTCCTCCTTCTAGCTTCCTCCGTCTTTCGGTAAAATAATATGTTTCCATATTTTTCTGGTATTTTTCTGATCTTCGCGAAATTGCACCGAAACTCCGTCTTTTCCATCAGAATCCAGACTCCGGCAGTCCATCCTCCAGGAATCATCCAACATGCATAAACAGATGAAAAGACATAAGTAATACCTCATAATAAGACAAATATCAATGAATATAGGTAAATTATGATATAGGATGGTGATGCAAATTGGGCGTATCAAATCCCACAAGCTTAGACTTCGCTTGTTCCCAAGCTTAGACTTCGCTTGTTCCCAAGCGAATACTAAGCTCAGTAAACATGTCCACAGGTTTATGGAGTGAAGTGTTGATAAAATAATACGAACAAGAAGCATCACACTTACCAATGCACAACTCATAGAATAAAGCAACTCACCATTATATAACTTAGCTTGCAACCAAGTACAGAAGTCACAAAATAGAGATTTATAAATATAAATCATAATTGGAGTTGGCAAACTTGTTCTTGGTCAGAGAACACCTGGCAAACAGTTTCACAAAGGCTTTTTTGTGTAGAGGTTTCGAAACAGGAGCACTCTTTGCTCAAAAAGGTTTTTCACAAGTGAAGGCTTTCAAAGTAATACTCAATAGATAAGAGTTTTGTGCAAACAAGGAAGATAAAGAACATGATTGAATAAATCACCATATGAATGCTTGAAACACAACAACTCAGATGCTTGCTGGAGATAGAGAGGAAGTAGGTTTACTGACTCAACTGGTAACTAGGAGAAAGGTCCCTTCTTAGAGGGTAGCAGGAATTACAAGTCATAAAGAGATTTCAAAAGATTATGGTACTAACTATCTTTGAGCTCTCATTGCCCCTATCATAAGCATCTTGAGATGATTAAGGTTAAAGTGAACAAAGATGGAGTATATGCTTGACGAAATATAAGTTGGCAATCTCATGTCCCTTGAATGTGAGGGCCACTCCTCATGCATACTCAACTTTGGATCTAGGTAAGTTCTTGTCATTGTAAGTATTTTCATATCATTGAGAACCGCCAATGGGGTACCCCTTGCACATGGTACATGAGCTTCCCCATAACCAAAATGACAAGGCAAGCAGACAATGAGCATCTCAGCGATCTTTTTATTAACTATGCATATAGCTTTTTATTGAGGATGCTTCATAGATGACTCACTATGGTGACGCTGCAAGTTTCCACCATGATTAAGCATTGCTTAGGCTAGCGGACTAGGCGTTTCTACAAACTCCATGGACTTACAAGTCCCCTCTTTATTTAACACCGTTGACATCCATAGACAAAAGAGCACGATATCAACTATGTACAACAAGGTACAAGTGCAATGTTGAAAACGTTCCCCGTGACAGCACGGTTCTGCTAATCCCAACGTATATATGCAAGAATATATAACTTCGATGTTCACAATGGTTCAATTTTATTAGGGGCAAGTAAATAAAGTGTGCCATCAAGTTCGTGAGAGCTTTACTAACTAGTTTTCACATAACAAAATAATTTTTAATTTGAAAGGTAGATGAAGCTTGAGAATTTGCTTGGAATAGAAAAAGCTACTAGGTAGATATGGTGGACACAATTGGCAACAGTTTTGGGTTCAAAGGATTTTGGAAACATGAGAAGTATGCCTTCTCAAAACAGGTTTTTGGCTAGAAAGGCTGGGTAGCAAGCAAGAGAGTTGAAAGAAACAAGCAAACATACAAGTAATAAAGCCAAACATACAATCCTTCCTTGAAGACACAAAATAATATTAAATAAAGAATACTAAGCTTATGAGCCAACAAGAAAGAAAACAAATGATACAAAATACCTGTAAGCCCTTTTTTTCTCTTTCTTTCTTTCAAACTAAAGCCACTGAGAATAACTCGGTTTGCCAAAACCAATTTAGATCCACTTGATGATCCCAGAGTGGTGCCAATACTGATCAACAAGATCCATCATATAATAGAGATTACAAACTAAAATAAGGAGTGCAAAAGGTAAAAGATGAGACTTCTCTTAATATTCCAATATAGGCACTCACACCAAGGGATACATAGATAATCAACTAAAGGAGAGATACTTCCACATGCAAACCAAACTATAAGATAACCTCTCTACCACAGATATGAATCCACTAAAAAGGTAAACGATAAAAGATAATGGTGGTGATACCGTGGCACTCCCCCAAGCTTGGAACAAGCCAAGGGGATGCCAAACCTGATGACGAATTACTCCTTCGGTGGTGGTGGTCTCTTGTCATCATCAAACTTCCAAGGCAATGGTTCCCATCCAAAAAGGATGTCTTTGTTTCTGCAATCCTGAAACTAGCAGCAGAGCTAATGCGATCAAATCTAGCTTCATACTCATAGTTTTGATTTTGTATGTCATAGAGCTGTGCTTGCAATTGGCAGGTGGTTTGATGGAGTGAGAAGATCTCTTCTCGGAGCTCAGCAACTTCTCCCTCATGCTTGGTGATAAGTTCTGAACTTATCTTGTGAATAACATCCACTTCGCGTTCTGCCATCTTCTTGTACCTGAAAACTTCTTGTTCCAATGCTTCCATCATGTCTTCCAGGTTGCCTTCTCCTTTAGGGCCTTGAACTTCTTTCATCTGTATCTTCCCCTCTTTGAGGATCAACTCTTTGGGGTGAATCCTCAACTCATACATGTACGGGTTGAGGACATCCACAGAGGAATCCTCCATGGGTGATCCAGAGGAAGACATTGAGGCTCCAAATTTGAGAATTTTCCTGACAGAAACAGATCGAAAATGAAAACACAACGAGAAAACGATGCAATAACCTCAGGGAACCCGGGGAGTTATATAGTACGAAGATTCAATGCATAAGGAAAGTTTTGACACGAAAACAAAGTGGAGACGGAGTTCGGGGGAGTCAAACCCCCTCCAGGCGCGGCCAGGCTAGGCCCGCACCTAGGGTGGGTTTGTCCACCCCGGGCTCCGTTTCCTCTTCAGTTTCGTCCTTTAACTTCCCTTATGTACTAAAAACATCAAAAATATAAAAAGATTGGAGTTTCACGGACCTTCTGTTTTCACCACTTTTACCTATTCAAAGACGAACTCTATAGTTTCTGGTGTTTATTTCATGATAAATTCTTCTGGAGTCACCATTTGAATGACATCCACTTCTTCATTGTAAGAATCTCCAGAAATATAATGTTTGTCTTTGACCATTAACCACCTGTGTTGTGTCATCCTTCAGAGAAGAGATTTTTATGGCACCTGAATGGTACACTTCCTTGATAACAAAAGGTCCTTCCCATTTGGAGAGTAGTTTCCCTGCAAAAAGTCTGAGACGAGACCTATACAAAAGAACTTTCTCACCAACATGGAACTCCCTTTTGAGAATTCTCCTATCATGCCATCTTTTTACTTTTTCCTTAAAGAGCCTAGAATTTTCGTAAACTTCCCCTCTCCACTCATCTAGATTACTTAAATCGAGCAGTATTTTCTCACCAGCAAGTCTAAAATCTCTATTCAACTCTTTCACTGCCCAATAAGCTTTGTGTTCTAATTCTAAAGGCAAGTGACAAGCTTTCCCATAGACCATTTTGTAAGGAGACATCCCCATAGGATTTTTATAAGCAGTTCTATAATCCCACAAAGCGTCATTCAACTTTTTAGCTCAATTTTTTCTAGACCTATTGACAGTCTTCTGCAAGATAGGTTTCATTTCCCTATTGGAAAGTTCTACTTGCCCGCTAGTTTGGGGTGATAAGCTGAAGCTATTCTGTGGTTTACATCATACTTAGCGAGAGTTTTTCTAAAACCCCCATGAATAAAATGGGAGCCTCCATCAGTCATGAGATATCTAGGTACACCGAACCTAGGAAAAATGACATCTTTGAGCATTTTCAAAGAGGTCTTACCATCAGCACTGCTCGTAGGTATGGCTTCTACCCACTTTGTAACATAGTCAACAACAACAAGAATATGAGTATACCCTTTTGAAGCAGGAAAAGGCCCCATAAAGTCGAATCCCCAACAATCAAAAGGTTCAATAACAAGAGAATAATTCATAGGCATTTCATTGCGTCTAGAGATGTTACCTACTCATTGGCATTCATCACAGGATAAGATAAACTTCCTTGCATCTTTAAAAAGAGTAGGCCAATAAAATCCAGATTGTAAAACCTTCTATGCAGTCCTATCCCCAGCATGATGTCCTCCATAAGCACTGCCATGACATTTTCTCAATATCTCTTGTTGTTCAAATTCTGGAACACATCTTCTCATAATGCCATCTACTCCCTCCTTATATAGGTGTGGGTCATCCCAAAAGTAATGCCTTAGATCATAGAAGAATTTCCTTCTTTGCTGGGCTGTAAAGGTTGGAGGAAAATACTTGGAAACAATAAAGTTAGCATAATCGTCATACCAAGGATTCTCATGTGGACTTATCCTTATTGCATCTAACTGCTCATTTGGAAAATTATCATTAACAGGCAAAGGGTCAAAAGAAATGTTTTCCAAACGAGATAAATTATCAGCAACAGGATTATCAGCACCTTTCATATCCACAATATGCAGATCAAACTCTTGCAAAAGCAACACCCACCTTATAAGCCTAGGTTTAGCGTCCTTCTTTGTCATAAGGTACTTAATAGCCGCATGGTTAGTATGAATAGTAACCTTAGAATCAACAATATAAGGTCTAAACTTATCGCGAGCAAATATTACAGCTAAGAACTCTTTTTCAGTAGTAGCATAATTCTTTTGAGCAGCATCTAGAGTCTTGCTAGCATAATGAATAACATTTAGCTTCTTGTCAACACGTTGTCCAAGGACAGCACCCACAGCAAAGTCACTAGCATCACACATGATTTCAAAAGGTAAACTCCAATCAGGTGGTTGGACTATAGGAGCAGTTGTTAAAGGTTTCTTCAAAGTTTCAAAGGCTTCCTTATAATCATCATCAAAAACAAAAGGTACATATTTTTGAAGAAGATTAGTAAGGGGCTTTGAAATTTTGGAGAAATCTTTAATAAATATCCTATAGAAACTAGCATGACCAAGGATACTACGAATGCCTTTGATATCCCTAGGGCAAGGCATCTTCTCAATTGCTTCAATTTTGGCTCTATCAACTTCAATACCTCTTTCATAGATCTTATGTCCAAGAACAATTCCTTCATTAACCATGAAATGACATTTCTCCCAGTTAAGAACAAGGTTGGTTTCTTCACATCTCTGCAAAACTTTATCAAGGTTGTGCAAACAGTTATCAAAAGAAGTTCCATAGACAGAAAAATCGTCCATGAAAACCTCCACAATTTCTTCAAAAAAACCATGAAAAATAGCAGACATACATCTCTGAAAAATAGCAGGAGCGTTACATAAACCAAAAGGCATACACCTATAAGCATAAGTACCATAAGGATAAGTGAAAGTGGTTTTATCCTAGTCCCGTGCTTTCACAACTATTTGAGAAAACCCAGAATAACCATCAAGAAAGCAAAAGTGAGTCTTTTTGGACAGCCTCTCAAGCATTTGATCAATAAAGGGCAAATGATAATGATCTTTCTTAGTAACTTTATTAATCTTTCTAAAATCAATGCACATTCTATACCCAACCACTACTCTCTGGGGTATAAGCTCATTATCCTCATTAGGCACAACAGTAATTCCCCTTTCTTGGGAACACAATGAACATGGCTAACCCATTGACTATCAGCAATAGGATAAATAATACCACCATCAAGGAGTTTTAATACCTCATTTCTTACCACTTCCTTCATTTTAGGATTTAGACGGCGCTGGTGCTCAACAACTGGTTTTGCATCAGGCTCAATATTAATAGCATGCTGACATATAGTGGGAGAAATTCCTTTTAAATCATCAAGAGTATAACCCATAGCTCCTCGGTGCTACTTCAATACCTCCAATAGCCTTTCTTCTTCCTTCTCTGAAAGTTTAGAACTAATAATAACAGGATATATCTTCTTATCATCAAGATAAACATATTTAAGATCATCAGGTAAAGGTTTTAATTCGAAAACAGGATCCCCTTTGGGTGGTAGTGTGGTACCGAAATCTTCCACGGGTAAATTATGCTTAAGTAACTCAGGCTGACGAAGGAAAACCTCGTCAATCTCATTTCTTTCCTTCATAAAGGCATCACTTTCATGATCTTCCATGAACTGCTGCAAAGCATTGTTAGGAGCAAGAGAAATAGCAGACAGTTGTTCAACTTTGAAATCCTCATCAGGTAATTCATTTTCATAAGGGGTTTTGGAAAATTTGGAAAAATTAAACTCATAAGATTCTCCAGCAAACTTAGTCAAAACTTTTTCCTTTCTACAATCTATGATGGCCCCACAAGTATTAAGGAAGGGTCTACCAAAGATGATAGGATAGGTTTTACTAGCTTCTTTACCAAGTACTAGAAAATCAGCAGGATATTTAATCTTACCACAAAGGACCTCCACATATCTTACAATACCAATGGGGAAAACTTGCTCTCTATTGGCAAGGTGAATAACCACATCAATGTCTTCAAGCTCACAAGGACCAATCTCATGCATAATTTCCCTGTAAAGCTCATAAGGAATAGCACTAGAACTAGCACCAATGTCACATAAACCATAGTAGCAATGATCACCAATTTTAACAGAGAGCACATGAACACTAGCTTTTCTAGCCTTACTGGGATGAGAGATAATATTAAAAGCGTATTTACAGAAGACAATATACTCATCCTCTATATTTCTAGTGACAAGATCTTTCACAATAGCTACCACATGCTCGATATCAATAAGCTCATCGGAACCTACAGTTTTCTTTGAGCTTTTACTAACCACATTAGCCAAAATAGAGTGTTCCCTTACCTTGGAGGTAAAAGGAATCTTCTCAACATAAGGTTCAAGCAAAATAGGATCAACAGTACAAACCTCTATACTGGCAGGAACGTGGGTAACAATGTCTTTATAGGGATCATGGTACTTGTCTCACTCTTTCTTGAGAATATCAATATAAGAGGCAAAAGCATTAAAACATTCCGCAAGAACTTGAGGATCAAGGCCAAACTTATTGCTAATATCACGGAAGTTATCAGTTGACATAAAAGATTTAATGCACTCAGAATCATACTTTATACCTAACTTCCTTCCTTTGTCATTCTCCCAAGCCTCGGTGTTATCTTGAATACGGTCTAAAAGATCCCATTTAGCTTCTTCATTCATACTTGTGAATGATCCAGCACAAGAAGCATCTAATAAACCTTTATCATGAAGAGAAAGCCTAGCATAAAATTTATTGAGAACAATATTGTTAGGGAGTTCATGAATAGGACATTTAATCATTAGCGGCTTCAATCTCCCCCAAGCTTGAGATGTACTTTCTCCATCAAGAGGCCAAAAGTTATATATAAGACTTCTATCCTTTTGGATTTCACTGGGAGGATAAAATTTAGAGTAAAAGAAAGATGCCATCTCCTCCCATTCCATGGATTGTCCATTCTTTAGCAGCTTATACCATGCCTCAGCTCTCCCTTTCAAGGATATGGAGAGTAACTTCTTATTCACCTGTTCAGTTGTGATACCTGCACACTTAAACAACCCGCATAATTCATGGATATAAAGCAAGTGATCACCAGGATGGACAGTTCCATCCCCAAAATAATAATTATCTATAACACGATTAACAATACTTGTAGGTATCTTAAAAGGATCTATTTCAACAGGAGGTGGTTGATCTACTACCCTAGAAGTGGGAGTAGTTTTCCAAACATAAAACCAAGTGGGTTATTCATATTGGAAACAAAGTAACAAGCAGTAACAAAAGCAATACTCACAGCAAAAGTTTCACTTACCAGTTCCACTCTTCAATAGCGCTTCACTCCCCGGCAACGGCGCCAGAAAATAGTCTTGATGACCCACAAGTATAGGGGGTGTACCGTAGTACTTTCGATAAATAGGAGTGTCGATCCCAATGAGGAGCAGAAGATGCTGAACAGTGGTATGGAGCAGGAAATATCTATAAATACTTAGCAAACGGATTTTTAGTGGTTTTCTAACAAGGCAACAAAACAAAGAACAAGTAACAGAAGTAACGAACAAACGGAGCAAGTGGCCCAATCCTTTTGTCGTGGTGGTGTCACGGCAGATGCCATGGGTAGGCTTAAGTTGGGGGCCGAATGGGTGCTTGTGGTCACCGGGGAGGGAGTGCACGGTCTTGCCATGCACGAAGAACAAGATGAACTCTCCACACTTAGGAATTGTATTGATGCTCGAGGTTTACAAGTTCTCCTTGAGCTGTATGAACGAGTGAACTAGGGACTAGTTCCCTACTTGGTCCAACCTCCTTCTACTACTGCTATGCTCCTCCTTATATAGGCGGTGCTAGCTAGGTTACACCCCTTTGGGTTCTAGGGTTATTATTTGGATCTTGGTTCCTACTTTGCGGGCCGGATCATGGGCTTACGCTGAGCCTAGTGGCCCAGTCCATAAAGCTAGACAGCTAACGGTCTTCTAGTATGTCGCTCCCGTTCCTTTTGGCGTCATGCAGTAACTTTGTACATCAGCCCTTGCTTTGGGCGTCACCCGGCGTCGCCCTTCTCTTTTGACCATGCTTTACCATGGTCCCTCCTGAACCTCACTCGGAAAGGTTCCACGCGTCCTATATGACTCGGCCCCTCCTCATGAGACTCGGCTCGTTGGTTCCTGCAAGATTAACATATTTGTCCCATATGGGCCGACATAGTTTCTATGTCGGCCGCATACAATCCTCTTATCTGGCCATACTTACTCGGCCTGGTTCTTTCTTCACTCGGCGTAAGCCAAGCTGGGCTGTGTTTTACCCCTTGTGACCCTACCAGGGGTTATCCCCCCGACATTAGTCCCCGAAGCTGGTGAGGTCTAGAAGTTCTAGATGTTAGGCGTCTCCAGGTTCCTTTAATGTAATTGGAACTTCTTCTTTTGTCCTTATTCATCACTTATGGCGCACTCTTTGGCGCAATTTCGCATCTTGCCGAGTCTGTCTGACAGTTTCCGGGCCTGTTCTTTGACTTTCTGGCTTATTTTCGCCTCGTGCCGAGTAATTTTGGCCAATTCCGATTCATTTTCGACGTGATTCAGTCACTGACAGCTGGTAACCATGGTAACTTTCCTCAAATTTTGTTCTAGGCTCTGGCTGCACAGTGACGGCCGCGTAGTTATTCCCCGTCACTGTGGCAGTCCCATCGGTCTGTGCCCTTTGTCCTTCCTTTCGTGACGTGGCAGGGGATTTTTCGTGTACTGTTGCCACGTGGCATCCGCTAATTGGCTTACTCGGCCAGATACATGGCCACATGTTGGCTGCACAGCGCAGGGGGATCCCACGATTGGGGTTTTTAATGCCCTTAAGTAGAGGTGAGGGGGTTACCACTCCCCTTTCCCATTCAGTTTCCCCTGCCTCTTCTTCTTCCTTGCGCCTCCAAAATCAAACTTCCCCCTCTACGGTTCTTTGTGCTTTCTGTTCTTTCCCTGCGATTGCTCCTTTTCTCTTCTGATTCCACCACGGGTCCCTGTTCTTCCAAACCTCTTCCAAAGGTGGAGGAGATTGAGTCCAGGAGGATCATGGACGCTCGCGATGGCGCTGATGGGGCTGATGAGCAGGAGGTTCCCGCCGGCGAGCGCGACGGCTGGGAGGGTTCGGAGGTATCCATTGAGGAGCTCGAATGGCTCCGCTCCACCAGGCGCATCCCACTGCAGGTTGATTGTCGTCTTCCCGCCGGTGAGATCTCCCCCAAACCTGATGCTAATGAGCGGGTGGTTTTCCTCTCCCACTCTGAGCGAGGTTTTGCCTTGCCCGTTAGCACCTTCTTTGCTTCTTTTCTTTCTACCTTCCATATTCAGACCCATCATCTTCCTACCAATGCGATTGGCTCCCTTTCCTGCTTTATTTCTGCTTGCAATGCCTATTTTGGCATTTGGCCTACAGTTCTTCTGTGGGCCAAATATTTAGCTTTAGGGTGCAAGTTGTTCCTCAGCCTGGCGCCCCCCGAGCCGAGAAGAAACCGACTTGGTGCGGTGCCGCTAGCATCACTCCCAGGAGAGACTCCATATTTCCTCGGGTTACTGGCCTTGATTCTTGCAAAAAATAGCATAGGACTTTCTTCTATGTCAAAAATAGTGGGGCCACCGATAACATCCGACTCCCCCCTTTCTCAGACGAGGTTCCCAGCAAGAAGTTCTGCCAGCTTGACCCGCACGACCAAGACGCTGCAGTGAATGAGGCCAATGTGATCTTGGAAAGGTTGTTGTTGCCGGATGAGAACTTTCATCTCGCCGATAGGGACCTCATGTGCACCTTCATCTCATGTTGGGTAAGCCCTATCCAAGCTAGTAGCCACAATATGTGCTTCATGAGTGGCTCCCATGACCCTACTCGGAACTCCATGAAGGAGCTTACCCATGATTATGTGGCTCGCCGAGTAAGCTCGATCTTCAAACTGAACTTGGCTGATGATTGGGCTTGGAGTTGCCCCCCGTTTAGCCGGGTCAAGCCTATCCCCTGGGTATGTTTCCGAGTCACTTTTTCTGCCGAGTCAGCTTTAGCTTGTTTGCTGCTCGTTGTCTAGTTTTGGTTACTTATTATGTTTGTCTTTCACAGAACCTTGTTCACCAGGTTGATGACAGTATTGTCCCTCCTAGCACTTACAACGAGGATCGCTCCGACTCTGACAAAGTCGAGTATGACTTGGAGTGCTTCATTCCCATTTCGCATGCGGCTGCTGCTTCAACCTCGGGTAAGATTCAATCTCGAAATCCCTTACAAGATTGGTTTGACGATGATGAGGATGATGATTGTACGATTCTGGAGGTACTTGCCTTGTGACCTTAGCCCTCTAACTTATTCGAGTAAGCCTGTCATTTACTTATGCAGCTGGCCAGGTACATGACACTCCTCCTCTCGCTGTGGGCGGAGTCAGCAAGATCCGCGTCGCCAAGCCGAATAAGCGATGCAGGGCATCCTCCAGTACTCAGGCAGCCAAGAAGAGCAAGGCCACTCCCGTTGCTGCTGCCACGCTAGCTAAGACTCGCAAAGCTGCTGGGCGCCGAATCTCGCGTCGCCCACCGCGCGATCCGGTTGTCACCGGGTAAGCTTTTCTGGTCTGCTTACATTACATTTTTTCCTTCTCGTGCGCTGCTATTGTTTTCTTATAAGTGTCTTATTATTTTCAGTGTCGCGCCTTTGTCGGCCAGTCAGGCTGCTCCCAGCATCGCCTCGCCGCTAAGACCTGCACCTGCTCCGAATGATTCTACGGCGCAGAACCCCGTCCGAGTCGAGGCTCCCATTGTTGAGGCTCACGCTTCTCAGTGTCAGTCAGACCCGGTGGCGCACCCGGTGAAGGAGACTCGGCCTAGCACCCCTGGTGCTGGCCAGGAACAACTTCCTGATCTTGGTGCCAGCTATGCTGGCGCCGAGGAAACATTAACCACCAGTTCCTCTGGCACCAGTCCCCAAGCTGGTGCACATGAACAACTTCCTGATCTTGGTGCCAGCAAAACCGCTGAGCCCAGTCAGTCAGCTCCCCTTTATTCTCCAAACAAATCTGCTCACTCTCCTCTTCTGTCAAAGAACCAGTCCCGGCCTACGGCTCCTGGTCCGGCTCGCGCTTCATCTGGCAAGACCACCTCCACCAAACAAACAACTTCGGTTTGTGCTCCAGGTACCGCTCCTCAGATCCTGCCCCGACCTTAGCAACCATGCTCGTGTCAATAGGTAAACCAAGCAGGTCTGCGTCTGCCGGGTCAGGTGATGGCTCTAAAGCTATTGCCCTTCACACTAGTGCCGCTGCCACCCACGCCAATGTGGTAACTACCCTGAAGATGGGGCAAGTTCTCACTCGGACGCTCAGCGGGAATGGCCTTGGTTCGGCTGAGCCTTATGCTTTGGCGTGGAATGCAGTTGGCGAGCAAGAGGTCAGCACCCGCACTGGCAAGAAGCTGAAGCTGGGCCCCAAGACCGTTTTTGACATGACCCAGCAGGCCATCGCCTTAATGCCCCGCGCGTATGAAGTGAACGAGGTAAATAACCTTCCTACTCTTTTATGTTTATGAGTATTTCTGCTGAGTGAGGAACTTACTCGTCTATAAGCTCCAAGCAAAAACTTAGTCTTTTCTTTCCTTATGCCAAGCTCGCATGTTAGACTTTCGATCCCTAGCCCGCGATGTTACTACCGAATGAGGAACTTATTCGGCTGTAAACTCTAAGATAGGAGTCACTCTTTATCCGGCTGTGCGCTTGACTTTTCCATTTATTTTCTGTCCTTTTCCTTTGTGCAGCTTACGCACAATGAGCGCACCAAGGTGCATCAAGCTCTCCTCCTGGAGCATCGCAAGCTCGAACTTGCTTATGAGAAGCTGCAAATAGAGACCCAAGGCCAAGGTAGCCTTCTTACTCGCCATATCTTTATTTGGTGTTCCTTTTATTTGCTTCATTTTCTTAATCTTTTCTCGCTCCTTTCCCACAGCTTCTACCCAGTCCACCATCGACACGCTCCACTCGCAGATCAGCGAGACGGAGAGTAAGTTTTTTGCCTTCCTCACACTATTTTGTGTTCATTCTATTTTCTTTCCTTATTATCCTGGTGGGTCAAGATACTTCTGTTGCTGCTGATGAGTAATTCATTCTAAATAAGCAGAGAAGCACCAAGCCAAACTACAGAAGGAGCGAGACGAGGTGACTTGGCTAAAAAAGCTGATGGCCGAGATGGAGCAGAAACACTTAGCCGAGGTGAAGGGGCCGAAGGAAGAGCTTTCCGAGAAAGATGGCCAACACGCCGCCAGCGCCGAGAAAACCAGGGAGCTGCTCAAGGAGGCCGAGTCGGCGGTTGAGTCGGCGAACATGGATCTGGACGTGCTCCAAGCCAAGGCCAAGGCTTGGCAAACCAAACTCAGCACCATCAACTCTTTTCTCGGTAGTGAGTTCTTACTCTTTTTTGCACTGTGATTTCTGTTCTTGACTTGGTCATCTCCTTTGTTGCTTTGCTAATATTCTCTTTTGCTTGCAGAGAACTTTCCCGAGGCCAATATGTTTGCCCTTCGGGCCATGAAGAAAGTGAGATCCGAGTCTGGTGCTCCAGCTGATGGTGAGGTGAGTAACGGCGAGCGTCTCGAAGCACTGTAGGAGCGCGTAAAGACCCTCAAGTCCTGCAGCATGGACTTGCTCAAATCAGAAATTCATGCGTTCTGCATGCTCTGGCCAGATGAAGACTCACATGCACTCATCGATCCCCTTGCTGAAAAGCTGCTTCACACCGAGGACAGGCTGGATGAGTGGCGTGAGTCAGCCGGTAGAGCTACAACGGATAAGGCTCTCTCCTTCGTGCTCTCCTGGTACGAGGACATCAATCTTGATGTGCTTGCACGCATAAGGGGGACGAGAAGTGGCTGAATGATCCTGAGTTGATCAAGATACGGCAGGAGCGAGCCTACGCCATGATCGAGTATACTATGGTGCATGCTTGGTGCGACAGGCCCAGCTTCCTCGACCTTGGAGACCCACTTGTCGAAGTTGCTGATGAAGAGGGTGCCGACAGCGAGGCCACCGAGTCAGACAATCCTGAATACTTGGCTACTGATGCCCCTGACTCGGCAGATGCTCCAAGCGATTCTCCTGGCTCCAAGACTGCTCCTCCGAGTCCTGCTGCTTCTTAGACTGAATAGGACAAATACTTGAACTTTGATGAGATCCCTGGTATGTCGGGTACAAATGTAATATACATTGCACTGATATTTGGTTATGTGCCTTCTGATAAGGCTTTAAATATCTTGTTATATTCTGAGTGTGAATCATCGAAGGGCAAGTCCCCGAGTCCCATTTTGCCATTTCGCCTTTCCTTGACTTTGGCTCTTGTCTACCTTTTTTGGCGTTCGACATTAGAGTCTCAAAGTACTAAGGATATAGTTAGCGGGTATGAAACTTAGATCACTTGGCCGAGGATCATTCAACACACAATGCAATATAACCTGCATTGGGTTAGGCAAAAGACATAGGGTCGACTCACGTTTCTCCTTGTACTTATTTGGCGTTCGCGTTTACTCGTCACGCATCCTTTCCTCTTGCTTGCCATGAAGCCGTGTTTTAGGACAACATCATAGTCGAAGAGTTGATTTTTCCAAGTAAACACTACTTGTTCCGAAATAAGCTTTGGGTGTCACGCCAGCTGACATTAAATAATTGAAATGGAAAATATAAGGGGCAGTCCCCGAGTCAGTTTTTTTGATTCATACCATTTTATTATCAGCACATAGCCGACACAAATGTCCGACATATGAGAGTTCAAGTGATACATGCACTGCTTCTCCTAAGTGTAGAAGGGGCGAAGTAGTGCCACATTCCATGGCCTTTTGGTCTCATCATCTGATATGTCTGCCTTGTTCTTTTGCGCTTCACGAGAATCTATGAGATAATATGAATCATTGTGCAATGTCTTGCTTACAATGAATGGACCTTCCCACGGGGTGATAATTTATGCATTCCAGCTGTGCGCTGCACTAGCCTTAGCACCATATCCCCTTCTCGAAACACACGAGGTTGAACTTTCTGGCTATGGTAGCGTCAAAGATTTTGCTGATATATAGCGGATCTGGATAATGCCAATTCCCTTGCTTCTTCGAGTAAATCAACTCCATCTTCTCGGGCCTCTTTTACCTCGGCTTCCGAGTATTGCCTTACTCTTGGCGAGTCATACTCTATGTCGGCATGCAAAACTGCTTCTGCCCCATACACGAGGAAAAATGGCGTATAGCCTGTTGACCGATTCAGAGTTGTCCTCAGACTCCATAGAACTGAGGGTAGTTCCTCTATCCAACAACCAGGTGATCTCTGGAGTGGTTCCATCAAGCGGAGTTTTATCCCGGATAGAACTAAGCCATTAGCTCATTCAACTTGTCCATTTGATTCTGGATGAGCGACTAATGCTACATCGAGTCTTATTAGGTTTTTCCCACAGAATCGAGCAAAAGCTCCTTCAGCAAAGTTTGTGCCATTATCTATGATTACACTGTGTGGGTAACCATATCTTAGGATTATGTCCTTTAAGAATGTGACAGCTGTTTTACCGTCCAATTTTTTGATGGGCTTCACTTCTATCCATTTTGTGAACTTATCAATCATTACCAATATATGAGTCATGTCTCCCCTTGCTCGCTTGAATGGTCCTACCATATCCAGGCACCGTACTGCGAATGGCCAAGTGATTGGTATAGTCTTTAATTAAGACGCTAGTAAGTGTGACTTGGATGCATAATGTTGGCAACCATTGCATTTTCCGACAAGCTCCTGTGCCTCTTCCAGTGCACTTGGCCAATAAAACCCACGTCGGAATGCCTTGGCCACCAATGCCCTTGATGATGTGTGGTGCCCACACTCTCCTTGGTGAATATCCAATAAAATTTCTTGACCTTTTTCTGAGCTTATGCAACGCTGCAGTACGCTTGTCACACTTCTTTTGTATAGCTCTTTATTGATTATGGTGTATGCTTTTGCTCTTCTTTCTGTTTGCCTCGCCAATATCTCATAATTTGGCAAAGTTCCATCCTTTAAGTAGTTGAATATTGGTTGTGCCCATGTTGGTATCAGTGGTGCCGGATCTGATTACCCGTCAATATCCATTGGCTCGGCCGATACATGTTCTGCCGACATGACCTGAGGAGTCCCCGAGTGTGATTCGGTAACCCCTGAAGTGAGCGGACCAGTCCCCGAGTGACTCGAACCTGCCCCTGAGTCAATGTACATCGGTACAATGTCCGACTCTTGTATTGCCGGGATGAATATCGACTCGGACTCTAGCAAGGGCTTGATCGATGGTTTACTGAGATGTTCCAATGCTATTCCTGGTGGTATTGCTTGCCGAGACGAGCCTAACTTGGATAGTACATCCGTTGCCTCATTTTCTGCTCTTCGTATGTGATGGAATTCACAACCGAAAAAGTATTCCGAAATTTGTTGTACATGGAAACGATATAGTGACATGTTTGCATCCAATGAGTCCCAATGCCCAGACACTTGCTGAATCACCAAATCCAAATCGCCAAAGCACATGATCCTTTTGATGCCAATCTCTTTGGCCACTTTGATGTCGTGGACAAGTGCTTCATACTCGACAACATTATTGGAAGCGGCAAAATGGATCTGTAATACATACTTGAGCTGATCCCTCTTTGGCGATGTGAGCACTATCCCGGCACCTAGACCCATTTTCGTCTTGGACCCGTCAAAATGCATTTTCCAGTAATTTGGGTCTGGCAGTGGTGGTTCGTACTGCATTTCCATCCAATCTACGAAGAAATCTGCAACAGTCTGAGACTTAATTGCATCGCGCCTGTCATACTGTGGAGTGTATGGTGCTAGCTCTATGGCCCATTTTGTGACTCAGCCACTGGCATATTTGCTTCCTAATATATCCGAGATAGGCGCCTCACATATTACCCGGATTGGGTGTTCTTGACAATAATGTTTCAACTTCTTTGCTGCCATATGTCATTTTCTGATAATGAGGGTAATTCTATTTTGATACAAAGAGCACTTTGCTCAAGTAATAAACTGGCCTTTGGACTGATTTCCCTCTTCTTCGTGTTTAACCGCTATTAGTGCACTTACAACTCTGTTGGTTGCGGCGACATAGAGCAACATTGACTCTTTGGACAGTGGTGATGCTAATATTGGTGTTGTTGCCAACATTTTCTTTAATTCATGGAAAGCGCTATCATATTGTTGTGTCCATGTGAATTTGTCTGATTTTTTCATCAGTTGATATAGTGGTAGGGCTTTTTCACCTAGCCGACTAATAAATCTGCTCAATGATGCCAGTCATCCTGTGAACTTCTGGACATCGTTGAGGGTTTTTGGCAATTCCATTCTTTCAATGGCCCTGATCTTTGTCAGGTTAGCCTCAATTCCTCGGCTAGATACAAGAAATCTGAGTAATTTGCCAGCCGGGACGCCAAATGTACATTTTTCCGGGTTAAGTTTCATCCGGAATCTTCTTAAGTTTGCGAATGTTTGACGCAGGTCCTCAATTAGAGTATGACTTTGCTTGGTTTTTATCACCACGTCATCGACGTATACTTGAACATTTTTGTCCAATTGATCTTGAAAGCATTTTTGCATGCATCTTTGATATGTTGCACCTGCATTTCTCAGTCCAAATGGCATGGTACGATAGCAATAAGCCCCGTACGGGGTGATAAAAGATGTCTTTATTTGATCATTCGGATTCAGTGGTATCTGATGGAATCCGGAATACGCGTCCACAAATGACAACAACTCACACCCGGCAGTAGAATCTATGACTTGGTCGATCCATGGCAGGGGAAATGGATCTTTTGGACACGCCTTATTGAGGTTCATGTAATCAATACACATGCGCCATACCACTGCCACGTTCGGGTCATCCTTTTTATTCTTGACCAAGACTGGATTTGATAACCAATCCGGGTGCAGTACTTCCATGATGAATCTAGCAGCTAAGAGCCTAGCAATCTCGGCAGCTATTACTTTCCTCCTATCTTCGGTGAAGCGGCGAAGGGGTTGCTTCACCGGCTTGGCAGCTGGCCTTACATGAAGAGAGTGCTCAGCCAGCTCCCTCGAAACTCCTTGCAAATCCTGTGTGGATCATGCAAAGATATCCTGATTCTCACAGAGGAAGCTGGTGAGCTCGCTTTCCTATTTGTCAGTAAGGCCATCCCCAATGGTAACTATACGCTCTAGGAAAGTCTCATCCACATGTTGAAGGGAATATGCCCTGAGAGGCAACAATAAAGTGTTTATTATGTGTATTCCAAGTATATGATAGATGTTTATTTTGCATGCTATAATTGTATTAATACGGAAACATTAATACATGTGTGTTTAATAAACAAACAGAAAGTTCCTAGTTATGCCTCTCTCATAAACTAGCTCGTTGATTAACAAGATGATCAAGGTTTCCTGATCATGGACATTGGATGTTGTTAATAACGGGATCACAACATTAGTGTAATGGTGTGATGAACATTCATCCGAAGTATAGCATTACGATCAAAGTCATTGAGTTTATATTGCTATAACAACTTATGAAGTGATCCTAATCCTTAGACCATGAGATCATGTCAATCACTAACACCGGAAGAGTTTCTTGATAACATCAAACGTCACACCGTAACAGGGTGATTATAAAGATGGATTCAGAAGTAATAAAGTGTTATGTTGAGGCTCATGGATCGAGAGTGGAATTTGTTCATCCTGATGACGGATAGATATACTCTGGGCCCTCTCGGTGATATCACATTGATTAGCTTGCAAGCAAGTGATTTGATCACTAGAATGTTATATCACGGAAACGAGAAAGAGTGCATGTCAGTAACGAGATCAAACTAGGTATGGAGATACCGATGATCGAATCTCGGACATGTAATATATCGTGAAACAAAGGGATTAAGATGCTAGCGTAAAAGGTTCTGACGATCACAAGAAAGTCATCGTTGAATGTGTGGGAGTCAGTATGGGTCTCCAGATCCCGCTTTTGATTATTGATCCGAGAGGGGTCTCGATCATGTCCGCATTATTCACGAATCGTAGGGTGACACACTTAAGAGACACCGACATCCAATTGGAGCAAAAGTTTCATGCCGAAAGAATGAACAAGCGCAGGAATTTATTTCACTAGATAACGAAACAGGTTTTTGGGTGAAATTGCATAAAGTGGTTATGCATGTGAAATAGAATTCTAGCAAGGGGTTATTTGTGAATGTTTGTCATTAAAGTAATTTACAAAATTCTGAATAAAATAAAATAGTTTTATTTAATGAGAGTTTGCATTAAATTTGGTGGAAATTTAATGGGAATTTGAGTGGATTTTTGAGTGGAGAAAATTGAAGGGCCATTTTGTGAGTGGAGTGTCCACCCACATGAATGAAGGAGGGGAGGGGGCAGCCCCCATGGACGGCGGCCACCCCCTTGGGTGCCCCCTCCTCCTATAAAAGGATCCCCTCCTCTCACTTGTCTCTCACACCTCCTCGTGAAGGATCTCTCTCCCCCTCTAGAATTTATCCCCCATGGTCTCGGACTAGCGAGATACATATTCCCGGTGGCTATTCGGCAAGAAAGAGTTGTGCTTCCGCTGCATTGCTAGAGCGAGGAGGCGGAGGTTGCTCGGTGCCTCGAACGTGTGTGCGAGCACGGATGCGCTGCTGATTTGCGGCGCTAGGACTTCCTCTCGATCTTGAGATCGGCAAGAGATCGTCTACATCAAGCACGAGTTGAACTCATTAAGCTTTGTCGGTCTTCAAGGGTATGTTCTCTACGGATATACATCCGCCCGTTGTTTGTATCTAATAGATAGATCTTGGTACATAGTTCACATCGTAGGAAAATTTTTGTTTTCTATGCTGCGAACCCTACAGTGGTATCAGAGCCGGATCTATGCGTAGATGCTTTACACGGGTAGTACACATATGAGTATGTGGGCGATGATGATCATGTTGTTGCTCCTTAGTTGTAATTTTGAATATTGGTGGCATAGTGGGATGAAGCGGCCCGGACAAACTTTACATGTCCTCGCACATGAGACATGTTCCACGCTTGACATGCAACTAGTTTGCATAAGTGGCTAGCGGGTGTCTGTCTCTCCTACTATAGTCAATATCTATTTTGCAACGAATTGTCAACAATTTGGTTATCCTCGTTGTGGTTCATGTTCTTAGGTAAGAACGGTTCTATCTCGAAAGCCCTAAGCCACGTAAAACTTGCAATGGATAAATTAGAGGCGTCTAGTTTAGATTGTTGCTGGGCTAGTGTTATGATATGGTGACGTTGTAAGTAGAAGTATGAGATGATACTCTTACAACATACATAGCGTGTAAACTCCATAGACCTTGGATTTACACATATAGGTATGATAGTGATCATACCACGATGCACATGATAGAGATCATCTGCGGGAACCATATCATTTCACTAATAAACATGTGATGTTTGATAGCATCTTATATTGCTTGTTTAGCGCTTTGTTAGCATAATAAGATGACCCCTCATTTAAAGATCAAGATAAGAATATGTTCTTCCTTTAGTATGCACCCATTATGTTTCGTCGCTCCAAGTCATCACGTGATGATCGGGTGTTCTTGGATCTACGACCATATTTCGGGTGTAAAACAGTTACACACGTGAATACTAAGGTTCTTACTTCGCGAGCCTAGCATGTACAGACATGGCCTCGGAACACGGACCGAAAGGTTAAGCATGAGTCATATAGTTGATATGATGCCCATTTGATGCTCGCCTTTGAAGCTATACCGACTCACGTGATGATCGGACTTGGTATAGTGGATTTGGTTCATGTAATCACCAAAAAGGCACGAGGGATGTCGTTTTTGAGTGGGAGTTCATTCATAATATGGATTAGTTGAACTCAATCTATCATACACTTAGTCTAAACTTTACAAATTCTGTTGTAGATGGCACCACCTGCTTTTAATTTCAATGTGTTCATGGAGAAAGAGAAACTAGCAACGAACGGTAGCAACTTTACCGAATGGGCCATGAATTTGAGGATTCTCCTCTCTGCTGCACAAAAGCAATACGTGCTAGAAGCACCGTTAGGCCCCCCACCTTTTGAGGATGCCCCTAACGAGGAGAAGAATGTCTATCAGACTCGTCAGGAGGACCACAACTTAGTTCATTGCGGCATATTGTATGGGCTAGAGCCGAACTTCGAAAGTGTTTCGAAAACGGCAATGCTTTTGATACAATGAGTGAGTTGAAAATGATTTTCGACACAGATGTTGCTGTAGAGAGCTACAACGCTTCAGAAAAGTTCTTTAGTTGCATGATGGAAGAGCACAGCTCCGTTAGTGAGCATGTACTCAAGATGTCGGGTTATGCCGATAAGCTTGTGTCCTTGGGAATATCGATTCCCATTGACTTAGGCATCCATCGTGTTCTGCAGTCTCTGCCACCTAGATATAAGAGCTTCGTGATGAACTATAATATGCAAGGCATGAAGAAGTCTCTCCCCGAGCTTCTGTCAATACTTAAAACTACAGAAGTGGAGATCAAAAAGGAACATCAAGTGTTGATGATCAATAGGAACACTGGTTTCAAGAAAGACAAGAAGGGAAAACGGAAGGGAAGTAAGGGCGGCAAGCCTGTTGCCGTGCCTGAAAAGAAACCCCGAGTTGGACCTAAGTCTGATACCGAGTGCTATATTGTAAGGGGACTGGCCACTCGAAGCGCAACTGCCCCAAGTATTTGGCAGACAAGAAGGCCGGCAAGGCAAACAAAGGTATATATGATATACATGTTATTGATGTGTACTTGACTAGTGCTCGCAGTAGCACCTGGGTATTTGATACCGGTTCAGTTGCTAATATTTGTAACTCGAATCAGGGGCTGCGGAACAAGCGACCACTAGCAAGGGGTGAGGTCAAGATGCGTGTCGGCAATGGATCAAGCGTTGATGTGATCACCGTCGGAATGCTGCCTCTCCATTTGCCGTCGGGATTAGTTATAAACTTGAATAATTGTTATCTGGTGCCTGCACTGAGCATGAACATTGTATCTGGATCGTGTTTAATGCGAAGTGGTTATTCATTTAAATCCGAGAACAATGGTTGTTCCATTTATATGAATGAAATCTTTTATGGTCATGCACCGATGATGAATGGTTTATTTCTATTAGATCTCGATGATAATGTTACACATATTCATAATGTTGATGCTAAAAGGATTAAACTTAATGATGATATATCCGCATATATGTGGCACTGCCGTCTAGGTCATATTGGCGTTAAACGCATGAAGAAGCTCCATTTGGATGGACTTTTGGAATCACTTGATTTTGAATCATTTGATACATGTGAGGCATGCCTTATGGGCAAGATGACTAGAACGCCGTTTTCCGGTTCAATGGAACGGGTGACAGATTTATTGGAAATCATACATTCTGATGTATGTGGTCCAATGAGTGTGTCGGCGCGAGGTGGATATCGTTATTTTGTTACTTTCACGGATGATTCGAGTAGGTATGGTTATATCTACTTGATGAAACACAAGTCTGAAACCTTTGAAAAGTTCAAGGAATTTCAGAATGAAGTGGAAAATCATCGTAATAGAAAGATCAAATTTCTACGGTCCGACCGTGGAGGTGAGTATCTAAGTTACGAGTTTAGCACTCACATGAAAGAGTGTGGAATTATTTCACAACTCACGCCTGCCGGAACACCACAGCGAAATGGTGTGTCGGAACGTCGTATCGTACTTTATTAGATATGGTTCGATCTATGATGTCTCTGACGGACTTGCCATTTTCATTTTGGGGTTATGCACTAGAAACTGCTGCATTCACTTTAAATCGGGCACCATCTAAATCCGTTGAAAAGACACCGTATGAATTGTGGTTTGGAAACAAACCTAAGCTGTCATTTCTTAAAGTTTGGGGATGCGATGTTTATGTGAAGAAACTTCAACCGGATAAACTCAAACCCAAAGCAGAAAAATGCGTCTTCATAGGATACCCTAAGGAAACTATTGGGTATTCCTTCTATCACATATCCGAGGGCAAGGTTTTTGTTGCCAAGAATGGATCCTTTCTAGAGAAAGAGTTTCTTGCGAAAGGTGTGAGTAGTCGGAAGGTAGCACTCGAAGAGGTTATTGAACCTTCTCTTCAAAGTATGGCGAGTAGCGCAGCGCCGGAAGTTGTTCCGGGTCCACCTATTGTAGAGGGAACTAATGATAATGATCATGAAACTCCGAAAGAGAGTACTACCGAACCTCGCAGGTCAAGCAGGACGCGTGCAGATCCCGAGCTGTACGGAAATCCTGTCATGAATTTCATGGTTGATGAAAATGATGACCCTGCGACGTATGAAGAAGCGATGATGAGCCCGGATTCCAACAAATGGTTAGAAGCCATGAAATCTGAGATGGAATCCATGTATGAAAATAAAGTTTGGAACTTGGTGGAATTACCTCACGACCGAAAGGCTGTGGAGAACAAATGGATTTTCAAAAGAAAAACTGATGCTGATGGTAATGTGACCGTCTATAAAGCTCGACTTGTCGCAAAGGGGTTTCGACAAATTCAAGGAGTTGACTACGATGAGACATTCTCTCCCGTAGCGATGCTAAAGTTAGTTAGGATTATGTTAGCAATTGCTGTATATTTCGATTATGAGATATGGCAGATGGATGTCAAAACCGCGTTTCTCAATGGTAATATTGAAGAAGAGTTGTATATGATACAACCAAAGGGTTTTGTCGATCCTAAGGATGCTAACAAGGTGTGCAAGCTTCAGCGATCCCTCTATGGATTGAAGCAAGCATCACGAAGTTGGAATCTCCGCTTTGATGAGGTGATCAAAGAGTTTGGATTTGTCCAAACTTATGGAGAAGCTTGTATTTACAAGAAAGTGAGTGGGAGCAATGTGGAATTTCTGATATTATATGTGGATGACATATTATTGATCGGAAATGATATAGATCTTTTAAACAGTGTTAAAAGTTATCTAAACAGCAAATTTTCAATGAAGGACCTAGGTGAAGCATCATAAATATTAGGCATAAAGATCTATAGAGATAGATCAAGGCGCCTAATAGGGCTATCGCAAAGTACATACCTTGATAAGATTTTAAAGAAGTTTAAAATGGACGGAAGTAAGAAGGGGTTCTTACCTATGTTGCAAGGCAAGACATTGAGTAAGACTCAAAGTCCGGCTTCGGCGGAAGAAAGAGAGATAATGGACAAAGTCCCCTATGCTTCAGCCATAGGCTCTATAATGTACGCCATGCTATGTACAAGACCGGATGTGGCACATGCTATTAGTTTGACTAGTAGGTACCAATCGGATCCAGGTTCAGAACACTGGATAGTGGTCAAGAATATCCTTAAGTACTTACGAAGAACTAAGGATATGTTTCTTGTATACGGAGGTGAAGAAGAGCTCGTCGCTAAGTGTTATGTTGACGCTAGCTTTGACATCGATCCGGATGACTCTAGGTCTCAATCCGGATACGTATTTCTCATGAATGGCGGAGCGGTTAGTTGGAGGAGCTCCAAACAACCTGTGGTAGCAGGATCAACAACGGAGGCCGAATATGTTGCTGCTTCAGAAGCGGCTCAGGAAGCAGTTTGGATGAAGGAGTTCATATCCGAACTAGGAGTGGTTGCAAACGCGTTGGACCCTATGGTGATCTATTGTGACAACTATGGTGCCATTGCCAATGCCAAAGAGCCAAGGTCTCACAAGCATTCCAAGCATATTAAGCGCCGGTTTCACTCCATCCGCGAGCATGTCATGGATGGAGATATAAATATTTGTAAAGTACATACGGATCTCAATGTAGCAGATCCGTTGACTAAAACTCTCCCTAGAGCAAAACATGATGAACACCAGAACTCAATGGGTGTTAGATTTATCACTATGTAACTAGATTATTGTCTCTAGTGCAAGTGGGAGACTGAAGGGAATATGCCCTGAGAGGCAATAATAAAGTGTTTATTATGTGTATTCCAAGTATATGATAGATGTTTATTTTGCATGCTATAATTGTATTAATACTGTTATGGGGTAACCCCTTGGGGTGGCCAGATCTTTCACGAATCTCCACGGGAATCGAGGGTAAAGTGGTGGAAGGGGGAAAGGGGATGGAATCCACGAACACACGCCACGAAGAACCCGACGAACTAACGCACACAAAACACGATACACGCCGATAACTCACGCCGGTGGCAACCGGTCCAACATAATCTCTAGGATCGGTGTTGGGCGAAGCTCGCTCTCCACGCCAACAACGGGGGACGAGGTGCTTGGTGAGATCTTGACGACTTGGGGGCGAGAAACCGAGAACCCAAGGCCTTGTACAACTTGAACACACTAGGCAAGATCCAAGAGGGGGGTGGATAATCCGGTGCTCCTTGGTAGGAGCATGAGACCAATAGATATAAGTTCCTCAAAGGGTTTCCTTAATCTATTATTATCCAAGTCTAGGGTTTACATTGGAGGGTGGGGGCTATTTATAGGCCAACCACATAAACAGGGGTATTTTCGGAACAAATAGCGAAATATAGAGAGGGTTACAAGGCGCTGGGCCGACTTAACACGATCAGGTTCTGTGTCATCCGGTAGTACCGGTCCAGCTCGACCGGTAGTACCGGTCATGCGGTAGTACCGCTTCCTGGCCCGGTAGTACCGCTTGTCGACCTGGGACTTCCGCTGGAGCCTTCTGTTGGTGGCGGTAGCAGGGGGCGGTAGTGCCGTCGTCTGGTAGTACCGGGTCCTGGGCCGGTAGTACCGCCAGTGACAGAGAGCATTTGGCTAGCGATGGGGTCTTCTGTTGGTGGCGGTAGCAGGGGGCGGTAGTGCCGCCAAGCGGTAGTACCGGTCGCCAGGTCTGGTAGTACCGCTGGCGACAGAGAGCGTTTGGTCTCTTCTGCTGGTGCTCCTCCGTCCTATGGGTCCTTCTCTTCGTACCTGATGATGCACAAGGTATGGGTATGAAGTAGCAGGCCATCCAAGGGTGTATCGAAGTCACACAAGGAGAGGAGCGAGTTCACCTTAGCTTGAAGGAGTTTGGCACGGGCGCGAGTCATGGGTCCACTTGGGGAGCTCGTGGGAGTAGATGTAGTAGCGGTCGTAGGACGGGCTGCATCAGCTCCCCCCCCTTGGGAAAGAGTCGTCCTCGACTCTTCAACCTTCGCAACTTCATCTTCTCCATGGTAGGGTGAGAGGTCCTTGACATTGAATGTCGATCTCACAAGATACTTTGATGTTGGGATATCGATGATATAAGCGTTGTTGTTGATCCTCTTGAGCACTTGGAATGGTCCATCACCCCTTGGCTTGAGTTTGGAGTCGCGTTCCTTGGGGAAGCGGTCTTTACTTAAGTGTATCCACACAAGGTCTCCCTCTTCAAAGATCACCTCTTTCTTGTTCTTGTTTAGTCTTGATGCTTGGCGAAGGACTTGTTGCTCGATCGTAGCTCTTGTGTCTTCATGGAGTTTCTTCATTGTGTGGGCGCGCTTGACAACGTCCATATTGGCACGTTCATGAAGTGGTGCTTCGGTGAGCCTCTTTTTTAGCTCGTCAAAAGCCTTTTGTTGTGCTTTTCCCCAAACGAACGTGACATTTTTCTTGGTCAATTCGTTGAGGGGGCAAGCAATGGTAGAAAAGTCTTTCACAAAGCGATGGTAAAAGCCAGCCAACCCATGAAAACTACGAAGTTCACTAACATTTGTAGGGATGGGCCAATCTCGTATGTCCTTTACTTTGGAGACATCAACTTCAATGCCATTAGAAGACACGACAAAACCAAGGAAAATCATCTTGTCTCTTGCAAAAGTGCACTTTGGGAGATTAGCATAAAGCTTTTCATGACGAAGGATTTGAAGGACCTCCTTAACATGAGTAACATGCTCCTCTAGTGACTTGCTATAGACAAGAATGTCATCAAAGTAAACAACTACACTCTTCCCAATGAGATATCTCAAAATATGGTTCATGAGGCGCATGAAGGTAGATGGGGCGTTAGATAAGCCAAAAGGCATAACCAACCATTCATAGAGACCAAGCTTGGCCTTGAAGGCGGTTTTCCACTCATCACCTTCGGCCATGCGAATTTGATGGTAACCACTACGAAGATCAATTTTCGAAAATATAGTGGCTCCACATAACTCATCAAGCATTTCATCAAGACGCGGTATAGGATGTCGATAACGCACGGTGATAGCATTGATTGGACGGCAGTCCATGCATAACCGCAACGTATCATCCGTTTTTGGAACTAGGATCACGGGGACCGCGCTTGGGCTAGTGCTTACTTGGATCAAACCTTCGGAGACGAGTTGGTTGATTTGACGTTCGATCTCCTTCGTCTCTTCCGAGTTTGTGCGATACGCGACGCGGTTTGGGAGTGGGGCACCGGGTATGAGGTCGATGCGGTGCTCGATTCCACGAAGAGGAGGAAGGCCATGAGGAAGCTCTTCGGGAAATACATCTTGGAATTCCTGCAAAATAGCCATCAAAGAAGGAGGAACATTTGTCAAGTCGTTAGTTCCTTGCGCTAGTCCCTTGCATACAAGGACATAGTGTAAGATGGATGGGTTGTTCCGCACTTCTCTCATCTCACTTTTGGTGGCAAGAAGAACACTCTTAGTTTTTCCACTCGAGTTTGGCTTGTAGCTCTCACTCACTATGGTGTGGTTCTCTCGCTCACCACTCTTCTCACAAGGTGTTTTTGTGGATTGCACCCTCGCTAAAGCCTTTGCATTGTCCGCAATTATTTGGCTAGGAGTCATTGGTTGCAACACACAAGTTTTATCAAGCCATTTGAAGGTGTATGTGTTTGAGTGACCATTATGCAAAGCACGCTTGTCATATTGCCACGGCCTTCCGAGCAACATATGGCAAACCGTCATTGGGACCACGTCACATTCCACCGTGTCCTTGTAGTGCCCAATTGAGAACGTCACCGAGACGGTGTGCTTGATCTTGACGGATCCTTGGTCACTTAGCCATTGGATATGGTAGGGGTGTTTATGCGGATGGAGGGTGAGATTGAGTTTCTCACACAATTCCGTACTTGCAAGGTTGTGGCAACTCCCTCCATCGATGACAACTTTGATGGACTTCCCATTGATGTCGGCACGAGTTTGGAAGATGTTCGAGCGTTGGTCTTCATTCTCATTGACTTGGGTAGTCAAGACCCTTGTGACTACAAGCGATGGACTTGCGTCATGCTCACACACAAGAAGTTCTTGGTCCTCTTCCAAATGTTGCCTTGCCATGGCTTCCTTGACCCTTGCATCAAACTCTTCCTCACTCAAGTATTCTTCATCGCCGTTGTCATGAATGAACAAAACTTTCTTGTTCCCACATGCGTTCGACTTGTGCCCTTTGCCTCCACACTTGTAGCATTCACCATTGAATGGTTGATCATCCCTTGTGTGTTTGCCACTTGGGGGCTGTTTTCCTTGAGGGAGTGTTGGCTTGAAGGGAAGCTTGGTGGTACTTGAGGAGCTTACACTTGGTGTTGTTGGAGTAGTGGTTGGTGCTTGCTTGTAGGTGAAGTACGTCTTTGGCTTGTTGTACTTGATGTCCTCTTGCACTTGACGCTCGGCCTTTGATGCGATGTGCACAAGCTCAACCATGTTGTTGTACTTTTGGAACTCGGTGATGCGCTTGATGGAATGGTTCAAGCCATTGAGGAAGCGTGCCATTGTTTGTTCATGTCGCTCTTCAATGTTGGCACGGATCATGTTGAGCTCCATTTGCTTGAAGTACTCTTCCACGGTCTTTGTCCCTTGACTAAGCGTTTGAAGCTTGTTGAAGAGGTCACGCGTGTAGTGTGAAGGAACAAAGCGGGATCTCATATGAGCCTTCATATCTTGCCAAGTTGATATTGGAGGCTCTTCTTTTGCTTCGCGAGCGAGTTGTACTTGTTCCCACCAAAGGTTGGCATACTCATCAAATTCGAGGGATGCCATGGCCATCATCTTCTCATTGCTATAGTTGTGCATGCGGAAGATCTTGTCAACCTTGAGTTCCCACGAGAGATATTCCTCGGGCTCATTGGAACCGGTGAACTTGGGCATGGTGAACTTGAGCTTGCCGAAAGTTTCTTCTCCATTGCGGTTCCGGTTGCGGCGGTTGCCATGATTTGGGCGGTCATCATCATCATCCGAGCTCTCATGTCTTGCTTGGTGATGGTTGCGTTGCTCTTGCGGTTGTTGAGGTGCCGCGTTTGGTGGTGGAACTTGGTTTTGGCGACGAGCTTGGGGAGCTTGCTCGTATTGTTGGCACGTATGAGGATGAGGAGGAGGTTGATGGTCCTCACGACGAGCTTGGGGAGCTTGCTTTTGTTCTTGTCGCGGTTGATGCCGAGGAGCGTTGTCTTGCGCCCTGTGGCGAGAAGGACGTCGAGCCACATGCGCAATGGGCTGCTCTTCTTCTTCTTGATGTGGAGGAGGCTCACCATGACCATCATGTTGTCGACATGGACGATCATGTCGATGATGACGCCTTGGAGGATCTTCGAGTGCTTCACGTCGATGGTGATCTTGTTCGTCCTCTTCAGATGCTTCACTTGGTGTGGAAGGGACATGTCGACGGCGATGGCCTTGGTGGTCCATGTGAGGTTGCTCTTGTTGAATCACAAGTGCCCTTGGTTGTGGCCGGTTTGCTTCGCGTCGTGGAGGTCTTGCAGAGAGGTCACCATCATAGCTTGACGTCGCGGCGTGTCGCGGAGATGGTACCGCTTGAGAAGAGCTCATGGATTGAAGAACGGGTCCATCCCGGTGCCTTGAAGCGTGACGGCGAGGTGCACTTGATTCACTTGAGGAGTGCCGAGATGAGCTTGATTCGTGCGAGCGTGGCCTTGCTAGTCCATCAATGAGGCGTTGAAGCTTCTCATCCGTTGAGGCGAGTGCACGACCAATAGCTTCATTTTGATGACCGAGGTTATGTTGCATGGCATGCATTTGGCCACGGACTTCTTCGAAGCGGTTGTCGATGTTCTTGAATTCCACACGGGCCTCGCTAAATTGTTCATCTTGGTGCCGCTCGAGAGCTTCACAACGGTAGTTGAATTCTCCTCGGACCTTCCAATGGTCCCATCTTGTCATAAATTGTGTGTCGTCCTCCGGAGGTGGTGGTGGTTGGGATGGCTCTCCATGCCTGTCCATGATGAAAAGCCAACAAGGGTTGTATATGGAGAGAAAGGGTGCGGAGAGTTAGCCTTTTACCTCACCTTGGAGATTATATCAAACCAATTGCCACACAAATGAGCGAACAGCGTGCAAAGTGAAATGGGCAAGAAACTCACACACAAATATGCTACCACTCTCAAAAGCTTTTGGTGGAAGGTTAGGATTGTGGAAAACCAAACGAAACGATCCAAGCAAAAGTTTATTGTCCTACATGGTAAAGAACCAAATATCAAAAGCAAAAAGGATACGATCTACAAAAACACGGAAAACACACACGTGGAGAAAAATGGGGTTAGCACGACTATGAAAATGAGCACAAAAGGTCCTAACGAAGACTACGCTCGGTTGTCGTGCCAACTCAAGGAGAGACCACAACTCGTTTGCCAAAAGAGGATAAGCAATAGATTTGTGCACTTGCCTTGGTGCGCTCTTTTTTCTCTCTTTCTTGGCTTACAAGCTTGGTATTCTCTTTGTATTGGGAGACTATGTATCTTTTTTCTTTTTTTCTTTTTTTTGATTCTTTTTTCCTTTTTCTTTCTCTTTCTATGCTATTATGTTAGCTTTTGTATTTGGCCTCACACTCTCACTTTCCGAAGGCAAGTGCACAATGCTTAGACAAACACAAAATGAGTTGCTCTCATAGGATAGATACACACAAAGGAAGATATGGGGTTGTCAAAGTGGTGCAAGTTATACCTTTGGTATTGTTGACGACTTTCAACCGTTGGTGGGGATGATGTTCGAGTGTCGCGGTGTCGATGAGTGCGGGTGACTTTGATGCGGAAGCTTGTGTTAAGATGGCGACAAACACGCGAAACACGAACAAGCTAAAGGAGGAAAGTCAGCAAACGAAAATGAGGCGTCAAGAGGAAGGGAAAAGTTTCTGTTGCTGGCGGTAGTACTGCTTGGTATGGCCGGTTGTACCGCCTGCTCGACCGGTAGTACCGCTGGTCACAGAACAAGAATGAAAACGAGATCCACTTGACACAAACCTCAAATTCGTGGGAAAATGACCGAAAGGCTGGGCTAGGAACAACAGGGGCTATAGATCGACTCCAAAAGCAACAGAGCTATGGACCAAAACCATGAAAAACTCACCAAATCCAGAGATCGATCCGAAGGCAAATTGGGGCTCTTTTTGGTGGGATTTTCGATTTTAAGGGGGATAAAGAAAAATTGGGGGGGGGGAATTCGTGATCAACCTTGCTCTTGATACCAAGATGTTATGGGGTAACCCCTTGGGGTGGCCCGATCTTTCACGAATCTCCGCGGGAATCGAGGGTAAAGCGGTGGAAGGGGGAAAGGGGATGGAATCCACGAACACACGCCACGAAGAACCCGACGAACTCACGCACACAAAACACGATACACGCCGATAACTCACGCCGGTGGCAACCGGTCCAACATAATCTCTAGGATCGGTGTTGGGCAAAGCTCGCTCTCCACGCCAACAACGGGGGACGAGGTGCTTGGTGAGATCTTGACGACTTGGGGGCGAGAAACCGAGAACCCAAGGCCTTGTACAACTTGAACACACTAGGCAAGATCCAAGAGGGGGGTGGATAATCCGGTGCTCCTTGGTAGGAGCATGAGACCAATAGATATAAGTTCCTCAAAGGGTTTCCTTAATCTATTATTATCCAAGTCTAGGGTTTACATTGGAGGGTGGGGGCTATTTATAGGCCAACCACATAAATAGGGGTTGACTTAACACGATCAGGTTCTGTGTCGTCCGGTAGTACCGGTCCAGCTCGACCGGTAGTACCGGTCATGCGGTAGTACCGCTTCCTGGCCCGGTAGTACCGCTTGTCGACCTGGGACTTCTGCTGGAGCCTTCTGTTGGTGGCGGTAGCAGGGGCGGTAGTGCCGTCGTCCGGTAGTACCGGGTCCTGGGCCGGTAGTACCGCCAGTGACAGAGAGCATTTGGCTAGCGCTGGGGTCTTCTATTGGTAGCGGTAGCAGGGGCGGTAGTGCCGCCAAGCGGTAGTACCGGTCGCCAGGTCCGGTAGTACCGCTGGCGACAGAGAGCGTTTGGTCTCTTCTGCTGGTGCTCCTCCGTCCTGTGGGTCCTTCTCTTCGTACCTGATGATGCACAAGGTATGGGTATGAAGTAGCAGGCCATCCAAGGCTGTATTGAAGTTACACAAGGAGAGGAGCGAGTTCACCTTAGCTTGAAGGAGTTTGGCTCGGGCGTGAGTCATGGGTCCACTTGGGGAGCTCGTGGGAGTAGATGTAGTAGCAGTCGTAGGACGGGCTGCATCAAATACAGAAACATTAATACATGTGTGTTTAATAAACAAACAGAAAGTTCCTAGTTATGCCTCTCTCATAAACTAGCTCGTTGATTAACAAGATGATCAAGGTTTCCTGATCATGGACATTGGATGTTGTTAATAACGGGATCACAACATTAGTGTAATGGTGTGATGAACATTCATCCGAAGTATAGCATTACGATCAAAGTCATTGAGTTTATATTGCTATAACAACTTACGAAGTGATCCTAATCCTTAGACCATGAGATCATGTCAATCACTAACACTGGAAGAGTTTCTTGATAACATCAAACGTCACACCATAACGGGGTGATTATAAAGATGGATTCAGAACTAATAAAGTGTTATGTTGAGGCTCATGGATCGAGAGTGGAATTTGTTCATCCTGATGACGGATAGATATACTCTGGGCCCTCTCGGTGATATCACATTGATTAGCTTGCAAGCAAGTGATTTGATCACTAGAATGTTATATCACGGGAACGAGAAAAGAGTGCATGTCAGTAACGAGATCAAACTAGGTATGGAGATACCGATGATCGAATCTCGGACATGTAATATATCGTGAAACAAAGGGATTAAGATACTAGCGTAAAAGGTTCTGACGATCACAAGAAAGTCATCGTTGAATGTGTGGGAGTCAGTATGGGTCTCCAGATCCCGCTTCTGATTATTGATCCGAGAGGGGTCTCGATCATGTCCGCATTATTCACGAACCATAGGGTGACAAACATAAGAGACACCGACATCCAATTGGATCAAAAGTTTCATGCCGAAAGAATGAACAAGCGCAGGAATTTATTTCACTAGATACCGAAACAGGTTTTCGGGTGAAATTGCATAAAGTGGTTATGCATGTGAAATAGAATTCTAGAAAGGGGTTATTTGTGAATGTTTGTCATTAAAGTAATTGACAAAATTCTGAATAAAATAAAAGAGTTTTATTTAATGAGAGTCTACATTAAATTTGGTGGAAATTTAATGGGAATTTGAGTGGATTTTTGAGTGGAGAAAATTGAAGGGCCATTTTGTGAGTGGAGTCTCCACCCACATGAATGAAGGAGGGGAGGGGGCAGCCCCCATGGCCGGCAGCCACCCCCTTGGATGCCCCCCTCCTCCTATAAAAGGATCCCCTCCTCTCACTTGTCTCTCACACCTCCTCGTGAAGGATCTCTCTCCCCCTCTAGAATTTATCCCCCATGGTCTCGGACTAGCGAGATACATGTTCCCAGTGGCTATTCGGCAAGAAAGAGTTGTGCTTCCGCTGCATCGCTGGAGCGAGGAGGCGGAGGTTGCTCGGTGCCTCGAACGTGTGTGCGAGCAAGGATGCGCTGCTGATTTGCGGCGCTAGGACTTCCTCTCGATCTTGAGATCGGCAAGAGATCGTCTACATCAACCACGAGTTGAACTTGTTAAGCTTTGTCGGTCTTCAAGGGTATGTTCTCTACGGATATACATCCGCCCGTTGTTTGTATCTAATAGATAGATCTTGGTACATAGTTCACATCATAGGAATTTTTTTGTTTTCTATGCTGCGAACCCTACACCTGTACCTTGTTGGTCGCTTTGGTAGCTTGAAATGACACATTGCTATGCGGATTAGTGAGTGCCGTCATAGAAATTTGTGCTGCTTTGGCCAATGCTGCCACTTCCAACATTTGATGCTTTTCCTGCGCTATGACCAGTGACTCGGCCAACAAAGATCCGGCTGAGGCACATGCAATGGACCTTTTGTAATCCCCCTCAACTGTGATCACCCCACATGGGCCTGGCAGGTTCATCTTCAAGTAAGCAATGTGAGGAGTAGCCATAAACTTTGCCATAGTCGGCCTGCCGAGTAAGGCATGATACGAGCTGACCAAATCAACCACCTCGAACTCTATGGCTTTAGTGCGACAATTCTCTCTGTTGCCGAATAAGACGTCGACCCAGATCTTGCCAATTGGCTCACAGGACAATCCCGGCATAATGCCATGGAAAGTTGTCTTAGTTGGCTCCAGCATGTTCATGTTAATGCCTAACTTGAGCATGGTATCCTTGTACATTATGTTAATGCTACTGCCATCATCTATCAGTACCTTGGAAAACTTCACATTGATATCAGGGCCCATGAACGTTGGATCTAATACTAGAGCATATCCTCCCGGGGTTGGCATGATCTTGGGGTGATCCTTTATTCTCCAAGTTATTTATTGCTCAGACCAATGCATGGACTAAGGAATTGACGGCATTGTGGCATTCACCTCCATCATCTGGCGCTGCTGACTCTTCTTGTCATTCGGCTCTCTGACGAAGACGACATAGCTCTGGTGATGTTCTCTATACTCATTTCTAGTTTCGTGGCAGACATGAGCGTCGTCACCTCTTGGATTGTGCACCTGGTGCACAGTTTCTCTTCTCTCTTGATTATGATACCTTGGATGCCTGTTTTCATATCTATTATCTGCTCCCACATCCTTAGCATTTCCTCCTGTGAGTGGTGGAGGGGGAGGTGGTGGTAGCTGCTTACATCAGATATTACGAAAAGACACATGCAATAGGCAAGGGCAGACAAACTCACCAATCAAGGGACGGGAGAGATCCGTGATGAAGCTCTGAAGAGAAGTATAGTCGTCTTGAAGCCCAACAACAAGGGCGTCAGACACTTTACGCTCTTCCGCGGCGGCCGTAACGGTGGCCTTGGCTCGACCATCTGCCGAACTCGCCTCCTCCTTCGCCTCCCTCAGCTCGCGCTCAAGCTCGGCGATCCGCTTCTCAGTCGAGCTCAACGCCGATTGAGCCATTGCCAATTCACCCGCGGGGACAAGTCCCTGGCGAGCCTCCTCCGCCTTCGCGGCAACTGCCTGAAGCCCCTTATTCGCCTATTGGACGGTGGCCAGTTCCTTCTCCGCGCGGTGTTTCGCTGCCAATCGGTCAGCCGACTCACGTTGCAGACCCTGCACACAATTCAAACAGTTAACCAAAGCGAAAATCCTAAGTGCCCACCCGCTGAAATTCAGCGAATGCGCACTCGGGGACTGGCAATCAAGAAATCCTAAGTGCCCACCCGCTGAAATTCAGCAAGTGCGCACTCGGGGATTGGCGATCAACAAATCCTAAGTGCCCACCCGCTGAAATTCAGCGAGTGCGCACTCGGGGACTGGACGCGAAAAATAACAAGACACTAAAAGAATCAGACCGCTGCAACTCACCGGCCTGATCCTCGGGGACTGGACATACCTGGATGGTTGCGCCAAGCATGCCATGAAGTTGTATCGCATCCACGGACGCGAGGAGAGCCGGCGTGTGCCCACGACGCTGCTCGACCTCCGCGTCGGCAACCCCAGGTGCACGGCTCGAGGGCGAGGTCCCACTCGCTGTAGCCGATCTGGCCATGAAGCGCGGGAACGTGGCGATGGAGGCACCAACACCAAAGGAGACCGGCTCGGTCACCCTAGGCGAGGGAGCACCCTCCTTTGTGGGTACGGCCGCCTCCATTGCGGGTTCATTCGGCGCGACCGCCGTGTCGTCAGAGATCGTGACGACATCGTCGCCCTTGGCCTTCTTGGCGCCATCCGCAGGGACGACGACTTCGTCCGCCTTCCCCTTGCGGGAAGGGTCCTCCTCGCTGACGACGGGTGGCACCTTAGACACGGTCGGGTGGCCTATCTTCTTCGCTCCTGTCCTGTAAATCGATCGTGTGAGCGAGATAATTCAAGCTGCTATGAAAGACAAAGGTAGGTGAGCGAACTCACTTGGCGACCGGAATGAAGCGTAGCCCCGTGCGAATGTCGGCCGGCTTCTCCAGTTCAGGGCCCAGTCGGCGGCTAAGACCCATCTCCAGGACGTCGTGTGCCCAAGACACAGACGGCTTCTTCGTCGTCGAGGCTGCAACGGGAGCTTCTGGGACATCTTCGGGTTCGGGGTCTTCCCTGCAAGGTGAAGCCGCCGCGGCCGGAGCGGCCCCTAGTCCAGAGACTGGTGCGAATGGCGGAGGCATCGAGGCCAGTGGCACCTCGATGGTGGTTGTGTCCAGCGCGGCTGCCGTCGCCGGCGCCTCGTCCTTGGCCGGGCTGGGGGCGTCGGAGCTGCTCGCCGAATGCGGTGGCGAGGCCGGCCTCATCGGCTGCGTCTTCTTCTTCGGAGGAGCATTCGCCTCCTTCTCCTTCTTCTTCTTCTTCTTCTTCGACGGAGTAGCCTGGCGGCGCGAGGTGGTCTCCGGAAGTTCGTCATCATCATCATGACGCTCGAGGCTTTTACTCGCCTCAAGCTCACGCTGATGCTGCCCGCGGGTCTTGCGGACGAGCGGGGCGACCTCCTCCTCGGACTCGTCGTCGCCGTTGCTCTCGTCGCTCCCGGTGTCGCCCTTGGCAGGAGGCGACTCGCCCATGTCCTGGACGGACGATCTCGAATTCTCGTCATCTGAAGGCGGGAGCCATCCTTCCACCACTTGGAATAGCTGCAATGAACACAAAATGGAATTAGAACGACCGCGACTGCAAAAACTGCGACTGCGAATGATGCGAGGTGACTTACTGTTGGGGCTGGATGCTTTGCGGTGTAGGGGGCGACCCCAGCCTTTGCGTCCAGGTACACCGCCTGGGTGATCTTCTTCAGTGCTGGGGTGTAGTCCTCGAGCTTCCATTCGGCGAGGCAGGACTTCGTCGAGTCCTCCCGGCCCGTGTATTGGTACATGTAGTGGTCGCGCCGAGCCAGAGGGACGAGCCGCCGCCCGAGCCAGCAGTTGTATAAGTTGATCGTCTGGAGGCCCTTCTTCTTCAGACCGCGGATGGTTTGAAGCATTTCGTCCACGACCATCCGTTGGTCGCTGGGGAGCTTGCCGACTTGAAGTCGGCGCGGTTCGGACCGGTTGGCGGAGTACCGTGGGATCGCCGTCTCGCCCTCCGGGGTCGCCTCGGCAACGTAGAACCAAGACTTCTTCCAGTCGCTCGCCGCCTTGGCGGCCAGCATCAAGTCAAAGAACGAAGCCTTTGACTTCAGCTGGAATATTAGGCCGCCCGTGGCAAGCATTGGGCCGCCCGCTTCCTCGCGACTAATCCGTCCATGGAACAGATCTTGCCATAGAGGGAAGTAGGGCCGGCATCCCAAGTAGCTCTCGCAGAACGCCACGAAGATGGCGAGCTGCTCGATGCTGTGTGGACCTAGGTCCGACGGTTGGATCCCGTAGTAGGCGCAGAAGCGCCGGAAGAACAGGGACGTGGGGAATCCTAGCCCCCGTTCTAGGTGGCTGGTGAAGCAGATGAATTCCCCCTCTCGCGGGTTCGGGGTCACCTCTCCGGCTGCGGGAATGCGCCAACAGCCGGCGCGCAGGATCCCGGCCTCCTCAAAGGAAGCCAGTTGCGCCCTCGTACACTTAGATCTACCCCAAGGTTCGGTGGAGAGGGCCATGGCGGAAGGATTTGTGGGGGGGCGGAGGATTTCGGGTCGGTTGGATCGCGATGCGAAGGAAGGCGATAGTGCATGCAATCGGAGGAAATGGCGAGAAGATGGTTCTCTGATCGCCTGCCATTCCCCTTATATAGCGGTTGTTACCCGCCAAATCAGGGAGCCGTTACAACGCGGTGATTACGCCAAAAGTTACCATTGGATTACCCCCAACGGCTAGTTTGACCACGTTTAACGGTCCAACTTCAGCCACTCGGCTCGCCGACCTGATCACTATGACAGTGTTTCGCCGACTCGACTCGCCAAAGCTGCGATCAGGATGGCTAGTTTTCTCCTTTATACAGGAGCCCGCCGACGATTCGACTGGATGTCCACTCTCAAGCCGTATACTCCGACTGCCAGCAGCCACCTACGCCTAATCGACGATGGCCTCGGGTACTACTGATGGGGATGTGCCTACCGGGGTATACCAAGCAGGACGTTTCCGACTGGCCTAGGAACTGGCGAGTGGGCCTGCAAGACGGCGACTGGATCAAGGCCCGGCATGAATCCAAGCGACTGGAAGTTGAAGGCCCAGGCGAGTAGATAGGCCCAGTCGGATTAGGTTAAACGAGTACCGAAGCCTTAACTAATTCAGTTGAGATATGTAAACCCTAGGGGAGGTGAGCCTATATAAACCTCCCTGCGGGGCGTGTAGAGATACGTTCCATCATACACCCAAGCGACTCGCCGCCTAGTCGCCGAGCTCGCCCATTGTACCACCATCATAATACAATCTAGCAGGAGTAGGTCTTTACCCTCCGGGGGGGCGAACCTGGGTAAAACCCTGTGTCTCCGCCCTCATCTCGCACCGCAGATGGCTGGCCGCCCTTGCCCCTCGTTCTACTACTCGCTGCCGATTGCAGCATCTGCCGTGACCATTCCCACGACACTCCCCGTAAGCCCGTCCTCCCCTCTCTCTCCCGATGATGCTCCCATACTCACGACCCTCGTGTGCACCTAACAGTGCCTCTACTTTGTCTTAGCGTGGGCCTAAATGTCGCCAGCAACGACAACCCGAGAGCACCGCCGCCCGCAGCAACTCCGGTGAGAGATTCCCATCGTCCCCGTGCGCCCCCTGCCCAACTACGAGCACCTTGAGCATCATAGCGTCACTGCAATCACGGTGAGCCTCTCCTCCTCTTCTCTCGCTTCCTAGAACGGCCGGACCACCTCGGACAGAGCGTGCGCCGCCGCCAGCCGCCGCCAGCGCCGCTCGCTTTGGGTCAATGCGCTGTGGTCCGTCGGATCTAGATCCAAAAGATCAGATTAGATCATAAGCGAAAGGGTACGCGTCCATCTGCGCCGTGCGATTTAAGTGAAATCCTGTGGTACAGAGAGGCTGGTCCGCACGAAGCGGTACTGTCCAGTTAGATTGCGCCACGTGGCCAGTCTGTTTGAATAAAAACCAGAAAATGTTCTAATAGAATTGCAAACTTGTAAAATTCATAACTTTAGTTCTACACGTCCAAATTTTGCAAATTTTATATCAATGGAATCAGCAAGACAAATCCTACCCAACCATGCACTTTGTTTAATGTTTTGCTTCTAGAAAATTGGTTGAAATTGCAGAAACATGTGTAGGCATAATTTGAATATAAAAATTGTTCTAGAAATATTTTTAAGATGAAACATTTGCTAATTGGTTTGTTTTGAACCTACTGACCCTAGGAACCAACTTATGGATTTAAAAATGTATTATGTGAAGTTAAGGAATAAATATTGGAGTTAGAGCATTTCTAGTCAAATAAAAATATTTTTTATAGTTTAGAAATGATTTTTGAGTAAAACCTTTGGAAAATGTTTTGATTCAAACCTTCTGACCCTAAACACCAAGTTTTGAGAATTAAAATATATTTGATGAACCATATAAAGTTATTACCTTGCTAAAAGATATTTTCAACTACATAAAATACCACCTTAGCATAATATTTGGTTTATGAGATGAAACCTTTTGCAAATGGTTTTACCACTTTAGTAAATGACCACTTTGAACTTTATAATGTTTAGAGCCTAGTAGAAACCACCTTTCCAAATAAAACTATCTTTTGCATGCTTGCATGCATGACCTTGTTTTTGTTATTTTATGTGTGAGAAATGGTTTGAATGCTAGTTGAATTTGTGTTTGCTTGATTGAATTGTAGTGAAGTTAGAAGAGTGTGATATTTGCAAGATCAAGAAGTGAACCAACATTCTCTACTAAAAGGCAAGTGACACTATCATCCAAGTCCTACTATTTTCATTACACTTAGTGGATTTTGTAACATGCATGATAAGGATTACTATATTTTATGCTATGCTAAATCCTAATAGGATACCCTTATATCCCCCTTAGTGGAAACATTGTAGTTGTAGTAAGCTTAGCCCTGCTATATATTTGGGATGGGATACATGATATGATTATATGAAGTGTGGAAAAGATATATGTTTTATATAATAAAACAAGTACTCAATGAACCACCTGGGTGGACAAGGATACTCAAGATTGGACAAGGTGTCAACAAAAGGAACCATGTTTATATGGCTATCTCTTTTTGTATGTACACTAGAAGAAAACCACCCAGGGACTTAGAGATTGAACATGTTTCTCGTACAGTGGCTTCCGTGTACAGCCACATGCTAAATGGGCTCTGGCTTAGTCAACTACATAGTGGAAGACCCATGCATTGGCATCTTCAGGTTAACTAGAATTGTGTAAGGGAAATTTTATCCCTACATTGGTGCCTGGTTGACAAGCTAGGATTGTGTACTGGGAGGACTTCTATGGAAAGAATTTGTCACATTCTCGATCTGCCAGTACTCCATTTTGGTGAGTACTTATCCAGCGGCCACTAGTGGCATCAAGACGAGTTTGTGTCATGTGGGTAAAGTGTACAACTTCTGCAGAAGATCAAATTCTAAGTACTTAGCCGTGTCCCCGGTTATGGACAATTCTAAGCAACTAAGGCCTGAAGCTATGGAAGATCTCGACATTCCAATTTCTCAAAGTAAAACTTGATGGTGACAACAAGGGATTTGAAGCACTTGGAGTTTTCCAAGAAGTTCAGAAAGATTTGACAAAAGATCAAAAACTATTTTGAAAAGATAGGATAAAACTATATTGCTTTCTGTGAAAGAGCCTAAACCCTACTTAGCCAAATATGCATGTAAATGATAGGATCCACTTAATTCTACATAGTAGTGAAACTTGCCAATACAATTCAAATGTATTGACCCTTGTGGCTGCAACTTATTATGTTGCAGGTTTGTATGATGTTAGTGAAGTTTGTTGAATAGGATTACAAGTCTACAACCAACATGACTGCCTGTGGCACTTTGAAGATGAAGGACTCCATGCTTTATAGATATTCTGCTGCAATGTAATGAGATAGCCAAATGAGATATGTAAGATGTAATGAATTATTTTATTCCTGGTTATAAAGTTGTATTATGACCTTTGTTTCTTGATATTACATCTTAACTGTGGATGCTAGCTATTGATCTAGGGACTAGCATTGTAAACACAGGGATCTCTACCTTATCAAAGGTTGGGAACCTTACACAAACAATTGGGATTGCTTAGTGTGCCTTGAAGAAATTATGCATTGTTTTAGAATACAAAAGCATAGTATTGTGGTATTCTCCTTTGATGTTTTGCTTGGGTTGACTTAGCACATGCTCACACCATGTTATGACTATGACAAGTCACCATTAGCCTCTATGATCATTTAGTCCTTGACTTGTAGTACCACTCTTTGCTTTGATTAGTATGCTTTGTTGCATTGCATGATTATGGCCATTATTGCTCTCTTAGTTGGTTGCTCCCAGTCTTTTGCTAGCCTCCACTTGTATGAGTAAGCTCTACTCATGCTTCCAACTCCCAAGAAACCAAGTTATTCCAAAGTGTCCACTATAAACTCCTATGCATGGTGTGTTACACCATTCCAAGTATATTCTTGTTTTCAACTATCTTCCAATTAAAAATTATTTTGTTATGTGAAAACTTAGTGATTAAAGCCCTCACGAACTTGATGGCACACTTTATTCTTTGTCCCTAATAAACTTGAACCATTGTGACAACTTTGTTGTATATGCTTGCACTTATAAGTTGGAATTAGCAGAACCGTGCTATCACGGGGAACGTTTTTCAACATTGCACTTGTACCTTGTTGTACTCAGTTGATATCATGTTATTTTGTCTATGGATGTCACCGGTGTGAAATAAAGAGGGAACTTGTAAGTCCATGGAGTTTGTATCCTGTGTTAGAGAAACGCCTGGGCCGCTAGCCTAAGCCATGCCTAATCATGGTGGAAACTTGTAGCATCACCATTGTGACATCTATGAAGCATTCTTCTTATAAAAAATAGACACATTGAGAAAAGAGTAAAGAGAGAAAAAGCACCATATTACCATGGTACATAAGAGGAATTGTTGAGATGCTCATTGTCTGCTTGCCTTGTCATTTTGGTTATGAGAAAGCTCATGTACCATGTGCAAGGGGTACCCCGTTGGCGGTTCTCAATGATATGCAAATACTTACAGTGACAAGAACTTACCTGGACCCAAAGTTGAGTATGCATGAGGTGTGGCCCTCGTATTCAAGGGGCATGAGATTGCCATCCTATACTTCATCAAGCATATACTCCAGCTTTGCCACTTTAACCTTAACCACTTCAAGATGCTTATGATAGGGGCAATGAGGGCTGAAAGCTAACAAGTACCATAATTTTTGGAAGCTCTTTTTGAAACTTGTAATCACTACTTCCTTTATAAAAAGGCCTTTCTTCCACCATTATTTGAGTCTCCACCTTCTACCTTTAGGCACCATTAAGAGAGCATAGTTGTCATTCTGTGTGCAGTGTTCCAAAGCTTATTAATTGATACATATTGTGCTATTACTTGCTCTTGTGCTACTTGTTTCTAGTCACCTTGTGAACTTTGCAGGTGTCCTATGCATTATATTTCTACTCTATGAGGGACAAGATGATTGCCACTATGCCATGTTTTCTGTATGTGAAACAAACAAATGTTTTTCAATGCATGTGTCAACACCCGGATTTTTAATCCCAGATGCCTATTATGCCATACATCGCAATCCCGGGATTACCATTTTTGCGAGACATAACATAATTGGATACCACTGTACATCATCCATTACAAACCATACATAAGGTCTTACACAAATAAGGATCTCATGATCTAGTTCTTAATACAACTTCAAGCAGCGGAATACGTAATAATAACGGTAGCGTAGGCGAAGCACCATCTTCGGGGTCACAGGCAATGCTGACGATGGGATATGATCCTAGTTGTCGTAACCTTCCTGGGGTCCATCCTCCAGGTACTCCTCTTTATAGTCTGGCCACGGGAATAGCCAGGGACAAATCCATGAGTACTCTTTAAGTACTCGCAAACTAATACTAAAAAGTAAAGGGGTTTTTTGTAATAGGATACTAAGCTCTAGGGTTGTTTTGCAAAAGCCAGATTTACCTCTACTAAGTTCAGAAGCAAGAAAGCTAGTTGAAGTTTATAACACCTAAGTGGGAACTTGTATCTCATATCACAACTCTGTTGTGGTCAAGTCAAAGTCTCAATTCATTTCACAAGTCATTTTGAAAACATCTGATAGGGGAACAGTATGGCCACTCCAACTGTCCATAACCGCGGACGCGGCTATTCGAATAGTTTGACACTATGCAGAGATTGTACACTTTCACCACAACATTCGATACATCCGTCGAGAACAAATCCTGAATTCACCATACTCAGTATGCGGATAATCAATCCTAACCTTTCAATTACACGCCCTAGTATAAGCAACTCTCCTGTGAGTTTGGCCTCCCAACCATGACCAACTGTCATCTTGGGTACTACACAGGTGGACAATCTTCACAAGGTAGCCTCAGCTCAGACCTTGGCCGTGAGGGAACCAATACTAAGGTATATAAGTTTCCAGTCAAGCCCTACACAATCTTCGGGTATTGTGGTTATACGGTAAAATTGGAATGGTATCGCATCCAGACAACCATCAGTTTTATAAAGGGGTAAGACTCATGCCTCGACATTTTCATTACCAAAATCATCTGGTGTTCGGAAACACATGTCAAAACATCTCAGTAGAATGATCCATCATTCTAAGGTTTTCATAACCATTTTCCACCAAGTATTCCCATCTAAAGTTGATCAAGTTTTATGCTTATCACTAGCATCTAGAAGTGGGGGTGAGTACTAGTGAGGGGTGGTAAACAAGTGGAGTTTTACTAAGTTCAATCTCATGCCTTAGGAGGACATCAAGATTATCTAGCTTAGGCCAAATTTTATGCTCTTTATGCAACCTTCAATTATCTTTCTAGTATCTACAAGTTACTTCAGTAAACTCTAAGTAAAAGCTTTAATAAAGAACTTAAAGTATAAAGCTTGTAAGTAAAAACTAGGATTGGTTTATCAAGTGGTTATGATCATATATGCTTAAGGCATATAGTTAGCATGGTAACCAGCAAGTATTGGCTTGCATCAATATCAGTATAAGCTTTCTAAATTGCAAGTGTTAGCTTGCACATTCAACTAGTAGTATTAGGATTGCCTTGCAGAGCAGTGGTTGAAGTTCTCCTCGGCTTCTTCTTCGTAGTATCCCCCTTCTTCCTCGTATCCTTGGTAGGTACTAGCGTCTATAAATAAATACGGGGTACACAATCACCAAACAATACTTAACTAATTTCAATCCTCACACAAAAGGGTCCTATAGATGATCTAGCATCATCACTAACATCACAAGATTAAAGCTTGGTTTAATTCCTTTTATTTTTAGAAAAGTAATTTCTACTCATTGAAAAACTACTTAAGATTTAATATTCTCCAAACCAAACATGGGATCATGTTGACACATGTCATCACCACATATTTTAGTCCATGGGAATGTGATTTAAAGTGGTGTCACAATTTAATAAGGTTTAACCTTTTATTTTAATTAAATAAAGTGACTAGAAATGCCTATGTGGCATTCTTTTATTTTTTGAACATTATTTCTGTAAGTAAACCTATATATTTTTATATATTCTGAAAGGTATGGTTAAATGTGATTTTTGAGAGTTGGAATCAACTCAAAATCTATCATGGTTTAAATTTGAAAAATGTTTGAATGTAGAAAGGCTTGTGCCTTGTTATTTTTGCCAAGGATGATCTACAGATCCAAATGACTTGAATCCAACGGGCTTGGATTCAGCATTGCAAGACCTTTCTAACAAAATTAGTTTCATTCAATTTGGTTCACCGAATCGAGTTGGGTTGATTTTTGAAACTAGGTACAGAACTGTGTTTGAAATAAAATGTAAAAGGTTAAATTCAAATGACTGGGCTGCGCGGGAAGTGATACTGGGCCGGCCTGCTAAGCACAGCGCTTACGCGGGCTGGTTAAGTCGTTGTCCCCACGCGTCAGTGAGACAGGGGGTGCGAAGCGGTACGGGGCAATGTGAGTCGTGGGATCTGGTTCTAATCTAACGGCCCTGGTTCATCGTCCACGTCGGGCAGCGCCGGCGAGACAGAAACCTAACGCGGCAGGTGGGGGTCGTCGGGGGCTCACCGGGGCTCAGGCGAGGGTCGGCGAGGCGGGCGAACGACGAAGTCGACGACGGTGAACCTCCTGGTACCGGCAGCTTCTCCTAGGGCGGCTACAATCGCTGGCCCCCTTCTTCTCCAGCAGCGGCGGGCTCCGGTGAAATTCCAACAAAGCGCTGCTCGCCTTGCTTCGGGACTGAGGTGGGGTGGTTCTGGGTGAGAGGGGAGTGAGGTGGTGTGCTCAATTCGGCTGGGGGTGGCCTCTATTTATAGTGGCGAGAGGGAACCGACGGGCGCAAGCTGAGCTCGTCGTGGTTGACGGCATAGAAGGCTACCGGCGTGGGCGACGGTAGGGGGAGGTACGGTGCTCCCTGGCGAAGCTCAACGACATGGTGGCGAGGCGTGGGGTGGTGTGGTTTGGTCGGAACGCGGCGGTGCTCTGCGCGTGCCCGACGGAAGTTTTTATGGTGCACAGCGTGCGTGGTCCGCGCGGCGGCGAACGAGCGTGTCTGGGGGGTTGCTGGGACGGTGGTGATCACGTATGCACGCGGCGAGGGCGGCGCGCGGTCTGTGGGAGGTGGTCGAGCGTGGCGCACGGGGCGCGTTCTCGGCATGGTTGCTGGCGAGCTTGGCATGGTCTGTGCGTGTGGTCCAGGGGTTGGCAACACTCGCGGCTGGGACAGGGAGTGGCGGTGGATGGTGGGCTGCCTCCTAAACAAGGTTGGCACGGCTAAATCTTCTCCTAGCTTGCTGTCCACACTGGGGTGACATGGTGAGCTTCGGCTGTTCACCATGGATGGCATTGCCAAGCTTACAGTGGGGTTAGATGTTTGCAAATGAGCTAGATGATCTACTAAAGCCTAGTTGCAACCAGAGAGGGAACAAGTTAGGCTCAAATCACTGCTCCAAATAGTGTTTAGATTTTGGTTGATTTGTATCTGCAAGGTGTTTGATGAAATGGCCGCAAGAACTCAAGTTTTGAATTTTGAAAAGATTTTTGGTGGGTGTGCTAGGTTGGTGCTGGTGAGTCTGCAGATGCTTGGGTTTTGAAAGTTGAGCTTGTTTGAGTGGTTTTTGAAAAAGTGGGATCTTCCCATATGATAAAGATTCAATTTTGAGCTGTCCTTTAAACTATGCATTTGAATGTTTCTGGATGATCACAAAGTGGGCCTTGATACTTTGTTAGGAGTACTATCAATGGGTGCAAAGATCCAAACAAGTTTCTGTTAAGTTCTGAAAGTTTGGGACAGCCAAAGTAGGCATGGGAGTTAAATTGGTCAAAATGACCATTCACTCATTTTAGTTTGTTTTGATTTATTTGTCTTTGGGAAAAGTTTGGGAATTGTTTATATGATGTTTATTTCACCTAAGAATCCATTTAAAAGCAAAGAAACACTTAAACAAGGAAATTCAAAAGAATTCAAAATGGGATGCATACACACATGAATGCTTTCTCATTTTATTTTAGAAAGTTTTTGTTAACACTAAATTTGATGATTAGAGTTTGATGATTCTTGTTTAGTATTTTTGGGATGTTACAGCATGTTATTTATGATCTTTGTTTGTAGCTTGACATGTTACTATGTCCTATAGTTAGAACTCCATCTTTCATGCACATGTTTAGAGTTCTTTTGTCACATCCCAAAATTTTCCAAATTTTGAAATGTGAAAAATAAATAAATAATAATAATAATTGTTGAAAATTAGGGTGAAAAGAAACTTTTTGTTTCAAAACGGAAACATCAAAACCCTTCTTGAACAAAATTTGAATAAAAGGGAATCCAACAAAATTGCAATCAAGTGAAATGCATTCATCAATGAATGTATCTTGAAATTTAAACACTTGAGAAAATAAACCAAAACCCTAAAACCCTAATGAAAGAAATCATTTCCAAGATATCTCTAAGACTATGGATTTGATCCATATAAAAATTCAGAAACAAACATTTATAAATGATCAAAATGATAAACCAAAAATATCATAAAAACATAGAAATTGGTTTCATTTAATTTGGAGCCAGGGATAAAAACTAATGAATTTAATAAGTTAAAGAGAAGTAATTTCCAAAGCTAATAAAGCTCCTATCTAAAATCCATACCAAATTATGAGAAAAATAATCCTAAAAGGATTTTAAAAGATAAACAAATATTAAATAAAATTATACAAATAGGAATCACCAATTTTGGATCTATAAATAAAAATATATGGATTTTATAAGGCAAAGGAAGAAAATAAATAAATAAGGAATATTTAAAATCCAAATTAAATCTTGGCCAAATCCATAAAAATGGAAGATATTAAATAATAAAAATAAATAAAATATTATTTAAATAAAACTATATGGGCTTTGCACCATATTCAGTTTTATTTAAATAAAGATAAATTGCCTAAATAAATAATAAAACCCAAGAAAATTATTTGGAAGACAAATTGGAACTTGAATTAAATCCACAAGCAAATGAAATAAAGATAATCCAAATAAAATAAAGGAATAAACATTATTTAAATAAGAACTCTTATATGGACTTAAACCATATTGGTTTTGAATAAAGACAAATTCCTGATGTAAATGATTAATTAATTCATGAGAAAATAATAAATTGGAATTTGCCAAAGTGGATTAAAATGTTATCTAATTAACTTAAAAAGAATTATTTGAATAAAATTTATATGGGTTTAAAACCATCTTTGATTTTATTTGAATAAAGACAAATGCCCAATTTAAATGAACATTAAATAATATTCAAATATTTTAAATAATTCAAATGAATAAATAAAACCTACTAAAAAGGTTTGGTAAAAATTGTAATTCAAATAGAAGTTTGGAAATATATTTAAAACCTTATTTGAATAAAGACAAGTGCCTATTTTAAATAAATAATAAACCATAAAAGAATAAAAGAAAATATTCAAAAATGGATTCTAAAATACCTTGTTAAACAGTATTAAAACATACTGAATATTTGGAAAAGATTTTAAAAAGAAATCTGGATTCAAATAAGGGTTTGAATTTGAAAACAGAAAATCAGAAAAGAAAAAGAAAAAGAATGAGCAAAGAAAAAATAGAAAAGAGACCCAGCCCACTTAACCTACCCGGCCCAGCAAAGCCTCAGGCCCAGCGCAGCCCACCTCTCTCCCCCTCCCCGAATCATTTTACTCACCTGCAAACGCACCCGCAAAGCCACTGACCGCAGGACCCCACGCATAACCCCCACCCCACTGACCAACCGGTCCCACCGCCAAGTCACCTTCGTCTCCACCCACGCTGACCTGTTCCCCCCCCTCTCTCTCCCATTTCAGCGTTGATTTCGCCTCTTGAATTTGCTTAAATGCCGCGAGTAATTCGCCCCTGCGACCATGCATGATAAAGCGCCCCTCTCCCCTCTATCTTTACCCTCAGACGCCACACCCTCTCCGCCACCAGGCTGAGCAAATTACTAGCCCGAACACTCACTGCACCAACTTACTCCGGCGGTAATTACGGTGAGTACACGCCGCCCAATCCTCTCTAGTTCACGCTGACTTGTTCACCATCGTTATGCGCATCCATTGACCCCAGCCACATGTCTTCTCGTGACCCAGACCATCGGCAACGACATCAACTGAGCGCCACAGTCTTCGACTTCAATTCCGTCGAGCTCCCCTGGTAACGGTCTCACCGCGCCTCCCCCTCTCTTTGATGCTGGCGCCTTTGTCTCTCTCTTGCGCGTCTAACGCCGCCCTCATTTGGTCATCCCATGTCTTGTAGCCTCATCTTCGTCGAAGACCGTACAAACCCGACGCCGCCGACGACTCCGGCGAGAAATTGCCAGCAGCACCGTGCTCCCCCTGCCGTACTGCGACCACCTTGATCATCAGAATGTCGCCGCAAACCCGGTGAGACCCGCCCCCTCTCCCTTGCTTCCTGTAACACCGGACCATCACTGACAGAGCCGCACCTCCGCTCATCGTCGAGTCGCGCCGCCCATCTATGGTTGGCAAGATCTGGACCGTTAGACGCTAATCTAGAGGCTAGGATAGAATAACTAATCGAAGGGGTATCGTGTGCTGTGTGCCGTGCAATTTCCTTTAGATCAAACGCTCTGTATTAGTCGATCCACCCGAACCGGTGCACGCCAGTAAGAAAGTGACGCGTGGCACAAGTTTTGTTTTGAAAAACAGAAACTTTTCTATTAGATGTAGGATTTTGTAAAATTCATAACTATTGTTCTGCTTGGCCAAATTTTGCAAATTTTATATCAATGGATTCACAAAAATGCAAAATTTCAAACTTGCCCTTATTTTAGTGTTTTACCTCTGAAAAATTAGTTGTATTGCAAAAACATTTCTAGGCCTATTTTATGTATAAAATTTATTCTAATTTTTTTTGAGTAAAACCTTTTGAAAATGGTTTGATTTAAACTCTCTGACCCTAAACACTAAGTTTTGGATTTAAAATGTATTTTATTAACCCTAGAAAAATTATTACTTTGATTAAGGCATTTCTAGTAAAATAAAATGTTGCTTTGATTTAAAAGTGATTTTGGGTGAAACCTTTTGTAATTAGATTTGTTTTAGAACACTTTAACCATAAACATTAATATTTGTGTTTAAAAAACATTTTGGCTAACACTAGAAATTATTACTTTGATTTAAAATCATTTCTAGCAAAACAAAAACGATTTAAATGGCCATCTTCATTAACTTGATTTTAAATGGTTTTGCCACATTTATAAATGACCAATAGGTGTTTTAAAATGTTTATAACCTATTATAAACCACCTTTACAAGCAAAACAATATTTTGCATGCTTGCATGTATTGTTTTGTTTTCTTTATTTTATGTGGTGAATTGTTTGAATGCTAGTTTGAATTTGTGCCTTGATTGAAATTGTAGTGAACCTTGAAGAGTGTGACATTTGCAAGATCAAGGAGTGAACATATATTCTCTACTAAAAAGTCAAGTGGTGCTTCATATATTTTGTCCTATTATTTTCACTATGCATTAGTGATATTTTGAGTAGGACTTGCATGGATTTTTCTAAGTATAAGCTATGCCTTGGGAAATCCTGGTATATGATGCCTTTAGTAGATTTTCCCTAAGTTAAGATTCTTGCTACTATTATTCTTAGCCTAGCTAGTAGAAAACAAGGGTGGATTATATTCATGCTATGAAATATTTCTAAGTCTATGACTTGTGTTTTGTTTAATAAAACAACTATGTGAATGAATCACCTGGGTGGAATGGTGTGAATGGGTTATGTTGAGTGGTTACACAGGGCCCCATATTTATGGCCTACCCTAGTGTATCTCACTTGTGGAAAGACACCCAGGAACAAAGAGATTTGAGGTGTCAAATGTTGAGAAGCTTCAAGTGCAGCCACATGGCATTATGGGCTTTGACTGGATCATATAGGTTGCAATAACTTAGCCAGATAGACAGTTGGTGGTAGGGGTGATAGGTTTGGAGCAGGTCCATTTTGGTCTAAGGGAAGGCTTCTGAAAGATCTTGTCTCGATGCATGTCGAGTCTTGTGGGGAAAGTGCACCACCTCTCGAGAGAGTAAAATCTAAGTACTTAGCCGTGTCCCCGGCAATGGAAAATTTGAGCATCAAGACATGGAAGCTATCAAGGATCTCATCATCCCAATTTCTAAGTTAAAAGCTTGTGATTGAACAAGGGTTAAAGGATCACCAATTTCTATTGGTAGATGCCTTGGGTGATTTTTGACAAACAAGAACTTAGTGTTTTCAACTTATAAGGAAAACTTTATTTTGAGCAAAGCAAGCCTAAGCTCCACCTAGCCAAATGCATATAGATGATAAATACCACTATTCTACCATAGTATCACTTGCCAATACAATTCAAATGTATTGACCCTTCTGGTTGTAACTTATTATGTTGCAGGTTTTGTTTGATGTTAGTGAAGTGTGTTGAATAGGATTACAAGTATAAAACCAACATGAATACCTGTGGCACTTTGAAGATGAAGGACTCCATGCTATATAGATATTCTGCTGCATTGTAATAAGATAGACAAATGAGCTATGTAAGATGTAATGATTTATTTTATTCCTGGTTATAAAGTTGTAATATGACCTTTGTTTCTTGATATTACATCTTAAACTGTGGATGCTAGCTATCGATCCAGGGACTAGCATTGTAAACACATGGATCTCTACCATATCAGGTCGGGACCTCTACATCTTTGATCTCAGCTTTCAATGCTTGCAAATGGTTGGATCTTTATTGTGAGGGTGCATGTCACCTCAAAAATTATTCTTTTATCACTTACCTACTCAAGGACGAGCAGGAGTTAAGCTTGGGGATGCTGATACATTGGAAACGTATTTTTAATTTTTTATGTTCCATGCTTGTTTAGTATCTACTTTGCTTTGCTTGTCTACACTTTGAGGTGCTTTTTACATGTTTTCTGGTACTAACCTATTAACAAGTTGCAACAGTGCCAGATGCATGTTTTCTGCTGTTTTTGGTTTCAGAAAAGTTAGTAAAGAAATATTCTCGGAATTGGACGGGACACGCCAAAGTTAATAACTTTTCATGGGGAACAAGAAGTCCAGAGGAGAGCCAGAGGGGCCGGACCCACCCCAGGCGCGGGGGCAGGTGGGCCCACGCCTGGATAGGGTTTGGTGGCCCTGGCCTCCTCCCGGTCTCGCCCCTTCGCCTATAAGAAGCCCCCGATGCAGAAACCCGGAGTACCCGATCAGAAATCCATGAAACCGTCTATAGGCGCCGCCACAAACGTCCCTAGATTGGGGGGATCTCAAGCTCTTCCCGGCACCCTGCCGGAGGGGAGATCATCTAGGAGGCCTTCTCTCCGGTATGATTCGTGAGTAGTTCCTGTAGGAATTCGTAGCATGGAAAACAAAAAAATTCTATCGCATACAAACAAACAAGCCAAGATCTATCTACTAGATTGTAGCAACGAGTCGATGGAATAACTCACCCTCGAAGATTCCAAAGTGTTTAACGAGAGCGGATTCTCGTGGGTGATGTGGTCGTACTCTTCCCGATCTCAAGATTGCGTAGACGATCCTTCCGGTGCTGCGTTCCGGCAGCGCTTCCGCAGCCGGTCACACGTTCGGTACTCGACGAAGACCTTCCTCTCCCTTGTTCCAGCAGGCAGTGGAGGTTGTAGCACTCTCCTCGTGATTCCGGCAGCACAACGGCGTGGTACCGGAAGTAGAGGGGAGATCTCGCAGGGCTTCGCCTTAAGCCGGAGCGAGTATGGTGGAGTATGAGAGAGTCCCTCGACGATCTAGGGTTTAGACACGCCGAGGAGGGGCAAGCCGGTGGCTAGGGTTAGCTAGGCGGCGGGGGCAGTGGAGGTAGCGGCGCCGGCGGCTAGGGTTTAGAGGTGGAGGCGTTGGGTGTCTAGGAGGGGAGCCCTGCCCCTCCTTTTATAGGTGGAGGGGCCGGCCAAGGGGAGGGGAGTCCCTCCCCAACTCGGCTTGGAGGTGGGCCGGCGGTGGAGGGGAGGAACTCCTCCCCAACTCGGTTTCCACCTCCCTCTCCACTTCCCAAAAATAGCCGTTTGACTTTCAAATTGGCTTTTGACTTTTCAAACAAGGATTTGATTAAATCCTCTATTTTGTTCAGCGATGACACTTAGTACATGATGCAATCATACCAACTTGATATAACACATTCATGTACCCTTCCCCTCCGGAGTGTCGGACATTCCGGAACCTTCTAGAACATTCCCGATGAAAACACCAGAACCATTCCTCAACTCCGAAACAGGACTTTCCTTATATGAATCTTATTCTCCGGACCATTCTGGATCTCCTCGTGATATCCCGAATCCCATTCGAGACTCCGAACAACATTCGGACTCTTTCTCATCATTCCATAACTGCTCAAACAACGTCGAATCCTTAAGTGTGTCTCCCTACGGTTCGTGAATTATGCGGACATGATCAAGACACTTCTCCGAACAATAACCAATAGAGGAATCTGGAAATTCATATGGCTCCCACATATTTCTACGATTACTTTGCGATCGAATGAACCACTTACATACGATACCAATTTCTCTTTGTCTCACGATAGTTTACTTATCTGAGGTTATGATCGTCGGTATCTCTGCATACCTAGTTCAACCTCGTTACCGATAAGTACTCTTTTCTCGTTCCCGTGATATGTGATCCCTTGTGAGCCAGTCACATGCTTGCAAGCTAATTGGATGACATTTCACCGAGAGGGCCCAGAGTATATCTATCCGTCATATGGATGGACAAATCCCACTCTTGATCCATGTGTTTCAACCAATACTTTCCGAACACTCAATGCCACCTTTATAGCCACCCAGTTACGGTGTGGTGTTTGATGTCATCAAAGAATCCATCCGGTAAAGGTGATATGCATGATCTCATGGTCGAAGGAATTAGGTTACTATGTATCAAAAAGCATATAGCAATTGAACTATTAAAATGACTTGATCTTTATGCTATGCTTATCTATAGGAGTATGTCCATCATATCATTCTCCTAACGATATGATCTTGTTGTTAATAACATCTCAATATTCATGATAGGGAAACCACAATCATTTATTAACCAACAAGCTAGTGATGTATAGAGGCTTTACTAGGGACTTCAATTTAAGTTTACAAATCACACAAGTATTAATGTTTCCTTGTTAATACTATTATAGCATGAATGTAAACATTTATCATAAACACAAAGATATAATAATAACTACATTTATTATTGCCTCTAGGGCATATCTCCAACAGTCTCCCACTTACACTAGAGTCATCTAATCTAGATTACATGGTAATATACCGAACACCCATGGCAGTTTGGTGCTGGTCATGTTTTGCCCTCGGGAGAGGTTTAGTCAATGGATCCGCCACATTCAGATCTGTGTGTACTTTGCAAATCTTTATGACCCCATCTTGGACATGTTCTCGAATAGCGTGAAAATGTAGCTTGATATGCTTCAGCTTCTTGTGTGACCTTGGTTCTTGCGCATTGGCTATGGCACCCATGTTATCACAGTAGATAGACATTGGGTCCAGCGCACTAGGAACCACACCCAGCTCTGTAATGAACTCTTTCATCCATATTGCTTCTTGTGAAGCCTCCGAAGCAGCCATGTATTCCGATTCAGTTGAAGATCTCGCCACAACGCTTTGCTTTGCACTCCTCCAGCTAACTGCTGCACCATTCAAAATAAATACGTATCCAGATTGTGATTTAGAATCATCCGGATCGGTGTTCCAACTAGCATCGGTGTAACCATTAACAACGAGTTGTTCATCACCTCCATAAGAAAGAACCATATCCTTAGTTCTTCTCAAGTACTTAAGGATGTTTTTGACCGCTGTCCAATGATCCACTATTGGATCACTTTGATATCTGCTAGTTAAACTAACAGCATATGCAATGTCGGGTCTAGTACATAGCATGGCATACATTAGAGATCCTATGGCTGAGGCATAGGGAGTCTTACTCATCCTTTCTCTATCTTCTGCCGATGTCGGACTTTGAGTTTTACTCAAGGTCGTATTGGGCAACATGGGCAAGAACCCTTTCTTGCTATCTTCCATTCCAAACTTCTTTAGAACTTTGTCCAAATATGTACTTTGTGACAATGATATTTGGCGTCTTGATCTATCTCTATAAATCTTTATGCCTAATATGTAAGCTGCTTCGCCAAGATCTTTCATTGAAAAACTATTATTCAAATATTACTTGACACTATTAAGAAGGTCTACATCATTCCCAATCAATAATATGTCATCTACATATAGTATTAAGAATGCTACAGAGCTCCCACTCACTTTCTTGTAAATACAAGCTTCTCCATAAGTTTGTATAAAACCAAAACTTTTGATCACCTTATCAAAACGTTGATTCCAACTTCGGGATGCTTGCTTCAATCCATAGATGGACCGTTGAAGTTTGCATACCTTGTTAGCATCTTTAGGATCGACAAAACCTTTGGGTTGCATCATATACAACTCTTCATCAATGTCTCCATTGAGGAATGATGTTTTGACATCCATCTGCCATATCTCATAATCAAAATATGCAGCGATTGCTAACATAATCCTCACAGACTTTAGCTTCGCTACTGGTGAGAAAGTCTCATCGTAGTCAACTCCTTGAATTTGTCGAAACCCCTTTGTGACAAGTCGAGCTTTATAGACAGTAACATTACCATCAGCATCTGTTTTCTTCTTGAAAATCCATTTGTTCTCGACAGCCTTCCGGCCATCCAGTAAGTCCACCAAAGTCCATACTTGGTTTTCGTACATGGATCCAATCTCGGATTTCGTGGCTTCTTGCCATTTGTTGGAATTTGGGCTCATCATCGCTTCCTCATATGTCGCAGGGTCATCGGTGTTGTCCACCAACATGACACTCATAACGGGATCATACCAATCTGGAGTGGTACGAGTTCTCGTTGACCTGCGAGGCTCTGTAGCAACTACAACCGAAGTTTCATGATCATCATCATTAGCTTCCTCTCTTATTGGTGTAGGCACCACAGGAACTTCTTCCGGTGTTGCGCTACTCGCAATTTCGAGAGAAGGTTCGACAACCTCGTCGAGTTCTACTTTCCTTCCAGTCACTTCTTTCGAGAGAAATTCCTTCTCTAGAAAGGATCCATTCTTGGCAACGAAGATTTTGCCTTCGGATGTATGATAGAAGGTATACCCAATAGTTTCCTTCGGGTATCCTATGAAGACTCATTTTTCCGCTTTGGGTTCAAGCTTGTCCGGTTGTAACTTCTTTACATAGGCTTCGCAACCCCAAACTTTAAGGAACAACAATCTAGGTTTCTTCCCAAACCATAATTCATACGGTGTCGTTTCAACGGATTTAGATGGTGCCCTATTTAAAGTGAATGCGGCTATTTATAATGCATAACCCCAAAATGATAACGGTAAATCTGTAAGTGACATCATAGAACGAACCATATTTAAGAGAGTTCGATTACGACGTTCGGACACACCATTACGTTGTGGTGTTCCTGGCGGTGTCAATTGTGAAAGTATTCCGCATTTCTTTAAATGCTCGTCAAACTCGTAACTTAGATATTCACCTCCACGATCAGAACGTAGAAATTTAATCTTCTTGTTATGTTGATTCTTTACCTCACTTTGAAATTCCTTAAACTTCTCGAAAGTTTCGGACTTATGTTTCATGAAATAGATATATCCATATCTACTCAAGTCATCCGTGAAGGTAAGAACATAATGATAACCACCGCGCGATGCTACACTCATTGGACCACACACATCGATATGTATGATTTCCAATAAGTCCGTAGCTCGCTCCATCATACCAGAAAATGGAGTCTTAGTCATTTTACCCATCAGACATGCTTCGCATCTTTCAAGTGATTCGAAATCAAGTGATTCAAGAAGTCCATCGGAATGGAGTTTCTTCATACGCTTCACTCCAATGTTACCAAGACGACAGTGCCACATATAGGTCGAGTTATCGCTCGATTTCAAACGTTTAGCCTCAATGTTATTAATATGTGTATTTCCACTATCGAGATTCAATAAGAATAGACCATCTATCAAAGGTGCATGTGCATAAAACATATTACTCATATAAATCGAACAACCATTATTCTCGGACTTAAACAAGTAACCGTCTCGCAATAAACAAGATCCCGATATAATGTTCATGCTTAACGCAGGAACCAAATAACAATTATTTAAGTATAAAACTAATCCCGATGGTAGATGAAGGGGTAGCGTGCCGACCGCGATCACATCAACTTTTGATCCGTTTCCCATGCGCATCGTCACCTCGTTCTTCGCTAGCTTCCGTTTATTCTGCAGCACCTATTTCGAGTTACAAATATGAGCAACCGAACCAGTATCAAATACCCAGGCACTACTACGAGTACTAGTGAGATACACATCAATAACATGTATATCGGATATACCTTTCTTCTTGATGTTGCCGTTCTTCAAATCCGCCAAGTACTTTGGGCAATTCCGCTTCCAGTGACCTTCTCCCTTGAAGTAAAAGCACTCAGTATCAGGCTTAGGTCCACCCTTGGTCTTCTTCGTTGGCGTGGTAACTTTCTTACCACCCTTCTTGAAGTGTCCCTTCTGCTTAGACTTGCCTTTCTTGAATTTGGTGGTCTTATTGACCAACAACACTTGGTGCTCTTTCTTGATCTCCACTTCTGCAGATTTCAACATGGCAAAGAGTTCTGGCAACGTCTTGTTCATGTTTTGCATGTTGTAGTTCATCACAAAGTTCTTGTAACTTGGTGGTAGTGATTGGAGGACGCGGTAAATCCCCAAAGTGTTAGGAATCACTATACCCAAGCTTTGAAGTTTGTTTGTGTGCCCAGACATCTTAAGCACATGCTCACTGATGGAGCTGCCCTCTTCCATCTTGCAGTTAAAGAACTTTTCAGAAGCCTCATAGCTTTCAATTGCCGCATGAGTCTCAAAGATCAATTTGAGATCCTCGACAATGTCATATGGGTCTGAATTCTCAAACCTTTTCTGAAGCTCCGATTCTAAACCATACAAGATAGCACACTGAACTATGGAGTACTGAGTCTTCCGAGTGAGGTAAACATTCTTTACTTCATCGGCAGCATCAGCTGCAGGTGGGTCACCCAGCGGTGCATCCAGCACATAGGTCAAATTACCAGCTGTGAGGACAATCCTCAAATTGTGGAACCAATCCGCGAAGTTGCTTCTATTGTTTTTCAACTTTTCTTTCTCTAGGAACGCATTAAAATTGATGGTAGGGGCTGCCATTGATCTACAACATATTTGCAATAGTTTAGGCTAAGTTTATGACAAATTGAGTTCAAATTAATAATAAAATTAATCTAGGTGAACTCCCACTCAAAACAATATCCCTCACATTGTTTTAGTGATCACACGAACCAAATCCACCACATCAACACCGATCATCACGAGTTGATATAGTTTCAATGGCGAACAATCGACATATTCATCATATCTACTATATGATTCATGCTTTACCTTTCGGTGATCCGTGTTCCGAGACCATGTCTGTACATGCTAGGCTCATCAAGATCAAACCTTAGGTTCCGCATGAGCAAATCTGTCTTGCTCACGTTGTATACACTTGCGGAATCTAACTCACTCGATCATCACATGGTGCTTCGAAACAACAAGCTTTAGCAACGGTGCTAACTAAGGGTGAACACTTTATGACTTGAAATTCATGTGCATGAGGGATCATCTTATAATGCTACCGTCGTCTACTAAGCAATACAAGATGCATAAAGGATTAACATCACATGCAATTCATAATATGTGATATGATATGGCCTTTTCTTCTTTGTGCTTCCGATCTCCATCTTCAAGCACGAACATGATCTCCATCATCACCGGCATTGCATCAAGGTCAATGACGCTTCTTCATGGTTGTCGTCCACCGGCTTCAACTATTACAACTACTTTGAATAGACACGCGGGTCTTAACATAAATTAAAGACAACCATATGGCTCCTGCCGGTTGCCAACTTACAATAAGGAACATTGCATACATCAAATATAATCACAATCATGGCCATATCACATCACTGCACACCCCTGCAAAACAAAGTTAGACGCCTCTACTTTCTTTGCATATTTTATGTGGTTTGGGGCTTTCAATAAGTGTCGTTCTAACTTACGAACATGAACCATAACATTGATACTAGTATTGTTAATCACCCATTGTAAATTGGATCATAACTATGCTAGGAGAAACAGGCACCCGCAAAGCCACTTATGCAATACAAGTTGCATGTCAAGCGTGGAGCAAGTCTCATGAACGATGTCATGTAAGGTTAGCCCGGGCCGCTTCATCCCAACATCCCGCAAGATGCAAAGTACACAAGAAGCAATCGACAATAAAAGCATCAACGCCCACAATGACCATTGTGTTCTACTCGTGCAACAGATCTACATATAGACACGGCTCTGATACCACTGTAGGGATTCGTAGCATGGAAAACAAAAAAATTCTATCGCATACAAACAAACAAGCCAAGATCTATCTACTAGATTGTAGCAACGAGTCGATGGAATAACTCACCCTCGAAAATTCCAAAGTGTTTAACGAGAGCGGATTCTCGTGGGTGATGTGGTCGTACTCTTCCCGATCTCAAGATCGCGTAGACGATCCTTCCGCCGCTGCGTTCCAGCAGTGCTTCCACAGTCGGTCACACGTCCGGTACTCGACGAAGACCTTCCTCTCCCTTGTTCCAGCAGGCAGCGGAGGTTGTAGCACTCTCCTCGTGATTTTGGCAGCACAACGGCGTGGTACCGGAAGTAGAGGGGAGATCTCGCAGGGCTTCGCCTTAAGCCGGAGCGAGTATGGTGGAGTATGAGAGAGTCCCTCGACGATCTAGGGTTTAGACACGCCGAGGAGGGGGCAAGCCGGCGGCTAGGGTTAGCTAGGCGGCGGTGGCGGTTTGCCCTAGGGCGGCGGCGGCGGCAGTGGAGGTGGCGGCGCCGACGGCTAGGGTTTAGAGGTGGAGGTGTTGGGTGTCTAGGAGGGGAGCCCTGCCCCTCCTTTTATAGGTGGAGGGGCCAGCCAAGGGGAGGGGAGTCCTTCCCCAACTCGGCTTGGAGGTGGGCCGGCGGTGGAGGGGAGGAACTCCTCCCCAACTCGGTTTCCACCTCCCTCTCCACTTCCCAAAAATAGTCGTTTGACTTTCAAATTGGCGTTGGACTTTTCAAACAAGGATTTGATTAAATCCTCTATTTTGTTCAGCGATGACACTTAGTACATGATGCAATCATACCAACTTGATATAACACATTCATGTACCCTTCCCCTCCGGAGTGTCGGACATTCCAGAACCTTCTAGAACATTCCCGATGAAAACATCGGAACCATTCCTCAACTCCGAAACAGGACTTTCCTTATATGAATCTTATTCTCCGGACCATTCCGGATCTCCTCGTGATATCCCGAATCCCATTCGAGACTCCGAACAACATTCGGACTCTTTCTCATCATTCCATAACTGCTCAAACAACGTCGAATCCTTAAGTGTGTATCCCTACGGTTCGTGAATTATGCGGACATGATCGAGACACTTCTCCGAACAATAACCAATAGAGGAATCTGGAAATTCATATGGCTCCCACATATTTCTACGATTACTTTGCGATCGAATGAACCACTTACATACGATACCAATTTCTCTCTTTCTCACGATAGTTTACTTATCCGAGGTTATGATCGTCGGTATCTCTGCATACCTAGTTCAACCTCGTTACCGATAAGTACTCTTTTCTCGTTCCCGTGATATGTGATCCCTTGTGAGCCAGTCACATGCTTGCAAGCTAATTGGATGACATTTCACCGAGAGGGCCCAGAGTATATCTATCCGTCATATGGATGGACAAATCCCACTCTTGATCCATGTGTTTCAACCAATACTTTCCGAACACTCAATGCCACCTTTATAGCCACCCAGTTACGGTGTGGTGTTTGATGTCATCAAAGCATCCATCCGGTAAAGGTGATATGCATGATCTCATGGTCGAAGGAATTAGGTTACTATGTATCAGAAAGCATATAGCAATTGAACTATTAAAATGACTTGACCTTTATGCTATGCTTATCTATAGGAGTATGTCCATCATATCATTCTCCTAACGATATGATCTTGTTGTTAATAACATCTCAGTGTTCATGATAGGGAAACCACAATCATTTATTAACCAACAAGCTAGTGATGTATAGGGACTTTACTAGGGACTTCAATTTAAGCTTACAAATCACACAAGTATTAATGTTTCCTTGTTAATACTATTATAGCATGAATGTAAACATTTATCATAAACACAAAGATATAATAATAATAATTACATTTATTATTGCCTCTAGGGCATATCTCCAACAGTTCCACCTTGGACTATGGGTCCATGTAGTAGCTAGATGGTTGTATCTCCTCCTTTGTGCTTTCATGTATAGATCTTGTGCGCTTCATTCATGATCAAGATCTAATCTATTTGTAATCATGCATGTTGTGTTTGCAGGGATCCGATGGATATTGAGATTATTATGTTGATTTGATTAATGGTTTTATCTTTATGATTCTATCATGTCTGTGTTGTTTGTGATCTTGCATGCTCTCCGTTGCTAGTGGTTATCTTGGCCAAGTAGTTGCTAGTGACTCCAAGAGGGAGTATTTATGCTCGATAGTGGGTTCATGCCTCTAGTTTCCAAGGGAAGTGACAGAAATCTCTTTGGTTGTAGATGTGCTGTTGCTACTAGGGAGAAAACAACGGTCTCTTGTTCATGTAACATGTGGACTGTTTACCTTACACACTTTGCTTAAAGCAGTTGTCTGTTGCTTGCAACTTAATACTAGAGGGGGTTCGGATGATAACCTGAAGGTGTACTTCTGGTCATAGATGCAGTTGGATGACGGTCTATGTATATTGTTGTATTGCCCAATCAACCTCATAGGATTTTTCCGACTAGTAATTGCATTGTTATGCCTTGCTCAGTTCATGTCAATTGCCCCGCTGTAATTTGTTTACCCTTCATGCCATGTTGTTTCTCTAAGGAGAGCACCTCTAGTGAACTATGGACCCCGGTCCAATCTTTACCATTGATACATCTTCCACTGTTACTTGTTTACTTGCTGCAAACCATTACCTTCCACACCATACGTTTAATCCTTTGTTACAGCAAACCAGTGAGCTTGACAACCTCACTGTTCGTTGGGGCAAAGTCTTGAGTTTGTGTTGTGCAGATCTCCGCGTTGCTTGCAACACCTGTGTGACGTTTCCTTAATCCTACTGGTTCGATAACCTCGGTCTCAACTGAGGGAAGACTTGTTGTTGTGCTCTTCACACCTTGCTCTTGGGGTTCCCAACAAGACTCCACATCAAGCACCAAGTTTTCTGGCTCCATCAAGGAGTCACCAAGGCCCCCCTTCGCTCCTCCTTCTGGATTCCTTCGTCTTCTGATAAAATAGTATGTTTCCATATTTTTGTAGTATTTTACTGATCTTCGCGAAATTGCACCGAAACGCCGTCTTTTCCATCAGAATCCAGACTCCAGCAGTCCATACTCCAGGAATCATCCAACATGCATAAACAGATGAAAATACATAAGTAATACCTCATAATAAGACAAATATCAATGAATAGAGGTAAATTATGATATAGGATGGTGATGCAAATTGGGTGTATCAAGGACGTGAACCGGAACGTTGCACGTATGGGAGTAAGAGGATCATTAACTTAAGGCTATGGTTGGGGAAACCTTAATGCATTGTTAGTATTTACGGATGTTTGCTAACAATCCAATCATATAGTACATGTAATTCCAAGTAGTGAAGCACATGTATATTTAGCCTCTCCCACATAGAAAACTGCATCGAAGACAATGAACCCGATTATTCGCCAATTAAACTTGGACAAAGCCACCACAATTACCACCACTATTCCACACTCATGGAAGGTAGTTGCTTCACTTGTGGTTTAGAGGAACATTGGGCAAACAAGTGCCCGAACAAGTTCAAGAAAGCAGGACATGACTCCATGAATGTCAACATGATTGTGAGCAACAATGAGAATGGGGCATCTGGGTATGGTAATTTGTTTACTGTATTTTTAGTTTGTCAGACTATCGATTGTTGTATTGACACATGTGCAAATATTCATGTATGTGCTGACATATCACAATTTTCTTCTTATCAAGCCACAGAGAACGGGTCCATATTGATGGGGAATGGCGCGAGTGCTTCTGTTCATGGTGTTGGAACGGTCGATTTGAAGTTTACTTCGGGAAGGATCGTGCAGCTCAAGGATGTGCAGCATGTCCCCACCATCAAGAAGAATCTCGTTAGTGGCTCCCTTCTCTGTAGAGAAGGGTTTAAGTTCATTTTCGAGTCTAATAAAGTAGTTGTTACGAAATATGGGCTATTTGTTGGAAAATGTTACGAATGCGGAGGTTTGTTCCGCCTTTTCCTCGCGGATTTTTGTAATAAAGTCATGAACAATATTCATTCGAGTGTTAGTGAAACAGAAGTTTGGCATTCACGTCTTTGTCAAATTGGTTTTGGTTGTATGATGCGGCTAGAAAAATTGAATTTAATCCTAAGTTTCACTTTAGCCAAAGGTTCTAAGTGCCATTCGTGTGTGTAAGCAAAGCAACCTCGCAAGACCCATAAAGCTGCAGAGGAGAGACACTTGGCACCCTTAGAACTCATACCTTCTGATCTCTATGAGATGAATGGTAAGTTGACTATAGGTGGAAAAAGATACTTCATGACACTGATAGATGATTCCACTAGATATTGCTATGTATATCTGTTAAAAACTAAAGATGAGGCTCTACACTACTTAAAGATCTATAAAGCAGAAGTTGAGAATCAAATTGAAAAGAAAATTAAACGAATCCGGTTAGATCGTGGTAGAGAGTATTTCTCTAATGAGTTCGATTCCTTTTGTGCGGAACATGGTATTATTCATGAAAGGATGCCTCCCTATTCACCTTAGTCAAATGGGTTTGCCGAATGGAAATCGTACTCTAACGAATTTGGTTAACACCATGGTGGGGGAGGCTATATTGACATCATATCATGTCCCTATGAGCAATGGGAGAAGATAAAAACGACACTCTCATAATTACGTACATGGGGCTACTTGGCGAAAGTCAATGTGCCGATCCCCAAAAAGCGTAAGCTTGGACCAAAGAACGTGGATTGTGTTAACTCGGGATACTCTAAGAATAGCGTCTGCTGTAGATTTCTAGTAGTGAAATCTGAGGTACCTAACATGAATGTTGGTACAATTCTGCAGTCTAAAGATGCTACATTCTTTGAGGATATTTTTCCTATGAGAGATATGCAAATCACTTCTAGACAAGAATCTAAGGAGACTCCTAAACCTACCATTCCTATGGAATATTATGAAAAAACACATGATGGGAATCCCAAGGAGGATTGCGAGGAAACCCTTGGTAGGGGCAAGAGACAAAGGACTACTAATACGTCGTAATCGTATCTATAATTTTTGATGCTTCATGCTTGTTTTATATCATTTGTCTTATGTTTTGTCTACACTTTGAGGTATTTTTATACACTTTCTGGAACTAACCTATTGACAAGATGCCACAGTGCCAGCTGTCTGTTTTCTGCTGTTTTTGGTTTCAAAAAAGCTAAAAAATGAATATTCTAGGAATTGGACGAGACAAAAGCCAATCTTTATATTTTTCCCGGAGCGATACGGAAAATCGAAGCAGAGACGGAGTAGGGCACCAGGGTGGCCACACCCTAGGGTGGCGCGGGCCCACCCTGGTCGCGCCACCAGGGGTGTGGGCCCTCCACCACCATCTCCTTCGATCTCCATCACCATCTTCATCGTCGTTGCTGATTCCTGATACGTTGGAAACGTCTTAATAATTTTTGATGCTCCATGCTTGTTTAGTATCTACTTTGCTTTGCTTGTCTACACTTTGAGGTGCTTTTTACATGTTTTCTGGTACTAACCTACTAACAAGTTGCAACAGTGCCAGATGCCTGTTTTCTGATGTTTTTGGTTTCAGAAAAGTTAGTAAAGAAATATTCTCGGAATTGGACGGGACAAACGTTAAAGTCAATTACTTTTCGTGGGGAACAAGAAGTCCAGAGGGGAGCCGGAGGGGCCGGACAGGGTGACCAGACCCACCCTAGGCGCGGGTGGGCCCTGCCCTGCGCCTAGGAGTGGTGTGGGGCCCCTGGTCGCCTCCTCGGCCTCCCCCTTCGCCTATAAGAAGCCTCCGACCCAAAAACCCTAAATCATCTAGAAGAAATCCACGAAAACCTCCGTAGCGCCGCCGCCACCGAAGGGGAGATTCGAGGGATAGAAAGTCTATGTTCCAACACCCTTCCGGGACGGGGAAGTGCCCCCGGATCCATCTCCATTGATCTCCATCGCCATCTTCATCACCATTGTTGATTCCCATGATGAGGAGGGAGTAGTTCTTCCTCGAGGATAAGGGCTCTACCGGTAGTTATGTGTTCATCTCTCTCTATGCATGATCTTGTTGTGGTAATGAGCTTTGTATTCAAGTAGATCTACCTTGCTACTCAAGTCTTTCAATAGATCTCTGCTCTCCCCATGTGTGTGAAAGTGACAGCGTGCAGGCCATGGTGGCACTTACTCCCTCCGTCCGCAAATAAGTGTACTTTTAGCCTTGTCCTAAGTCAAACTTTACTACATTTGACTAACTTTTTAAAACAACATACCAACATTTATGACACTAAATTGATATCATTAGATTTGTTTTAAAATCTAGTTTCATAATATGTCAATTTGATGTAATATATATTTCTATATTTCTCTATAAAATTGGTCAAATTTGATTATGTTTGACTTAGGCAAAAGCTAGATATACACTTATTTGCGGACAGAGGGAGTAGGTTTGAGTCTACATAAATACACTTTGTGCTTTAAATAGATCTATGCTTTTCCCCACGTGTGTGAAAGTGACAGCGTGCATACCGTGTGTGGCACTTTGGCTAGATTGAATATTTGTTATGAGTTATATTTGGGGTTGGATGTATCTATGAAATTGTGTGTTTGTTGGAACCATCTAGCGCTCAAGGTGACAGTGTGGGGTTATCTAGATTGGGGAAGGCCCTACCGTGGATTAGAGTGTACAATCGGAGAGTAGTTAAGAGTAGTATCATGAAGAGAGGATATTTATATGAGAGAGTGTTCACTGGTGAAAGTATGATCCCTAGGCCTTGTTTCTAAACATTGAAACACCATTTGCATCTAGATCTGTTACATGTTTGCTTGCTTTAGTCTTTACCTCACCGTCAAGCTATTTTCTATCACCGTTACCACTTGTATTTCACTATCTCTTCGCCGAACTAGTGCACCTATACACCTGACAAGTGTATTGGGTGTGTTGGGGACACAAGAGACTTCTTGTATCTTGATTGCAGGGTTGCTTGAGAGGGAATACCTTTGACCAGTTCCTCCCTGAGTTCGATAAATCTTGGGTAATCCACTTAAGGGAAACTTGCTGCTGTTCTACAAACCTCTGCACTTGGAGGCCCAACAACTGTCTACAAGAATACAAGTGCGTAGACATCAAGCTCTTTTCTGGCGCCGTTGCCAGGGAGGTAAGGTAAAAGGTACTCACATACTCCGGTGTGAGTGCTCGAAGTTATTTCCTTTAGATTCTGCAATTGTGTCTTTTTGTTTCTCTTTTTCACTAGTTAGGCTTAATGGAAAACAACAACAAAATTAGAGAGCTTTATAGTATCTATCTTGAGTTAGGACATGAAGTGTTTGAAGAGAAAATTAAAAAACCTATGGAGCTTTATTTGCATGCTAATAGCAATGTTATTTGTATGAATTCTTTAAACACCATTATTGCTAATGCTATGGAAAAGTCTAAGCTTGGGGAAGCTAGTTTTGATGAAAATGATCTTTTTAGTCCCCTAGTTTGGAAGATAGCTATTCTATTGCTTATGATGATACCAAACCTCCAATATATGATGAGTATGATATTTTCAGTCCACCTACTATTGAGGAGAAAGTTAATTGTGATTACAATATGCCTCCTATATTTGATGATTATGGTGATGAGAATAGTAATGATAGCTATTTTGTTGAATTTGCTCCCACTACAATTAATAAGAATGACTATTCTTATGTGGAGAGTAATAATCATTTTATGCATGTGGCCCATGATAAGAATGTTTTATGTGATAGTTATATTGTTAATTTTATTCTGTAGGGTTTCGTAGCATGGAAAACAAAAAATTTCTATCGCATACAAACAAACAAGCCAAGATCTATCTACTAGATTGTAGCAACGAGTCGATGGAATAACTCACCCTCGAAGATTCCAAAGCATTTAACGAGAGCGGATTCTCGTGGGTGATGAAGTCGTACTCTTCCCGATCTCAAGATCGCGTAGACGATCCTTCCGGCGCTGCGTTCCGGCAGCGCTCCCGCAGTCGGTCACACGTTCGGTACTCGACGAAGACCTTCCTCTCCCTTGTTCCAGCAGGCAGCGGAGGTTGTAGCACTCTCCTCGTGATTCCGGCAGCACAACGGCGTGGTATTGGAAGTAGAGGGGAGATCTCACAGGGCTTCGCCTTAAGCCGGAGCGAGTATGGTGGAGTATGAGAGAGTTCCTCGGTGTTCTAGGGTTTAGACACACCAAGGAGGAGGTGCTAGAGCCGGAGGCTAGGGTTCCAGGGACCCCCAAGTCGGCGGCTAGGGCAAAACCCTAGGGGGCAGCGGCGGCTATGGTGGGCTGCAGCTTCTAGGGTTTGAGGTGAGGGACTTGTTGTGTGCTAGGAGGGAGCCTTGCCCCTCCTTATATAGGTGGAGGGGCCGGCGGCCAAGGGGGAGGGAGGGCAGTCCCTCCCCAACTCGGCTTGGAGGGGGCGCCGGTTGGAGGAGGGAACTCCTCCCCAACTCGGACTCCCCCTTTCCTCCTCTTTTCCACCTTCCAAATTTAGCTATTTGACTTTTTCAATTTAGCTATTTGACTTTTCAAACTAGGATTCAATTTAATCCTTTATTTGGAACAGCGATGACACTTAGTACATGATGTAATCATACCAACTTGATACAACACATTCATGTACCCTTCCCCTCCGGAGTGCCGGACATTCCGGAACATTCTAGAACATTCCCGATGAAAACACTGGAATCATTCCCCAACTCCGAAACGGGACTTTCCTTATATGAATCTTATTCTCCAGACCATTCCGGATCTCCTCGTGATATCCCGGATCCCATCCGAGACTCCACACAACATTCGGTCTCTTTCTCATCATTCCATAACTACTCAAACAACATCGAATCCTTAAGTGTGTCTCCCTACGGTTCGTGAATTATGCGGACATGATCGAGACACTTCTCCGATCAATAACCAATAGAGGAATCTGGAAATTCATATGGCTCCCACATATTTCTACGATTACTTTGCGATCGAATGAACCACTTACATACGATATCAATTTCCCTTTGTCTCACGATATGTTACTTATCCGAGGTTATGATCGTCGGTATCTCTGCATACCTAGTTCAACCTCGTTACCGATAAGTACTCTTTTCTCGTTCCCGTGATATGTGATCCCTTGTGAGCCAGTCACATGATTGCAAGCTAATTGGATGACATTTCACCGAGAGGGCCCAGAGTATATCTATCCGTCATATGGATGGACAAATCCCACTCTTGATCCATGTGTTTCAACCAATACTTTCCGAACACTCAATGCCACCTTTATAGCCACCCAGTTATGGTGTGGTGTTTGATGTCATCAAAGCATCCATCCGGTAAAGGTGATATGCATGATCTCATGGTCGAAGGAATTAGATAACTATGTATCAGAAAGCATATAGCAATTGAACTATTAAAATGACTTGATCTTTATGCTACGCTTATCTATAGGAGTATGTCCATCATATCATTCTCCTAACGATATGATCTTGTTGTTAATAACATCTCAATGTTCATGATAGGGAAACCACAATCATCTATTAACCAACAAGCTAGTATTATATAGAGGCTTTACTAGGGACTTCAAATTAAGTTTACAAATCACACAAGTATTAATGTTTCCTTGTTAATACTATTATAGCATGAATGTAAACATCTATCATAAACACAAAGATATAATAATAACCACATTTATTATTGCCTCTAGGGCATATCTCCAACAGTCTCCCACTTGCACTAGAGTCATCTAATCTAGATTACATGGTAATATACCGAACACCCATGGCAGTTTGGTGCTGGTCATGTTTTGCCCTCGGGAGAGGTTTAGTCAACGGATCCGCCACATTCAGATCTGTGTGTACTTTGCAAATCTTTATATCCCCATCCTGGATATGTTCTCGAATAGCGTGAAAACGTAGCTTGATATGCTTCAGCTTCTTGTGTGACCTTGGTTCTTGCGCATTGGCTATGGCGCCCATGTTATCACAGTAGATAGACATTGGGTCCAGCGCACTAGGAACAACACCCAGCTCTGTAATGAACTCTTTCATCCATATCGCTTCTTGTGAAGCCTCTGAAGCAGCCTTGTATTCCGATTCAGTTGAAGATCTCGCCACAACGCTTTGCTTTGCACTCCTCCAGCTAACTGCTGCACCATTCAAAATAAATACGTATCCAGATTGTGATTTAGAATCATCCGGATCGGTGTTTCAACTAGCATCGGTGTAACCATTAACAACGAGCTGTTCATCACCTCCATAAGAAAGAACCATATCCTTAGTTCTTCTCAAGTACTTAAGGATGTTTTTGACCGCTGTCCAATGATCCACTCTTGGATCACTTTGATATCTGCTAGTTAAACTAACAGCATATGCAATGTCGGGTCTAGTACATAGCATGGCATACATTAGAGATCCTATGGCTGAGGCATAGGGAGTCTTACTCATCCTTTCTCTATCTTCTGCCGATGTCGGACTTTGAGTTTTACTCAAGGTCGTATTGGGCAACATGGGCAAGAACCCTTTCTTGTTATCTTCCATTCCAAACCTCTTTAGAACTTTGTCCAAATATGTACTCTGTGACAATTATATTTGGCGTTTCGATCTATCTCTATAAATCTTTATGCCTAATATGTAAGCTGCTTAGCCAAGATCCTTCATTGAAAAACTATTATTCAAATATTCCTTGACACTATTAAGAAGGTCTACATCATTCCCAATCAACAATATGTCATCCACATATAGTATTAAGAATGCTACAGAGCTCCCACTCACTTTCTTGTAAATACAAGCTTCTCCATAAGTTTGTATAAAACCAAAACTTTTGATCACCTTATCAAAACGTTGATTCCAACTTCGGGATGCTTGCTTCAATCCATAGATGGATCGTTGAAGTTTGCATACCTTGTTAGCTTTTTTAGGATCGACAAAACCTTTGGGTTGCATCATATACAACTTTTCATCAATGTCTCCATTGAGGAATGCTGTTTTGACATCCATCTGCCATATCTCATAATCATAATATACAGCGATTGCTAACATAATCCTCACAGACTTTAGCTTCGCTACTGGTGAGAAAGTCTCATCGTAGTCAACTCCTTGAATTTGTCGAAACCCTTTTGCGACAAGTCGAGCTTTATAGACAGTAGCATTACCATCAGCATCTGTTTTCTTCTTGAAGATCCATTTGTTCTCGACAGCCTTCCGGCCATCCGGTAAGTCCACCAAAGTCCATACTTGGTTTTCGTACATGGATCCAATCTCGGATTTCATGGCTTCTTGCCATTTATTGGAATCTGGGCTCATCATCGCTTCCTCATATGTCTCAGGGTCATCGGTGTTGTCCACCAACATGACACTCATAACAGGATCATACCAATCTGGAGTGGTACGAGTTCTCGTTGACCTGCGAGGCTCTGTAGCAACTACAACCGAAGTTTCATGATCATCATCATTAGCTTCCTCTCTTATTGGTGCAGGCACCATAGGAACTTCTTCCGGTGCTGCGCTACTCACAATTTCGAGAGAAGTTTTGACAACCTCGTCGAGTTCTACTTTCCTTCCAGTCACTTCTTTCGAGAGAAATTCCTTCTCTAGAAAGGATCCATTCTTGGCAACGAAGATTTTTCCCTCGGATCTATGATAGAAGGTATACCCAATAGTTTCCTTCGGGTATCCTATGAAGACGCATTTTTCCGCTTTGGGTTCAAGCTTGTCCGGTTGTAACTTCTTTACATAGGCTTCGCATCCCCAAACTTTAAGGAACGACAATTTAGGTTTCTTCCCAAACCATAATTCATACGGTGTCGTTTCAACGGATTTAGACGGTGCCTATTTAAAGTGAATGCGGCTGTTTCTAATGCATAACCCCAAAATGATAGCGGTAAATCTGTAAGTGACATCATAGAACGAACCATATCTAAGAGAGTTCGATTACGACGTTCGGACACACCATTACGCTGTGGTGTTCCCGGCGGTGTCAACTGCGAAAGTATTCCGCATTTCTTCAAATGCTCGCCAAACTCGTAACTTAGATATTCACCTCCACGATCAGAACGTAGAAATTTAATCTTCTTGTTACGTTGATTCTCTACCTCACTTTGAAATTCCTCAAACTTCTCGAAAGTTTCGGACTTATGTTTCATGAAATAGATATAACCATATCTACTCAAGTCATCCGTGAAGGTAAGAACATAACGATAACCACCGCGCGATGCTACACTCATTGGACCACACACATCGGTATGTATGATTTCCAATAGGTCTGTAGCTCGCTCCATCACACCAGAAAATGGAGTCTTAGTCATTTTACCCATCAGACATGCTTCGCATCTTTCAAGTGATTTGAAATCAAGTGATTCAAGAAGTCCATCGGAATGGAGTTTCTTCATACGCTTCACTCCAATGTGACCAAGACGACAGTGCCACATATAGGTCGAGTTATCGCTCGATTTCAAACATTTAGCCTCAATGTTATTAATGTGTGTATTTCCACTATCGAGATTCAATAAGAATAGACCATCTATCAAAGGTGCATGTGCATAAAACATATTACTCATATAAATCGAACAACCATTATTCTCGGGTTTAAACAAGTAACCGTCTCGCAATAAACAAGATCCCGATATAATGTTCATGCTCAACGCAGGCACCAAATAACAATTATTTAAGTATAAAACTAATCCCGATGGTAGATGAAGGGGTAGCGTGCCGACCGCGATCACATCAACCTTTGATCCGTTTCCCACGCGCATCATCACCTCGTTCTTTGCTAGCTTCCGTTTATTCTGCGGCACCTGTTTCGAGTTACAAATATGAGCAACCGAACCAGTATCAAATACCCAGGCACTACTATGAGTACTAGTGAGATACACATCAATAACATGTATATTAGATATACCTTTCTTCTTGATGTTGCCGTTCTTCAAATCCGCCAAGTACTTTGGGCAATTTCGCTTCCAGTGACCTTCTCCCTTGAAGTAAAAGCACTCAGTATCAGGCTTAGGTCCAGCCTTGGTCTTCTTCGTCGGCGTGGTAACTTTCTTACCACCCTTCTTGAAGTGTCCCTTCTGCTTAGACTTGCCTTTCTTGAATTTGGTGGTCTTATTAAACAACAACACTTGGTGCTATTTCTTGATCTCCACTTCTGCAGATTTCAACATGGCAAAGAGTTCTGGCAACGTCTTGTTCATGTTCTGCATGTTGTAGTTCATCACAAAGTTCTTGTAACTTGGTGGTAGTGATTGGAGGACACGGTAAATCCCCAAAGCATTAGGAATCACTATACCCAAGCTTTGAAGTTTGTTTGCGTGCCCAGACATCTTAAGCACATGCTCACTGACGGAGCTGCCCTCTTCCATCTTGCAGTTAAAGAACTTTTCAGAAGCCTCATAGCTTTCAATTGCCGCATGAGTCTCAAAGATCAATTTGAGATCCTCGACAATATCATATGGGTCTGAATTCTCAAACCTTTTCTGAAGCTCCGATTCTAAACCATACAAGATAGCACACTGAACTATGGAGTACTGAGTCTTCCGAGTGAGGTAAACATTCTTTACTTCATCAGAAGCATCAGCTGCAGGTGGGTCACCCAGCGGTGCATCCAGCACATAGGTCAAATTACCAGCTGTGAGGACAATTCTCAAATTGCGGAACCAATCCGCGAAGTTGCTTCCATTGTTTTTCAACTTTTCTTTCTCTAGGAACACATTAAAATTGATGGTAGGGGCTGCCATTGATCTACAACATATTTGCAATAGTTTAGACTAAGTTTATGACAAATTGAGTTCAATATTAATAATAAAATTAATCTAGGTGAACTCCCACTCAAAACAATATCCCTCACATTGTTTTAGTGATCACACGAACCAAATCCACCACATCAACACCGATCATCACGAGAGTTGATATAGTTTCAATGGCGAACAATCAACATGTTCATCATATCTACTATATGATTCATGCTTTACCTTTCGGTGATCCGTGTTCCGAGACCATGTCTGTACATGCTAGGCTCGTCAAGATCAAACCTTAGTTTCCGCATGAGCAAATCTGGCTTGCTCACGTTGTATACACTTGCGGAATCTAACACACCCGATCATCACGTGGTGCTTCGAAACAACAAGCTTTAGCAACAGTGCTAACTAAGGGTGAACACTTCATGACTTGAAATTCATGTGCATGAGGGATCATCTTATAATGCTACCGTCGTCTACTAAGCAATACAAGATGCATAAAGGATTAACATCACATGCAATTCAAAATATGTGATATGATATGGCATTTCTTCTTTGTGCTTCCGATCTCCATCTTCTAGCACGAACATGATCTCCATCATCACCGACATTGCATCAAGGTCAATGACGCTTCTCCATGGTTGTCGTCCACCGGCTTCAACTATTACAACTACTCTGAATAGACACGCGGGTCTTAACATAAATTAAAGACAACCATATGGCTCCTGCCGGTTGCCAACTTACAATAAGGAACATTGCATACATCAAATATAATCACAATCATGGCCATATCACATCACTGCACACCCCTGCAAAACAAAGTTAGACGCCTCTACTTTCTTTGCATGTTTTATGTGGTTTGGGGCTTTCAATAAGTGTCGTTCTAACTTACGAACATGAACCACAACATTGATACTAGTATTGTTAATTACCCGTTGTAAATTGGATCTTAACTATGCTAGGAGAAACAGGCACCCGCAAAGCCACTTATGCAATACAAGTTGCATGTCAAGCGTGGAGCAAGTCTCATGAACGATGTCATGTAAGGTTAGCCCGGGCCGCTTCATCCCAACATCCCGCAAGATGCAAAGTACACAAGAAGCAATCGACAATAAAAGCATCAATGCCCACAATGACCATTGTGTTCTACTCGTGCAACAGATCTACATATAGACACGGCTCTGATACCACTGTAGGGTTTCGTAGCATGGAAAACAAAAAATTTCTATCGCATACAAACAAACAAGCCAAGATCTATCTACTAGATTGTAGCAACGAGTCGATGGAATAACTCACCCTCGAAGATTCCAAAGCGTTTAACGAGAGCGGATTCTCGTGGGTGATGTAGTCGTACTCTTCCCGATCTCAAGATCGCGTAGACGATCCTTCCGGCGCTGCGTTCCGGCAGCGCTCCCGCAGTCGGTCACACGTTCGGTACTCGACAAAGACCTTCCTCTCCCTTGTTCCAGCAGGCAGCGGAGGTTGTAGCACTCTCCTCGCGATTCCGGCAGCACAACGGCGTGGTACCGGAAGTAGAGGGGAGATCTCGCAGGGCTTCGCCTTAAGCCGGAGCGAGTATGGTGGAGTATGAGAGAGTCCTCGGTGTTCTAGGGTTTAGACACACCAAGGAGGAGGTGCTAGAGCCGGCGGCTAGGGTTCCGGGGACCCCCAAGTCGGCGGCTAGGGCAAAACCCTAGGGGGCGGCGGCGGCTATGGTGGGCTGCAGCTTCTAGGGTTTGAGGTGAGGGACTTGTTGTGTGCTAGGAGGGAGCCCTGCCCCTCCTTATATAGGTGGAGGGGCCGGTGGCCAAGGGAGAGGGAGGGGAGTCCCTCCCCAACTCGGCTTGGAGGGGGCGCCGGTTGGAGGAGGGAACTCCTCCCCAACTCGGACTCCCCCTTTCCTCCTCTTTTCCACCTTCCAAATTTAGCTATTTGACTTTTCAAACTAGGATTCAATTTAATCCTTTCTTTGGAACAGCGATGACACTTAGTACATGATGTAATCATACCAACTTGATACAACACATTCATGTACCCTTCCCCTCCGGAGTGCCGGACATTCCGGAACATTCTAGAACATTCCCGATGAAAACACCGGAATCATTCCCCAACTCCGAAACGGGACTTTCCTTATATGAATCTTATTCTCCGGACCATTCTGGATCTCCTCGTGATATCCCGGATCCCATCCGAGACTCCACACAACATTCGGTCTCTTTCTCATCATTCCATAACTACTCAAACAACATCGAATCCTTAAGTGTGTCTCCCTACGGTTCGTGAATTATGCGGACATGATCGAGACACTTCTCCGATCAATAACCAATAGAGGAATCTGGAAATTCATATGGCTCCCACATATTTCTATGATTACTTTGCGATCGAATGAACCACTTACATACGATATCAATTTCCCTTTGTCTCACGATATGTTACTTATCCGAGGTTATGATCGTCGGTATCTCTGCATACCTAGTTCAACCTCGTTACCGATAAGTACTCTTTTCTCGTTCCCGTGATATGTGATCCCTTGTGAGCCAGTCACATGCTTGCAAGCTAATTGGATGACATTTCACCGAGAGGGCCCAGAGTATATCTATCCGTCATATGGATGGACAAATCCCACTCTTGATCCATGTGTTTCAACCAATACTTTCCGAACACTCAATGCCACCTTTATAGCCACCCAGTTACGGTGTGGTGTTTGATGTCATCAAAGCATCCATCCGGTAAAGGTGATATGCATGATCTCATGGTCGAAGGAATTAGATAACTATGTATCAGAAAGCATATAGCAATTGAACTATTAAAATGACTTGATCTTTATGCTACGCTTATCTATAGGAGTATGTCCATCATATCATTCGCCTAACGATATGATCTTGTTGTTAATAACATCTCAATGTTCATGATAGGGAAACCACAATCATCTATTAACCAACAAGCTAGTATTATATAGAGGCTTTACTAGGGACTTCAAATTAAGTTTACAAATCACACAAGTATTAATGTTTCCTTGTTAATACTATTATAGCATGAATGTAAACATCTATCATAAAAACAAAGATATAATAATAACCACATTTATTATTGCCTCTAGGGCATATATCCAACATATTCATGATGCTACTTAAAGTTATTATGAGAGAGGGAAACATGGTCTTATGTATCTCACAAATATTAAGTTTCCCCTCTCTATGTTGAAAATCTTGAAGTTGCACTTGTTTTGCTTTTCTATGCTTATTGCTTTATGCTTTCATGACTTGTTTCTTTACAATATTCCTATGCATAGGAATAGGGTTAGACTTAAATGTGTTTTGAATTTGCTTCTTGATGCTCTATTTTGCTTCAATTCATAATTCTTATGTGAGCATCTTCTCAAGCTATCAAGCCTAATTTAAATGCATTAAAAAAAGTACTTGTTGGGAGATAACCCAAGATTTTTCTTGAGTCTTGGAAGTTATTACTTCTGTAATGACCTCTCCTTATCCTTTTTGTTTGCTTTTTGTGCCAAGGATGACCTCTAATGAGAGGGAAGTAAGATTTGGGGAGTTGCTGTCCCGAAACAGATTTCTGTCCTCCACCATAAAAATTCGTGAGGAGTCTCTGTAAGTCGAATTGAGCTGAAAATTTACGAATAAATCCCCCAGTATGTTAGCTAACTTTAGTTACTTCAACACTTTTTAATTTGAGCAACATAAGGTCTTCTAAAAAATCGGTTTCTACCTGCTGATCTATTCTGACAGATTTCTGCCATTATTTGCATTTGCTTCTTATTGATTCCTTTTTGGGTTCTTTTTGGGAAATTGAGCTTTTTGAGGGAATTGCTACAGTAGCTTGTGTTTTTAATAAAAAGTTTTTCTGTTCTAAAAGCTAAACCAAAAGGTCTATTATCTTTTGAATACAATAATGTTGCTAATGAAGATTGTGTGAAGTTTTGTATGAAGGAAAAATTTCAGGTATAGAGAAAGAATGATGTAATGAGATGAAGAATGGACAAAAGCTCAAGATTGGGGATGATTGTAGGGGTTCGTAGCATGGAAAACAAAAATTTTCTATCGCATACAAACAAACAAGCCAAGATCTATCTACTAGATTGTAGCAACGAGTCGATGGAATAACTCACCCTCGAAGATTCCAAAGTGTTTAACGAGAGCAGATTCTCGTGGGTGATGTAGTCGTACTCTTTCCGATCTCAAGATCGCGTAGACGATCCTTCCGGCGCCGCGTTCCCGCAGCGCTCCCGCAGTCGGTCACACGTTCGGTACTCGACGAAGACCTTCCTCTCCCTTGTTCCAGCAGGCAGCGGAGGTTGTAGCACTCTCCTCGCGATTCCGGCAGCACAACGGCGTGGTACCGGAAGTAGAGGGGAGATCCCGCAGGGCTTCGCCTTAAGCCGGTGCGAGTATGGTGGAGCTTATGAGAGAGGCTATTAGTGGTCTAGTAATTAGACACACCAATTAGAAGGCTCTAAACCAATTAGAAGGCTCTAAACCGAATAGCTCTAAACCGGGGTCTAGATCTAGGGTTTAGTTTAGAGGATAGGAAACTTGTGTGTCTAGGAGGGGAGCCCTGCCCCTCCTTATATAGGTGGGAGGGTGTGGGCGCGCCAGGGGAGGGAGGGAGTCCCTCCCCAACTCGGCCTTGGGCTGGGCGCCGGCCTGGAGGAGTCCAACTCCTCCTCCAGGTTGGTTCCAACTCCTCTTGCTTGTTTCCCACAGTTTCTTGTTTTTGGCAGTTTGACTTTCAAACTGGACATTTGACTTTTCTGTTTTAGGATTCAATTTAATCCTATATTTGGGACAGCAAGAACACTTAGTACATGATGCAATCATTCCAATATGTAATGACACATTCATGTACCCCTTCCCCCCCGGAGTGCCGGACAATCCGGAACCTTCTAGAATATCCCCGATGAAAACACCGGAATCATTCCCGAACTCCGAAACGGGACTTTCCTTATATGAATCTTATTCTCCGGACCATTCCGGATCACCTCGTGATATCCCGGATCCCATCCGAGACTCCGAACAACATTCGGTCTCTTTCTCATAATACCATAACTACTCAAACAACGTCGAATCCTTAAGTGTGTCTCCCTACGGTTCGTGAATTATGCAGACATGATCGAGACACTTCTCCGAACAATAACCAATAGAGGAATCTGGAAATTCATATGGCTCCCACATATTTCTACGATTACTTTGCGATCGAATGAACCACTTACATACGATACCAATTTCCCTTTGTCTCACGATATGTTACTTATCCAAGGTTATGATCGTCGGTATCTCTGCATACCTAGTTCAACCTCGTTACTGATAAGTACTCTTTTCTCGTTCCCGTGATATGTGATCCCTTGTGACCATGTCACATGCTTGCAAGCTAATTGGATGACATTTCACCGAGAGGGCCCAGAGTATATCTATCCGTCATGTGGATGGACAAATCCCACTCTTGATCCATGTGTTTCAACCAATACTTTCCGAACACTCAATGCCACTTTTATAGCCACCCTGTTACGGTGTGGTGTTTGATGACATCAAAGCATCCATCCAGTAAAGGTGATATGCATGATCTCATGGTCGAAGGAATTAGGTTACTATGTATCAGAAAGCATATAGCAATTGAACTATTGAAATGACTTGATCTTTATGCTACGCTTATCTATAGGAGTATGTCCATCACATCATTCTCCTAATGATATGATCCTGTTGTTAATAACATCTCTATGTTCATGATCAGGAAACCATGATCATATATTAACCAACAAGCTAGTTTAACAAGAGGCTTTACTAGGGACTCTTATTTTAGTTTACAAATCACACAAGTATTAATGTTTCCGGTTAATACAATTATAGCATGGTATGTAAACATTTATCATAAGTATGAAGATATGATAATAACCTATTTTATTATTGCCTCTTGGGCATATCTCCAACAGTCTCCCACTTGCACTAGAGTCAATAATCTAGTTTCGAACCTTTGTGTATATAACACCTATGGCTTTCCGGTGTTGTATGTACACGATTGCTAGTGGTCAACTGATCTCCGGATCTGACACTTCCAGGTCCGTGTGTAATTGCATGTCTTTGCGTCTCTACGCATCACTCATTCTCTAATGAGATGGCTTTGTATAAATTTGGTATTTCGGTGTGACCTTTAGCTCTTTGGGGTTAAAACATGTTGATAATATTGTCGCACAATATATCTTCATAGTATTATCCCACTGTGAACTACACCTAGTTTGATAACAAACTTCTTGACACAAATGCCCTCTTTTGCTGCTATAATAGCAGTCATATACTTAGCCTTTTGTTGTAGTATCTGTCACAATGTCTTAACTTTGGAAATCATCCAAATCCATTATGGAACTCACTTTCCATTATATTGTGCCACCCTTAGTTTAGATTGAGATAAACTTAATTTGTACTTTGTGACAAAACTAGTATCAATGTAGTACTTTTACAATGAACTAACCATCTATTTGTCACTTCTACAAATATTATACTCTTAGTTCTTTCAGAAGATCATAAGAATATCCTTACTATTGTCCAATGATCATCTTACAAATCATTCTGGTATATGCTCACAACATTTAGAGCATAGGACATATCTGGATTTGTACATATCACAGTATGATTGATATAAATACTCTTTGTGATTTCATACATCAAGTATCAATCTATACTTGATTATTTGTTTCACTTTACCAAATGTCAATACACTTGAATATATCATCAACATTGAACTCATTCAATCCTTTCTGTGCGACAAGAACCTCCTCTTGTAGTTTCTATATTGAACTCATTCAATATCTTGTCTGTGTACTTCTGGCACAACCATATTAGCGTCTATTGATGCCAAATATTTGGGTTTTGCCTAAGTCTTTCATCGGGATGAAATTCTTAATATGTGTTAATAAAAGATACATTATTTCCAATCAACAATATGTCTTCCACATAATGTATTAGAAACATGTCTTAGCGCTCCCACTTAATTTCTTGCAAATGCAAGCATCTTCATTGTCTCTGATGAAATTAAACCCTTTTTAACAGTTTCATCATAGTGAAGATTCCAACTCCGCTATGCTCACTCTAACCATTGAAGTTTGCATATGCTTTTAGCATCTTTTGAATTAACAAAACCCTATGGACCGTGTTATGCACATGTCCTAGGTAACGATTCTATTAGAAGAACTTGTTTTGTTTATTCAACTTCCATATAACAAATTATATGTAGTGGTTGCTACATTAATCCGTCTAGACTAAATATCACTATGAAAGATCAAATCTTGTCATAGTCAACCTTTGAACATTGTTGTGAACTCTTTCCCAACATGTCGACTATTTCTTTATAGATCCAGACACAACTACAAGGTCTTACACCTTTCTCGAGGGTCCTTCAAGTTCAAAACTTGATTTCTCGTGTATGGAACTATCACGGATTATATGGCTTCAAGCCATTTGACGGAGTCAGGGCCCATCATCGCTTCTCTGCATGTAGTCGGTTCATTATTCTCAAATAATGATTCAACCCTCAAATCTTGGTATTTGATTGTTTACCCGATCTACTTGTTTCAATAGGAACTTAGATCTTCATGACCACAACCTTTGAGGCACGTGAGCCATGAGCATTGTTGCCGCCTCCGGAACACTTTTCGGCGCTGCGCAACTCTGCACATACAGCTAAGGTTCTTTTAACCTTATCAAAGTTTCTATTGTCCTCCCACTTAACTTTTCACGAAAAATTCCTTCTCAAAGAAACTTGACGTTTTAAGTGACAAACACTTTTGTCTCCGATGTTATGGAGGAGAACTTAACAGTTATTCGAAATAACATACAAAGACAGGTTCATCCGACTTTGGTTGCAAACATCTTTCTTATGCATAGCATACCAATGTTTAAGAAAGGACAACATGAGTTTTATCCCAAACCATAACCTTATATGGTGTCATTTCAACGGATTATGATGGAGCTCTTTTCAGTGGAAAAACGGTAATCTCTAAAGCTTTTAATCTTTAAAATACAATGGCAGTTTTATGAATTACACCTTTCGATCTTACCATGTCAAACAAGGTTTAATTACATATCTCGAACGCTCCATACTCTTATGGTGTTTCGGGAAATGCAAATCCACGGAACGATTCCTTAAATCTTAGGTATTATGCTAAACTTGTAACTCAAATATCTTCCTTTATGATCTTTATCATAAACTGTTTATATTCTTGTTACAATGATCTTGCACTTCATCTTGAAAGTATTTGAACTTTTCAAGTATTTCACACTTCATCCTTATTAAGAAAATATCCATATATTCACTCAAATTTTCGGAGAAAGCATATGAAGTTGAAATCCATCGCTCTTGACTACACATAACGGACTTCGTACAACAATATGTACAAGTTCCAATAAGCTAGTCATTCGTTCCCTTTTGGCCTATGAACGAAGTTTTAATTATCTCTAAGAAAGTTTCACAAGCGTCATTTGATCAAAATCAGAAGACTCCAAAATTCCATCAACATGGAGTTTCTTCATGTTTTCTTTCCATTATAATTCAAACGGCGATGTCACTTCCCAAGTGATCTTTCAATCAATTTGTCTTTCGACATCTTTAGCACTAGTTTTATGGATGTGATGTCTCCAACGAGATTTGTGAATCATCCATCTTTTATGGATTACGGCAATTATTTGAACAACCCTTTTGTTCTCATAATACCTGATAAAACAAATCTTTGAAGGCAAGCTTTGATGTTTAACAAGCAACACAATAACCCTTTATTTTGTTCTCGATGAACATCATCTCATATTCTTTTGCTAGTTACTTAGGCCATTGTAGTTCATGAATTGTGTTGTTTCGTATGACGATTCACACCAACAAATTCAGTATCAAATACTTAAGAACCACATTGTTTAACAAGCAAAGAATATAGCCATAACATGTATATCATCTATATACTTAAACTGAACGATTCTAGTTTTTTCTTTTCTGCCATATATTTATGAGATTCTCTTTCAGTATTTCCTTTTCAGTTTGAAAGAATCTATCAACATCAATAGTGGAGTCATACATATGACATATAGTCCAAAGCGTGTATAGTTAAATACCAATGTCTTTGGACTTGTACTTTGAAATAGATCACCATCATCAAATGTTTGGTGTTCTTTCAAATTCCTTTCATTAGTAATCTCTTGGTGTAGTAAACATCAAATATTCACCCTTATCATGGAATCGTCCATGATCAAGCTACTTTTAGCTTATAACGATGAATTATGAGTATAATATTGCTATCCAAAACCTTTTGGAGGATTAGGACAACAAGTGTCTCCAACCTTTTTGCAAATTCTCATCAAATATGAGAACATGACTTTTGCCATATTATATTCTATCATTTTGCAACCAAAACTTTGTTTCAGATATCACAATATCTTCCACACATCATGGTTTCTGAAACAACTCTTTCAGATCCTAGATAACCTTGATATTAAGGGAATCCTTTGAATATCAAGAATCATGGATACAAACATGATACTTATATACTAACACTTGGAATTGTTACTCTTGATTTAATACTAATTATTAAACTTCATGGAGTAACCGGAACTTACTGAAAGTTTGCAATAGGACTTTTAAACTTTAGATTAACACTTAAAACAATACGATACCAGTTCGTAAAGTATCTAACCAGAATTCTATAGTTCTATCATCTCAATTATAACTAAGCGCAAGGTGGTAAACGGATGCCAATGACTACAACAACTATGCAAATTCACTTTGATTTAGTTTATGATAAATTGAGTTCTAATTAATAATTAAATTAATCTAGGTGAACTCCCACTCAAAACAATATCCCTCACATTGTTTTAGTGATCACACGAACCAAATCCACCACATCAAAACCGATCATCACGAGAGTTGATATAGTTTCAATGGCGAACAATCGACATGTTCATCATATCTACTATATGATTCATGCTTTACCTTTCGGTGATCCGTGTTCCTGAGGCCATGTCTGTACATGCTAGGCTCGTCAAGATCAAACCTTAGTTACCGCATAAGCAAATCTGGCTTGCTTACGTTGTATTCACCCGCGGAATCAAAGACACCCGATCATCACGTGGTGCTTCGAAGCAGCAAGCTTTGGCAACGGTGCATACTAAGGGTGAACACTTTAGAACTTGAAATTTATGTGCATGAGGGATCATCTTATAATGCTACCGTCGTCTACTAAGCAATACAAGATGCATAAAGGATTAACATCACATGCAATTCATAATATGTGATATGATATGGCCTTTCTTCTTTGTGCTTCCGATCTCCATCTTCAAGCACGAACATGATCTTCATCATCACCGGCATGGCATCAAGGTCAATGACGCTTCTCTATGGTTGTCGTCCACCGGCTTCAACTATTACAACTACTTTGAATAGACACGCGGGTCTTAACAGAAATTAAAGACAACCATATGGCTCCTGCCGGTTGCCGACTTACAATAAGGAACATTGCATACATCATATATAATCACAATCATGGCCATATCACATCACTGCACACCCCTGCAAAACAAAGTTAGACGCTTCTACTTTCTTTGCATATTTTACGTGGTTTGGGGCTTTCCATAAGTGTCGTTCTAACTTACGAACAAGAACCACAACATTGATACTAGCATTGTTGATCACCCGTTGTAAATTGGATCTTTACTATGCTAGGAGAAACAGGCACCCGCAAAGCCACTTATGCAATACAAGTTGCATGTCAAACGTGGAGCAAGTCTCATGAACGATGTCATGTAAGGTTAGCCCGGGCCGCTTCATCCCAACATACCGCAAGATGCAAAGTACACAAAAAGCAATCTACAATAAAAGCATCAACGCCCACAATGACCATTGTGTTCTACTCGTGCAACAGATCTACATATAAACCTGGCTCTGATACCACTGTAGGGGTTCGTAGCATGGAAAACAAAAATTTTCTATCGCATACAAACAAACAAGCCAAGATCTATCTACTAGATTGTAGCAACGAGTCGATGGAATAACTCACCCTCGAAGATTCCAAAGTGTTTAACGAGAGCAGATTCTCGTGGGTGATGTAGTCGTACTCTTTCCGATCTCAAGATCGCGTAGACGATCCTTCCGGCGCCGCGTTCCCGCAGCGCTCCCGCAGTCGGTCACACGTTCGGTACTCGACGAAGACCTTCCTCTCCCTTGTTCCAGCAGGCAGCGGAGGTTGTAGCACTCTCCTCGCGATTCCGGCAGCACAACGGCGTGGTACCGGAAGTAGAGGGGAGATCCCGCAGGGCTTCGCCTTAAGCCGGTGCGAGTATGGTGGAGCTTATGAGAGAGGCTATTAGTGGTCTAGTAATTAGACACACCAATTAGAAGGCTCTAAACCAATTAGAAGGCTCTAAACCGAATAGCTCTAAACCGGGGTCTAGATCTAGGGTTTAGTTTAGAGGATAGGAAACTTGTGTGTCTAGGAGGGGAGCCCTGCCCCTCCTTATATAGGTGGGAGGGTGTGGGCGCGCCAGGGGAGGGAGGGAGTCCCTCCCCAACTCGGCCTTGGGCTGGGCGCCGGCCTGGAGGAGTCCAACTCCTCCTCCAGGTTGGTTCCAACTCCTCTTGCTTGTTTCCCACAGTTTCTTGTTTTTGGCAGTTTGACTTTCAAACTGGACATTTGACTTTTCTGTTTTAGGATTCAATTTAATCCTATATTTGGGACAGCAAGAACACTTAGTACATGATGCAATCATTCCAATATGTAATGACACATTCATGTACCCCTTCCCCCCCGGAGTGCCGGACAATCCGGAACCTTCTAGAATATCCCCGATGAAAACACCGGAATCATTCCCGAACTCCGAAACGGGACTTTCCTTATATGAATCTTATTCTCCGGACCATTCCGGATCACCTCGTGATATCCCGGATCCCATCCGAGACTCCGAACAACATTCGGTCTCTTTCTCATAATACCATAACTACTCAAACAACGTCGAATCCTTAAGTGTGTCTCCCTACGGTTCGTGAATTATGCAGACATGATCGAGACACTTCTCCGAACAATAACCAATAGAGGAATCTGGAAATTCATATGGCTCCCACATATTTCTACGATTACTTTGCGATCGAATGAACCACTTACATACGATACCAATTTCCCTTTGTCTCACGATATGTTACTTATCCAAGGTTATGATCGTCGGTATCTCTGCATACCTAGTTCAACCTCGTTACTGATAAGTACTCTTTTCTCGTTCCCGTGATATGTGATCCCTTGTGACCATGTCACATGCTTGCAAGCTAATTGGATGACATTTCACCGAGAGGGCCCAGAGTATATCTATCCGTCATGTGGATGGACAAATCCCACTCTTGATCCATGTGTTTCAACCAATACTTTCCGAACACTCAATGCCACTTTTATAGCCACCCTGTTACGGTGTGGTGTTTGATGACATCAAAGCATCCATCCAGTAAAGGTGATATGCATGATCTCATGGTCGAAGGAATTAGGTTACTATGTATCAGAAAGCATATAGCAATTGAACTATTGAAATGACTTGATCTTTATGCTACGCTTATCTATAGGAGTATGTCCATCACATCATTCTCCTAATGATATGATCCTGTTGTTAATAACATCTCTATGTTCATGATCAGGAAACCATGATCATATATTAACCAACAAGCTAGTTTAACAAGAGGCTTTACTAGGGACTCTTATTTTAGTTTACAAATCACACAAGTATTAATGTTTCCGGTTAATACAATTATAGCATGGTATGTAAACATTTATCATAAGTATGAAGATATGATAATAACCTATTTTATTATTGCCTCTTGGGCATATCTCCAACAATGATACCCCGTGTCACCCCAAGAAATATTCAAGAGGTACAAGCGTCAAAACTTGGGGATGCCCAAGGCATCCCCTTCTTCATCAATAAAAAGCTCAGGTCTTTCTAGACACTTCGTTTTTATTGTTTCATGCACAGTTGTGTTGTTCTTGGAGCGTCTTAGTTTTCGTTTTTGGTTTTTGTTTGCTTATTTTGCTTGAATAAAGTTGGTTGATCACAACACACCTTTTTGGAGAGAGACACACTCTGTTTTCATTGCCCAGAACACTCTAGTTTTCACTCTTATTGTTCTGCGAGTGTTCTCTTTTGCTAGCACTGCGTTCAGCCTTAGTTTTCTTGTGCTTTCAGCTTAGAACTTTTTATTTCTTCTTTGTGGATTTTTCAGACAAGCTCACTGATCTTTATTGATTATTATATTTGTGAGTTGTTTCAAATAAGTCGATTGGTGTTGGAAAAGAGTAGAAAGTTTTATGCTTATAGTGGTACAAAAGAGAGCTTGCTTTGACTGTGGCTTAGACTTTATCATGTCATGCTAGATGTTTCTTTAACCTTATACTTAGTGATTATTGCTATAGCATGACTTGTTTCAAACAATTGAGATTGCTTAATATGCCTTGAAGGAATCATGTGTTGTTTTAGCATACAAAAGCATAGGTATTCTTCTTTGATGCTTTGTTTGGGTTGACTTGGCACATGCTCACACCATGTTATGACTATAAAAAGTCACCATAGCCTCTATGATCATTTAGTCCTTGACTAGTAGTACCACTTTATGCTTTGATTGATAATGTTTTGTCGCTCTGCATGATTATGGCCATTATTGCTCTCTTATTTGGCTGCTCCCAGTCTTTTGCTAGCCTCCACTTGTATGAGTAAGCTCTACCCATGCTTCCAACTCCCAAGAAACCAAGTTATTCAAAGTGTCCACTATAAACTCCTATGCATGGTGTGTTACACCATTCCAAGTATATCCTTGTTTTCATCTATCTTCCAATTAAAAATTATTTTTATATGTGAAAACTTAGTGATTAAAGCCCTCACAAACTTGATGGCACACTTTATATTCTTTGACCCTAATAAGCTTGAACCAATGTGTCATATATGTTGTATATGCTTGCACTTATACGTTGGAATTAGCAGAACCGTGTTGTCACGGGGAACGTTTTCAACATTGCACTTGTACTTTGTACTCAGTTGATATCATGATCTTTTGTCTATGGATGTCACCGGTGTGAAATAAAAAGGGAACTTGTAAGTCCATGGAGTTTATATTCTGTGTTAGAGAAACGCCTGGGCCGCTAGCCTAAGCCATGCCTAATCATGGTGGAAACTTGCAGCATCACCATAGTGACATCTATGAAGCATTCTTCTTATAAAAAAGAGACACATTGTGAAAATAGGAAAGAGAGAAAAAACACCATATTCCCATGGTAAATAAGAAGATTGCTGAGATGCTCATTGTCTGCTTGCCTTGTCATTTTGGTTATGGAAAAGCTCTTGTACCATGTGCAAGGGGTACCCCGTTGGTGGTTCTCAGTGATATGCAAACACTTACAGTGACAAGAACTTACCTGGACCCAAAGTTGAGTATGCATGAGGTGTGGCCCTCGTATTCAAGGGACTTGAGATTTCCAACTTATACTTCATCAAGCATATACTCCATTTTGCCACTTTAACCTCAACCACTTGAAGATGCTTATGATAGGGGCAATGCGGGCTGAAAGCTAACAAGTACCATAATTTTTGGAAGCTCTTTTTGAAACTTGTAATCCCTGCTTCCTTTACAAAAAGGCCTTTCTTCCACCATTATTGAGTCTCCACCTTCTACCTTTAGGCACCATTAACAGAGCATAGTTGTCATTCTGTGTGCAGTGTTCCAAAGCTTATTAATTGATGCATATTGTGATATTACTTGTTCTTGTGCTATTTGTTTCTAGTCACCCTTGTGAACTTTGAAGGTGTCCTATGCATCTACATTGCTACTCTATGAGGGACAAGCTGATTGCCACTATGCTATGTTTTCTGTATGTGAAACAAACAAACATTTTTCAATGCATGTTATTCATGATCTTTGTTTGTAGCTTGCCATGTTGCATGCATAGTTACTATGTCCTATTGTTAGAACTCCATCTTTCATGCACATGTTTAGAGTTCTTTGATCCTAGCTTTCAATGCTTGCAAATGGTCGTATCTTTATTGTGAGGGTGCATGTCACCTAAAAAGTTATTCTTTTATCACTTACCTACTCGAGGACGAGCAGGAGTTAAGCTTGGGGATGTTGATACGTTGGAAACGTATCAATAATTTTTTATGCTCCATGCTTGTTTAGTATCTACTTTGCTTTGTTTGTCTACACTTTGAGGTGCTTTTTACATGTTTTATGGTACTATCCTACTAACAAGTTGCAACAGTGCCAGATGCCTGTTTTCTGCTGTTTTTGGTTTCAGAAAAGTTAGTAAATAAATATTCTCGGAATTGGACGGGACAAACGTCAAAGTCATTTACTTTCTGTGGGGAACAAGAAGTCCAGAGGGGAGCCAGAGGGGCTGGCCAGGGAGGCCAAACCCACCCTAGGCGCGGGTGGGCCCTGCCTCGCGCCTGGGAGGGGTGTGGGGCCCATGGTCGCCTCCTCGGCCTCCCCCTTTACCTATAAGAAGCCTCCAACCCAAAAACCCTAAAGCATCCAGAAGAAATCCATGAAAACCTCTGTAGCGCCGCCGCCACCGAAGGGGAGATTCGGGTGACAGAAAGTCTTTGTTCCGGCACCCTGCCGGGATGGGGAAGTGGCCCTGAAACCATCTCCATCGATATCCATCGCCATCTTCATCACCATTGCTGATTCCCATGATGAGGAGGGAGTAGTTCTTCCTCGAGGCTAAGGGCTCTACCAGTAGCTATGTGTTCATCTCTCTCTATGCATGATCTTGTTGTGGTCATGAGCTTTGTAATCAAGTAGATCTACCTTGCTACTCAAGTGCTTCAATAGATCTCTGCTCTCCCCATGCATGTGAAAGTGACAGCGTGTACACCATGGTGGCACTTAGGTTTGAGTCTACATAAATACTCTTTGTGCTTTAAATAGATCTATGCTTTTCCCCACGTGTGTGAAAGTGACAGCGTGCATACTGTGTGTGGCACTTTGGCTAGATTGAATATTTGTTATGAGTTATATTTGGAGTTGGATGTCTCTATAAAATTATGGTGTTTATTGGAACCATCTAGCGCTCAAGGTGACAGTATGGGGTTATCTAGATTGGGGAAGGCCCTACCGTGGATTAGAGTGTTCAACCGGAGAGTAGTTAAGAGTAGTATCATGAAGAGAGGATATTTATATGAGAGAGTGTTCACTAGTGAAAGTATGATCCCTAGGCCTTGTTAATAAACATTGAAACACCGTTTGCATCTAGATCTGTTACATGTTTTCTTGCTTTAGTCTTTACCTCACCAGCAAGCTATTTTCTGGCACCGTTACCACTTGTATTTCACTATCTCTTCGCCGAACTAGTGCACCTATACACCTGACAAGTGTATTGGGTGTGTTGGGGACACAAGAGACTTCTTGTATCTTGATTGCAGGGTTTCTTGAGAGGGAATACCTTTGACCACTTCCTCCTTGAGTTCGATAAACCTTGGGTAATCCACTTAAGGGAAACTTGTTGCTGTTCTACAAACCTCTGCACTTGGAGGCCCAACAACTATCTAAAATGATAGAAGTGCGTAGACATCAATTCCCATGATGAGAAGGGAGTAGTTCTTCCTCGAGGCTAAGGGCTCTACCGGTAGCTATGTGTTAATCTCTCTCTCTATGCATGATCATATTGTGATCATGAGCTTTGTAATCAAGTAGATCTACTTTGCTAATCAAGTGCTTTAATAGATCTCCGACTATCCCCACGTGTGTGAAAGTGACAGCGTGCATGCCGTGGTGGCACTTAGGCTAGAGTTAATAAATACTTATCATGAGTATATTTTGAGTTGGTTGTCTTTATAAAATTGTGGTGTTTGTTGGAACCATCTAGCGCTCAAGGTGATAGTGTGGGGTTATCTAGATTGGGAAAGGCGGACTTTGAGGAGTGCTGTTATAGCCCTACCGTGGATTAGAGTTAACCAACCGGAGAGTAGTTCAGAGTAGTATCATGAAGAGAATATATTTATATGAGAGAGTGTTCACTAGTGAAAGTATGATCCCTAGGCCTTATTTTTAAGCATTGAAACACCGTTTACAACTAGATCTTTTATATGTTTGCTTGCTTCCAGTCTCTTCCTCCCGTCAAGATCTTTTCTGGCACCGTTGTATTATAATCATCCATACCACTTCTATTTCACTATCTCTTTGCCTAACTAGTGCACGTATACACCTGACATGTGTATTGGGTGTGTTGGGGACACAGGAGACTTCTTGTATCTTGATTGCAGGGTTGCTCGAGAGGGATACCTTTGACCACTTCCTCCCTGAGTTCGATAAAACTTGGGTAATCCACTTAAGGGAAACTTGCTGATGTTCTACAAACCTCTGTACTTGGAGGCCCAACAACTGTCTACAAGAATAGAAGTGCATATACATCAACTACAAAGTACTTTGGCGATGATTTCCTTATGTACCTCGTGGATGACACTCCCACTTCTATTTCAGAAGCTTATGCATCTGCGGATGCTGATTACTGGAAAGAAGTGGTCCATAGCGAGATGGATTACATCATAGATAAAGGTACATGGGAAGTCACTGAATGTCCCTATGGTTGTAAGCCATTGGGATGTAAGTGAGTGTTCAAAAAGAAGCTTATGCTCGATGGTACAATTGAAAAGTACAAGGCTAAGCTTGTGCCCAAAGGTTATTCCCAGAAAGAAGAGGAAGATTTCTTTGATACTTATTCACATGTGGCCAGACTGACCACTATTCGAGTATTACTCTCGTTGGCAGCCTCACATGGTCTTCTCGTCCACCAGAAAGATGTTAAGACAATTTTTCTAAATGGAGAGCTAGATGAGGATCTACATGCAACAGCCAGATGGCTTTGTTATAGATGGACAGGAAGGAAAGGTGTGTAAGTTATTGAAATCTTTATATGGCCTGAAACAAACACCTAAGCATTGACATGAGAAGTTCAATACAACTTTAACATCTATTGACTTCTTCGTTAATGAAGCTGACAAATGTGTATACTATCACCATGGTGGGGGCGAAGGAGTCATAGTGTGCTTGTATGTTGACGACATACTAATATTCGGGACCAACCTCAAAGTCATTGAGGAGGTTAAGTCATTTCTATCTCAAAATTTTGAGATGAAGGACCTTAGAGTGGCTGATGTTATCTTGAACATCAAACTATTGAGAGATAATGAGGGTGGTATTACACTTCTACAATCCCATTATGTTGAGAAAATCTTGAGTCGATTCGGATATTCATATAGCAAAATTTCTTCGACACCATATGATCTTAGTGTGCGGATTCAAAAGTTTGAAGGCACAACTAAGGATCAACTAAGATACTCTCAAGTCATTGGCTCACTCATGTACCTAGCAAGCACTACAAGGCCTGACATCATGTTTGCCGTGTGCAAACTGAGCCGGTTTGTTTCCAATCCGGGTGATGTGCATTGGGGTGTTGTTGAAAGAATTATGTACTATCTGAAAGGTACTATGAACTATGGACTTCATTATACCGGGTACCCATCGGTGCTTGAAGGGTATAGTGATGCAAATTGGATCTCTGATGCTGATGAGATGAAAGCCACAACGGGGTATGTGCTTACTCTTGGAGGCGGTGTTGTTTCCTAGAAGTCTTGCAAGCAAACGATCCTAACGAGATCGACAATGGAAGCAGAATTAACAACATTAGACACATCTGGTGTCTAAGCAGGATGGCTTCGAGATCTTTTGATGGACTTTCCAGTGTTTGAAAAGCCAGTACCGGCTATCCTTATGAACTGCAACAATCAAACTGTAATTGTCAAGGTAAAGAGTTCAAAGGACAACATGCAGTCCAACAAACATATAAGCATGAGATTAAAAGTCGTCAGACATTTAAGAAACTCTAGATAGATAGCGTTGGATTATATCCAGCCGACCACATAAGTCGTGATATCCCTTTACTAAAGGGCTATCCCTTTACTAAAGGGCTATCCCGTGTTGTGATAGAAACTACGGAGTGAAACTCTGGAGTGAAAGCTGTCAGACATTTAAGAAACTTTGGCAGATCCCTTTACTAAAGGGATATCCCGTATTGTGATAGAAAATACATCGAGGGAGATGGGTATGAGACCCACATAAGTTGCCATGGTAGTAACCCAACCTATTGATCGGAGATCCCGTGAAGTAGGACCTGGGAAAACAAGCTAGTGGTTAACAAAGGAGAGTAATTTTACTAACCCACTCCGTTGGAGATGCAATACTCTCGGAAACTGTATGACAGGTTGACTTTTGTCTTAATGTGTTCCAAAGCTTCTATAAGAAAGATGCTATCCTATAGAGCAATCTTTGGAGGAACACACCTATATGAGCCCGACTGCTGGTCACAGTCTATGAGATTAGATTGATCTCTAGTAAGTTCATGAAAAAGGTCAGGAGTGTGACTAATATGCTCCAACCAAGGGGTCATCTTTCGGCAGCCTAGTACTAGTAAGACATTTGGTGAAATCTCTTTACGCCAAACTGACAATTCAAGGCATAGTCTATTGTTTGGTTGTAAAGGAGTGTAGCCATCTGTTCTAGGTGGATGTTCAACCTTAACAGGTCTCCCCAGTATATCAAAACAGTGTTGAAAATACCATGGGCCTTTGGGATCTGGTGGGCTTTAGGCCCATCTAATTTTTTTAGGAAAATCCCTAAGGGCCCATTCATGGCAACATGAGTGGTGGGAGTTTAGTCCCACGTGGCTAGTTGGGAAAGATTTCCACCAACATATAAGGTGATCTCTTCTCCCACTAGTATGAATTGGTGTGAAGAGAAGATAGGCACTCTACACGTGCGCTCCTCCTCCTCCGCCGCCCGCCTCGTCACGACGCGCGCGCCGCGGTTCCGGGAATCTTGCCGAGCCGATGTGTTTTTTTGTCGCTCAGGAATGGGATACGAATGGTTGCAACTGAAACCTTAATAAGAATGAATACGAGCTAAAATGTTTTGTCTTAAGTATGTATGTTTTTAGTAATTTATTATGGACGTTTCCAATAATTAATTACGGCCATTTCTTTTTGTTGAACCATCTCGTATCCGCCTGTGCCTATATATTGGAGAGCTCTCTCCTCTCTCCAGATACAAAAGAGAACCACTGCCTCCAAGCGCGATAGCCACTACCATTTCCTCTAGTGTTGCTGCTGCGGGTGATCCCATTCCGTCCACCGTGTACACGGCTGACGGAAGAGAAGGCCTCCGAAACCCCGCCTCTCCAGATCCTGTACGGGAGAGGGGAGATTGGGTTTTTGGGGAGCGTCTTCTACACGACTGCTTGCCTTCGATCCACTACTTCCACGCCTTCTTCATCACCATGGCTAGTCCGTCGCTGCATCCAAGAGGGCGGCCGACGAGGCTGCCGCCAGTGCTGCCGCTACGGCCAATTGGCCTACTGGAGGGTACCATATGCTAATCTCTCTCTTACTATATCTGCGTGGATAGTACTAGCAATGTCCGTAGATGATTTTAAGATTAGTCTACTACTTCACGGTTTCATTACCAAATTTCAGTATGTGCATATCTGTCTCATGATTTATTTCTGGATTAATATAATTAAAATATTGCCTAGATTCTCAACAGTGATTAGATATGGTCTCACCGTCTAAAGAAATAGTCATTATATTTCCTAATCATCATAACCATAACGCTTGTGACATGATCGCGATACGATGTTATAGATAGGCTATATTTACCATCCCATTCTCTAATAAAATGACTCTATTGTCAATTGGGACCGAGGCATCAACATGATCAGGAAAACTTTGATCATCCACTGACTAATGAACCAATGACTAGAGTTTCACTCAGAATTATTGGTTGTTTGTATATCACACATGTAATGATATTTCCTAATCAATACAATTATAACATGATATAAAACTTAATCATAAACTTTATGAAATATTCCATCAAATATTTGCCTCTAGGGCTCATCAATATACGTTATTGTATAATATTGTGCAATGGAAAAATGTCCTGGTGGCAAATGTACTTAGCCAATCACCTCTAAATATTGGTTTTAAAAGGTCTTAAACCAGTAATAAGTGGACACAATGGTTAAACTTATGTTGGCGATTAATGACGGTGCAACTAAATGATACTCCTGATCAGTTTATTTGGAAGCTTTCCACAAGTAAATTTACATTCAAATCTATGTATCTTGAACAAATGAATGGGCACACTAGATTCTTACAAATGTTCTTATGGAAGCTAAAAAATCCTTTAAAAATAAATATATTCATGTGGTTTCTTAAAAATAAATTCTTATTAATAAAAGATAATCTAGCCAAAAGGAAGTGGGAGGGATGTCAAAAATGTTGTTTTTGCGATTCACTGGAATCCGTTGAACATCTTTTCATTTTATGCCCTTTTGCTCATATCATCTGGTCATATGGTTTATTTTGCATATGACACGCCTCCACCTATAAATATTACTAATTTGTTTAGAAATTGGTTAAATAGGCTTGATAAGAGAAACAAAACGAGACTACGTATTGGTGTATCGGCTTTATGTTGGTCCATTTGGACGTCCAGAAATTATGTTGTCTTTAACAGACATACTGGTACAAATTTTATACAGGTTATTTGACTAGCGACGAATTGGATTCGACTATGGGCACATTTACTCTCGGAGGACCAGTAAGAACCCATGGTTTCTGGATGTACCCAGCTCCTCATAGTCGCTCAGGACTTCTACGTCCATGCTACTAGTTGGTGGCACGCTAGTAGAACTAAGAATGGATAGATTTTTGTTACTTTTCATTTTCAGATGGCTGATACATGTCTCAATCTTAGGTGATCATACATTGTAAAACTTCTTTTTCGTTGAATTATTTAATAAAAAGGATGTGTGCATCAATTAATTTCTAAGATCTGACCGGACTGTATTCAATAAAAATGTCCAAGCACGTTTGAACCTCCAAACACCAACTTGAATACAGTCCAGCCAGATCTTAGAAATCAGAACAGAAATCACCTCTACTTCTTCTTCCTATCTTCTCACTAGATTGTGGTGTTCTTGTGTGTTCTCTCACCCTCTCTCAGTAGCAGTCACGTTGGCTTGCTTCTTTTGCTCATACTCTCTCACACAGCCACCAAGAGTGGTTAGAGTTTTCTTTTCTACTCCTTTCCCAAAGAGCACATCAGCCGTTGGATACGAACATCGATCAATGGTTGAAACGTGTTGGACTTTCATGAGCTGATATTAGGCTGCCAACACACCTCCATGTGGAGGATATGTCCCGACAAACTCCCCCTCCCGACATCATGGAGGGTCTCACTACCAACCAGCAGTCATGCTGGTGAGCCAACGTCATATCTCGAGCTTTTCTTTTGTCACCACCTCGGTCAACATATCAGCCCTATTGCCACCTGTGTGCACCTTATTAATTTGCATTTGCTTATGGTGAAGGATAGAAGTGAATACCAACAAAATGTTTTAAATGGTACAAATTATCACTTTGTTGAGGGGGATACACAGCCCCCACTGCTTGCAATGAACTCCGAAGATATCTTCAATCAACAGATATGCAGCGGAAATAAAACAACGAGCACATGCACATGTGACACACGAATTTACGTGGAAAACCTCCTCGAGAGGATAAAAAAACCACGGGTGTGGACCAACCGATCCACGCAAGCTTCACTATGAGCAACCTGGATACAAAGTCTTGTCTAGAACATCTAGAAAGGTACAACACATTCAACATATTGTCAACCGACAACAACAACAACCACTTGAAAAAAAGATTACAACAAAGCAAAACATTCCAGTTTCTGTCCTTTTCGGTAATCAGCGGGAAGTCTTCCGAAAGGGCATGACACAAGGGTGAAATGGTACGTGGCACACTGCCACCAACACGACGGGGAGACGGGCCACAACCGAGGAACGTCGGAACCGTAATCGCACACAAACTGACAAATCAGAATACATGTATCGGGTGACAGCCGGTAAAATAAGAGTTGTACGCTCAAAAAAACGGTGAGGAGAGAAAGAAAGTCAGGATTGTGCAGACTGAAATTACGAAGGCGAGTTGAGGAGAGTCGTGGCTGCACCTGATTTGAGGAATCACGAAAACCTACAGCACCATGCACGTTTAGGATCGCTAATAGGGTTAAATCGATCGCATTTTTATATAGGTATATCTATGTATTTGAACAATGAAGCGGTATTTTTATGCTGTACTCGGTCTGAATTGAATTATTTAAACAAGTTCACTGACTACTTATGGATTTTACTCGGATAAATTAGTTGCGCGTAAATTGTGTGCCAGCGGAATCAAGCAATCACCCATCCCAAAAATCACAAGGAGCATGATCCATCCGACATTCTAGATCATCATGCTCGTGCAGACTTAGAACAACTACAACAGCCGCTGAAAAACGTGACGCGCTAAATGGCGTATGCAGCACGTGCGTTCCCTGTTTCCAGCACGACACACAGTTCTCCTCTGACGGAAGCGCTAAAAGCGGTGCGCAAAAATAGAGCTAGAAAAGCACCCCCGTAGGCGTCGCAAAATGCAGCGCGTGGCGCCGGCGCAAACATGTTGTATAATGAACTACAGGATCAGAAAGATCAAACAAATCTAAATAAATTCAAAAGAAAATTATCTAGTTATTATTATAACACAACCAAATGGTGCATGAATAATACAACAAATATAGAAATTATTCACCAACAAATACAACAAGTTTTTCATTAATACTATAACAAATTGTTTTCCAACAATACAACAAACAACAAATAAAAGGAGGGCTCAACGTTGTGCTTCAAACCGTTTTCACCACTTCTCAATGAGATCTTTTGAAGATTATCATTAGTTTTATTATTATGAATGGCATGATATGAGACAATGAAACACGCCACCCTATGCTCTCTCCTATGCACCTGCATGGCAATCCCATCAAATCATAGTGGTGGTTGCGATCTACATCTTTTTCATGATCATCCTCTATGATCATACATTTTCGAGGGAAGCCACCGCGCTTCGGTTCTTTCGTCGCGCGCCAAGCTAATAGCATCGATATGTTCTCATTTTTCTCGAGCTCTAATTTATCGTCGGTTGAATCATACGAGATCCTCTGCAAGCACGAAAATACACTCACTTCGTCTACCGAAACAAAATAAAATTTAGAGGAAAAGTGACACGGCCGACGGCGAAATATACCTTGCGGCCATTTTGCCAAGCACCTAGTGTGTGCCAAGTAGCATCCTGGCTTGAGGAGGACATGGCGGTCGTCGAGGGCAGCGCGGCGCCGTGGCAGCTCCGAGTTGGCCGAGGTGCGGCGGCTGCAGTTCGCTTGGCAGCAAGAAAAAAGAAGCGCCACGCTGGCAGCTCACTTCGATTCCCGCCACGGCGAGCTCGGAAAAGATGCGGGGAGGCGCGGTGGCGACGGATATGTAGCTATTGCATGCAGAGAAGTGCCACCGGAGGCGAATCAAAGCGGCAGCGTCGGCGGAATGGGGGTGGGAAATTGGGGGCAGCGCGGGTGAGTTTTCAATGGCAGTTGGGCTTCGAGAGTGTCGCCGATTGATTGCGCGCGCTGGACGACGTGCAGCAAATTTGGTACGCCACTGAGCACAAATTACCGTGCACGAATTTTTTTAACGCGTGTAATTATATCATAATTATCGGAGGAGAAAAAGCGACCGCACACACTAAATAGACGGTTACATGATATTTGACCGCAGCCGTTGTAGTTGCTCTTGGCTACAACGTTTGGCCCGGATTTTTTTTTTTTGGAAGAGACTTTGCTATGACGGCAACGATCTGTATAGGCATCCGCATCGCAGTCCTCCCAAATCTAACAGACGCTGTACGGTATCTGGCTCTCGCGCCTCCGCGGCAGTCTCTAGAGCGGCTGGCAGCAGGGTGTTTCTCCGGGATTTGGTGGCCGGCTTGGAGCGGACGCACGGTGAGCTGCCGCTCTCTCTGACCTGAATCCTGTTGAGCTCTGCCTACAATGTGTTTGCGTGAATGCGCAGGTGGACGTGGACGCGCTAAATCGTGTGAATTCGCCCCTTCCAGGTGCTGACTGCTGCTGCTAATCTCCATCTGCTAATCGTGTAATTTGCCGCTGACCATGGCGGACGCCTCCGCCGGCGGCTTCCCGGACGACTACCCTACCATCGACCCCACCTCCTTCGACGTGGTCGTCTGCGGCACCGGACTCCCCGAGTCCATCCTCGCCGCTGCCTGCGCGGCCTCCGGGAAGACCGTCCTCCACGTTGACCCCAACCCCTTCTACGGCTCCCTCTTCTCCTCCGTCCCGCTCCCTTCCCTCCCCTCTTTCCTCTCCTCGGACTCATCCACCCCCGGCCCGTCTTCCTCAACCGCAACCTCCTCCTCCGCCGCTGCTTCACACAGCGCCGTCCATCTCGAGCACCGCTGTTTGTACTCGGAGGTTGAGACCTCGGGGACGGTGCCCGAATCGTCCAGCCGCTTCACGGTCGACCTGGTGGGTCCCAGGGTGCTATACTGCGCCGACGAGGCCGTGGATCTTCTTCTCAGATCAGGGGGAAACAACCATGTGGAGTTCAAGAGCGTGGAGGGGGGCAGCCTCCTCTACTGGGATGGTGCTCTCTACCCAGTGCCGGACTCCAAGGGAGCCATCTTCATGGACGGGACACTTAAGCCTGGCATGAAGACCCTCCTCTTCAGTTTTTTCAAGCTTGTCGAGTCACATATTGCCGCGTCGTCTTCTGGCGATAAGGAGGGGGAGGGAGAAGCCTCGGCTAAGATATCCGAGGAGGACTTGGACCTCCCCTTCATTGAATTCCTCAAGAAAATGAGGCTTCCACCGAAGATAAGAGCGTAAGAGCATTCTGAACTGGTCTAGCGTAGTCTATTTTTAGCAATGTGACTGATGCCGGCTTCTGTGTCTTGTTTATAGAGTTATGTTATATGCAATTGCCATGGCAGATTATGATCAAGATGCCGCAGAATCCTGCGAGAAATTGCTGACAACGAGAGATGGAATCAAGAGCATAGCTCTTTATTTGTCATCTATTAAGAGGTCACTTTGCTCGCTTGAACCTTTTTTGGTCCTTTTTGAAAGACATATTTTCTACGGTGTATATACCTTGTTGAATGATCTATTTAGTTTTTTCTAGCTTTAAAAATATTGTCTAACATGTGGTGATTTTGTTATATATAAATTGCCTTCCCATGGTCTAATTTTTTGACATGTGCTTATTTTTTCTGTAACAGGTTTGCTAATGCAGAAGGTGCTTTCCTTTATCCGATGTATGGGCAAGGCGAGCTGCCGCAAGCTTTCTGCCGCTTTGCTGCTGTTAAGGGTGCCCTATATGTAAGATCTTATTGCAAAGTATATTTGGATTTGATTTTACACTGTAGCTTTGGCTTAATGATAATCATGTAGCTACATTCTCTTTCTATCCCCATGATTTGTCATGTGTCTCTTCCACCTGAATGGATCCTAAACATTTGGTAGTAATGATGTGCTAGGCCAAGTATTTTGCACCTCTCTACTGAATTGACTTGCATATACCAAAAAGTACTTGGCCAATTATCCTGGTAAACTATTGTCTTTTGTGACCCTTTTGATGCTTAGCCTCTGGTATATCTCTCTTCTGTCAATCAGGTGTTGCGGATGCCAGTCACAGCCCTTCTTCTGGACCAGGTATGATAAAATTTAAGCTCAATGCTTTGGCCAATTTTTGTTTATCTGATATATAGTCAATTATAGAATATGTTTTTTTCCTATTTGTTGCTTACTTAATATATCTTTTCATTGTCATGTTCAAACGTGTACTAGCAAATCACAAGTCGGCATAAGATTCTATGGCACATACTTGGTGCAGCAAAGATAGAAAAGAGTGAATAGGCAAAACGCTAGTGCTACAGTAGATTAGGTGCTCTTGGGCTACCATGGCTCGGAAACGATACAAACAATCTCCCAACGTTCCTATTTTCCTTTTGGAATCTTTAGATGGCGAAAGTTTGCCTGGCAACCAGCATGGTTATCGATCTACCAGTTGTGAGCTCAACAAGGATAATTCCCAAAGCGTTTGTTCAATCTGCATATGAGTTAGGGAGAGCCTTATTCTAGGTACAGGCAAGGGATAAAAAAAAAAATTCTTAGGATAACCATGGCACTTGACTCATTTTATATATTTTGATACATTTGATCAATCACTAAGCATGGCACTGACTCATTTTATATATTTTGATAAGTCATATCAATTATCAGGACCAGTACATCAGTGATCGTTTTCTGTGTTTAGTTTTCTATGAGAGATGTTGCATGCTTTAATGATCTGCACGACCAATTCCGTCATTTATGATTAGCACCCAACAATCAACATTCTCTTGGTCAGGAAAAGAAGCGTTATATAGGCACCAGATTGGCATCCGGTCAGGATATTTTGTGCCAGCAGCTGATTCTTGATCCTTCATTCAAAATTCCTTCCTTGGACATGCCATCTGATGCTTCAGATTCAAACTCACCAAGAAAAGTTTCTAGAGGAATATGCATAACCAGCAGCTCTATTAAAAAGGGAAAATCGAGTGTTCTGGTTGTTTTCCCCCCAAAATGTAAGACAGTTATTTCCCATGGCTAATGTTTGGATTGCTTGAATAGTTGATTTTTTCGCTTCTCATTTTTTTTCTTCATTTTAGCACTACAAGAGCAGCAGGCTGCAGCTGTTCGGGTGCTTCAGTTGAGCAGCAATGTAGCAGTATGCCCTCCTGGAATGTAAGTTAAATTTTTTTTGAGCTGAAAACTGTAGGGGAGGCCCTGACAGTAAATTTTATTAAAGAATCATTTATATACCATATCACTACGTATCCATTTTTTGTGTTTACTTGCTCCATCTAACTTAATAATCACTGCATTTATAATTTAAAACTATCACCATATACTATAGGCAGGCAACTTTGCTTACAAGCCATCTCACTTGCAGGTTCATGTCATATCTGTCTACTCCCTGTACTGATGCCTTCATAGGAAAGCAATGCATAAACAAAGCAATAGAGGTTCTTTTCAATGCTCAGGGTTCAGATGATTCAGAAGACCATTTGGAGGCAACAAGCGAAAACATTGAGAATGCAAAGCCAACGCTAATATGGAATTGTGTGTATGTTCAAGAGATCACACAGGTGCACCTTTATTTGATCATCACTATGACTGTATTCACTGTAGTTCCAACACTGGTAAAAGTATGTGCTGCTCATGTTCATATTTATGTATTTGTATTAAAAACATCTGCTGTCTTGTCTTCCACTATCAGGGAACATCTGGTACTGTATTATCATGCCCCATGCCTGATGAAAATCTGGACTACAGGAATATACTGGAATCAACAAAAAAGGTATTGTATTCTGTGATGACACCTTTCATTGTCAATTTTGTAGGTGCATGAGATAGCAGGCTAGAATTATGGCTCATCATGGAAGCTTCAGAACTGAACTTTTCATGTCAATAGCGAGTATTAACATGTTTCACATTGAAGAAACAGTAACTTGTATATGTATGTAGTGTGCTGGTGTTGTTTCTTCTTACGTTGTGTTTGATGTAGGTTTGGAAGTTAGCTCGTCAATTATAACGCCAATTGCTCTGTCAAGCATAATATATTGAGATTTAACAAGGGAAAAAGATAGATATCAAGCATCTATGCTCCACCTTATAAATTCCCCTTGTTTTTCTTGCAGTTATTTGCAGATACTTATCCTAACGAAGAGTTCTTGCCTAGAAACGCAGCTCCTAAATATGCTGATGACGACTCTGATTCTGCAGAATAGAAACATGTTTGCAGAGGTAATAATATCCTTGCATGTGGAACTTGCACTGTTTGCTTATTTTAAAATTGGCTGTCTTCATCGACCTATGCATAGGCCAGGGATCACCCCCTTTTGATTTTTTTGTTACATGTGAATATGTGATGAACATATAAAAACTATTTGCACATGGACCCATGGGACTTTGTACTGTTTGCTCATATCCTCGTCACATTTGGAAATGTCAACACCTGTGAGCTTGCACCATCAGAACTTTCAGTACACTTTTCTCCTTGCCGAATACCTGTTTGGGTGATGAATGAGAAAAATTGTGAACAAAAGAATTTTCAGGGAAACTGCGCTGTCGAAAATAGTTGAATAGAACCACCAAAATATTCTGTTGTTGAAGCATCACTTAAATATTGGTCATTGGCCGCGTTTTGTGTGGAAAGTTTGTTAACATTTGCCAAATATAACCAAAATATTAAATAACAAAATGGTGACATCTGAGAGTTACGTATATATCAATTTAGTTAGGACAATGCATGATGATGATAAATGAAGCAACATGACTTGTGAAGTTCATGTGCTGAAGTTTTTAGTAGTAACTCTGGATTCCCAGTTTGGCCCAGTCAAGGTGCACCGGTGCTATTAAAGTTTTGTTAAAACTTGAATGCTATATGTATAGTGGCTCAGAAGGTAGATAGATACCTCAAGACAAATGTTCTTGTCCTGAATTGTTTGTTCTTTTTCACAGGGTGTAGTATTTTTTTTCCTAGAGGAATTTCTCACAGAAGATACATGAAGCCATCTGTATTTGCACATTTGGATACATCGTACCACATGGTCATTGAGTGAGACTACAGCATCGATGGCTCTGCAGTACTTGTAGTTGTTACATACTGCACGAGCCAGATGGGGCACCTTTCATTTGTTGCACCGATTAAATCTTTGTACTAGTGAAACAGTTAAATGATTTTGACTTTAAAATGCTGGTCTGATGCATGTACGGTGTATGCTCTCATTTCTCGGATGAATTCTGGCCTGTACATTCTAACATATTAGCTTCTCCGGCTGGCTGCCCATGTTGCTCCATTTTGTTTTACTAAGATCTGAAGAACACACGTTTCATCTGCAGTAGTACTGTCAAGTTGCAAAAGATTGCTTAGACTAAGTTGCACATATCACAACTCGCAAGCCACTTTCTCAGGAATTCCACTTGGCACCCTACTCGCGATCGAATCTCCAGTTACCCTACCCGACATGCACATCCTTTCCCGAGTCTTTCTTGATCCGCTTGATGTGATCTCCACTTCTCCATAGCCCGTTCACGCGAGAGACATGTGATGACCTCCTTGGCGCGCGAAGGAAGGCGGTGTGCAGCAGCATATGTGTGATGGGCAGTGCAGTGTGTCTGCCGAGGTGTCTTCGGATCTCCCGTGCCTCCTTCTCAGGTCACATTGGCAAAGCTTCTGCGTTGTTTTTCTTTTGATAAGCTCGTTCTGAGAACCCAGCCAAATTAGGGCTCGTTTGATTCATATAGGATAGAAAAGGTAGGAACAGGTAAACCAAGGATTGGAATGGAGTAAACCGCACCAGCGGTCCTAAATCTTTCGACGAAACGTCAAGTAGGTCTCAGTTCTTTAAAATTGAATATTGAGGTCCTAATTGTTTCTAAGTGATTCATCGCAGGTCCTAAACTCGTCTGACCCTGGTTGACCAGCGCCACGTCGGCAAGGTGCTGCTTGGCGGGAGATTTTCCCGCGGCTGGTGGTTGGGATTTATGCAAATGAACCCTTATATAAGCAGCTGGCTTCTAATCCCCCAACACCTAGTTCTTCTTCCCAACCTCTCTGCTCTCTCTTGCTGTCGATCCATCGCCATGTCCGCGTCCTCAAGTTCTGGGAATCGGCGGAGGCAGAAGCAAGCTTCTCTATCCCCTTCGCTACCACCTCCACCACGGTCAGTAGCTCCTCTACCACCTGGAACATTGCCGTTAGTGCCATGTCCTTTTTGTGGATTTCGCAAGACGATTCGGCTTGTCTCTCAATCACCAGCCAATCCTGGACGTGTCTTTTACAAGTGCCCAAATCATCGTGTAAGTTATGCTTGTTAGCTCATTTGGATTTTCTTAGCACCATTTGTTCTTATTTCCTCCGATTTGTGACAGGTTGCGCCCAATCCCTGCAACCATTACTACTGGGAGAATGGTGAAGACAACTATGTGGACTTTCTAGCTAGAAATGGATATACCATCTCTCTCCCAGGTGCAGCTGTTGTTGTCGATTCAGATGGACAGATGGGAAGTAAGGAAACAGAGGAGGAAGAAGAAGAACATGGGCAGAAGGAGTACTCACTGAAGAAAATGGATGAATTGCTGAAGAAGTTGGATGAGTTAGTGGTGATTTGCAGGAATTTGTTGACTGCAATTGTATTTCTTATTGTAGTCATGGTTTACGTAGTTGTTGCTAAGTAGTGCTAGTTGTATGAGGGCATGAGATAGACAAGCATGTATCTTGTGATGTAATCTGGGGATTGAAAAGAATGTATTATGCTTGTTTGATTTTGGCAGAATTTTGTTTGTTTTTCTGTACTTGGGATGAGCTAGTCAAGTATACAAGTTAAATGGACAAATACACATATGTCATCCTGAGACCATAATAGTTGACATACATAGTTTGAGCTAGTCAGGATTTACAACTAGTTTTGCAACATCCAGCAAAATAGTGCACTATTTAGAAGTTTGCACTTACATGGTTTGTGTGAAACTATAGCCACATCAGAGCAAGGGGTTTCATTACAAACCATCCAAAATATGGAATTACCACCTAGTTCTGTCCAAAATATACAACTACTTTTCACTCCTCAACTACTTCTCAGCTGGGAGTCTGTTCTCCTTCTTCCTATTCACCAACTTCTTTCTTTTTAAACCAAGTGTTGCAGTAGTTGATCTTGGAGGGGGTATGTCACCTCTGCAACTAGCAATAAACTGGCTTTCTGGAAGAGGACCTGGCAATGGAGTCTGAGACTGCTGAGTGGCCGCAGCCTGCAAAACATATAAAATGAAGTAGAATGAAGGATATGCAATGTACAATCATTTGTTCCTTTACAATCAGTTGTTCTTTTACTCACTTGTTCCTGTAGGATCTGCAGGACACTAGATGATGAAATATCGTAACTCATAGAAGATGCAACAATAGTAGAAGATGAACTCATTCCCATTTCTGCAACTACCTTTTTCTGAAAAAAATGTATAATAATATATAGCAAGTGTGAGAGCAATGAAATGTATAATAATGTACAACAAGTGTGAGAGCAATGAAATCAACCTTGGTGTTCCTTTTCACTGGCATTTTCTTACTTGTTTGTAGTGCTGGTTCATCATCAGGAAGTATAATCTGAATTGGCTCTGGTTGTTTAGGATCTGGTGCAGCTGGTTGTTTAGGATCTAGTACAGCTGGTTGTTGAGGAACTGGTACATTTGCTGCAGCTGGACCTCTACCCAACTTTGGATACTTTCTTTTATTGTGGTCAGTTTCATTGCACACGCTGCAGTGACTTACTGTTCCATGCCTGCTCATCCTAGTTCCATCATCCTCCTCTAGTGGGTTTTTCTTTCTTTTCTTACTTGTGCAAATATCACCATACATCTCATCAGTTTTTTTCCTCTTGGAATAGTATCTAATCATGAGCTAGTCTTTGATCTTCTTCAGTGCTGTAAAAATAGGTAATTCTCTAGCATCAAGTATGTACTTGTTGGAAACTTCACAGATATTGTTCAACAGTAGGTCACATTTTGGAAGCTCCTCAAAAAATGCTTTGCACCATTGTCTTGGGTCAATTGCATCCAGATAGTCAAATGCCCCTGGTCCATAGCCTTCATCTCATCCATGTATTTCTGCCAGTCTGCCTCACGTGTTGCTCTTGCAATTTGCCATAACTTATTCTTGAAAAACTCAGTTCTCCAGCCATTCTTTGCAAAATTCTAATGCAGATGCCTTACACAAAACCTGTGTTATGCATCAGGCCATAATGCATTGGCAGCATTTGTCAATCCCTACATACACAGACAAGTAATAAATATGCAAGTATAGACAAGTAATAAATATGCAAGCATAGACAAGTAATAAATATGCAAGCATAGACAAGTAATAAATATGTACCTTCTGCCTATCACTCATAAAAGTCCATGGCCTTGTGTTCTCTATGCCTAAATCCTCCTTCAGTGTGCTCAAAAACCACTTCCATGTGTTTGTATCTTCAACTTCAACTATAGCAATGGCAATAGGAAATATACAGTCATTTGGATCAACACCAACTGCTGTAAGCATCACTCCACCAAATATGTTCTTGATGTGGCACCCATCAATGCCTATGATGGGCCTACAGGCCGCCAAGAAACCTCTTTTGCATGCATCCAATGCCATATAGCAATTCTCAAACAGTCCATCCTTTGCATTTACAAACATTGTGCTTTCAGGGTTTGATCTTCTTATCTCAGCTGCAAAATCCCACAATAGATTATATTGTTCCAACTCATCTCCATGTATCTTCTTCAATGCAATCCTTCCAGACCTTTCTAACTTGCTTCTACTTGGACTCATGTTGAAATCTTGTTCAATAAGCCTAGCATAATTCTTCAGTGACATCTTATCATCAGCTCTGAATGTTTCCAAGTACTTTGTAGCTAGATATTTGGCTGTGAACTGTTTCAGTACAAACTCTCTCTCACATTGGTGTTTTCCAACATATTTCTTCACAACCCATGAACCTGTTGTCCTACTATCAGGTGCAGCATATAGGTGTTGGAATTATGCCCTAGAGGCAATAATAAAGATGTTATTATTATAATTCTTGTTCATGATAATGTTTATATTCCATGCTAGAATTGTATTAAGCGGAAACTTTAATACTTGTGTGGTTTGTGAACAACACCGTGTCCCTAGTACGCCTCTATGGACTAGCTCATTGATTAATGATGGTTAAGGTTTCCTAACCATGGACATGAGTTGTCGATTAATAATGAGATCATATCATTGGGAGAATGATATGATGGACAGACCCAAACTAAGCGAAGCAATTAGATCGTGTCATCGTGTTCATCTTTGCGAAGCTTTTCTTATGTCAAATATTGTATTCCTTAGACCATGAGATAATACAACTCCCTGGTATCGGAAGAAAGCTTTGAGGTCATCAAACGTCATCCAATGAGAGGGTGATCATAAAGGTGTCTCTCAGGTGATCGGAAAGTATCTGTTGGGTTGTATGTATCGAGATGGGATTTGTCCCTCCCAAGTCGGAGAGATATACTTCGGGCTCACTCGGTAATCGATATCAACACCGCTTGCAAGCATATGGTTAAGGAGTTAATCACAAAGTGATATCGGATTACAGAATGAGTAAAGTACTTGCTGTGAACGAGATTGAACTAGGTATGACGGTACCGACGATCAAATCTCGGGCAAGTAAAATATCGCAAGACGAAGGGAATATATATATGGGATTGATTGAATCCTGGCATCGTGGTTCATCCGATATGATCATCGATGAATGTGTGGGAGTCAATATGGGTTTCCAGACCCCGCTGTTGATTATTGATAGAAGATCATGTCTGCATATTCTCGAACCCGAAGGGTCGCACACTTAACGTATCTCAACGCTAGGATAGATTGGATAATTGGTTTATGAGTTTTTGTTCAGAGTCTCGGATGGGATCCGGGACATCACGAGAGGTTCCGGAGTGGTCCAGAGAATAAGATTCATATAAGGCAGTGCAGTTTTTGGAGTTCGGAATTGTTCCGGGTTAATCGGTATTGTACCGGAAGCTTCTAGAACCTTCCGGAAGGGGGCCAACATGGTCCCACCTGTCGGGAGGGGGCATGGGCCTATGAGGGAGTGCCCTGGACGCATTGGGCCAGGGGCACAAGGCCCCATAGGGCCCAGCCGGCCAAACAAGGGATAAACCCTAATTGGAGCTTCTAGAAGGGGGGGTTTCCTTGCCCCCCACTCCTCCCTCCTTTGGCCGCCGGCCTAGGGCTTGGGGGAGGGGTTAGGGCTGGCGCCCACCCCTCTATATATAGAGGGCTGGGGCGCACCACCCCTCACACCTTCCCCTCAAGCCTAGTCGCCCTGCTGCCCTCCTCTCTCTCCCCCTCCCGACTGCGTGTAGGCGAAGCCCTGCTGCAGAAACTCTCCACCAATTGCACTGCGCCGTCGCGTTGTAGATCCAACCCATCTCTCCACCATACTTGCTGGACCAAGGAAGGAGGAGACGTCGAGGTGCTGCACGTGTGCATCTCACGGAGGCATCGCCACTTGTGGTGCTAGATCGGATCGGATCGCGAGGAGGAGAAGCGAGTACGACTACATCACCCACGTTCCGACGAACGTTCCGCTGTGCGAATCTTCAAGGGTATGAAGATCTAATCCAATCTCTCTTGTTGTTTGCATCTCCTAGATTAGATCTTGGCTTCCCTCTGTTTGCATCCGTAGAAAATTTTGATTTACTATGCCGCGAAACCCTTCAGTGGTATCAGAGCTAGATCTATGCGTAGATGTGTTTCACGAGTAGAACGCAACATGGTTGTTGCGGGCGTTGATGTTTTCTGTTGCAAGCCTCTTGTTTGTGTTCTTCTTATGACGCGGGATAGTGAGATTGAAGCGGTCCAGGCCAACCTTACGCGACGTCGTTCGCGAGACCGGCTCCGCACTTGACGTGTGGCTTGTTCCACACATGCGGCTGGTGGATGCCAGTTTCTCTCACTATAGTTGTCATGGGATTTACACCGGAGTTTGGCAACCATAATATCACCGTTGTGGCTTTCCGTAGGTAAGAATCGTTCTTAGCATGCTACTCCCATAAGCCACGTAAAACATGCAACAACAAAGTAGAGGCGTCTAACTTGTTTTTGCAGGGAGTGTTTTCTGTGATATGGTATGGCCCAAGATGTGATGTGTATAATGTATGCGATGATCATGTTTTGTAATGTTTCACGACTTGCATGTCGATGAGTACACAACCGGCAGGAGCCATATGGTTGTCTTTATAATTGTATATGACCTGTGTGTCAACTTCTTATGCGCCATGTAATAGTTTCACTTTATCGCTAAGTAGTTAGAAATAGTTGTAGTTGCTATTCGTGGTGGAGGCAATCATGGTGGAGTGATGGAGATCATGCCGGCACGCACAAGATGGAGATCATTGCGCGAAGATTGGCTATACCATGTCACATGAAGTTATATGCATGTGATGTTTATCCTTTTATGTATCTTATTATGCTTAGATCGCGACGGTAGCATTATAAGATGATTCCTCACTTAAAGATCAAGATAAAAAAACTGTGTTCTCCCCAAGTATGCGCCCTTGCGAAAGTTCGTCGTGTCCAAGCATCATGTGATGATCGGGTGCTATAGACTCTACGTTCACATACAACGGGTGCAAGCCAGTTTTGCACACGCGGAAATACTTGGGTCTAACTTGACGAGCCTAGCATGTACAGACATGGCCTCGGAACACATGAACCGAAAGGTTACACATGAGTCATATGAATGATATGATCGACACTTCGTTGTCCACCATTGAAACCACATCTCTTCTCGTGAAGATCGGATTAGGTGTGGTGAATTTGGATCGTGTTCACTAAACAACTTGAGGGATGTTGAATTTAGTGGGAGTTCATCTAGTAATTTGATTAAAAGTTGAACTAGTTATCATGAACATAGTCTAATTTATACTTGCAAATATTGTAGATCAAATGGCTAAGTCCAACTTCAATTTCAACGTTTTTGCTGAGAAGAAAAAGCTTAAAAACAATGGGTCTAACTTCACCAACTGGTTCCGCAATCTGAGAATCATTCTCTTTGGCGGTCAAAAGGACTATGTCCTTGAGAAAGCGTTAGGTGACGCCCCTGCTGCTACTGCGCCGGCTGATGAGAAAGCTGTCTATCAGTCGCGCAAAGATGATTATGGTGTGATTAAGAGCACCATGTTGTTTGCTATGGAATCGGACCTTCAAAATCGTTTTGAAGACTATCCCGGGCCCTTTGAGATTCTCGAGGAGCTGAAAACCATGTTTCAGACTCAGGCCCGTTCTGAGAGATATGAGATCTCTGAGAAGTTCTTTAACTGCAAGATGGAGGAAGGGAGTTCCGTTAGTGAGCACGCCATTAAGATGTCGGGCTACACTCAACGCCTTGAGCAACTGGACTGCAAGATTCCAGAGGAGCTCAAGATTGACAGGGTTCTGCAATCACTCCCTCCCAGCTACAAAAGTTTTGTAGTGACTCACAATCAGATTGGTTCCACTGATACGATCACCGAGCTCTTCGCAAAGCTAAAGGCTGCGGAGGTGGACATCAAAAAGGATAATCATGTGTTGATGGTCAACAAGCCCTCCACCTTCAAGAAAGGTAAGGGTGCAAATAAGCCCTTCAAGAAAGGCGGCGGCAAGCGCGTTGCCCCTGCTGAGAAGAAGCTCAGGTCTGGTCCCAAGCCGGACACTGAGTGCTTCTATTGCAAGGACAAGGGTCACTGGAAGCGCAACTGTCCGAAGTACTTAGCGGACAAGAAGGCTGGCACCATCAAAGGTATATTTGATATACATGTTATTGATGTTTTCCTTACTAGCCCTCGTTGTAGTGCCTGGGTATTTGATACTGGTTCAGTTGCTAATATTTGTAACTCGAAACAGGAGCTACAGAATAGACGGCGGCTTGCGAGGGATGAGGTGACGATGCACGTTGGCAACAGATCAAGAGTTGATGTGATGGCCGTCGGCACGCTCTCCTTAGTTTTACCTTCGGGATTAGTTTTAAACCTCAATAAATGTTATTATGTGCCTGCGTTGAGCATGAACATTATTTTTGGATCTTGTTTATTGCAAGACGGTTATTCATTTAAATCGGAGAATAATGGTTGTTCTATTTATATGAGTAACATCTTTTATGGTCATGCATCTATTGTGAATGGTTTATTTCTTCTAAATCTCGAAAGGGATGAAACACACATCCATAACATTGAGGCTAAGAGATGCAAAGTAGATAGTGATAATACTACTTATTTGTGGCACTGTCGTCTAGGTCATATTGGTGTAAAGCGCATGAAGAAACTCCATTCTGATGGACTTTTGGAGTCTCTTGATTTTGAATCATTTGACACATGCGAACCATGCCTCATGGGCAAGATGATCAAAACCCCGTTCTCCGGTATGATGGAGCGAGCAACAGACTTGTTGGAAATCATACATACCGATGTATGCGGACTGATGAGTGTTTCGACGCGCGGTGGATATCGCTATTTTCTCACTTTTACCGATGACTTAAGTAGATATGGGTATATCTATTTAATGAAACATAAATCTAAAACATTTGAAAAGTTCAAAGAATTTCAGAATGAAGTGGAGAACCATCATAACAGAAAGATTAAGTTTCTACGATCTGATCGTGGAGGTGAATATTTGAGTTATGATTTTCTCACGCATCTTAAAGCAAGCGGAATCGTGTCGCAACTCACGCCACCCGGAACACCATAGCGCAATGGTGTGTCTGAACGCCGGAATCGAACCCTATTAGATATGGTCTGATCGATGATGTATCTTACTGATTTGCCGTTATCATTTTGGGGTTATGCATTAGAAACCGCTGCATTCACTTTAAATAGGGCACCATCTAAATCTGTTGAGACGACACCGTATGAACTGTGGTTTGGTGCTAAACCTAAGTTGTCGTTTCTTAAAGTTTGGGGATGTGAAGCTTACGTCAAGAAGTTGATGCCGGGCAAGCTCGAACCCAAAGCGGAGAAATGCGTCTTCATAGGATACCCTAGGAAACTATTGGGTATACCTTCTATCACAGAACCGAAGGCAAAGTGTTTGTCGCAAAGAACGGTTCCTTTCTTGAGAAGGAGTTTCTCTCGAAAGAAGTGAGTGGGAGGAAAGTAGAGCTATACGAGGTTATTAAACCTTCTCTTGAATTGGAGAGTAGCGCAGCACCTGAAATTGTTCCGGTGCCGCCTGCACCAACAATAGAGGAAGCTAATGACAAGGATCATGAAGCTTCAGACGATGCTGCTACTGAACGTCGCAGGTCGACAAGGTCGCGTGCCCCTCCTGAGTGGTACGGCAACCCTGTCTTGACTGTCTTGTTGGTAGAAGACAGTGAACCTACGAACTATGAGGAAGCGATGATGAGCCCAGACTCTGAGAAATGGCTGGAAGCCATGAAATCCGAATTGGGATCCATGAGCGAAAACCAAGTACGGACTTTGGTGGACCCTCCTAGCGACCGAAAGGCCGTTGAGTGCAAATGGATTTTCAAGAAGAAAACGGACGCGGATGGTAATGTTACCGTCTATAAAGCACGGCTTGTCGCGAAAGGTTTTCGGCAAGTTCAAGGTGTTGACTACGATGAGACTTTCTCTCCCGTAGCGATGTTTAAGTCCATTCGGATTTTATTAGCAATTTCTGTGTTTCATGATTATGAAATATGGCAGATGGATGTCAAGACTGCGTTCCTCAATGGCAACATTGATGAAGAGTTGTATATGATGCAACCCGAAGGTTTTGTCGATCCTAAGGATGCTGATAAAGTATGCAAACTTCAGCGTTCCATTTATGGACTGAAGCAAGCATCTCGGAGTTGGAACCTTCGTTTTGATCAAGTGATCAAGAGCTTTGGATTTGTTCCAAATTGCTACGAAGCTTGTATCTACAAGAAAGTGAGTGGGAGCTCGGTGACATTTCTGGTACTATATGTGGATGACATATTGATTATTGGAAATGACATTAACATGCTTAACGATGTGAAGAGTTATTTGAACAAGTGTTTTTCAATGAAAGACCTAGGTGAAGCTGCTTATATATTGGGCATCAAAATCTATAGGGATAGACAAAGACGCCTGATAGCTTTAAGCCAGAGTACATACCTAGACAAAGTTCTGAAAAGGATCAGAATGGATAAGGCAAAGAACGGTTCAATGCCTATGTTGTCAGGTAAGATATTGAGCAAGGCTCAGTGTCCAGCTACAGTAAATGATAGGGAAGCTATGAGCAAAGTGCCTTATGCCTCGGCCATAGGTTCTATCATGTATGCCATGATGTGTACTAGACCGGATGTGTCCAATGCTCTTAGTTTGACGAGCAGATATCAAAGTGATCCAGGAGTGGAACACTAGACAACCGTGAAGAACATCCTAAAGTACCTAAATAGGACTAAAGAAATGTTCTTAGTCTATGGGGGTGATGAACAGCTCGTCGTAAAAGGTTACGTCGACGCTAGTTTCGACATCGACAAGGATGATTCTAAATCTCAGACAGGATACGTGTATATTTTGAATGGAGGAGCTGTGAGCTGGAGAAGCTGCAAGCAAAGCGTGATCGCGGGATCTACAATAGAAGCGGAATACATGGCTACTGCAGAAGCGTCAAGTGAAGGAGTTTGGATCAGGAACTTCATTGCTGAGCTTGGCGTGGTTCCAAGTGCATTGGACCCACTGGATATATTGTGTGACAACACTGGCGCCATAGCACTCGCTAAGGAACCAAGATATCATCCAAAGACCAAGCATATCAACCGTAAGTTTCATATAATCCGAGATTATATAGCAGATGGAGATCTGAAGATTAGCAAAGTACATACAGATGTGAATGTCGCAGATCCATTGACTAAACCTCTTCCACGTGTAAAACATGATCAGCACCTCAGTGCCATGGGTGTGAGATTGTTGCCAAATGTAAACTAGATTATTGACTCTAGTGCAAGTGGGAGACTGTTGGAATTATGCCCTAGAGGCAATAATAAAGATGTTATTATTATAATTCTTGTTCATGATAATGTTTATATTCCATACTAGAATTGTATTAAGCGGAAACTTTAATACTTGTGTGGTTTGTGAACAACACCGTGTCCCTAGTACGCCTCTATGGACTAGCTCATTGATTAATGATGGTTAAGGTTTCCTAACCATGGGCATGAGTTGTCGATTAATAATGAGATCATATCATTGGGAGAATGATATGATGGACAGACCCAAACTAAGCGAAGCAATTAGATCGTGTCATCGTGTTCATCTTTGCGAAGCTTTTCTTATGTCAAATATTGTATTCCTTAGACCATGAGATAATACAACTCCCTGGTATCGGAAGAAAGCTTTGAGGTCATCAAACGTCATCCTATGAGAGGGTGATCATAAAGGTATCTCTCAGGTGATCGGAAAGTATCTGTTGGGTTGTATGTATCGAGATGGGATTTGTCCCTCCCAAGTCGGAGAGATATACTTCGGGCCCACTCGGTAATCGATATCAACACCGCTTGCAAGCATATGGTTAAGGAGTTAATCACAAAGTGATATCGGATTACGGAACGAGTAAAGTACTTGCTGTGAGCGAGATTGAACTAGGTATGACGGTACGGACGATCAAATCTCGGGCAAGTAAAATATCGCGAGATGAAGGGAATATATATATGGGATTGATTGAATCCTGGCATCGTGGTTCATCCGATATGATCATCGATGAATGTGTGGGAGTCAATATGGGTTTCCAGACCCCGCTGTTGATTATTGATAGAAGATCATGTCTGCATATTCTCGAACCCGAAGGGTCACACACTTAACGTATCTCGACGCTAGGATAGATTGGATAATTGGTTTATGAGTTTTTGTTCGGAGTCTCGGATGGGATCCGGGACATCACGAGAGGTTCCGGAGTGGTCCAGAGAATAAGATTCATATAAGGCAGTGCAGTTTTTGGAGTTCGGAATTGTTCCGGGTTAATCGGTATTGTACCGGAAGCTTCTAGAACCTTCCGGAAGGGGGCCAACGTGGTCCCACCTGTCGGGAGGGGGCATGGGCCTATGAGGGAGTGCCCTGGCCGCATTGGGCCAGGGGCACAGGGCCCCATAGGGCCCAGCCGACCAAACAAGGGATAAACCCTAATTGGAGCTTCTAGAAGGGGGGGTTTCCTTGCCCCCCACTCCTCCCTCCTTTGGCCGCCGGCCTAGGGCTTGGGGGAGGGGTTAGGGCTGGCGCCCACCCCTCTATATATAGAGGGCTGGGGCGCACCACCCCCCCACACCTTCCCCTCAAGCCTAGTCGCCCTGCTGCCCTCCTCTCTCTCTCCCTCCCGACTGCGTGTAGGCGAAGCCCTGCTGCAGAAACTCTCCACCAATTGCACCGCGCCGTCGCGTTGTAGATCCAACACATCTCTCCACCATACTTGCTGGACCAAGGAAGGAGGAGACGTCGAGGTGCTGCACGTGTGCATCTCACGGAGGCATCGCCACTTGTGGTGCTAGATCGGATCGGATCGCGAGGAGGAGAAGTGAGTACGACTACATCACCCACGTTCCGACGAACGTTCCGCTGTGCGAATCTTCAAGGGTATGAAGATCTAATCCAATCTCTCTCGTTGTTTGCATCTCCTAGATTAGATCTTGGCTTCCCTCTGTTCGCATCCGTAGAAAATTTTGATTTACTATGCCGCGAAACCCTTCAATAGGTACCAAGGACAATTAGCAACACAACATGCCCTGACCCTCTGCTTGTCATTCTTCACATAATGTACACCAACTCTTTGTTGCACAATATACTCCTGTAATGCTCCTCTAAGCTCACCAACTGTTAGGAACACCATGGCAATGTGAAAATCTATTCCTTTCATGTTCTGTGGCCTCCACCTTTTCAGCTTGACTTTCTTCTTTATTTTCTTCCTTCCTTGCTTGTCAACTACTTCCACTTCTTCTGCTGAATCAGCTTCCTCAACATCTGAATCTTGTAGCTCTTTCAGATCAACATCTGTATCATAGTCACTGTCCTCCTCCCATTTGGATTTGATCCTTCTTTTTCCCTCATGCTTGTCATCTACCCATTCTTCATACAAATCATCATCAGCAGCTTTCAACTCATTATCAGAGTCTACCCAGTTTGCATCCCAATCACTGTCATCACTGTCACTATCTGTGAAAATCTTTGCTTCTTCTTCCACATCTAGCTGCCTCCTACTTCTTCTAAGCTCATGCCCAATATTCTGCTCCTGCCTAGGTGAAACACTGGTTTTGCTCCTACCAGCTGCTGCTTTACCCATCCTCTTTCCATGGCTCAACACTGGAGGCAAATCAGGAGAACCACAGATCACAACATCATCCAATGTTGCATTGTCAAACTGCAAATCCTTGTGGTCCACATACAACTGAAAATACTGAAACTTTGGGACAACAGCAATCATGCTCAAGGTGTCAGTATCAGTGTCCACAATTCGTAGTCATGTGTCTAAGTTCATTCCAGGCAACAGCCTGTAAAACACATATTTATCTGGTTCAGAGTAACCTAGCTGCTGCATAAAATCAGTGAGCCATAGAGGCGACCATGTGTCTGCTTCACATCCATCAAATCGAGCTACTTTTCCATCCACATAGCTCTTCGACATCCCAAATCCGCAAAAAAAACCCAGCATAGTTGATTTCTACGGTGAACTGATCCTCGAATACTCCTAAATAACATGCAAATCATCAAGAACTAGCAGTATTTCGGACTACTTCTCTACCACTGCCAACACCGATAGAAATGGAGATCTAGGGTTAGGTCATCATACCGTAGCGCGCGGGAGGATCGCCGGGTCGCCGCAACTTTGGCCCCTTCCTCACGGGCTCCATCCTCGCGAGCGCCGCCGCCTATCGACTGCCGTCGTTCAGCACGAGAGAAAAATCGTCACCGCCGCCAGCTCGCCTTCCATGTCGCGGGAGAGAGGTGGAAAGAGGAAGAGACGGGTGAGCCAGTGAGGTGTGGGAAGAAGACGGGGCTATTTGCAAATATTCACCTCCGGCGGTTAGTCCTAGTGGCAGCACCTTGCTGATGTGGCGCTGGTCAACCAGGGTCAGACGAGTTTAGGACCTGCGATGAATCACTTAGAAACAATTAGGACCTCAATGTTCAATTTTGAAGAACTAGGACCTACTTGACGTTTCGTCGAAAGATTTAGGACCGCTTGTGCGGTTTACTCATTGGAATGCCATGTCTATCGGTGCAAAGTTTTCCATGAGCTCTCCCTAATGCTTTTGTCCTAAAAACTTTACACTACAGAATTAATATGGGATTATATAATCCTATGAATCAAACGGTTTTCATAGAATTTTTTCGTGAGACCTCAATGCTACCAAATCATTGAGAAGTCCTATGAATCAAATGAGCTTTTGATCGGTCAATCCTGTCTCAGTTCCTTTCCTCTGCGTGGTAATTTCGGTTGCTATTTTCTGAGATCCAAATCAACTGATTAGACCGAATTTGGAATGCCTATTGGGGATTGGGATGTCACGACGGCCTGACCCTTTTCCCGAGTAGTGTGCGTTGTGCAGTGTCCGGAGTTCGGACGCAACATCTTGCCTGTCACTCCGCTCCTTCCTAGTCTTCACGCTTCCATTGCCACTCCTATCCCTAGAAGCTTCTACGAACACTCTCCCGAGTCCATCAGCCCACCCTAGCCAAGCCAGGCCTACGTGCTGGTGGAGGTCGACGCAGCGTGCTGCTGTGCCGCATCCTCCGCTGTGGCGCGAAGGATGCTGGCGTCAAGGGTCTGGTCTAGGTCCGCGTCGCCGTCCTCGCCTGCTTCCCCGCACGCATTGACTTCCGCAGCGGCGGCGGCGAGGTCCCTTCTGCTTAAGTCCGGGATGCAGGTCTCTCAGAGATCGCAGGCTCCTCCCGTCCGCAGCGACGAGCAGCCCTGCGCGGGGCTAGCTGAGACGACGGCCGATGCGCCGCTGCCGTGCTCTTCTTCAGGCGATTTCTGGTGAGCGTCGTTTGGTGTTCGTGTACGATTGGAATCGCGGGCACATGTTTGCATTTACAGTTTTGAATTTCATGTACTAGTATATATAACTTCAGCCCGTATGAGATGCTGAGAATTTTGATGTGTTTATTGCTGTTATTAGAATCGTCTGATTCACTGTATTGTTATGGATTGATTCATCGTCTCCAGCGAATAATTATTATTGAACTTCTTACTTTCATCTTGCAAATATGAGTTGCTCTGTATTTCGGCCCCCCTTTTTAGTAATTACTTACTCGGGCTAAAATTATGTTTATGATAGGGAAGAATATGGTTGCAGAGGGCGAACAAATCAAAGATATCCAGTGCCTAATCGAGGCAAGTCTATCGGAGGAAACCACCATGTCCTTTATGGAAGTTATATTTCACAGAACCAACAGAGATACAGATATTTTTCGTCTTGTGCTGACCAAGAGAGGATAGGAACTGTAAACAAGGTGTGTAGTCCTTATTTGTTAGCGTTCCATTCTGGTTAAATTCTGAGATCTTTATGTATGTTGGTATGCTTGTATGAATCAACTTGCTATCTTTTAACCTAAGAATTGTAACCATCAAACGGAATTTAAATAAAATCAAAGTTTCCCTTTGCATTAACTGGAGTGAACATCTTTTTTCTTTCCAGATGATACATGATCTGCCAAGGTTTGTGAAAATTGTAGAAGTTGGGCCACGGGATGGACTGCAAAACGAAAAAAATACAGTGCCAACACCTGTAAAGATTGAGCTCATAAAGAGGTTGGCAACCTCTGGATTATCAGTTGTTGAGGCAACGAGTTTTGTCTCCCCGAAATGGGTGCCACAGGTAAATTTCTTAATGTTCTTTCTTTCATAAACAGCTAACTCAGATTACCAGTTTGATCCTGATGCATTTATGACACGAGTTGATAATTCTGAAGATATCCGTTAATTATTTGATATCCATATGATCCACACAATTTGGAAGAATCTGCCATCTATCCATTTATATAAAATAAACGCTGCTAGTTACGTTTTGTAACTGAAACCTGCTAGTTACATTTATAGACTTCAAAATTGTGGAACAACAGTAGTTTTTAGGTCTGTTGGTTGCTAGCATTATTCTCTTATGTCCATATGGTACAATGCTATAGCTTTTAGCATCAGCATAAATTATACCATCTCTTGCAAAACCATGCGGAATTTTACACACTCGTGCAGTCATTTGCATGGGATTTTTGCAAGGTCAATAGAAATGGAAACATTACCTCACTCTAAGATTACAGCTTCACCACCATTGAACTTTTTCGGTTTAAATCCTCGACATATTTTCCACAACCAGTGAAATATGTAGCATATCATGTTTAGCCTGGGAACCTGCAGAACCCAACAAGGGATGTGCCCATTGTTTAAATGTTGGAGTGGGGTTTTGGATGGTCCATGAGTGGTATAATGTATCTGCGGAATCTATGCATCTTTTTTTGTAGCTTCAGAACAAAAGTTTCCTCCTACTTCGAACAAATAATGGTTCGGATGCAAAGGTTGGATATCTCCAATTTGGTTGCCTCTCTATATATGTTGCAATGCTGGGTTTGCAGTATCTGGGTGAAGTTGAGTATCTGACTTGGTGAAGGAGATGGAACAAATATGGCGCACGATATCTTAAGTTTACTGGAAATAAGTATAAATGTGAACTATCATTGGCCTTTCAAAAATGGTTTTAATGCACATAGAAATCCTTCCAATTAAAATTCATACCAACTGATATATGTCCAGTGCCTGAATAACATCTTTTAAATATTTGGACTGAGAATTACTTTTTTTTATTGAAACATGTAAGGACCAAAACGTGTATCTAGATAACATTGTGCTAGACTTGAGTCACCATCCTTTATTTTTTCTGGCAGGAGTACTGCTTAGCAATGAAGCAAGGAAAGGAAACTGCCTAATACTATGATAGGTTATAGGAACTTGGAAAACCAAATTTGAGCCCAATTTCCTTAGAAAGACATGCCACTAGTATGAAATTAGTTAGTGGCGTTGCCATATTTGGCATGCCACTCATAGCCTCGCAGAGCACCTACTTTTAATTCTTCCTCCAAAGTATATATATGGTGCATCTGTTGGTCCATAAGTAGATTTTCGTTAGTCTAACTGAGAACTTCTCATCTGACAAAGAAATAAAAATATGACTGTTTGCAAAACAGCCTGTGTAATCTCGTGGTCTCAAATTTATGTGGTTCACGTGCTTCTTAAGTTATGCTACCTGACCATCTATTTTTCGTTTTGCATGTCCACGAGATCATTTGCCAGTCATGTATGACATGCCATTGCTAAATGATATGCCATTACTAATTGCAGCTAGCTGACGCAAAGGATGTTATGGAAGTAGTTCGGAATATTACGGGTGTAAGTTTTCCTGTATTGACTCCAAACCTTAAGGTAAATCATTCCTAATCAAATGGATTTTATGCTGATTTTACACTCTTTAATAACTTGTTCTGTTCATTTATCATCAGGGATTTGAGGCAGCTGCCGCAGCAGGTGCAAAAGAAGTTGCAATATTTGCATCAGCTTCTGAAGCATTTTCAAAGTCAAACATAAACTGTTCAATTAAAGACAGCCTTGCCCGCTATAATGATGTTGCTCTTGCCGCCAAAAAACAAGAAATCCCTGTACGAGGGTGAGTTATTTATTTTCTAAGAGCTTTGCCCATTCATTTTACTTTCTGCTTGATATATGCATGAAGTAAAGAAACATTCATGAAAGAGTAAAAGACACCATTAGTCCATAAACTTGTCTGAAATGTACAGTTTAGTCCATTAACTGGGGAAATGAACATCTGGGTATGAGTGAATCAGTTTAGTCCAAAACCCCCAGCTTGGACACCTGACACCACCGTGGTACAGAGGCCACAGTTGGTCATAATTTTGGATAAACTTTGCAGGTTCACATGTTATAGCACGTTTTTCATAATTTTTGAAAGCTTTGCGATAGCTCAACTCGATATGGTTGCCATGCTTTGAGATATCCTTAAAGAGAAGTGATGGTCTATTTTGAAGTTCATCCATATGCTGTGATATTGGAGTATATTTGAAAGTGTAATCTAGTGAGCGGAAGCTTTATATTGTAACTTAATATGGGCATTGGATTCCATATATGTGCAGTTCTTCAGTTTGACATGTTAATAAATATTTGAGGCTCATAATATCGTGTTGCTCTATCATGCAACAATGTAGGTATGTTTCTTGCGTGGTTGGATGCCCTGTAGAAGGATCAGTACCACCTTCAAATGTAGCTTATGTTGCCAAAGAGCTTTACGACATGGGCTGCTACGAGGTTTCACTTGGTGATACAATTGGAGTTGGTACCCCAGGTTATCTTACATTATTAACTGCCCCTATTTTTATTTTTTTGTTTAAGTATGCCGGAGCTATATTTTTCTACTCTTATAGGAAAGTTAATAAAAGAAATGCTGGCATTACCCTGTTTCAACAACCAACGTAGAAGAAAACTGCTCCTTATTCTATAGCAGTGGTACTTGGGAAAAATATCATGACTGACCATCACCAAGTTCAGTAAATCTTAACTCTTATTTTTACAGATTATGCAAAAATTATGTAGTTTGAGCAACCTTTATCTTCCAGATATCTTCGTGAATATCTCAGTTGATATATATTTCTTCCATATATTTAGGCACAGTTGTGAATATCTCAGTTGATATATATTTCTTCCATATATTTAGGCACAGTTGTTCAAATGCTTGAGGCAGTTATGTCGGTCGTTCCTGTGGAAAAGCTTGCTGTCCATTTCCATGACACCTACGGCCAGTCTCTTTCGAATATCCTCGTCTCACTCCAGGTAATCATCTATTGAGATACTGAACAAACCACCACACAGGACTGGGATCTTATCATCTACCACATGTGAACAAACCATGTACTCTGCTCAACCAGATGGGCGTCAGTGTCGTGGACTCCTCTGTCGCCGGCCTTGGTGGCTGCCCATATGCGAAGGGCGCGTCGGGAAATGTTGCCACCGAGGACGTCGTGTACATGCTGAACGGGTTGGGGATCAAGACGGGCGTCAATCTGGGCAAGGTAATGGCAGCTGGCGAGTTCATCTGCAAGCATCTGGGGCGCCAGTCTGGGTCCAAGGCAGCGACCGCACTGAGCAAGGGTACCGCAAGCGCCTCCAAACTATGATGAGGCCGATCTTACTGTCGTTACTCTGTCATTCCATGCCTGTTAATTCTATACCCTTTCTTGCGGTGTATGCGTCACCACCTGTTGTAGAATATACATGTACAGTACAATATCAACACAAAAGCAAATAAAAGAACGTGTAAAAGAACGTGTGCTTTTTGCAGAAGATCTTTTTTCTCTGGTGCTCATCTACCTACGGGCCTTTCTTTCTCTCGGACGTTTGATTTCGGCTCTAAAATCTCTCGTACACTTCTGTTTTCGACTTTGAACCCTGTTTTTTTTCTATCGTTGTATAGCTTTTTCCAAGGAGATAATTGCACCGGTGGTACTGATACAAGGACTACTCGCCACTTAGAGCAAGTCCAGGAGAGCCCCAATATTTTCTCCCCTACATACACATGTTAAGGGTCTCCCCTAAAATTATTCTTTCCCTAAATTTTGTTTATCTCCAGCAGATACCCTAAGTTATCTCCCCTATATTATTATCACATATATTTTAATAGAATAGAGTTTACTTTGTAATTTTTTTTTCACCTGGCGCCTAACTTATCCCTTCCGAAGGGGTAAAATCCCCAAACCGACTACCGCTAGCCATCAATTCCCGTAACCACCGCCACCACCACCGCCGCCGGCCGTCGATTCCGGACACCCGCCGTCGATTCCCGCCGCCGGCAGTCGATTCCCGCCACCGGCAGTCGATTCCCGCCGCCGCACATCAATTCTGGCCGCCGCCCATCAATTCCAGCTGCCGGCTACCAATTCCTGTAACTGCGCCCTCGCTATCGGTCCTCTCTATGCTCTCGGTGGCTGCCGTGCTTGCTGACATGGCAGATATAGGGGAGGCGGCCACCGCCCCGATGTTGAGGGGAGAGAGGGGGGCTGGGTCGGGGACCCCGACCTGTAGGGGAGCTTGTAGGGGCGCTGCTGGAGGGTGGTTTTCCACTCTCTCTCCCCTACATCGGCTATCGGGGGAGCTATTGGGGTCCTCCTGAACTTGCTCTTAGAGCATGTACAGCGTGTGGAAAAGTATGCATGTGCCTAAGAAAAGGAATGAGCTCTACTGTTTGACGGTGTCTAACAAAACTTGTAGGGTCTACTCAACATAAGATAGTAGTATTTTTGTACCTTGGTCATACACTGCCAAGCGGGACCATTAGTTGCTTTTTTTAGACACTTGTGTCTTGCACTAGACATAGGACAAATAATTTTCTGTCTAGCACCATGCTCTCCACCGCGCTGGACACAACTTGAAAGAAAAAAGGTGCTCTTAGACACCGTGCTAAACACAACGATGTGCTTGCTCTTGGGTTGCAAAGCGGACAACCCGCGTAGCATATAGGTACATCAAAAGTCAACCATATGTTAATCTCAAATAAAAATTGCACTAGGTGAAGGAATGCTACACAACGTGTTGTGCAAAGGTGATTTCACATGTACTAAGTCTTAATTCTTCTGGTTGTGAAAATTCTAGGTCTGTCCTTCATTGGTCGTACTTGGTAAACGGAGGATTTCTATCTGCTATCTTGTTGAAGGCGTTTTCTGGAAATTGTGTGACTCTCTTCGGGCTGTAAACCCATGATCCAACTATGTTTATTAGACCAAGTGACGATAGTGTTTGAGCATTGCTCCCTTCTTGAAAGCGTTGCTATTGGAGAACCACTTCTATGGTCTTGGTGTTGTCATTGGTGGTAGTTGTTTCATGCTGTCTTGAGCCACTGATCACTTCAATGTTTTTTCTTTCTCCTTTTGGATGTGTGAATCCTTGATGTATCAACTAGTTCTTGACATTAGTTGTTACAGAGGTTAGGTATAATTGGTATCTTCTTAATATTAATATATATTTTTTATCAAAAAAATTACGCTAGGTTGAGTTTTAAAACACTTATGTGAGGGTTTATGCGGGCTCTTGCTCACCATCCTATTACAAGGACTACTCGCGACCAGCCCACCGCAGGCGGCTTGTTGGCTTTTCTTATATGCTTTAGATTGAATAGATTTTTTTTTTTGAAACGGGGAGCGAAGTCCGGCTTCTGCATCAAGCGATACACACAACCTTTATTTATTATCAGAGCAACAAAGTGTGGCAAAAGCCATTACAAAAATCATAAAACCAGAACCGTCAAACTAAAACACCGAGCAAAACGATAACCATATCGCCAGCTCCTGACGAGATCTAGCAAACACCTAGTTTCCTCATACACTCCAGGAGACCAGATCCGCCCAGCCTATCCACGAAACGGTGCCCACGCACACGCTCCGAATGTCGTCGCCTCACTATCTTCCGCCAAACCATCATCAGCATGTATATCAATATGCAGACTCTCTTGGTCTCTCCACACCAGCCACCGACACCACCACAGTGTCAAGTAGCACCACCTCCCCGAGCACTATCTCCAAAGCACGTCGCGGTTGCCACCGGTGTCCCGCAGCACCATGCCGCCAAGTACCACCAGCAAACACAGCTTGAAGTCTCCGGAGGATCTATCGTGTGTAGCACCCGCCGAACAGGCATGACTCAGCGTAGCATCTGTCGGTCAAGCATGACTTGACATCGTCGCCAAAGCTCCGTGCAAGGCCAAGCCGCTCCACCTGTCCCGCCTCTTCCATCCAATGCTGCTCCACAAGCGATGCTCCCAAGAGAGAACACGACACCGCGGCGCCGCCATCGCCCGATCCAAAGATCTTAGGGTTTCCCCCGGAGTAGCACGATTGAGGTTGACACTATGTGCAGGACGATGCCTTCATCAAGGTAACGACGTGTTAACACCGCCGCCCGCCAACGGCTTAATTTTCACCGGCACCTGGGTCTCCCCACCTCGCTGCCGGGACTAGATGACGGATCCCGAGATATGCCAAACCAGCCTCAGGCCGACCACTTTCGACGGAGAAGATGCCCACCGCCACCAAACCCAGGGCCTCTGCCCCGAGCGTCCTCATGATGCATAGTAGAGCCCAGAGAAGACGCACAACGTCCGACCAAGGACGACGGAGGGCAGAGCAGGACGATCCAAGAAACCATAGATCGCCGCCTCCAACCGCCCAGCCACCTTTAGCCCCATTGCCGACGCTCCCTGGCCGCCGCCACGATGCCATCACCGCCACTGGTCGAGCTGCAGGCCGCCGCCGCCACTCGAGGGCGAGACCACCGCCACCAAGATCTGGATCAGATCGGGACACGAGGACAAAGGCCACCGCCACCGCGCCGCGGGGGCTTTGCCCTACGGCATTATCGGCGGCGGCAGGAAGAAGGGCGTCACAAGGAGGGGAGAACCGGCTGGGGAGGTGGGTGTCCGCCCGGTGTGGCCTGGCGGCGGCCACAGGGACGGACACACCAACCGGCTGGGAAACATCTGTATATTAAATCCCAAACAAGTCTTGGATCAAAAGGTTTTCAATACAATCAGGATAAATCAAAAACTGCCTTTCCATAGTTCTAGCCCGCAACCTCCCTGCGCTACGACATGTGCAATTCTATTGGCCGTACGCCATGCCCACTTGACCTTGTAATCTTCCATCTCACATAGTAACTCCCTCTTAATCTCTTCAGCCAAAGGACCATGCATCGACATTTACTGAGTGCAATATCTTCAAGGGATTAGATGTAAGTTATTCGACTGGATGTTTTCACTCAAACTCGTGAGGGGCGACCATGAAACATTTATCTTTGCTAGAGAAAGCCAACATCATGTTAAAATTAAAATGTAAAATCCAACAAACAGGAAATGTTTTACCAACTAGCATGAAATGTAATAGTTTAGTCAATTTGACTGCCCCTTTTGATAACTCAAAACTTACTGAAACATAGAGAATATGTCATATAAAATATAAAGCCAAAACGTTCTTCCAATCTGCTGAGAAGATTCTCGGTCAGCCAATTCCATTTATCAAGAGAAATATCTTTTATGGACACTACAGTGAGATAAAAGGAATACCTCTATTGCAACAAACCTGTACCAGGTTCATGGTCTGCTGATGCCTTGCTTAAACATGAGACTGGATGCTCAGCTAGAAACATCAATCTTGTTCGCAAAAACGTTCATGCTACACATGTCCGCTACTGACCCACACACGTCCATGTAACCGCGAGGGTCGGCTCTGATACCACTTGTTAACATCCCCGATCACTCCGGATCGACGGATGTCACTTCTGGCAGCTCAATAGGATCTCTAGACTAATGCCACAGATCAACACTAGTCTTTTCTGCACACTATGTCCTCACTCATGCGTACATAAATGTTTAATTATTTTATCATGGTGATAAAATACACATTTCATACTTCCACACCAATTCCTTTTGACAAGGTTGTCTTTTATAAGGGTCACACCTCGATGAAGGTACCATGCTAAGGCTTTTGTCTTTAGTGATACCTTTATTTTTCAAAACTTTTTATTATTATCAACTGGCACATCAGGCTGGGCCAATGCTCTATACATAGAATCTATAGAAAATTTACCAATCTCATTTAGATTTCATCTAAACTCTTTAGAGCTTGTGACAATTGTACTGTGGCTAAACCTTGCAAGAGAATGTCCATGATACGAGTTTGGGTCCAATTAAATCTATTCTGAATGTCACATTTGGGGCAAAGGACACTAAGATCGTGGCTATGGTATCTCTCTTGTGGTGTGCAATATTGTATAGAGCTGAATATTATTCCAAGAGCCATTATTAATATAAAAAGTTCCAAAGAGGAAGAAATTCTTCTTCATAGCCATCAGAACAACGCAAAAGTGCGAGTCTCCTGGATTCCAGAGCACTTGAGACAACACCTTCGAGCCAAGACATTTCCTCCTTAGGAGGGTTTGCCGTACACCATCCTCTGTAAGTAGCTTGAAAAGCCATTTCCCTAATAGAGCGGTATTCTTAAACTCAAGGTCATGAATTTCTAATCAACCTTGGTATTTGGACGGCAAACCACACTCCATTTGGTCAGTCGATATTTACTTTTCTTGCTATCTTCTTGCCAAAAGAATCTAGATCAAAAATAACTCAGTCTATGCAAGACTCTTTTAGGAAGCTGGAAGAAAGAGAATACTTAATACTAAATGTATGAGCACCAGTCTCCTACCTAGAGATAACAATTTACCTTTCCAACTGCTTAGCCTTTTATATAGTGTCTCCTTGACGTGTTTTTACTCAGCATTTATGAGTCTCCGATAATGTATCAGGATCCGACAAATAGTTGATTAAAAACTGGTCGTGCCTGCGCCAAAAGTTCAGCATACAGGTGGAGCTCGTCTTGAGCCTCACCAAAACAGAACAATTCACTTTTATGAAAGTTAATCTTTAGACCCAAAAGTTGCTTGAATGCGGATAGTATCAATTTTGGATTCTTTGATTTTTTAAGTCATGTTTCATAAATAGAATTGTATCATCGGTGTATTGAATAATAGAAAATCCACGATGGACAGATGAGGAACTACCACCTTCAATTTGGCCATCATCTTTCGCGGGCTCAATCAAGATAGCCAACATATTTGTTATTATATTAAATAGCATGGACAATAATGGGTCATCTTATCTTAATCCTTTTTCCGTTCGGAAGTATGTACCAATGTCACCGTTGACTTTGATGATAACACTATCTTTAAAAAACGAAAATATAAACGAAACTATGGATTAGAGCACACCACTATACACTACATGGTTACTTTGCCAAGTGAATGAAGCTCCATTACGTAAACATGCATTCAAAATATCACCATCCAGGTAGTGTTTAGTACACAAAACTTGTGCACATAAGGAATCAGACTCATTTAGGAGTCTCGAACATTGTTTGGCAAGCATTGCCAAATTAAACCATATAGGTCAAGAAAGCCCATCCCTTGGTGGGAAGCATAATCCCCACCATGCATGAACACGGACATTGCATAAACCAGGATGAATTGGGCCACCGCCTTGATAAGCATTTCTTTACCACCAACAGAAAGTAGTTTTTCTTTCCAACCCAAGCAAAATTGACTTGCCAAAACGTCTTATCTTTAGCAACAGAGGAAGTACAATTTAGTTAAATGATGCTACTCCTACTACCACTGCAGTCACGGCTAGGACTAATCACATTTTATTCACGTTACTTATTTCGTGCATCTATTTTCTTATCTATGATCAATTTCAGGCTCATCAAAGAAAGTGAAACTCAACTGGGACAAGAGACTAAGGATTCAATTCAATCAGCACAATGGTCTCAGCTGACAAACAATATTGATGTCACATTTACACTAGCTTGTTACATTAGAAAACACAGGTAGATCATTACAACATTCCGAGAAGTTGACTGAGATTAGAGGTAGGTTCTCCATTAAGTTGCTATGTACATGGTTGAGCTCCTGGTGAATAATCAATTTGTTTGCAGCAACGTGCCCATACAGAACAATAATAATTGACAATTCAATCGGGCCTCCCCGTCAATGTCAAGTTGGTTTCATGCTTGAGTACTCTTCGTGTCTTCATAAACTTGTCTGGTGGTAGCACAAGTCCTTTCCCATAGGCCGCTAACAGAAGAGCCTCTGCTCGTCCTGCATCAATGTCAATACATCAGTTGAGCTATCTAAGAAAAAAAGCATCATAATCCACTCTTTCGGTCATTTAACTGATGGATTAAGCTAACAAGGCTAATCATAACATATTTAGCTTGTCAGCGTGGGTGTGTATACATTCGTGCAGTAGGTGACATCTTAGTTCACTGCAAACTAGAAACTACAAGCTAATGCATAGCTGCACACACTGCAAAGGCGAACATGTGTATTGGTTTCTCTTTGCTTTGCCAGTGCACCTTGCAAGAAAGGCTGGTAACACACAGAAAGGAAATTGTATGTACTGCATGTTTATTCATGCGTTTATACCTCCAACTGATCAGCTCGAGCTAGAAAGAAGCAAGCTAATGATCTTACCCATAGATTGTTCAAATAATACATATATATATATATATATATTAGGATGTAAGCACAAAAGCTATTTCAAGCTATGGGCAGTTACATACTTGCTGTTGCATAAGATGCGTACCATGATGTTTCTTCAACTTCAGGGATAGAGCCATATCCGGGAACAGGATTGTAGCCGCTTGTCTGCTATCATCCTGACAGGCATAGAAGGATCATAAGATAAGTATTATATGGTACTCCCTCCGATCCATATTAAGTGTCATTAATTTAGTAGCGGCACTTATTGTGGATCGCAGGGAGTACTAGAGCTTAGGGTTAAAAAATGAATTGACGTTGCTGTTAAGTTGGATACGTAATTAGTAGAATAACACAAGATCTAGAAAAAACATTGAGATGATGAGAAGCAAATGTTTTCGGGGAAAATGAAATGCCAGCTATCTATTACCACTGCAGCAACGAATTGGTTGAACTCAAATTTGATTTATTACTGCCTTTAGCTTGGATCACAGCACCCCTGATCTAATCCAGTGATATAAGTATAAAACTATTCCAACTCAGACGTTTCCACTCTAAACAGTTCAAAATCAATTCAACAAGTTCATTCGTGAACTATATTGAGAAATCTACGGGGGTGCAATTGTGGGAAAACATGTGTAAGACCACTACGATCCAAGTTTGAGGACTCCCTTACAGAATATTCAGGCTTCCCATCTGATCTCCTTTTTTTCATTTACAAACTGTATTCACTCAGTGGCTAGTTATTCCATAACCAGGATTACTCATACTTGTCCTACTTCTATTAACTAGACATTTTAATAAACAACCTTACTGATAATCAAAATGGCACCAGTAGGGCATCTTTGTTCAAATGCCAGCATCAACCCTAAGTTTGTATCAACAAACAGCTAATTTTGCCAGTTTCTTTGCAAATGAGAGGCATATATAACAAGAGTAACAAACCTTAGGTGATTCACTTCGAGTTAGCCCAAAGTAAGCTTTCCATGTCTGTGATGAGACCGGCACAACAGAGAAACCAGATGCAACTAGAGAAGCAATCCACAAGCCATACGAAAAACCTGTACTAAACCATCCCTGTATAGCATTAAAAACGAAAAGTCACTAACGGAACAAAGATTATTGATAGAATTTACATAATACCACATGTTTCACATGAAATTTAAATAGTCATATGGTGTGAACTACATCATGCTTTATTCAAGTTCAAATTATAAAAATGATTGAACTAGATCCCATTGCTTAGAATATAACTCTATCTATGTGAAACATCTTCAGAAACATATGATCTCAAAACTCCCACAAAGTTAGTTCTATTACCAGCAGTTTATTGCACAATGTCATACACTGGAACAGTAATAAGTTACAGGAGAGCAGTGTAATCCTTAACTACTCTTATTGCAAGCACTATCCAATGGGACAAGTTCTCTAAGAAGTTATACACAATAATCTTAATGCAAATGTTTCTAGTGACTAGCTAAATGCTTTTCAAGGGAAAGCAAGAAGCAGACCAGTTTCCCGTCAGTTGGAAATGGGCTTGATTTCTCAATATACGCCATAGTTCCTGCAAAATAACGAAGGCAGCACAGATCATGTTCAGACAACAGCAACTGTTACAGACCATAACGCCCTTGTGCTCAACACACAAGGAACTCAAGGCTTCGAGCCTGCACCACCCCACATAGGAGTGCACAACTAGATCCATGTGCACGTACCGGGAGGCGCATCAAGGCCACGGAGCATCTGGATGATGGACTTGGTATCCAGGCGCTTCCGTCTGAACTCCGACACCATTATGTGCACGAACGGGTTGTCGAACACCTACAGGGTGTGAAAATGTGAATGATCTGATTAAGCACACCTGTCGATACGAAATGCGGACTAAAATTGAGCATAAATCTACGGTCCTTACCTGAGAGGATCCGTCGGGCGAGAGGACAGCGATGGCGCCGCCGGTGTCAGGATCGATCCCAAGCGCCCAGCCGGTGGGGGCGGGGGTGGCGTCGCCGTCTTCGGAGGGGAGTAGGGAGAGGGAGGCGAGCCAGGGGTCCGCAGTCGCCACGTCTGCTAGGAGCTTGGCCCGGGCCCTGGAGCGGGACTTGGCGGGCAGCGCCGCAGCCGGAGGGGTTAACACGCGGCAGCGGCGAGAGCGGAATGGCGGGGAGAAGAAAGCGACGGCAGCGTCCCAGTGCAGGATGGAGCGGCGGAGGGCGTTCATGGGGTAGTCGGCGTGATGGGTGGCTGGCGCGGCGGCGGCCGATGCAGCAGCGGCAGCTGCACCTGCCATAATTCGAAAAAACGGAGGAATGGGAGGGGAGAGGGTTTTTTGGTCGTTTCCCTCGAGGGATAAGGTGTCAGCGCAGACAGGATTAGGTAAAATGGACAAAATTGAATTAAAGTTTGAAGAATTCTCAAAATCAACTCGTGGTGAAGTTATTTTTTAGACTAAGGCCCAGTTTTTTTTGGGCTTATCCGAGAAGCTGCCCTCCCCCAGCTTTCCGGAGAAGTCAATCTAAAAGATTTGCGAGACTTTCAAAATAGCTAACTCTAAACAAATTTAAAAGCCTGACAATTTTTTTAAACCGGCTTTCCAAGGAAGTTGGGGTAGGGCAGCTTCTAGGAGAAGGCACTAAGAAAACTGGGTCTAACTCTTTCATGTAGCGTCTAAGGCAAAGACTTCACACTCTATTATAGTGACTTTGACCTAGACGCTATACCCCTACCAGCTATACCCCTACCAAACGTGACAGCGACGGTATGGCCCCTCTCATGGTCATGTAGCGCTACGTGTTGGGCGCTATACTTTAGAAACTTAATGCACACATGGAGCCGGCGTCCCTAGCCCGACCCACTCTTTCACCCTCGTCCCAAGCAGCAAGAACACTAAGGCAAGCGCCGTCAGTTCCCATCTCTCCCCTTGGCAAACCCTTGCCCCAAATCTAGCAGATCTAAAGCAATCTTTGGTGGATTTTGGCTCCAACCTATCCCTCAAGGTATTCTCCTCCTCCCCTCTTTTTCATCCAACAAATCTCTCACATTTGTGCAAGTTTGAGATGAAACCCTAGGTTTAGATAGATTCAAATTTTGGCCAATTTGTGCAAGTTTGGGGTGATTTAGGATTTATAGATGAGTTGTATTCATGGGGGAATGCAAGTGTGTGGTTGATTTGTATTGTAAGTCATGATTGTATTGGAATTTCTATTTCTATATATATATGCTCACATACACATTTGTATTAGTTGATTGTTTGAATTTCTTGTAGTATCTATGTATGATTGTTGTCACATCCCAAGATTTTAGAAATTGGGACTAGAAGAAAAATTGCATTTGCATTGAATTGGCATGGCATTTTGTATTCATGAGAGTTTTGGATTGCAAAACACTAGTTTTAAACCCTATTTTAAATTACTAAAATGAATCTACAAACGATTATATAAGAATTTTTAAATCCACTATTTGATAACTAGTGGAAAGGATTAAAAATGGATTCTAAAATGATCCCCTGGTTTTTAGAAAAATACAGAGATAAAAATAAGCTCATTTGGAGCTATATTCAAAAAGATATTAAATAAAACAAAAGATGAAAAGCAAAAAAGAATAACAAAAAAACCTAAATAACCCACACCAGACCAGCCAGCCCTCCTCTACCTATAGTCGCGCACTGATACGTCGGAAACATATCTAAAAAATTTTATGTTTCATGCTTGTTTAGTATCTACGTTGCTTTTCTTTGTCTACACTTTGAGGGGGGTTTTATATTTTTTCTGGTACTAACCTATTAACAAGTTGCCACAGTGTCAGTTGCATATTTTCTTCTATTTTTGTTTCCAGAAAGGCAGAAAATCAATATTCTCGGAATTGGACGGGACAAAATCCAAAGTCAATATTTTACCGTGAGAAACACGAAGCCAGAATACGAGACGAAGGAGGCTCACTAGGGGGCACACCCCTGGCGGTGCGGTCTAGCCCTAGCCGTGCCTGGGGCGGTGCAGCCGCCTTGGTGGCCCCCCTGCCTCGCCTCTTCGCCTATAAAGTCCCCCCGATGCCAAAACCCCAGGGACCCGATCAATATTCCACGAAACCGTCTGTAGCCGCCGCCACCATCGTCCCTAGATCGGGGGGATCTAAAGCTCTTCCTGGCACCTGTCGAAGGGGAGATCATCCCGAAGGCCTTCTTCTTCATCATGCCAGCCTCCGGTATGAAGCATGAGTAGTTCCACATTGGACTACGGGTCCATGTAGTAGCTAGATTGTTGTATCTCCTCCTTTGTGCTTTCATGTCTAGATCTTGTGAGCTCTGTTCATGATCAAGATCTCATCTATTTGTAATCATGCATGTTGTGTTTGCAGCGATCCAATGGATATTGAGATTACTATGTCAAATTGATTAATGGTTTTGTCTTATTGATTCTATCATGTATGTGTTGTTTGTGATCTTGCATGCTCTCTGTTGTTAGTAGCTATCTTGGACAAGTAGTTGCTAGTGACTCCAAGAGGGGGTATTTATGCTCGATAGTGGGTTCATGCCTCTACTTAATCAAGGGAAGTGACAGAAATCTCTACGGTTGTAGATGTGTTGTTGCCACTAGGGAGAAAACAATAGTCTCTTGTTCATGGAACAAGTGGATTGTTTACCTTACACACTTTGCTTAAAGCAGTTGTCTGTTGCTTGCAACTTAATACTGGAGGGGGTTCGGATGATAACCTGAAGGTGGACTTCTAGTCATAGATGCGGTTGGATGGCGGTCTATGTATATTGTTGTATTGACCAATCGAATCTCATAGGATCTTTTTGTCTAGTATTGCATTGTTATGCCTTGCTTAGTCATGTCAATTGCCCTGTTGTAATTTTTTTACCCTGCATGCCATGTTTGTTTATCTAAGGAGAGCACCTCTAGTGAACTATGGACCCTGGTCCAATCTTTACCATTGATACATCTTCCACTGTTATTGTTTACTTGTTGCAAACCATCATCACCTTCCACACCATACAGTTAATCCTTTGTTACAGCAAACCGGTGAGCTTGACAACCTCACTGTTCGTTGGGGCAAAGTCTTGAGTTTGTGTTGTGCAGGTTTCCACGTTGCTTGCAACACCTTTGAGACGTTTCCTTCCTCCTACTGGTTCGATAACCTCGGTTTCTTACTAAGGGAAGACTTGCTGCTGTGCTCTTCACACCTTGCTCTTGGGGTTTCCAACAAAGCGCTCCCACGTCAACACCGGGTGCCATCAAGTTTTCTGGCGCCGTTGCCGGGGAGTGTGAGGACGTCTTCACAAGGGGAGTCCTCCTCAACCTTTCTCTTTGCTTTGTTTTTAGTTTGCTTAGTTTCTTTTGCTTGGTTTTATTTGCCTCTTTTTATCAAAAACTTCAAAAAAATAGTTTAGTTTGCTTTGCTTTTTCTTATCAAAAACACACAAAAATTAGTTCCTACTCTAGCTGTTGCTGCTGTTTTTGGCTTGCTCCACTTTGGCAAAATGAACTCTGCTGAGAACACCAAGTTGTGTGACTTCACTAGCATAAACAACAATGATTTCCTAAGCACTCCTATTGCTCCACCTGCTCCTGATGCTACCTTTTATGAAATTAAGCCTGCTTTGTTGAATCTTGTGATGAGAGAGCAATTTTCTGGTGCTAGTTCTAATGATGCCGCTGCCCATCTCAATAGCTTTGTTGAACTTTGTGAGATGCAAAAGTATAAGGATGTAAATGGAGATATTATTAAGCTCAAGTTGTTTCCTTTCTCCTTAAGAGGAAAAGCTAAAGATCGGTTGCCATCCTTGCCTAGAAATAGTATTGATTCTTGGCTTAAGTGCAAAGATGCTTTTATTGGAAAGTACCACCCTCCTGCTAAGATTATATCTATGAGAAGTGATATTATGAAATTTAAACAACTTGTTTAATGAACATGTTGCTCAAGCTTGGGAAAGAATGGAATCTTTGGTTAAGAATTGTCCCACTCATGGACTTACTGCTTGGATGATTATCCAGACTTTTTATGCAGGTTTGAACTTCTCTTCAAGAAAACTGTTGGATTCAGCTGCTGGAGGTACCTTTATGACCATCACCTTGGGTGCTGCAACAAAACTCCTTGATAATATGATGGTTAATTATTCTGAATGTCACACTGAAAGAGCTCCACATGGTAAGAAGGTAAATTCTGTTGAAGAAACCTCCTCTTTGAGTGATAAGATAGATGTTATTATGGCTATGCTTGTTAATGGGAAAGCTCCTTTAGATCCTAATAGTGTTCCCTTAGCCTCTTTGGTTGCTCAAGAAGAGTAATTTGATGTGAACTTCATTAGAAACAACAATTTTGGCAACAATACTTATGGTAATAACTATAGGACTTATCCTCCTAATAATGGAAATACTTATCATGGTAGATCTGGAATGCCTAGTGAAGATAGGATTCTAGAATTTGAAAGATCCACTAAAAAATTTATGCAGATGCAATATGAGCAAAACAAGATATTCACTAAAACTATGGAAGAACAATTTGTTATCTTGAAAAATATTAGTCATCAGCTTGAGAATCTGAATAGAGAAATTCCTAGTTTATATTCAAAAAATTTGAGTGCTGAGAAAAATATATCCTCTTTGTCTGAAGTCCAGTCCTCTTTGATTAATAAAATGGCTGCTAAACCTGAAACCATGGAAAGTATCTTTGCTGCTACTTATGCCATACAAGTTACTGTTGATGAAAATGTTAGACTGTTAGCCCAACTTCATGCTAAGTGGGAAAGGGAAGCTGAAATTGATAGAAACAATAGTGTGTACCATCACCACTAAACCACAAGAAGTCCTTATTCCTCCTCCTACAATGCCTAAGCCTATTGAGTCTACCACTAGTGATGCTAAGTTTGATTTTGATATTGATGGTTGCAATATTTCTGAAGTGATTATGTTCCTGCAAAAACTTGCTAGAAGTCCTGATGCTAGTGATATGCATGTTGCTTTCACCAAACACATTACAGATGCTCTTGTTAAAATTAAGGAAGAGAAGTTAAAACACAAAACTTTGATTCCTAGAAAAGTAGAAGATAGTTGGGAACCCATTATTAATATGCAAGTGAATGACTTTGATCTCAAAGCTTCATGTGATCTTGGTTCTAGTGTCTTTATTATGCCTAGGAAGATTTATGAAATGCTTGATTTGACACCTTTGGAAGATTGTTATTTGGATGTCCCACTCAATGATAATGCTAAAAAGAAACTCATGGGGAGTATTAATGATGTTCTCATTATGGTTAACAATGCTTATGTCCCTGTTGATTCCTATGTTTTGGATGTTGAATACAATGCTTCTTGTCCTATTACTTTGGGAAGACCTTTTCTTAGAATTGTTGGTGCCATCATTGATATGAAAGAAGGCACCATTAAATATCAATTTCCATTCAAGAAAGGTATTGAACACTTCCCTATGAGGAGAGAGAAGTTGCTTTTTGCTCCTCCTTTGAAAGCAAGGTTTGATGTTAATGCTTCCTCATTTAAAAATACTTGATTTCTTGCTTCTTGTGCCTAACTTAAAGGCGTTAAAGAAAAGTACTTGTTGGGAGATAAACCAAGAGTTTTCTTGAGTCTTGGAAGTTATTACTTCAGTAAATACCTCTCCTTATCCTTTTTGTTTGCTTTTTGTGCCAAGAATGACCTCTAATGAGAGGGAAGTAAGATTTGGGGAGTTGCTGTCCCGAAACAGATTTTCGTCCTCCACCATAAAAATTCTTGAGGAGTCTCTGTACGTCAGATTGATCTGAACATTTACGAATAAATCCCCCAGTATGTTAGCTAACTTTCATTAGTTCAACACCTTTTGATTTGAGCAACAGAAGGTCTTCGAAAAAATCGGTTTCTACCTGCTGGTCTATTTTGACAGATTTCTGCCATTATTTGCACTTGCTTCTTATTGATTCCTTTTTGAATTCTTTTTGGGGAAATTTGTTGGAATTATGCCCTAGAGGCAATAATAAAGATGTTATTATTATAATTCTTGTTCATGATAAAGTTTATATTCCATGCTAGAATTGTATTAAGCGGAAACTTTAATACTTGTGTGGTTTATGAACAACACCGTGTCCCTAGTACGTCTCTATGGACTAGCTCATTGATTAATGATGGTTAAGGTTTCCTAACCATAGACATGAGTTGTCGATTAATAATGAGATCACATCATTGGGAGAATGGTATGATGGACAGACCCAAATCAAGCAGAGCAATTAGATCGTGTCATCGTGTTCATCTTTGTGAAGCTTTTTCTTATGTAAAATATTGTATTCCTTAGACCATGAGATAATGAAACTCCCTGGTATCGTAAGAAAGCTTTGAGGTCATCAAACGTCATCATTTGATAGGGTGATCATAAAGGTGTCTCTCAGGTGATCGGAAAATACTTGTTGGGTTGTATGTATCAAGATGGGATTTGTCCCTCCCAAGTCAGAGAGATATACTTCGGGCCCACTAGGTAATCGATATCAACACCGCTCGCAAGCACATGGCTAAGGAGTTAATCACAAAGTGATATCGGATTATGGAACGAGTAAAGTACTTGCTATGAACAAGATTGAACTAGGTATGCCGATACCGACGATCGAATCTCGGGCAAGTAAAATATCGCGTGACGAAGGGAATATATATATGGGATTAATTGAATTCTGGCATCGTGGTTCATCCGATATGATAATCGATGAATGTGTGGGAGTCAATATGGGTTTCCAGACCCCGCTGTTGATTATTGGTAGAAGATCATGTCTGCATATTCTCGAACCCGCAGGGTCACACACTTAACGTGTCTTGATGCTAGGATAGAATGGATAATTGGTTTATGAGTTTTTGTTCGGAGTCTCAGATGGGATCCAGGACATCACGAGAGGTTCCGGAATGGTTCTGAGAATAAGATTCATATAAGGCAAAGCAGTTTTTGGAGTTCGGAATTGTTTCAGATTGTTCGGTATTGTACTAGAAGCTTCTAGAACCTTCCGGAGTGGGACCAACGTGGCCCCACTTGTCGGGAGGGGGAGTGGGACTACGAGGGAGTTCCCTGGCTGCATTGGGCCAGGGTAACAAGGCCCCATAGGCCCAGCCGGCCAAGCCCTAGGGGAAACCCTAGGGAGAGCTTCTAGAAGGAGGGGGGAAACTTGCCCCCCACTCCTCCCTCTTGGCCGCTGGCCCTAGGCTTGGAGGAGGGGCAAGGGGCAGCCTCCCACCCCTCTATATAAAGAGGGCTGGGGGCGCACCCTCCTCACACACCTCCTCAGGCCCTAGCCGCCCTGCTGCCCTCCTCTCTCTCTCCTTCCCGACTGCGCGTAGACGAAGCCCTGCCGTAGAAACTCTCCACCGTTTGCACCATGCCGTCGTGTTGTAGATCCAACCTATCTCTCCACCCCACTTGCTGGACCGAGGAAGTAGGAGACATAGAGGTGCCGTACGTGTGCATCTCTCAGAGGCATCGCCACTTGCGGTGTTGGATCGGATCGGATCGCGAGGAGGAGAAGCGAGTATGACTACATCAACCATGTTCCGTCGAACGTTCCGCTGTGCGAATCTTCAAGGGTATGAAGATCTCATCTATCCCCCCTCGTTGTTTGCATCTCCTAGATTAGATCTTGGCTTCCCCGTTCTCATCCGTAGAAATTTTTTGATTTACTATGCTGTGAAACCTTCAGTGGTATCAGAGCTAGATCTATGCATGGATGTGTTTCACGAGTAGAATGCAACATGCTTGTTGCGGGCGTTGATGTTTTCTGTTGCAAGCCTCTTGTTTGTGTACTTCTTATGACGCGGGATAGTGAGATTGAAGCGGTCCAGGCCAATGTTACGCGACCTCGTTCGCGAGACCGGCTCCGCACTTGACGTGTGGCTTGTTCCACACATGCGGCTGGTGGATGCCAGTTTCTCTCACTATAGTTGTCATGGGATTTACACCGGATGTTGGCAACCATAATATCACCGTTGTGGCTTTCCGTAGGTAAGAATCGTTCTTAGCTTGTTACTCCCATAAGCCACGTAAAATATGCAACAACAAAGTAGAGGCGTCTAACTTGTTTTTGCAGGGAGTGTTTCTGTGATATGGTATGGCCCAAGATGTGATGTGTATGTTGTATGCGATGATCATGTTTTGTAATGTTTCACGACTTGCATGTCGATGAGTACACAACCGGCAGGAGCCATATGGTTGTCTTTATAATTGTGTATGACCTGTGTGTCAACTTCTTATACGCCATGTAATAGCTTTACTTTATTGATAAGTAGTTAGCAATAGTTGTAGTTGCTATTCGTGGTGGAGGCAATCATGGTGGAGTGATGGAGATCATGTTGGCACGCACAAGATGGAGATCATTGCGCGAAGATTGGCTATACCATGTCACATAAAATTATATGCATGCGATGTTTATCCTTTTGTGTATCTTATTATGCTTAGATCGCGACGGTAGCATTATAAGATGATTCCTCACTTAAAGATCAAGATAAAACTGTGTTCTCCCCATGTATGCACCGTTGCGAAAGTTCGTCGTGTTCAAGCATCACGTGATGATCGGGTGCTATAAACTCTACGTTCACATACAACGGGTGCAAGCCAGTTTTGCACTCACGGAAATACTTGGGTTTGACTTGACGAGCCTAGCATGTACAGACATGGCCTCGGAACACACGAACCGAAAGGTTAAGCATGAGTCATATGAATGATATGATCGATACTTTGTTGTCCATCATTGAAACCATATCTCTTCTCGTGAAGATCGGATTAGGTGTGGTGAATTTGGATCATGTTCACTAAACAACTTGAGGGATGTCGAATTTAGTGGGAGTTCATCTAGTAATTTGATTAAGTTGAACTAGTTATCATGAACATAGTCTAAATTGTACTTGCAAACTTTGTAGATCAAATGGCTAAGTCTAACTTCAACTTCAACGTTTTTGCTGAGAAAGAAAAGCTTAAGAACAATGGGTCTAACTTCACCAACTGGTTCCGCAATCTGAGAATCATTCTCTCTGGCGGACAAAAGGACTATGTCCTTGAGAAAGCGCTAGGTGACGCCCCTGCTGTAGATGTGTCGGCTGATGAGAAAGCTGTTTATCAGTCGCGCAAGGATGATTATGGTGTGATTAAGAGCACCATGTTGTTTGCTATGGAATCGGACCTTCAAAACCGTTTTGAGGAGTTCCCCAGGCCCTTTGAGATTCTTGAGGAACTGAAAACTATGTTTCAGACTCAGGCCCGTTCTGAGAGATATGAGATCTCTGAGAAATTCTTTAACTGCAAGATGGAGGAGGGGAGTTCCGTTAGTGAGCACGCCATTAAGATGTCGGGCTACACTCAACGCCTTGAGCAACTAGACTGCAAGATTCCAGAGGAGCTCAAGATTGACAGAATTCTGCAATCACTCCCTCCTAGCTACAAAGGTTTTGTAGTTACTCATAATCATATTGGTTCCACTGATACGATCACTGAGCTCTTCGCTAAGCTGAAAACTGCGGAGGTGGACATCAAGAAAGATAATCATGTGTTGATGGTCAACAAGCCCCCCAGCTTTAAGAAAGGTAAGGGTGCAAAGAAGTCCTTCAAGAAGGGCAGCGGCAAGCGCGTTGCCCCTGCTAAGAAGAAACTCAAGTCTGGACCTAAGCCGGACACTGAGTGCTTCTATTTCAAGGACAAGGGTCACTGGAAGCGCAACTGTCCGCAGTACTTAGCGGACAAGAAGGATGGCACCATCAAAGGTATATTTAATATACATGTTATTGATGTTTTCCTTACTAGCCCTCGTTGTAGTGCCTGGGTATTTGATACTGGTTCAGTTGCTAATATTTGTAACTCGAAACAGGAGCTACGGAATAGACGACGGCTAGCAAGGGATGAGGTGACGATGCGCGTTGACAACGGATCAAGAGTTGATGTGATGGTCGTCGGCACGCTCTCCTTAGTTTTACCTTCGGGAATAGTTTTAAACCTCAATAAATTTTATTATGTGCCTGCGTTGAGCATGAACATCATATGTGGATCGTGTTTATTGCAAGATGGTTATTCATTTAAATCGGAGAATAATGGTTGTTCTATTTATATGAGTAACATCTTTTATGGTCATGCACCTGCTATGAATGGTTTATTTCTTCTGAATCTCGAAAGCAATGAAACACACATCCATAACATTGAGGCTAAGAGATGCAAGGTAGATAGTGATAATACGACTTATTTGTGGCATTGCCGTCTAGGTCATATTGGTGTAAAACGCATGAAGAAACTCCATTCTGATGGACTTTTGGAGTCTCTTGATTTTGAATCATTTGACACGTGCGAGCCGTGCCTCATGGGCAAAATGATCAAAACCCCGTTCTCCGGAATAATGAAGCGAGCAACGGACTTGTTGTAAATCATACATACCGATGTATGCAGACCGATGAGTGTTTCGACGCGCGGTGGATATCGCTATTTTCTCACTTTTACTGATGACTTAAGTAGATATGGGTATATCTATTTAATGAAACATAAATCTGAAATGTTTGAAAAGTTCAAAGAATTTCAGAATGAAGTGGAAAACCATCGTAACAGAAAAATTAAATTTCTATGATCCGATCGTGGAGGTGAATATTTGAGTGATGATTTTCTCACGCATCTTAAAGCAAGCGGAATAGTTTCGCAACTCATGCCACCCGGAACACCACAGTGCAATGGTGTGTCTGAACGCCGGAATCGAACTCTATTAGATATGGTGCCATCAATGATGTCTCTTACAGATTTGCCGTTATCATTTTGGGGTTATGCATTAGAAACCGCTGCATTCACTTTAAATAGGGCACCATCTAAATCCGTTGAGACGACACCGTATGAACTGTGGTTTGGTGCTAAACCTAAGTTGTCATTTCTTAAAGTTTGGGGATGCGAAGCTTACGTCAAGAAGTTGATGCCGGACAAGCTCGAACCCAAAGCGGAGAAATGCGTCTTCATAGGATACCCTAAGGAAACTATTGGGTATACCTTCTATCACAGATCCGAAGGCAAAGTGTTTGTCGCAAAGAACGGATCCTTTCTTGAGAAGGAGTTTCTCTCGAAAGAAGTTAGTGGGAGGAAAGTAGAGCTAGACGAGGTTGTTGAACCTTCTCTTGAGTTGGAGAGTAGCGCAGCACCTGAAATTGTTCCAGTTCCGTCTGCACCAACAATAGAGGAAGCTAATGACAAGAATCATGAAGCTTCGGACGATGCTACTACTGAACGTCGCAGGTCGACAAGGTCGCGTGCCCCTCCTGAGTGGTACGACAACCCTGTCTTAACTGTCTTGTTAGTAGACAACAGTGAACCTGCGAACTATGAGGAAGCAATGATGAGCCCAGACTCTGAGAAATGGCTAGAGGCCATGAAATCCGAATTGGGATCCATGAGCGAAAACCAAGTATGGACTTTGGTGGACCCTCCTAGCGACCGAAAGGCCGTTGAGTGCAAATGGATTTTCAAGAATAAAACGGACGCGGATGGTAATGTTACTATCTATAAAGCACGACTTGTCGCGAAAGGTTTTCGACAAGTTCAAGGTGTTGACTACGATGAGACTTTCTCTCCCATAGCGATGTTTAAGTCCATTCGGATTTTGTTAGCAATTGCTGCGTTTCATGATTATGAAATGTGGAAGATGGATGTCAAGACTGCATTCCTCAATGGCAACATCGATGAAGAGTTCTATATGATGCAACCCGAAGGTTTTGTCGATCCTAAGGATGCTGATAAGGTGTGCAAACTTCAGCGTTCCATTTATGGACTGAAGCAAGCATCTCGGAGTTGGAACCTTCATTTTGCTACGAAGATTGTATCTACAAGAAAGTGAGTAGGAGCTCAGTGACATTCCTAGTACTATATGTGGATGACATATTGATTATTGGAAATGACATTGACATGCTTAACAATGTGAAGAGTTATTTGAATAAATGTTTTTCAGTGAAAGACCTAGGGGAAGCTGCTTATATATTGGGATCAAAATCTATAGAGATAGACAAAGACGCCTGATAGCTTTAAGCCAAAGTACATACCTAGACAAAGTTCTGAAAAGGTTCAGAATGGATAAGGCAAAGAAAGGTTCAGTGCCTATGTTGTCAGGTAAGATGTTGAGAAAGGCTCAGTGTCCAGCTACGGTAAACGATAGAGAAGCTATGAGCAAAGTGCCTTATGCCTCGGCCATAGGTTCTATCATGTATGCCATGCTGTGTACTAGACCGGATGTGTCCAATGCTCTTAGTTTGACGAGCAGATACCAAAGTGATCCAGGAGTGGAAAACTGGACAGCCGTGAAGAACATCCTAAAGTATTTAAATAGGACTAAAGAAATGTTCTGAGTCTATGGAGGTAATGAACAACTCGTCGTAAAAGGTTACGTCGATGCTAGTTTCGACACCGACAAGGATGATTCTAAATCTCAGACAGGATACGTTTATATTTTGAATGGAGGAGCTATGAGCTGGAGAAGCTGCAAGCAAAGCGTGATCGCGGGATCTACAGTAGAAGCGGAATACATGGCTGCTGCAGAAGCGTCAAGTGAAGGATTTTGGATCAGGAACTTCATCACTGAGCTTGGTGTGGTTCCAAGTGCCTTGGACCCACTAGAGATATTGTGTGACAACACTGGCGCCATAGCACTCGCTAAGGAACCAAGATATCATCCAAAGACCAAGCATATCAACCGCAAGTTTCATATAATTCGAGATTATATAACAGATGGAGATCTGAAGATTAGCAAAGTACATACGAATCTGAATGTCGCAGATCCGTTGACTAAACCTCTTCCACGAGCAAAACATGATCAGCACCTAGTGCCATGGGTGTTAGATTGTTGCCAGATGTAAACTAGATTGTTGACTCTAGTGCAAGTGGGAGACTGTTGGAATTATGCCCTAGAGGCAATAATAAAGATGTTATTATTATAATTCTTGTTCATGATAAAGTTTATATTCCATGCTAGAATTGTATTAAGCGGAAACTTTAATACTTGTGTGGTTTATGAACAACACCATGTCCCTAGTACGCCTCTATGGACTAGCTCATTGATTAATGATGGTTAAGGTTTCCTAACCATAGACATGAGTTGTCGATTAATAATGAGATCACATCATTGGGAGAATGGTATGATGGACAGACCCAAATCAAGCAGAGCAATTAGATCGTGTCATCGTGTTCATCTTTGCGAAGCTTTTTCTTATGTCAAATATTGTATTCCTTAGACCGTGAGATAATGCAACTCCCTGGTATCGGAAGAAAGCTTTGAGGTCATCAAACATCATCCTATGAGAGGGTGATCATAAAGGTGTCTCTCAGGTGATCGGAAAATACTTGTTGGGTTGTATGTATCGAGAAGGGATTTGTCCCTCCCAAGTCGGAGAGATATACTTCGGGCCCACTCGGTAATCGATATCAAAACCGCTTGCAAGCACGTGGCTAAGGAGTTAATCACAAAGTGATATTGGATTACGGAACGAGTAAAGTACTTGCTGTGAACGAGATTGAACTAGGTATGCCGATACCGACGATCGAATCTCGGGCAAGTAAAATATCGCGTGACGAAGGGAATATATATATGGGATTAATTGAATCCTGGCATCGTGGTTCATCCGATATGATCATCGATGAATGTGTGGGAGTCAATATGGGTTTCTAGACCCCGCTGTTGATTATTGATAGAAGATCATGTGTGCATATTCTCGAACCCGCAGGGTCACACACTTAACGTGTCTTGACGCTAGGATATAATGGATAATTGGTTTATGATTTTTTGTTCGGAGTCTCGGATGGGATCCAGGACATCACAAGAGGTTCCGGAATTGTCCGGAGAATAATATTCATATAAGGCAAAGCAGTTTTTGGAGTTCGGAATTGTTTCAGATTGTTCGGTATTGTACCGGAAGCTTCTAGAACCTTCCGGAGTAGGACCAACGTGGCCCCACTTGTCGGGAGGGGGCGTGGGCCTACGAGGGAGTGCCCTGGCCGCATTGGGCCAGGGGCACAAGGCCCCATAGGCCCAGCCGGCCAAGCCCTAGGGGAAACCCTAGGGAGAGCTTCTAGAAGGAGGGGGGAAACTTGCCCCCCACTCCTCCCTCTTGGCCGCCGGCCCTAGGCTTGGAGGAGGGGCAAGGGGCAGACGCCCAACCCTCTATATAAAGAGGGCTGGGGGCGCACCCTCCCCACACACCTCCTCAAGCCCTAGCCGCCCTGCTGCCCTCCTCTCTCTCTCTCCCTCCCGACTGCGCGTAGGCGAAGCCCTGCCATAGAAACTCTCCACCGTTTGCACCACGCCATCGTTTTGTAGATCCAATCTATCTCTCCACCCCACTTGCTGGACCGAGGAAGGAGCAGATGACGAGGTGCCGTACGTGTGCATCTCTCGGAGGCATCGCCACTTGCGGTGTTGGATCGGATCAGATCGCGAGGAAGAGAAGCGAGTACGACTACATCCACCATGTTCCGTCGAACGTTCCGCTGTGCGAATATTCAAGGGTATTAAGATCTCATCTATCCCCCCTCGTTGTTTGCATCTCCTAGATTGGATCTTGGCTTCCCCGTTCGCATCCGTAGAATTTTTTTGATTTACTATGCTGTGAAACCCTTCAAAATTGAGATTTTTGAAGGAGTTGCTGCAGTAGCTTGTGTTTTTAGTGAAAAGTTTTGTTGTTCCAAAGCTAAACCCAAAGGTCTATTATCTTTTGAATGCACTAATGTTGCTAATGAGGATTGTGTGAAGTTTTGTATGAAGAAAAAATTTCAGAAGTAGAGAGAGAATGATGTAATGAGATGAAGAATGGACAAAAGCTCAAGCTTGGGGATGCCACCCCGGTGTCACCCCAACAAATATCCAAGAGGTACAAGTGTCAAAGCTTGGGGATGCCCAAGGCATCCCCTTATTCATCAGTAAAAAGCTCAGGTCTTTCTAGACACTTCGTTTTTATAGTTTTATGCATTGTTGTGTTGTTCTTGGAGCGTCTTAGTTTTTGTCTTCTTTTCTTTGTTTGTTTAGTTTGCTTGAATAAAGTAGTTTGGACTCCCGTTCTCGCTGTGTTGTTTCAAATAAGTCGATTGGTATTGGAAAGGAGTAGAAAGTTCTTGCTTGAAAGTGCGAGAGGAGCTTACATTGACTGTGAATTTGACTTTAGCATGTCATGCTAGGTGTTGTTTTGACCTTATGCTTAGTGATTATTGTTGTAGCATGACTTGTTCCAAACAATTGGGATTGCTTAGTGTGCCTTGAAGGAATCATGCGTGGTTTTAGCATACAAAAGCATAGTATTGTTGTATCCTCCTTTGATGCTTTGTTTGGGTTGGCACATGCTCACACCATGTTATGACTATGAACAAGTCACCATAGCCTATATGATCATTGAGTCCTTGACTTGTAGTACCACTCTATGCTTTGATTAGTAATGTTTTGTCACTCTGCATGATTATGGCCATTATTGCTCTCTTAGTTGGTTGCTCCCAGTCTTTTGCTAGCCTCCACTTGTATGAGTAAGATCTACTCATGCTTCCAACTCCCAAGAAACCAAGTTATTCCAAAGTGTCCACTATAAATTCCTATGCATGGCGTGTTACACCATTCCAAGTATATTCTTGTTTTCAGCTATCTTCCAATTAAAAAGTATTTTGTTATGTAAAAACTTAGTGATTAAAGCTCTCACGAAACTGATGGCAGACTTTATATTCTTTTACCCCTAATAAACTTGAACCATTGTGTCATCTATGTTGTATATGCTTGCACTTATACGTTGGAATTAGCAGAACCATGTTGTCATGGGGAACATTTTCAACATTGCACTTGTACTTTGTACACAGTTGATATCATGCTCTTTTGTCTATGGATGTCGCCAGTGTGAAATAAAGAGGGAGCTTGTAAGTCCATGGAGTTATGTATTTTGTGTTTGAGAAACGCCTGGGCTGCTAGCCTAAGCCATGCCTAATCATGGTGGAAACTTGCAGCATCACCATAATGAGCATTCTGTGAAGCATCCTCAATAAAAATCTATGCAAATAGTAAATAAAATGATTGCTGAGATGCTTATTGTCTGCTTGCCTTGTCATTTTGGTTATGGGATAGCTCATGTACCATGTGCAAGGGGTACCCCGTTGGCGGTTCTCTATGATACACATGTACTTACTATGACAAGAACTTATAGGTGACTGAAGTTGAGTAGCATGAGGTGCGGCCCTCGTATTTAAGGGACATGAGATTGCTAACTTATACTTTGTCAAGCATATACTCCATAGTTTGTTAACTTTAACCTTAACCACTTCAAGATGCTTATGATAGTGGCAATGAGGGCTGAAAGTTAACAAGTACCATAATTTTTGGAAGCTCTTTTTGAAACTTGAAATCCCAGCTTCCCTTTATGAAGGGCCTTTCTTCCACTATTATATTGAGTCTCCACCTTCTATCTTTTTGGCACCATTAAGAGAGCATAGTTGCCATTCTTAGTTCTATGTGCATTGTCCCAAAACTTATTGATTGATGCATATTGTGATATTGCTTGTTCTTGTGCTATTTGTATCTAGTCACTCTTATGAACTTTGAAGGTGTCATATGCATCTATTTGCTACTCTATGAGGGACAAGCTGATTGCCACTATGCCATGTTTCTGTATGTGAAACAAACAAATGTTTTTCAATGCATGTTATTCATGATCTTTGTTTGTATCCTTTCATGTTGCATGCATAGTTACTTTGTCTTATTGTTAGAACTCCATCTTTCATGCACATGTTTAGAGTTCTTTGATCCTAGCTTTCAATTTTTGCAAGTGGTTTGATCTTGGTTTTGATGGTGCATGTCACCTAAAAAATATTCTTTTTATCACTTACCTACTCGAGGACGAGCAGGAGTTAAGCTTGGGGATGCTTGATACGTCGGAAACGTATCTATAATTTTTGATGTTCCATGCTTATTTAGTATCTACTTTGCTTTGTCTACACTTTGAGGTGTTTTTTATATGTTTTCTGGTACTAACCTATTAACAAGTTGCCACAATGCCATTTGCCTGTTTTCTTCTGTTTTTGGTTCTAGAAAGGCAGAAAATCAATATTCTCGGTATTGGACGGGACAAAAGACAAAGTCAATATTTTACCATGGGGAACACGAAGCTAGAATACGAGACAGAGGAGGCTCACCAGGGATCCACACCCCCTGGCGGCGTGGGCTAGCCCTAGCCGTGCCTGGGGGGTGCAGCCGCCCTGGTAGCCCCCTGCCTCGCCTCTTCGCCATAAAGTCCCCCTGATGCCAAAACCCTAGGAACCCGATCAATATTCCACGAAACCGTTTGTAGCCGCCGCCACCATCGTCCCTAGATCGGGGGGATCTGAAGCTCTTCCCAGCACCCTGCCGGAGGGGAGATCATCCCGGAGGCCTTCTTCTTCATCATGCCAGTCTCCAGTATGAAGCGTGAGTAGTTCCACCTTGGACTACGAGTCCATGTAGTAGCTAGATGGTTGTATCTCCTCCTTTGTGCTTTCATGTCTAGATCTTGTGAGCTCCATTCATGATCAAGATCTCATCTATTTGTAATCATGCATGTTGTGTTTGTGGGGATCCGATGGATATTGAGATTACTATGTTAGATTGATTAATGGTTTTGTCTTATTGATTCTATCACGTCTGTGTTGTTTGTGATCTTGCATGCTCTCCTTTGCTAGTAGCTATCTTGGCCAAGTAGTTGCTAGTGACTCTAAGAGGGGGTATTTATGCTCGATAGTGGGTTCATGCCTCTACTTAATCAAGGGAAGTGACAGAAATCTCTACGGTTGTAGATATGTTGTTGTCACTAGGGAGAAAACAACGGTCTCTTGTTCATGGAACAAGTGGATTGTTTACCTTACACACTTTGATTAAAGCAGCTGTCTATTGCTTGCAACTTAATACTGGAGGGGGTTCGGATGATAACCTGAAGGTGGACTTCTAGTCATAGATGCAGTTGGATGGCGGTCTATGTATATTGTTGTATTGCCCAATCGAATCTCATAGGATCTTTTTGTCTAGTATTGCATTGTTATTGAAGGAAATATGCCCTAGAGGCAATCATAGAGATGATTATATTTCTTATATATCCATGAGTTATTGTAATGTTCCATTGAATATCCATATCAGGCAATTTGTATTGATTGGCAATTATGTGAATTTTTTGTGAAACTCTTTACTTGTATGGTTATTTAATAGTTGTCCCTAGTCGGAGTTCCTGTGAGGACACACGTGAATATTAGACTAGAACATCGATTGGTTGATGACTATGTTTCGCAAGTCATAGACATGGAGATGTCAAACCAATGATGTGGACACATGTTATGAACATGGGGTTGGACTGACCCAACTTGAGACTGGCAATTAGTTGCAGCTCTCTCTACACATCGTGTACGTTTTGTCCTTAGACCTGAGATTGTTGCATGTACTTGAGATGTGGATCGACTTACTTTGGGGCTATCAAACGCTGCACCGTAACTGGGTAGTTATAAAGGTAGCTTTCGGGTTTGTCCTGAAGCATGCTGCAAGGCATGGTCAATCAAGATGGGATTTGCCCCTCTCTACTTGAGAGAGATATCTCTGGGCCCCTCGAGGATCGGATCCAGAAATGCATGGCCATGCTACATAAGGTTAAGAGTTAACCTAGTAAAGGGATTCCGAGTTACGGTATCGAGAAAGAGAGGTCAGCTTGGAGCTAGACCAAATATCGTGAGGCAAAAGGAAAGACATGTACTAAACCTTGTGATGGTTCGTCCGATATGATCTTAGTATGCGTTTAGGAGTTGGCACGTCTTGCTAGAGGCCGCTACCAACTATTGACAGAATAAGTATATTCGTGTCATGTCTATACGTATATGAACCTATAGGGTCACACACTTAAGGGGCTGGAAGCCTAATGAGGATTGGATCCGAATTAGACCATGCTTAGGCTACTAATGGGTTGCTAATGTAGAAGCCCACTAGGGACGTCTATATAAGAGAGGGTGGGGCGAGCTGACCAGGGTTAGACCATTCCACCCAGCCACCACTCCTCACGCCTGTGTTGCACGCGCGGACCTAGCAGTCCGGCGTCTGACGCTTCCACCCTGTACGTGTGGATACCTCGGAGGTGCTGCATCTGTGGCACTTGGACGAGCCGCGAAAAGGGAGCTTCTCGTGGGACGAGGAAGAGGAGGAGACGTGGAACGTCTGCACTGCCTCGACGCGCTTTATCAATTCTGTAACTGCGCGTCTAGTGGTAATCTCGTGATCTATGACAACAGTAATCCTGGTTACGCGGTATAATTTTTTTGATTTGCGCTAGTGTAGCCTACCCGTATCCCTTCAGTTATGCCTTGCTCAGTCCTGTTAATTGCCCTGCTATAATTTGTTTACCCTGCATGCCATGTTTGTTTATCTAAGGAGAGCACCTCTAGTGAATTATGGACCCCGGTCTAATCTTTACCATTGATACATCTTCCACTGTTACTGTTTACTTGCTGCAAACCATCATCACCTTCCACACCATACAGTTAATCCTTTGTTACAGCAAACCGGTGAGCTTGACAACCTCACTGTTCGTTGGCGCAAAGTCTTGAGTTTGTGTTGTGCAAGTTTACACATTGCTTGCAACACCTTTGAGACATTTCCTTTCTCCTACTGGTTCGATAACCTCGGTTTCTTACTGAGGGAAGACTTGTTGTTGTGCTCTTCACACCTTGCTCTTGGGGTTTCCAACGAAGCGCTCCCACGTCAACACCGGACGCCATCACGCGTGCAGCGCACAATAGAACTAACAGCCCGCCGTGGCCCAGGAACATCCCGGCTAGCCCTAGCCCGCCTCTCTCTCGCTGACGAGCGGGACCCACCCAGCCTTCTGCTACCTCGCGACAGAAGCCGCGTCGCACACGCGCGCTCGAACACGACGCAAATACCATCAAAATCGGTCCAATTTCATTCGATGTTTGACCCTCCCGCACGCAATCCCTCCATATAAACCACCCTCCATCTCCTTGTTTCTCTTTTTGCCTTTTTCTCGAAACCCTAGCCGCCCCAATCGGAGATTCTGATCTCGCCAAAGTTGCTACCCTCCGCCATCGCCATTAGATTCCTCAGCCTAACCCTTCCATATCTCTCCTATGATTCATCTGACCACCTCCCCTTTTTTCCAGGAGCACCGGAGCCCGCACACAGGACCGCCGGAGTACCCCGTCGCCGCACTCCTTCAGCCGTACACCGCAGCCACCCCAGGACGTGAACGATGAACCAGACCACGCTCACGTCTCCACCTTGCCACACCACGCCTCGTTATCTAGTACTCTGTCGTCGGAGACCGCTGGAGCACCCGCCAGTGCCATCGCCTGAAGCCGCGCCGCCGCCTGCCATCGTCACCGATGTCATCGTCAGGTGAGAGCACCTCCGGCTCCCGTGGACCCTCCGATGCACGTTGGGCGGTCAGGATTAGAACGTCGCTGAACCGGTACCGACGAACCTCGTCACGCCGCATGGCACCGGGTCAGCGCAACATATTCTAGGAGAATATTCCCTTTTAAATTGAAATTGAATAAAATTTGCAGAAATTCTATTAACTTGCGAAATTCATAGTAAAAGATCTGTAGATCCAAAAATAGAAAATAATATATCATTGAAAAGATAATTTAGTGTAGAATACTAATATGTAATTGGTTCATACATTTACTGTAAGAATTTGTTGTAGTTATTTAAATGAATTAATGCCCTTTTCGGAGTAATAAATTCATAAGAAAATAAACACTAGTCATAAAGTTGCAAATAATATGTCCCTAGAATGACACAAATGTGTAGAACATGATTCGGTAATAAAATTGCCAGTTTGCTGTACATATTTACTGTAATAATTTAATTAGTTTTAGTGGTCTTTTAGGTTAATAAATTCATAGTAAATTCATACCTAGTCCAAAAATTATGAATAATATATCAAATTGAAGCTAATTGCATGAAGATTAATAGTATATAGTTAGATCTAGCTTTTGCAGAATATTTACCCGGTATCAATTTAATTATTATTAATGGCTTTTTAGATCATTAAATCTATAGTAAAATATATATATCACAAAAATATAAATATTATGTCCCTGGATTCACAATCCCATGCAGATTATATATCTGATTTTAGTTTGAATTTTAGACTACAGAGATCATTTAAATGATTTAAAATATAGTATATACTATTTAAATAATAAGAAAAGATCTACAACTCCGATTAGGGTGAATCTAATTTCTACTGGTTTATATTAATGTCCTCTATCCAGTACATACCAGACCCAGATTTAATACAACAATTAGAACATAAGTTGCAACAAAACTATTAAAACCTCATTGTTGATAATAAAGATTTAATAATAAATACCCTATTGCATTAGAAGATCTCCTGCATGCATCATGTGATCTAGTACTATTTAGAGAACTAATTATAATTATTGTGACATATTAAATTGTCATGCATGCTCATGAGTGTATATTTGCATCATGTTTTAGAGCATCTCCACTCGTTGGCCGAACCTAGACCGAAATCCGGACCAAACTTTGGCCGGATGGCGCAAGTTTTCGGCCTGGGTACGGCCAGTTTCCCACTCGCGTACCCAGGCCGAGTTCCCGGGTCGCCCGTTTCCGCTCAAATTCGGCTCAAATTCGTCCAAATTTCAGCATAGTTTGTCATACGATGAATACAGACCAAAGTTCGGCGAAATTTTAAACAGAGTTTAGCGTAAATGTAAACAAAGTTCGGCCTGCAATAAAATTACAACATATTTTGGCCAAGTTCGGCCAGTTCCTGCTCAGCATCTATGTCGTGTTGCCCCTGCGTATCCATAGGTGCTCGACAAGATCATCCTGCAGCTGTTGATGCATCGTCGGATCTCAGATCTCCTGACGCATTGCGATGAATGCATCCCATGTTGGAGGCACCTGATGATCAGGCTCGGCAAGAGGACCCTATATGTAGTATGGCTCGTCCTCCTCGAGCAAACTCATTGGATCCTTCCTCTCATTCTCAATGATCATGTTGTGCAAGGTCACACAACAGTTCATCACTTCCCACATCCGATCTTTCAACCAGGTCATAGCAGGGAACCGGACAACTACAAACCTCTACTGGAGCACACCAAATGCCCGCTCCACGTCCTTCCTGCAAGCTTACTGTTCCTTGGCAAAGTGAGAATTCTTGGGGAGCATTGGGCTTGAGATAGTCTTCAGAAATGTTGGCCATCTTGGATAGATGCCATCTGCTAGATAGTGGGCGTGGTGGTGGGATCACGGAGCGAAGCAGAGCTACGGTGAGGCTAGGTCGACGAAAGCGGCGACGTAGAAGGCGTGGAGGTGGGCGGCAACAACGGAGAGCGTAGCTAGAGGTGTGGGCATGTCTCGACGCGGGGGAGCTCCGCCGGCGAAGTCATGGCAACAGAGCTCTTCGCGGCAGTCTGGGCGAGTGGAGTGGGTGGGAGTGAGACTGTCTCACCGACAGAGCTGGCCCACGCCCTTTTTTGCAGCGTCCGGCATCCCCAGGGCGTACCCGGGAACCTGGGTTCGGCCTGGGTAGGCCAGACCAAAACACGCCAAAATCCGGACGAAAACAGGTCCCTGGGTACGCGACTGGGCCGATTTTCGGCGTCCGGACTGAATTTCGGCGTCCGGATCAGCGTCCTGGGTAGGCGAGTGGAGATGCTCTTAGGTTATTATTTTGCATTGTAGATGTAGGATCTTGGTATTTTACGGTGTTCGCACACACTTTTTATGTTTATTTTCACCAGGATCAGATCAGATAATGGATCCAATGGACACAATTCTTGGAGCAGTTATATTGGAGTGAAAAGGAGCCAAAAACTACGTAAATCGCTTATTTGGGAAATATTAATAATATCAGAAAAAAACCCTAAGCGATCAAAGGACACAGAAGAGTTAACGACCAACTATACGGGCCGCTGCTGTATAGTTGTGGCTGTATAGTTGGCGCCGCCTCCGCCTTTTCAAATAGTTTCACCCCGTGCAACTGGTTTGGGGAGACGACATACAGAACACCCATAAATCGCCGAAAACCTCACCTTCGGAAGGGTTCTGGAGGGGGAACTTGCCCTAGGGATCCATCTTCTCCCTAAATAGATCTAGGAGGCCAACGCATCAATCTCCATCTTCATCAACCGCTGTATCTTCATCACCACCATCATCTCCATCCATCCCATCTAGACCTTGTTATAATTCTTGCACTAGTTGTGGATTTATACAAGTACTATTCATCGAGAATCGTTTCCATTACCATTGCCATGATGTTGTTTGCCTCCATGTCTGAGTAGATCATTAGTTCTTGGGGATATGGAGAAATCCTAGTACATGATTGAGATGCAATAGGGATTATTATGGTATACATCATTATATGTATGTGTTAATTGTCTTTATCTTGATGTTGGGAGTTGTGCACCTCCTTAATATTTGACTCTCACGGGGACTCTATGAAGGGGAGTACTTGTTGGTAGACGGAGAGATGATAACACTTACTGTGACTATAAATTCATTATCATCCTTTACGTACTAACTTGGGGGATCAAGGAGAACTCATTAAGCCATGTCCATGCCGCGGGAAAAAAAACCTTAATAGCAAGATAATACAATTGATATCGTTTATCTGTCAGCTGTGGTTATGAAGGATGGTTTGAGCAGTGGTTGTTGCCTCATCATCCATATATGGATCTCCTCCCACATATATGCATATCATGACAATATTCGTTACAATAATCTTGATCACTTGGTCTAAATTGCTAGCGGTGTATCCACCACTCCCTAAGAACGTCTTTCCCCTATTGCAGTTTCAATCTTTCTTACACACGTGATTACTACTTTCTGCATTAAGTTTTACTTTATGTTACTTTACTATTTCAATCAACCAAAAACCCCAAAACAATTCTATTTTTCTTGCATCTCAGAATTATTCCTCAAGTACTTCATTTAGTTTTAGTTAAAAGCATTTTAGTCTTTCGCCTACTGCTCCATGTGGGATCGATATCTTTATTTCAAAACTAGCTACAAACGATTTGTGCACTTGCAGTCATCAAGCTATTTTCTAGCGCCGTTGCTGGGGATCTTAGCGCCATAAGTCACTTTACTTTTAGTTATTTACTTTCGTTGTACTAATTTTTTATTTGAGTTGCAGGACCATAACAATGGACAACACTAAGCATTTAATGCAGCTTGAGGCAGTAAGGAATATAGGTTCACCTATGGACGCTTTTATAATTGTCAATAGAAGCAAAAAACCCGATGGTATTGAGAACCATCCTTTATTATTTGAGTTACTTAACTCTAAGAAGTTTTTAGTAACCCACGAAGAGAGTCCATATGGACAATTACAATTCTTTGAAGATGTTTTTGGTTCCTTTATATTTGATGATTGTGACCTTGATAAGGTTAAAATCTAGTTGTTTAGACAAACTCTCTCTAATAATGTTTGCAACTGGTATAGATCATTTTGTGCAGAAGCACCAAGGACATGGACGGATTTGACAACCAAATTCTTGTCAAAATATTACTTAGAAAGCAAATCTCATAGGATGAGAGGTATTATTAGTTTCAAAAACAATCCTGATGAGAGTTTATATGAAGGCTATCTAAGGTATAAAAGTTATCTAGACAATTGCCCCCATCACCGTTTGCCTGATTGGTTAATTACCCATTCTTTGTATGGAGGGCTTAATAATAAAAATAGAGAAAGTCTAGATACCGCTTCTAATGGTAGTTTACTATCTTATACATATGATGAAGCTTGGAAATTAATAATGAAAATGAGGGAGACAACAGAAAGTCATGAAAATAGGGAAAGCAATATGAATAGTTCTTCTGAATTTTCTTGTGTTAACGACTTTGTTGCAGATGAAAGGACGTGTGCGATGATTAAAACACTCGGTATTGATTCTTATTAGGTAAACAAAATTATTGAGAATTATGCAGGGCATCTGCAGGTACCTACAGGATGGGAACCTCATAAACCCCTCGAAGAAAAGAAGCGAGCAAGAGAGGATGCATCATTGGTAGAATTTTCCTCTTAAATTATTCAAGATAATATCAAGAAAAAGTGCAAGGAGGAAGAACTTATAAGGAGAAGATCAAATAAATCAGAAAGGAACTTTGATGCTACCAATGCAAATATTGTTATATTTAAGGATATTATGGAGGCAAGAATCTTGGAGACTGAAGTAGTTATGCTAGATCTGAAACTTCAAACTTCATTACAGGTGAGATACAAGGTAAAGAAATTTCTAAACCCATGTCTCCTGTATACTATGGAGAAACTTCCTTATACGGGATTTGTGAGCCGGTTTTCACTATAAATATTATGCCTTCATCGCTTTATGAGAAACTTCGCTACAATTTAAATAATCCAAATGTGGAATCGGTAGACACTATTGAAAGTGCAATGGACGTCGCCTAGAGGGGGTGAATAGGCTTTTAAAATTATTACGGTTTAGGCTCAAGTAAATGTGGAATAAAACTAAAGTTTAATTTATTGAGCACAAAACCTAGCCACTAAGTTCTCCTAAGTGCACCAACAACCTATGCTAAGCAATACAAGCAACAAGGTGATAGCAAGATATGAATACTTCAAGCACGATGGCTATCACAAAGTAAAGTGCATAAGTAAAGGGGTCGGTTGAGAGATAACCGAACGCCACAAATGGCTCACCTCGAGGTGTGGTGGCTCGATGCTCACCCAACGCCACACAAGGCCTCACCCCGGATGCGGAAGCACGCAAATCACTGACGCCACAAAAGGCTCACCCTATTCTCCCGAGTGCGCACCACAAAAAGCGGGCTCTCGCTCCACTATGGGACACTTGAGGGTGGTAAACGAACCCGTACAAGATTGGGGCTATCTCCACAACTCAACTGGAGGATCTCAACAACAAAGCCACCAAAGGCTACAATGCCACAAAAGGCCAACAAAGCCACAAAAGGCTACAAGACCAGAAAAGGTCAACAAGACCGCAAAAGGTCAACAACCCAACCACACAACCATCTAGGGTTCCAAGAACCCAAGAGTAACAAGCCCACAAGCTTGAACTCGCCGAATATCCGAGGAGAACTCAAACCTATGCAACAAATGCAAGGGAAAGTCCTTCTCTCCCAAATTCAACAAAGCTACAAAAGCTATTGGGGTAATAAGGAAGGAAGAACACAAGAGGAAAACACAAAACTCTCCAAGATCTAGATCCCAATGATTCCTTCACGAAGAAGGGATTTGGATTGGGAGGATTGTAGATCTAGATATCCTCTCACTTTTCCCTCAAAAAGATGTAAGAACCATGGGAGGGAGAGGGAGTAAGAGATCTCAAATAGGTCAACAATGGTGGGCAAAAACGAGCTCAAAAGATGGGGAACCATTGGGGAAGAATCCCCCCTTAAATAGGACAAGGAAAAACTGACCGTTTGGGCCAGATTCGTGCACCACGGAACTTCCGCCCCCACCGGAACTTCCAGCAAATAGAAACACAAGTTACTGAACCTTACCGGAACTTGGGTCGGAACTTGGGCCGGAACTTCCGCTCAAGCAAAAACACAGGATAACATTGCACAAAAACTTCAATAACTTTTGATTCCGGACTCCGTTTTTGATGATCTTGAGATTGTTTTGAAGAGAAAAAAAAGCTCTATAAGATTATGCAAAGAAACATCATAGTCCACCATGGAAGTATAAAACCAAATTTATAAAGTTATGACCTCTCTAGAAGCGATGAACCGGTAAAACCTCTAAAACCCAAAACACAAGAAGTTGAGCTTGGAAACTCCGATTGGCATGAAACCTTGTTGGGAAGATAAAACCAAGAGAACCCAACAAAATGTTAAATATTGGATACCACCAAGGGAGAAAATATTAAGTATATATATGTGAAGTATCCCCCAAGGTGTGGAGCCAGAAAACTCACAAGATCAAAAACCGCAATACGATATGCAAGGGAAATCCTTGGACGATGAACTAGAGCTTGTTATGATGATGACCACAAGCTCTAGATACTCTCATGCACAAGAACCAAATAACAACCAAGAAAGATGATGCTATGAATGCAAAGGTTTGAGCTCTCTCTGGACGATGCAATCGAGACACCCGCTTGAGAGCCCCTCTTGATAGTACGGCTATCTATCCTAAACCCGGTCTCCCAACTAACAAGACGATACCGGCAAAAGAGAAGACCTATCAAGAACATACCTTTTCCTTGAGCATCCCACTTTAAATTGATGTAGACCGTCTTGTTCTTCTATAGTGGGAACACCTTTCTTGTTTGCTCTTGCTTGATGAAGATGAAGACTTGCAAATTGCTTCCCCATACTCCATGGGGAAACCTCTTCTTTGAACTTGTCTTCATCACCCCATGATCATGAGGATGGCAAGCTTCAAGCATGAGATCTTCTAGAGATGGCGCATCTTGAGTTTGCCCTTCTTCATCCCTTCTTGAGGTTGATCCATCTTGATGCAAATCTTTGCACTTGTCTTGATCAACCTTCAAGCTCCTTCTTTCTTCATGATTCCAATGGCACAAAGCCCTTGGACATTTCTTCAACTCTCAACCTTGAGACCAACACATGGCCCAAGTGACGCCAATGGACAAACCTACAAGTGAAACTCAATTTACACATTAGTCCAAATAGATTGTCATTAATTACCAAAACCACACATGGGGGCATACATGCCCTTTCAACTACTATTAAATTGTTTAATATAACTAATATAAAACTGGAAGGTGTCATTTGAAATATCTATGTTTTTATTGGACCACTCATGTACCCTCTTGATTTTCATATTGTTGATATGCATCAATATACTTTTTGTCCTATTCTTTTAGGCAAGCCTTTTGTCTCTATAACCAAAACTCGAATAGATAATAAGGAAGAGACTATTTCCATGATGCTTGGAGAGGAGGAAATGACATTCCACTTCTGCAACCTAAAAAGTAGGCCATATGAAATAAAAGATATCAAGGAAGAGAAAATAATTGCCGAGCTAGCCGCGATTCATTTTAGCACTCCTGAAGATGAATTAGAAAGGAGCTTAATTAATTGGGAAGAGGCACTAGATGATGAGGAAAAAGAAGACATGGATGATTACCTTGACTCCATTCTGGAAGCAAAACCCACATGACTATGAAGAACTAGTAAGAAAAGGTGACGAAGGACCTCCGCCAATTGAATTAAAACAAATTCCATATAATATGAGGTATGAACTTTTAGATAATGAAAATAAATGTCCTGTTATTATTATTATTAGCATAAATTTATTAGAAAATGAAACAAATAATCTTATTTCAGTTTTGATCAAACATCGTGAAGCATTTGGGTATGCTCTAAGTGATATTAAAGGAATAGATCCATCCATTGTGACACATAAGATTACCATGCTTGGGGGTGTTGTACCTGTAGTTGACACACAAAGAAGGCTTAAACCAAAAATGAAAGAAGTAGTAAGAAAAGAAGTTATACGCTTATTAGATGCCGGCATAATATATCCTATTTCTGATAGTAAGTGGGTTAGCCTAGCTCATTGCATACCAATACATGGGGGTCTTGATGCTTCTATGAATGAGGATGGTGAGATAGTCCCTATAAGGCCTATTGTTGGGTATCGCATGTACATCGATTTTAGAATACTAAACCGAAGACACAGAAAAATCATAAACCTCTACCATTCATGGAGAGAATTTTATAAAGACTAAGCAATAATTCTTATTTTTGTTTTCTTTATGGTTATTCCGTTTATTCTCAAATTGCTATACATCCTGAAGATCAAGAGAAAACAACTTTCACATGTCCTTATGGTACTTATGCTTATAGATTAATTTTGTTTGGCTTATGCAATGCAGGTGCAACCTTTCAAGAATGTCTTTTGAAAATCTTTGATGATCTTGTTGATAAGACTATGTAAGTTCTAACAAATGTTTTCGTTGTTTGTGGGACAACATTTGATAATTGTCTATACAATTTAACCAAAATTTTGCAGAGATGCAGGCAATCAAATTTAATTTTAAATTGCGAGCAATGTCGATTCATGGAAAGAGAAGGTAAAGTTTTTGGACATAAGGTTTCAGAAAAAGGTATAGAGATAGATAATACCAATATAAGTGCTATAGAGAATCTTCCCATACCCCAAGACAATAAAAACTTAAAAATGTTTCTAGGACATGCAGGTTTTTACAAGCGTTTTATACAAGATTTTGCTAAAATAGATATGCCTCTCACTAACCTTCTTGATAAAGAAACTCCGTCCTATCTAGATCATGACTGCATTGCAGCTTTTGGAAATCTTAAAAACAAATTAGTTTCAGCACCTAGCGTGCAATCTCCAAAGTGGGATGAACCTTTTGAAATCATGTGTGATGCTAATGACTATGCTTTAGAAGATGTATTAGGACATCAAGACGGGAAGAATTTAAATGTTTTTTATTACGCTAGTAGGACTCTTAATAACATTCAGAAAAAATTATGCTACTACTGAGAAAGAGTTCCTTTCTATAATTTTTGCTCGTGGCAAATTTAGATCTGATATTATTAATTCTAGAGTAATAATTCATACAGATCACCAAGCTTTGTGTCACCTTCTTGTGAAAAAGGATGCAAAACTCAGGTTCATTAGGTGGGTATTATTACTACAAGAATATGATTTACAAATAGTAGATAGGAGGGGTAAGGATAATCCAGTAGAGATCATCTATCTAGGATGGAGGGAATAATTACCGACCCTGTAACTATAAATGAGTCATTTTCGGGAGAATACTTAGCAAAAATTGAAGTAGTTGATCCGTGGTATGCAGATTATGCTAATTATCTCGCAGTAATTTTTTTACCTCCTGGTATGACAAGAAATATAAGAATGAAATTCTTTAATGATCGCAGACACTACTTTTGGGATGACTCATTTCTTTATCGCCATGGACCTAATGGAATGATTCGAAAGTGTGTTCCTAACCATGAAATGAATGCATTTTTTCAAGCTTGTCATGGCAACCCCTATGGAGCACGTCATGCAGGCAGGCGAACTGCAGAAAAGGTACTTCAATTCGTATTCTACTGGCCCACCTTGTTCAAGGATGCACAAAGGTATGTGGAATATTGTGATGCTTGCCAGAGAAGAGGTAATATAGGCAGAAGACAAGAGATGTCAATGAATTATAGTCTTATAATTGAACCATTTGATGTATGGGGACTGGATTACATGGGACCCTTTATAGGATAAAATGGCTACACTCATATTCTTGTTGTTGTCGATTATGTTACTAAATGGGTTGAAGCTATCCCAACTAATCATGCAGATGCAGCCACTTTCGTGAAGATGATTAAGGATGTCATATTTCCCAGGTTTGGAGTTCCTAGATTTTTATTACTAACGGTGGTTCTCATTTTATGAAAGGAACTTTCAGGAAAATCCTCGAAAAATATGGAGTAACTCACCGCGTTGCTTCACCATATCATCCCCAAACGAGTGGTCAAGTGGAACTCTCTAATAGAGAACTAAAAACCATACTCGAGAAGACGGTGGATAAATTACGAAAAGATTGGTCATACAAGCTAAATGACACTCGTTGGGCATACCGAACTGCATTTAAAAATCCGATGGGTATGACACCATATAAAATGGTATACGGTAAGGCATGCCACCTACCTTTAGAATTGGAACATAGAACCTTCTGGGCAATCAAGATCTTAAACTATGATCTTAAAGAGGCATGAGAAAAACGTCTATTAGACATACATGCTTTAGATGAGTTTAGGAGTGAGACTTACGAAAATGCTAGATTGTTTAAGGAAAAAGTAAAAAGATGGCATGATAGAAAAATAGAGAACAAAGTCTTTAAAAATGGAGATAAAGTTTCTCACTATAACTCTCGCCTTAAGTTGTTTCCAGGAAAGCTCAGATCAAAGTGGGAAGGCCCCTATATAGTTGAAAAAGCTTCTGCATTGGGAGCAGTGAAGCTCCAGGGGAAAACACCTTCTCTTTCATGGATAGTGAATGGACAATGCTGAAGGGTTTCGCAGCATAGTAAATCAAAATTTTCTACGGAAGCGAACAGAGGGAAAGCCAAGATCTAATCTAGGAGATGCAAACAACGAGAGAGATTGGATTAGATCTTCATACCCTTGAAGATTCGCGCAGCGGAACGTTCGTCGGAACATGGGTGATGTAGTCGTACTCCCTTCTCCTCCTCGCGATCCGATCCGATCTAGCACCACAAGTGGCGGTGCCTCCGTGAGATGCACACGTGCAGCACCTCGACGTCTCCTCCTTCCTCGGACCAGCAAGTATGGTGGAGAGATAGATTGGATCTACAACGCGACGGCGCGGTGTATATGGTGGAGAATTTTTGCAGCAGGGCTTCGCCTACAAACAGTCGGGAGGGAGAGAGAAAGGCAGCAGGGCTACTAGGGTTTGGAGGGAGGTGTGTTGGTAGGGAGGGGGCGCACCAGCCCTCTATATATAGAGGGGGGTGCGGCCAGCCCTTGCCCATCCTCCAAGCCTATCTCTAGTTTAAACGATTTAAACTCTCCCTTCTAGAAACCCTATCTTATCTCTAGTTTAAACGATTTAAACTTATCTAGGATCGGCTGGGCCCTATGGGGCCTTGTGCCCCTGGCCCAATGCGGCCAGGACACTCCCTCATAGGCCCATGCCCCCTCCCGGAAGGTGGGACCACGTTGGCCCCCTTCCGGAAGGTTCTAGAAGCTTCCGGTACAATACCGATTAATCCGGAACAATTCCGAACTCCAAAAATTGCACTGCCTTATATGAATCTTATTCTCCGGACCACTCCGGAACCTCTCGTGATGTCCCGGATCCCATCCGAGACTCCGAACAAAAATTCATAAACCAAGTATCTAATCTATCCTAGCATCGAGACACGTTAAGTGTGTGACCCTGCGGGTTCGAGAATATGCACACATGATCTTCTATCAATAATCAACAGCGGGGTCTGGGCACCCATATTGACTCCCACACATTCATCGATGATCATATCGGATGAACCACGATGCCAGGATTCAATCAATCCCATATATATATTCCCTTCGTCTCGCGATATTTTACTTGCCCGAGATTCGATCATCGGTACCGTCACACCTAGTTCAATCTCGTTCACAGCAAGTACTTTACTCGTTCCGTAATCCGATATCACTTTGTGATTAACTCCTTAACCACATGCTTGCAAGCGGTGTTGATATCGATTACCGAGTGGGCCCGAAGTATATCTCTCCGACTTGGGAGGGACAAATCCCATCTCGATACATACAACCCAACAGATACTTTCCGATCACCTGAGAGACACCTTTATGATCACCCTCTCATAGGATGACGTTTGATGACCTCAAAGCTTTCTTCCGATACCAGGGAGTTGCATTATCTCATGGTCTAAGGAATACAATATTTGACATAGGAAAAGCTTCGCAAAGATGAACACAATGACACGATCTAATTGCTTCGCTTAGTTTGGGTTTGTCCACCATATCATTCTCCCAATGATATGATCTCATTATCAATTGACAACTCATGTCTATGGTTAGGAAACCTTAACCATCATTGATCAATGAGCTAGTCCATATAGGCGTACTAGGGACACGGTGTTGTTCACAAACCACACAAGTATTAATGTTTCCGCTTAATACAATTCTAGCATGGAATATAAACTTTATCATGAACAAGAATTATAATAATAACATCTTTATTATTGCCTCTAGGGCATAATTCCAACAAATGCTTGAAGCATTATCGTGCAAAATAATATATAAGTGCAATCACTGTATGAATAATTACTCTAGAAGATTTTATTGAACAAAAATATGGAAGGAATGGCAACTGAAAGAAGGACAAGATCGAGACGAAGCGAGCAACACTATGGTCAAGCTACAGACCATAAAAGAGCGTTTCATGAGAGGCAAACCATGTGAAATAAAGGGACGAGTAAGTTTTAAAAATTTCAAGGTAAGTTTTAGCTAAGTTTGATATTGAATAAAGGACTTGAAGCTCTTGTGAAATAAAAGAAATTTGGTCATGATAAAAATCTCGTTCAATAAATGCAATGTTGGTCAAAAATCTAAGTTGTCATTTTTCTGTCAAAACTTGGTATTTCATTAAGTTGCAGACTAATAAAGAATCCCTAAAGAAATAGATAAATTTTGATGTATACTGTAACCTTAAAGACCAACTATACGACGGAAAATAAATTTCCGGCCGTATAGTTATTCACCGCATCACCAAATTTTTATGCAAGGATACAAAGAGTTTAACGACCAACTATATGGCAGAAAGAAATATTACGACCGTATAGTTGCGGGCGTATAGTTGGTACCGCCTTAGATAATAAAAATATATAGTCGATTTGCAACTATACGGCGGGATCTATACGACTTGCGCCCGTATAGTTGCTCGTTAAGCTTGGTGGCTAGGGTTTTCGACCTCCCCTTTTAAATATGGTTGCATCTAACCTTTTTCATTAAGTTTTCGCAGAGCTACAACCTCTAGTATCGAAAAAACATTGCCATCTCCATACACCCCCCTTCTAATAGCATCCGTGTAGTGAAGCCATTCAGCCTTTCCATGTCAACAAGATTTGGAAGAATAAGGAAGAGAAGCCCGTGAAGAGGATCGAGGAGGTGGAACCAAAAGAAGCATTATCGTCATACATCTTGGAGATCAAGCCTCTCCCAAATTGGGAGGACATGTTCCCGCAAAGGATGGATATGATGAGAAATCAGATCAGGGAAGGAGCAAGGATAAGTATCTCCATAATCCTTACCGTAACAACATAGGATCTTATTATGAACTTACTCTTAGTCTGCCACCTCTCAAACCCAAGGAGGTGCGGCAAGATGAGATTCATGATAAGATCTATCAGTTGGAAAAAGCTTCAAAGGCATGTGTTGAAACTATTGGAGAAGGGATTGACTCCTACTGGATGATGAGCAAAGACCTTGAGGAAAAGGTCAATTACATCGATGGTAGAGTTGGTTTCTTGATTAAAAATGTTTTTGAGTTGATAGATGAGAAGAAATTCCTTAAAAGAAAAAATTTAAAGCTTCAATACGACATGCCAAAGCTCAGCATTCGCCTAGCAAGCATGGCTAAAGTTAGCAACCCAGGAGAGGAAGACAGTGATCTTCCTACCCAGGAGGAGGAATAGGTACCAACAAGGAGTTATTTGATCCCGCCTGGCTTGATTCCAAGCTTGGGGAGATCTCTAAAACCTTGTAATCAATCTTGTAAGTTTATTACTTTTAGTTTCGCATTAGCTCGAGTTTAGAAATAAAAGATTGCATCATTAGGATTCCCTTCAGGAATAGTCGATCCCTTTTATGAAATTCTGATTTTATTACAATATATGGATCATTATTGAGTTTGAGTTTGTCTTATTGGATAGATGAATGGCTTGAGTATGATTTTACTTACACTTGATGATAGCAATATGAGTCTTCCACACCATTGGTATTAATGGAACACATAAAGATAATTTGATCAATATGTTGTAGGTCAATGGTTTGATTTACAAAAAGGAGAGATTATATAATTAATTAAGATGAAAAAGTAAAACCCTGAACAAAGGAGAAATTATAAGTGCTATCAAATAGAGTGAGAACAAGTTTGAGGTAAAATATTCAAGTTATAAAGATGCTTCATATATATTTGGGATTTGATAATTGAGATCGTTAAACTTTGAAATTCCTACATGAAGTGGACTATATGGCTAGCTCCTTTGCATAGCACTTAAACAAAAGTGTGAGCACAAATATATATAGAAAAATAAGAAAAGGAAAGATGAAGAGAAAGAGCGAATGTGCAAAGAGCAAATAGGAATATACCACTATATTGTAGTAAGACAAAGAGACGTTTGAGATTTTGAATCCCAAGTGAATATGTTAATCCTAAAAACACTTTGGGACGACCTCACTAACTCATTCGGTTGAACCGAATACTTTTACATCATGTTGAGAATAATCTTTTGTAAACTGTTAATTACTAAAGATGTGGAAGCCTGCTAATACTATTCGGATGGTTTGAGTAAAGTACTATTAATGAAATTATTGTATCCTTTATGATAAGCACATGCTGCAACTGCCCCATTTATTTTATCGACCCAGCTTCATGAATATGAGGATCACATCCATTAAGCTAAACTTGCTCGGGACGAGCAAGAGTCTAAGCTTGGGGAAGTTGATGAGTGCATATTTGCATCATGTTTTAGGTTATTATTTTGCATTGTAGATGTAGGATCTTGGTATTTTACGGCGTTCACATGCACTTTTTATGTTTATTTTCACCATGATCAAATCAAATGATGGATCCAATGGACACAATTCTTGGAGCAGTTATATTCTAGTGAAAAGGAGCCAAAAACTATATAAACCGCTTATTTGGAAAATATTAATAATACCAGAAGAAAACCCGAAGCGAGCAAAGGATACAGAAGAGTTTAATACCAACTATACGGGCCGTCATGATATAGTTGCGACCGTATAGTTGGCACCGCCTCCGCCTCCTCAAATAGTTTCACCCCTTGCAACTGGTTCGGGGAGACGACATGCAGAACACCCAGAAATCGCTGAAAACCTCACCTCCGGAAGGGATCTGGAGGGGGAACTTACCCTAGGGATCCATCTTCGCCCTAAGCAGATCTGGGAGGCCAAGGCATCGATCCCCATCTTCATCAACCGCTGCATCTTCATCACCACCATCATCTCCATCCATCCCATCTAGATCTTATTAGAATTCTTGCACTAGTTGTGGATTTATACAAGTTCTATTCATCGATAATCGTTTCCATTTCCATTGACATGATGTTGTTTGCCTCCATGTCTGAGTAGATAATTAGTTCTTGGGGATATGGAGAAACCCTAGTATATGATTGAGATGAAATAGGGATTATTATGTTATACATCATTATATGTATGTGTTAATTGTCTTCATCTTGATGTTGGGAGTTGTCCACCTCCTTAATATTTGCCTCTCACGGGGACTCGGTGAAGGGGATTACTTGTTGGTAGACGGAGGGATGATGACACTTACTATGACTATAAAGTCCTTATCATCCTTTACGTACTAACTTGAGGAATTAAGGAGAACTCATTAAGCCATGTCCATGCCGCGGGAGAAATCCCTTAATAGCGGGATAATACGATCGATGTCGTTTATCTGTTAGCTGTGGTTATGAAGGATGGTGTGATCAGTGGTTGCTGCCTCATCATCCATATATGGAGCTCCTCCCACATACATGCATATCATGAGAATATTCGTTATAATAATCTTGATCACTTGGTCTAATTTGCTAGCGGTGTATCCACCACTCCCTGAGAACGCCTTCCGCTATTGCAGTTTCAATCTTTCTTACACTTGCGATTACTACTTTTTGCATTAAGTTTTACTTTACGTTACTTTACTATTTCAATCAACGAAAAATCCCAAAACAATTCTACTTTTCTTGCATCTCAGAATTATTCCTCAAGTACTTTGTTTAGTTTTAGTTAAAAGAATTTTAGTCTTTCGCCTACCGCTCCCTGTGGGATCGATATCTTTATTTTAAAACTAGCTACAAACGATCTATGCACTTGTAGTCATCACATGCATTTTTGCATTTGTTTATGTTGTATGCAATTGTTTGCTCGATAGATTGCGAGAAGTGCAACGTGTGTGATTGCTACGAGTGCTTGAACGACTCAAACAAATATCAAGGAATGTAGTTGTTATTTTGTTCATGAATTGTCCTACTATTTTCTCTTGTGCATGTGTAGTGTATTTTCGTAGCTACATGTGTAGGTATTATTATGCTAATATGCTATATCCTATGTATTGTGGTAGGGAAATCCCTTGTAGTTGAGCCTCGTATGATAGATGTGCTTAGACATGCTGTATAGACGGGGAAGGGATCATGTTATGCTAAAGTATATGTTTTGTTCTACTAAAACAACATAATGTCAATGTATTACTTGGGTGGAGTGGTTGGATTGTCAACGGAGTGTGAATAATGGTGGGGAATGCCGCCCAGGGCACCGAGAAGGATTAGTTTTCTTTATTACAGTATCTTACTGATGTCTATGCACGCTTCTATTCGTGTAGACAGTGTTGGGCCTCCAAGTGCAATGGTTTATATAACAACAACAAGTTTCCCTTAAGTGGATCATCCAAGGTTTAGCAAACTCAGAGAGGAAGAGGTCAAAGATATCCCTCTCAAGCAACCCTGCAATTAAGATACAAGAAGTATCTTGTGTCCCCAACACAACCAAGGTGTATAGGTGCACTAGTTCGGCGAAGAGATAGTGAAATACAAGTAATATGGATGATTATAAGTGGTAATTGCAATCTGAAATAAAAATGGCAGCAAGAAAACATGTAGCAGGACTAATTGTAAACGGTGTTTTAATGCTTAAAAACAAGGCCTAGGAATCATAATTTCACTACTTGACACTCTCAACAATGATAGCATAATTGAACACATAAATATCTTCTCTTTACTATGCTACCCTGAACTACTCTTCGGTTGGATAACAAACACCAATTTACCGCATAGGGCTATAAAAGCACACCTTAAAGTTCGTATTCCCCATCTAGGTAACCCCACACTGTCCCTTGAGCACTAGATGGTTCTAGACAAACACCACAATTTCATAGAGACATCCATCTCAAATTATAACTCATGATAAGTATTTTTGTAATCTTTAGACTAAGAGCATCTCCACTCGTTGGGCGAACCCAGGCCAAAATCTGGATCTTTTTTTGGCCGGACGGAGCTTGATTTCAGCTTGTGTACGCCCAATTTTCCACTCGCGTATCCAGGCGAGTTCCGCATTTGGCTAAAATTTAACAAATTTTGGCAAACTTTGGACGAACTTTGAGCGAATATAAGCGGTTTTGGGCGAATATGGACGAACTTTGGGCGAATATGGTCGATACGGACGAACTTTGGGTGAATATGAGCGATATGGACGAACTTTGGGAGAATATGGGCGATACAGACAAACTTTGAGCAAATATGCCTGAATTTTGGGCGAACTTTGGGCGAATCTGGTCTATATGAGCGAAATTTGGGCGAATATGCCCGAATTTTGGGCGAACTTTGGGCGAACTTTGGGCGAATCTGGTCTATATGGACAACTTTAGGCGAAATTTGGACGAATATGAGCGATATGGACGAACTTTGGGCGAATATGCCCGAATTTTGGGCAAATATGGTCTATATGGACAAACTTTGGACAAATATGGTCCATATGGGCGAATATGGGCGAACTTTAGGCGAAAATATGGGCGAATATATGCTGACTAGGCGGGTCCACTCGCCAAATTCGTTTCGTCCGGCGTTCCCAGGGCGTACCCAGGATCCTGGGTTCGGCCTGGGTAGGCCGGACCAAAACACGCCGAAATCCGGACAAAAACAAGTCTTGGGTACGCGACTAGGCAAATTTTTAGCGTCCGGACCGAAATTCGGCGTCCGAATCGACCTCCTGGGTAGGCGAGTGGAGATGCTCTAAGAGCCACACACGGTGCGCACACTGTCACCTTCCCACAAGTGGGACAAGGTGTCTCCGGAGATCACATTAATAAAAGCACTTGAGTAGCATAATAGACAAAGAATAGCATCTACTTATTCAACTAGATTACAAAGCTCATGATCATATAAAGATCACATCATGGGAGAGAGAGATGAACACATAGCTACTGGTAAATCCCTTAGCCTCGGGGGAGAACTACTCCCTCCTCATCATGGGAGTCAGCAACGGCGATGGAGATGGCTCCGGGGGCAATTTCCTGTAATGCCCTAAGAATATTTGGAAATAAATTTTTTGTCTTATTTTCTTTTCGCATCATCACGACATCATCATGCATATTTACAATTTCGCCCGCAAACTATTTTGCTGAATGTTTTACTAAAATATTCCTATGATTTTATTAAATTCGTTTTTTTTTCAAACTAAAACAAAATAATATTTCCGTTCTGTAACTATAAATGATTTTCTTATTTAACTAAAACAAAATTAAACTAAAAGATCGTCTAAAATTTTGGCCCAAAACTAGCTCCGTCTAACCTACTTTGAACTGGGTAAATACCCCAACCTCCTCCTTCCTCTGAACCCTAGCCTCCAAACCTATCAAATTCCCCACGTCTCTATCTCCAGATCCCCCTCTTTTTGTCAACGAGTCTTCTCCAAAAATTCTGCCCAAATTCTCTCACTTGGCGTGGTGATCTTTTTATCCCTGCCGACTGAAGCTAGGCCAAGCTCCAATCGCCAACAGATCAAACAGCAGCAACGCTGTAGCTTTGGCCTCCTTGATCCTGCTCCAGATGCACATCCAAAAGGTCCTGCTCCTATTTGTTAATTCCCTTGTCAGATCCGTCCATCCAATCGATTTGATCCTGCCATTCTTCCTTTTCCCTTGCGTCTGCCCCAATTTGCAGCTAGTCGCAGCTATTTCCATGGCCACCACCACCAGCCTCAAATCGATGAACACCACCGCCTGCTCCTCTTGTATCTACACAGCAAACAACAGTGGCACCTGCAGCTCCAAGCGCTACCCCTGCTTGTGCCCCACGTCGGCAGATCAGCAGCCACACCAACGCATGCGACACCCTCGTACCTTCGCGCCTCCAAGAGCCACCGACGGTAGCAAGCCGACTCCACCATGGCCGCCTCATTTCTAGCACCAGGAGAGGAATCTAGTTCCAGGGAGTCCCGCCACCAGCGGGACATGCGGCCACCTGCCACCACCAGGTCGACGCCTGGATACGACACTAACGACTGACAACAACCAGACCAAACAAATTCAGATCGGAAATCTTTGTTGCAACGTACCAGGTAGTTCAGTTGTCAGTGAACAAGTGTCTCTGCTCCACTGTTTCCCTGCTCCACCGTTTCCGAGGTCGCCTCGTCGGTAACATGTTCGATACAATTCCTACAGGAACTGGTCTCCTTCTACCGATGTTCATTTCGTCTACTTCGTGTGGTGTCAATGTGACTACTTTCGAGACATCAGCTACTTAGAAAACACTAGTCAACATGGCGCGGCTACACGCCTCCCGTGGTGTTACTTTTTTAATGTTTATAATGGCATTTGTTGTGGATATAATTTTTGAAGTGGCATACGACATTGTGTAGTATATGCCCTAGAAAATTACCGATGTTATATGTACAGCATATTACATAGAAGTTTCTAGTTGATTACATCCCATAGATAAATAGAGGAACTTTCTTGGCTACTTTAAGTTACGGTACTGCTGGCCAGCAGAATTACTTAGTCTGCATGATGCTATACAAAAGGGGATTGATGATCACATAGCTAAACAGCAAAATTTACTTGCTTACTCTAACTTGCGCTATTGAACTAAGCCTGGACAATGCTATACAAAAGGGGATAGTTGGTTTGCTACTCTTCTACCTTAGTTGTCTATGTTCTCGATTTTCAGCAGCATTGCGAGGGATGAGACTGCCCCGGTGATGTAGGGGACGTCAGTGGCCGCGTCATCTTCCAGATGAGTGTCGCTGTTGCCTAGTGCCTGCCGTGAGACCATACCGTTGGTTGCAAGGGATTCCTGACAATGTTGTTAAGAAGTAGCAAGGCACATGAAGAAAGAAATCTGGCACCAATGATATGTTTGCCCATAAGTACTAGAGATATTAAGAAACCTAAATTAGAAGTAGTACATTCCGACAATGATACACTAAGCACCAATGAAATCTTTGCGTGGAAGTACTATGGATGATACATATATCGGTAGGATTTCCGAATTCTCATCCCTGTTCAAATTCCAATAAATTCTTAACATGGGACAGTGAGAAAAATACATACCAGTAATGTAGTCTGAAGTCCATACCATGGGAGACAAAAAACCTTTACTGCAAGTCTTGATCCAATACATACTGAGAACCTGTAAGGTGTTAGAAGGATATTATATGAAGGCCAATCCTGCGCAACAAATGTTTTGTTTGCTTCAATGCACTCTCAGCAAGCAAAACCCAAAGAAGTAAATAATTGCACTGACATTACAACATTCAGTGAAGCAAATCCAAAGAGTTGTATTCCAATTCAGACAACCAAGCCGCATAACCGGAACAAAGAAAGGAATGTGTACACGTGAATAACTATTGCAGAAATAGGCAAGACCAAGATACTGGATGATTCTTTTCAAGGCTAGATGTGTTTGGCAATTATAACTCTATTACAATTATACATGTGAGACCAAGATAATGTGCTGAGTAGTTCAGTTGGTAAATTACCTGTTGGACATAACTATGGAACTGTGTTTATGGTACATTAACTCATTACCTTTTTGATAGTAGAAACTAAATCAAATGGATAATCGGTAGGACTTCCGCAATTGCAAACTGCAACCTATACCCAAGCAGAAACATCATGCAGAAGATTTCAGCTTCTTCAGAACCTGATTAGACCATTACATTTCTAGGACCTTGCTTAATATTTAGTTAAACAAAAAGTGCGCTATTAAATTTAATGATCATGAATAATCCACCCATAGCTAGAAAAAGTGAGGTTATGGAATATTCATATCTCACCTCAAGTTTCCAGCACTTTAACTGCATTCTGGATACATCAGTCATCGTTCTTCTCAAAAAAATTTAACATATCATCTGTCATAGGGCATAACTTATTATTTATGAGCCCCATGTCCAAATCTTCAAACAGTCAGTAGGAACTTCCTGTCATCTTTTTGGGATGCTAAAGGAGTGGAAATACAATTAAATATAAATATACTAAGTTGCCTTCTATTCTATTTATGCAGTATAGTGAGGAACGTAGAGAACAGTAGAAAGTTGATGATCATGGTACAAATAAGAATCATTCCATATTTAATAACTTTGTAAAATATGTGGAGCTGACCATGAAAAATGATCCGTATGGCTTAATAAACAATTCCCTTACCAAGCATTTTTTTTATGATGTTTGCGGCTGTTGCTGATGCAGAACATTTATCAAAAAAAAGAGTTAGCTTCTCAGAAGCACACTTCTCCTACCAAAGCTACAAATACTACGGTTTATAAAGGCATTAACAGAATAAAGCTTTCTTTGACATATCCTTTTCAAACGCCACTTAAAAATAAAAAAGTGAAGTGTGTACTTTAAAATAAAGGAGTGGGTACAGTATAAAGGGAATATATATAAGAACGCTATGCAAAAGAAGATGCTCTCTTGTCAAACTATGCTCCAATCAGTTCAGAGATATAAGCAGTCATCATAGAGTTGTATATAACATCCCCGGGCGGCACAGTACTAAAAATATACAGAAGTAGAAGGAAAATGTGTACTGCCAAGAGCCAACAGTATGGTACTGCTAGACTTAATAAACACCAGACCTTTCATTTGACAGAAACTACCAAATAGGAAAAGCAATAACACAACTATTTGACAGAAGCTACAAAATGTGGATGCATGATTGAAAAAATGGAACATATATTATCTTACAGTATGCAAGATATCTAAATTCTTCCCAGAGATATTTGGGTACATTGAAGTCTAAGTTGAAGATGAACCTGGAAGTTACTGTGGATGGGTATAGCAGATACTATCATCTTCCTCAACTGATCGATAGATGAGGGGGGTCCAACACCTGATTTATCATGTTTTCGTAGCAAATGCTGAAACAATTTCTGGTCAGATGGATCAAACTTAAACTTTCTTGCAAACCAGTCCACTGGTGAGCAACCTGTAGTACAACCTTAACATATCAGATGGCTGCACCATAGCTGCACATTAATAACAAATTTTGATCATTGAAGTGCTAGCTAAGGAAATTATATAAAAAAATCGACATAACACTTGTTGAGAATCACAGAAAGCCACAAAGTAGTGCAATGGAATATAGAAGGCATGCTACCGTGCTGCTTGACCCGGATTCCCACCGTAGAACGAACTCACGCGCTGGCCGACCCCCGCGCCATCACCGGCTCCTACCGCCGTGGGACATAGGAAAATCTCATGGCGGAGCAGGTCACGCCGCCACTGCTGCACCAAATCGCTATGAGGGAGGAGGAGGGGTGCTGGAGAAGGAGAGTACGTGGGAGTTGAGCGACAGAGAGGAAAGAACGGGGGCGGCGGCTGAGCGCTGGCAGGTGCGCTGCGGTGAGCCACGGCGACTGGGCGTGGGGCGTGAAGCGCCGGGCGTGTGCTTCTCGAGTGCTCGGTCGAAGCGGCGGGGATAGACAGTGATGGAAGAGGTAGATATTTTCTAGAGAAAAAGAAAGTAAAAAGGGACTAATGCGTGCCCAGTGCAGCTCCAACCCGCCGCTGACGCCACTCGCAAGGATGAGAAGAGGAGGGGAAAGCATCCGGGGTGAGAGAGATGATGGGCAGTGCCGGAGAGAGATGGGGAGCAAGAAGGGGATAAGTCCTCTGCCGGTGAGAGCGGAAGGGGCGGTGGGGAGGGCGGTAGGCGGTTTAGGAGGGGGGTTGGAGCATCCGGCCACCAGCAACATAGTCGAGGTCGTCCGCGTCTTCGGGAGGTGCGCACCTCGATGGAGAAAACTGTGCGCCGGCGCTCTTGCTCCTCGGAGGCGAGAGTAGAGGAGGTGGCGAACGGGAGAGGCAGGAAGCCGCGCCGTGTGCGGCGTCGGGGCTAGAAGAGGGACATCTGGGGAAGAAGATAAGTGGGCACGTCAACCTTCCAGAAACGACGGAACCGCCTAGAGGAGAAACCGCACAAACAGAGTAAAACCGGATAGAAAAAACAGGTACTGTAGATCGTGGTTACTGTAGATACGCGGATCTACAGTGCAAATCGCTGATTTGGCCTCACTAATCGATCGGTAACCCTGCGGGCCTTAATATATGGTAATTGAGAATCACAGAAAGCCACAAAGTAGTGCAATGGAAGATAGAAGGCTGAGTCGTGGGCACTAACCTGCCCTCCGTCCGCCAGGCATGCTACCATGCTGCTCGACCCGGATTCCCACCGTAGCACGAACTCACGCGCTGGCCGACCCCCCGCGCCATCACCGGCTCCTACCGCCGTGGGCAATAGGAAAAATCTCATGGCGGAGCAGGTCATGCTGCCACTGCTGCACCAAATCGCTATGAGGGAGGAGGAGGGGTGCTGGAGAAGGAGAGTACGTGGGAGTTGAGCGGTAGAGACGAAAGAACGGGGGCGGCGGCTGAGCGCTGGCAGGTGCGCTGCGGTGAGCCACGGCGACTGGGCGTGGGGCGTGAAGCGCCGGGCGTGTGCTTCTCGAGTGCTCGGTCGAAGCGGCGGGGATAGACAGCGATGGAAGAGGTAGATATTTTGTAGAGAAAAAGAAAGGAAAAAGGGACTAATGCGTGCCCAGTGCAGCTCCAACCCACCGCTGACGCCACTCGCAAGGATGAGAAGAGGAGGGGAACGCACCCGGGGTGACAGAGATGATGGGCAGTGCCGGAGAGAGATGGGGAGAACGAAGGGGATAAGTCCTCTTCCGGTGAGAGCGGAGGGGGAGGTAGGCGGTTGAGGAGGAGGAGTTGGAGCATCCGGCCACCAGCAACATAGTCGAGGTCGTCCGCGTCTTCGGGAGGTGCGCACCTCGATAGAGAAAACTGTGCGCCGGTGCTCTTGCTCCTCGGAGGCGAGAGTAGAGGAGGTGGCGAACGAGAGAGGCAGGAAGCCGCGCCGTGTGCGGCGTCGGGGCCAGGTGAGGGACCTCTGGGGAAGAAGATAAGTGGGCACATCAACCTTCCAGAAACGCCGGAACTGCCTAGAGGAGAAACCGCACAAACAAAGTAAAACCAGATAGAAAAAACCGGTACTGTAGATCGTGGTTACTGTAGATACGTGGATCTACAGTGCAAATCGCTGATTTGGCCTCACTAATCGATCGGTAACCCTGCGGGCCTTAATATATGGTAATTGAGAATCACAGAAAGCCACAAAGTAGTGCAATGGAAGATAGAAGGCTGAGTCGTGGGCACTAACCTGCCGTCCGCCAGGCATGCTACCGTGCTGCTCGACCCGGATTCTCATAGTAGCACGAACTCACGCGCTGGCCGACCCCCCGTGCCGTCACCGGCTCCTACCGCCGTGGGCCATAGGAAAAATCTCATTGCGGAGCAGGTCACGCCGTCACTGCTATGCCAAATCGCTTTGAGGGAGGAGGAGGGGTGCTGGAGAAGGAGAGTACGTGGGAGTTGAGCGGCAGAGAGGAAAGAACGGGGGCGGCTGCTGAGCGCTGGCAGGCGCGCTGCGATGAGCCACGACGACTGGGCGTGGGGCGTGAAGCGTCGGGCGTGTGCTTCTCGAGTGTTCGGTTGAAGCGGCTGGGATAGACAATGATGGAAGAGGTAGATATTTTCTAGAGAAAAAGAAAGGAAAAAGGGACTAACGCATGCCCAGTGCAGCTCCAACCCGGCGCTGACGCCACTCGCAAGGTTGAGAAAAGGAGGGGAACGCACGCGGGGTGAGAGAGATGATGGGCAGTGCCGGAGAGAGATGGGGAGAAAGAAGGGGATAAGTCCTCTGCCGGTGAGAGCGAAGGGTGCGGTGGGGAGGGCGGGTAGGCGGTTGAGGAGGAGCGGTTGGAGCATCCGGCCACCAAAGACATAGTCGAGGTCGTCCGCGTCTTCGGGAGGTGCGCACCTCGATGGAGAAAACCGTGCGCCATCGCTGTTGCTCCTCGGAGGCGAGAGTAGAGGAGGTGGCGAACGGGAGAGGCAGGAAGCCGCGCCGTGGGCGGCGTCGGGGCCAGGAGAGGGACATCTGGGGAAGAAGATAAGTGGGCACGTCAACCTTCCAGAAACGCCGGAACCGCCTAGAGGAGAAACCACACCGGTACTGTAGATCGTGAATACTGTCGATACGCGGATCTACAGTGCAAATCGCTGATTTGGCCTCGCTAATCGATCGGTAACCCTGCGGGCCTTAATATATGGTAATTGAGAATCACAGAAAGCCACAAAGTAGTGCAATGGAAGATAGAAGGCTGAGTCGTGGGCACTAACCTGCCCTACGTCCGCCAGGCATGCTACCATGCTGCTCGACCCGGATTCCCACCGTAGCACGAACTCACGCGCTGGCCGACCCCCTGCGCCGTCACCGGCTCCTACCACCGTGGGCCATGGGAAAAATCTCAGGGCGGAGCAGGTCAGGCCGCCACTGCTGCGCCAAATCGCTATGAGGGAGGAGGAGGGGTGCTGGAGAAGGAGAGTACATGGGAGTTGAGCGGCAGAGAGAAAAGAACGGTGGCGGCGGCTGAGTGCCGGCAGGTGCTCTGCGGTGAGCCACGACTACTGGGCGTGGGGCGTGAAGCGTCGGGCGTGTGCTTCTCGAGTGTTCGGTCGAAGTGGCGGGGATAGACAGCGATGGAAGAGGTAGATATTTTCTAGACAAAAAGAAAGGAAAAAGGGACTAATGCGTGCCCAGTGCAGCTACAACCCGGCGCTGACGCCACTCACAAGGATGAGAAGAGGAGGGGAACTCATGCGGGGTGAGAGAGATGATGGGCAGTGCCGGAGAGAGATGGGGAGAAAGATGGGGAGAAAGAAGGGGATAAGTCCTCTGCCGATGAGAGCGAAGGGGGCGGTGGGGAGGGCGGGTAGGCGGTTGAGGAGGAGCGGTTGGAGCATCCGGCCACCAACAACATAGTCGAGGTCGTCCGCGTCTTCGGGAGGTGCGCACCTCGATGGAGAAAACTGTGCGCCGTCGCTCTTGCTCCTCGAAGGCGAGAGTAGAGGAGGTGGCGAACGGGAGAGGCAGGAAGCCGCGCCGTGTGCGGCGTCGGGGCCAGGAGAGGGACATCTGGGGAAGAAGATAAGTGGGCACGTCAACCTTCCAGAAATGCTGGAACCGCCTAGAGGAGAAATCGCACAAACAGAGTAAAACCGGATAGAAAAAACTGGTACTATAGATCGTGGTTATTGTAGATACGCGGATCTATAGTGCAAATCGCTGATTTGGCCTCACTAATTGATCGGTAACCTTGCGGGCCTTAATATATGGTAATTGAGAATCACAGAAAGCCACAAAGTAGTGCAATGGAAGATAGAAGGCCGAGTCGTGGGCACTAACCTGCCCTCCGTCCGCCAGGCATGCTACCGTGCTGCTCGACCCGGATTCCCACCGTAGCACGAACTCACGTGCTGGCCGACCCTCCGCACCGTCACCGGCTCCTACCGCCGTGGGCCATAGGAAAAATCTCATGGCGGAGCAGGTCACGCCGCCACTGCTGTGCCAAATCGCTAGGAGGGAGGAGGAGGGGTGCTGGAGAAGGAGAGTACGTGGGAGTTGAGCGGCAGAGAGGAAAGAACGGGGGCGGCGGCTGAGCACTGGCAGGTGCGCTGCGGTGAGCCACGGCGACTCGACGTGGGGCGTGAAGCGCCGGACGTGTGCTTCTCGAGTGCTCGGTCGAAGCGGCGGGGATAGACAACGATGGAAGAGGTAGATATTTTCTAGAGAAAAAGAAAGGAAAAGGGACTAATGTGTGCCCAGTGCAGCTCCAACCCGCCTCTGACACCACTCGCAAGGATGAGAAGAGGAGGGGAAAGCACGCGGGGTGAGAGAGATGATGGGGAGTGCCGGAGAGAGATGGGGAGAAAGAAGGGGATAAGTCCTCTGCCGGTGAGAGCGGAGGGGGCGGTGGGAAGGGCGGTAGGCGGTTGAGGAGGAGGGGTTGGAGCATCCGGCCACCAACAACACAGTCGAGGTCGTCCGCATCTTCGGGAGGTGCGCACCTCGATGGAGAAAACTGTGTGCCGACGCTCTTGCTCCTCGGAGGCGAGAGTAGAGGAGGTGGCGAACGGGGGAGGCAGGAAGCCGCGCCGTGTGCGGCGTCGGGGCCAGGAGAGGGACATCTGGGGAAGAAGATAAGTGGGCACGTCAACCTTCCAGAAATGCCGGAACCGCCTAGAGGATAAACCACACAAACAGATTAATACCAGATAGAAAAAACCGGTATTGTAGATCGTGGTTACTGTAGATACGAGGTTCTACAGTGCAAATCGCTGATTTGGCCTCACTAATCGATCGGTAACCCTGCGGGCCTTAATATATGGTAATTGAGAATCACAGAAAGCCACAAAGTAGTGCAATGGAAGATAGAAGGCTGAGTCGTGGGCACTAACCTGCCGTCCGCCAGGCATGCTACCGTGCTGCTCGACCCAGATTCCCACCGTAGCATGAACTCACGCGCTGGCCGACCCCCCGCGCCGTCACCGGCTCCTACCGCTGTGGGCCATAGGAAAAATCTCATGGCGGAGCAGGTCACGCCGCCACTGTTGTGCCAAATCGCTATGAGGGAGGAGGAGGGGTGCTGGAGAAGGAGAGTACGTGGGAGTTGGGCGGCAGAGAGGAAAGAACGGGGGCGGTGGCTGAGCGCTGGCAGGTGCGCTGCGGTGAGCCACGGCGACTGGGCATGGGGCGTGAAGCGCCGGGCGTGTGCTTCTCAAGTGCTCGGTCGAAGCGGCGGGGATAGACAGCGTTGGAAGAGGTAGATATTTTCTAGAGAAAAAGAAAGGAAAAAGGGACTAATGCGTGCCTAGTGTAGCTCCAACCCGCCGCTGACGCCACTCGCAAGGATGAGAAGAGGAGGGGAATGCACGCGGGGTGAGAGAGATGATGGGCAGTGGCGGAGAGAGATGGGGAGAAAGAAGGGGATAAGTCCTCTGTTGGTGAGAGCGGAGGGGGCGGTGGGGAGGGCGGTAGGCGGTTGAGGAGGAGGGGTTGGAGCATCCGGCCACCAGCAACACAGTCGAGGTCGTCTGCGTCTTCGGGAGGTGCGCACCTCAATGGAGAAAATTGTGCGCCGACGCTCTTGCTCCTCGGAGACGAGAGTAGAGGAGGTGGCGGACGGGAGAGGCAGGTAGTCGCGCCGTGTGCGGCGCCGGGGCCAGGAGAGGGACATCTGGGGAAGAAGATAAGTGGGCACGTCAACCTTCCAGAAACGCCGAAACCGCCTAGAGGAGAAACCGCACAAACAGAGTAAAACCGAATAGAAAAAAATGGTACTATAGATCGTGGTTACTGTAGATACACGGATATACAGTGCAAATCGCTGATTTGGCCTCACTAATCGATCGGTAACCCTGGGGGCCTTAATATATGGTAATATTGTCTACTTCTGGCACCTCAACTTGAAACTCGTATTCTCGCCTCTCTGGTCCTAACAGTAAGACCCAACTCTAACCCTATTTTATTAAATGACAAATATCTTGTTGAATTAAATTATTCATGTTTGTATACATATCAATGTGGTTTGGGCTAAATAGTAATTCATCTAAATTAAGGAGTGTTAATGTGGGATATTCTTGTCTTATTCCAGCGTCATTTAAATTTGTGTACCTCACGGGTGCCATGTTTTGACTTGTTTTTCAACATTTAGATTGCGGGGTAGATAAACAACTTGAACTATAATATTTCATTGTCCGGACTCCGATCCTGCTTAATATTGCTAAGTTAGACCCTATATTACCATGTCATGCATCATATTATAAATATGCCGGATCTTCCGTCGTAGTATTAAATATTGCACCGGTTGTTATTTTTAGTGCTTTGCTTTTTCACCGGATAGGACGATGAGCCGATGTGAGAAACGACACGCCTCCGGTTTCCCGACTTTGTCTCACGGGCGAGCATTTCTCCCTCTTCTACTTATTTTGCGTTTATAGTCTTTATTTCCTCCTGTTGATCTATTGTTATCCTTATTGTCGATGCTATAGTATTGTTCCTTTATTTACCTGCTCCACTATATCGCATTGGTTATCTTATTGCCTTGTTTGAATAGCTAGCTTGGCCCTTGCGAGTCGTAGCGCATGCTTAGGTCCGTCGCCCGCTCTCACATAGGTGAATCGTGATATCTGGTTATGGTTAATAATATGATATACTAAATTGGTGATGTTGTATATGGTTATGGTTTTACCTAATGATAAAGCCCTGGCAGGGACCATTTTTGGGAACTGCTTGAGCCGACCTAGGACCCGTTCGTTTTATGATATCAGTTCTGAGTTGATCACACGAACCAAACGTGGGGCCTCTGGGAACCCCTCCCCTCAACTACCGACGCTATTCGTATATTCAGAGGGTTATAAATTTGGTTTTCCATTTGGTGCATACGCATAATATGTCCTCGGACATGGGTGAGTTGATATGTCCTCGGACTTGATGTTTTGGTGGATTTCCATGGCTTGCATACATAAATTGCGGTACACGGTGGCGGCACCCACGGTGTGTACAAGTTATCCTGCAGGGCCCGATCCACCAGTAGGCGCAAACGATGTGCCTTCCTTGAGAATCATCGTACCTCTTGGTTGGTTCCCCATGGTAGGTGATGCCTCTAGATATGCGCATAGTTAAGAGACACTTCTTGTTGTGAGATTCGTATGGGCTATGTTTGGTGTTATATATAGTTATTGTATGGTTATCACTTGATAGGGCTACATCAAGTTCAAGTGGAATGCTCAAGGCAAAGGTATGATCTTGGTAGGACTTCTCTTTTGCCGGTCTCGTGTTGTTAGTTGGGAGACCGGGTTTAGGATAGATAGTCGTACTATCAAGAGGGGCTCTCAAGTGGTTGTCTCGTCGACATCGTTCGGAGAGAGCTCAAACCTTTGCATGCATAGCATCATCTTTCTTGGTTGTTATTTGGTTCTTGTCCATGAGAGGATCTAGAGCTTGTGGTCATTATCATAACAAGCTCTAGTTCATCATCTAAGGATTTCCCTTGCATATCTTATTGCGGTTTTTGATCTTGCGAATTTTCTGGTTCCACACCCTTGGGAGATATCTCACATATATATTCATGGTATTTTCTCCCTAGGTGATACCCAATATTCATCGTTATCTTTCCAAAAAAATTGGTTTCATCTCGTTTGGAGTTCGGATGCGAAAGTTATTGCAATTTTGGTTTCTGGAATTTCCCTGACCGGAAGTTCCGGCTACCCACCGGAAGTTCCGCTAGGGCATTTTGCCGCCGGAAGTTCCGGTTCTTCTTCTGCTCACGTTCAGTATACTCTCTGTCTGATTTGTTGTATTTGACGGAATTTGGGTCGAAAATTTCGGCAGTAATACCGCCCGCGCTAGAAGTTCCGGTCAGGGACCGGAAGTACCGCTCGGGCATCAATGCCGCCGGTAGTACTGGATGAATTTTTGGCTCTTGTTCCGCCCATGTACTGTAACCTCTGTATTTTGTTTGATCTATTTGACGAAACTATAGCCGAAATTTGCACCGGTAGTTTCGCTCCCACCGGAAGTTCCGGTGGACCAGCGGAAGTTCCGGCCAGGCTCGTGTTTTCAGTCTTTCGCATCGCAATTTTCTGACCGTTGGCTGAGTGCCACCGGAAGTTCCGGTCAGGGTCGTGAATGCCCATAACTGGCAGATCTGGGAGCCCTTTAAAAGGGGCTCCTCTTCCCCTTCGTGGGCACTAGCTCTTTTCTTGGTTCTTGGCTTTCTCTCTCTCCTCCATTGTTGACCTCAAAGAGCTTTTCCTCTCCCATTTCCCTTCCTATGATTCTTGCATCTTTTTGAGGGATTTGAGAAGAGGGGATCTAGATCTACAATCCTCCCAAGCCAAATCCCTTCTTCGTGAAGGAATCATTGGGATCTAGATCTTGGAGAGTTTTATATTCTCCTCTTGTGTTCTTCCTTCCTTATTATCCCAATAGCTTTTGTAGCTTTGTTGAAATTTGGGAGAGAAGGACTTTCCCTTGCATTTGTTGCATAGGTTTGAGTTCTCCTCGGAGATTCGGCGAGTTTAAGCTTGTGGGCTTGTTACTCTTGGGTTCTTGGAACCCTAGACGGTTGTGTGGTTGGGTTGTTGACCTTTTGTGGTCTTGTTGACCTTTTGTGGTCTTGTAGCCTTTTGTGGCTTTGTTGGCCTTTTGTGGCGTTGTAGCCTTTTGTGGCTTTGTTGTTGAGAGCCTCCAATTGAGTTGTGGAGATAGCCCTAATCTTGTACGGGTTCATTTACCGTCCTCAAGTGTCCTATAGTGGAGCGAGAGCCCGTCTTTTGTTGTGCGCACTCGGGAGAATAGGGTGAGCATTTTGTGGCGTCGGTGAGTTGTGTGCTTCCGCATCCGGGGTGAGGCCTTGTGTGGCGTTGGGTGAGCATCAAGCCACCACACCCCGAGGTGAGCCATTTGTGGCGTTCGGAGAGCATTGCGCCATCGCACCTCTCCAATACAGACGTAGCTTCTTTGGAAGTGAACTTCGGAATAAAAATCTTCGTCTCCGCGTCCATCGGTTATCTCTCAACCGAGCCCTTTACTTATGCACTTTACATTGTGATAGCCTTCATGCTTGAAGTATTATATCTTGCTATCACCTTGTTGCTTGTGTTGCTTAGCATAGGTTGTTGGTGCACTTAGGTGAACCTAGTGGTTAGGTTTTGTGCTCAATAAATTAAACTCTAGTTTTATTCCACATTTATTTGAGTCTAAACCATAATATTTTTAAAAGCCTATTCACCTTCCTTCTAGGAAACGTCCATTGCAGTTTCAACCATGATAGGATTGAACCTGCTATATTATTGACAAAACAAAAATGGGTTGGAGATTTGGTTACCTTGGTCAGAGAGGCGTCTAAGCATCATCGGTACCATGCGGCTGACGTCCAGGTCACTAAGGGTGTTGCAGTTGCGGTTGCGGTGGCTATTGGTGTTGGGGAAGCAAATCTTGGGTAGTCGATGCCGGCTTGAGTACGATGGAAGAGAGTGTCGTTGAGGCATATCCGGTGCAGTGAATGGGGACTCCCATGCAGCTGGTCTCGAGCAGTGGATATGGAACTCGTTGAACTAGATCCTGTCTGGTGGACACCGGTGAAGCAACTCCAGTATAGTTGGGTATCTTGAGGTGGGGAAGCAAATCTTCGGAGGTCGATGCTGGCATCGACATGGTGAACAAGACCATAACTCCAGTACAGTGACATAGAGACCTGGTGAACTAGATCCGGTGGGGTGGGTGTCGGTGAAGCGTATTCGCGATGGTGCACGAGACCACGACTCAAACGGCTCCGGCCACCATGGAATTGACGTCGGTCGGTGCACGCAGTGGTCGTGGAGGGGACATAGAAGCTTAGGTTTTTTGGAAGGCCTAGTGGGAAAAACTGCGAGAATTAGGACCATAAAGGTGAATAGAAAAATAATTACAATCATGACCTCAAGCTACCAACTTTAGCATGCACATTGAATGTCTGAAAAACGGGTAGAATAGGAATTTTAAATTCAAAAGTTTTTAAAACAGAGAGGCGCGAAATGCTTCAAGGTCGGTCTATGATTTTGCCGCTCGATTGAGAGTTTGAATTTTCCTAGCGTCCATCTACTAATAATAGAAAAATGGTACTCCCCCAGTGGAGATTTTGTCTCAAAGTTTTTGAAATGGTGGGGTGGAAAATGGTTTATGGTCATTGGGTGATTTTGCCGCTCGATTGAGATTTTGAATTTGGCTAGTGTTCATCTACTAATAGAAAAAATGGGTAGTAGACCATACACTATCTATCCAGAAATTCAAGACCGGGAGTTACATCAACTAATCATCCATATCCATATTTTTGGATAGAACATTGGATACCTATGATTCGATAGAACATTGGATACCTATGATTCACACAACATAGGCGGTAAATTTTGCAGCTTGACTAAGATTTTGAATTTGTCTAGCACCTAATACTCCCTCTGTCTCAAAATAGATGTCTCGGATTTACTAGTGTTCTCCCTAAAGTGTACACCACCAAGAAAGTCCATCGTTATGAAGAAGGCCGTGGCGATCAGGTGCTAGACATATCGACGCTCACATATGGTGGATGCAAGCCATTTATACACCGCGAATACATTTAGATTAAATTGACAAGGCTAGCATATACAAACATGGTCTCGGAACGCAATAATATCGAAAGATCGAGTACGAGTCACATGAATAATGTGATCGGCGGGTGTAGTCCACCCTGGCAGCTATATCAAAGGCTATGACGATCGGGAATGATACAGTGTAAAGGGATCATGTGATTGCTAAAACAGTCTTAGGGATGATAGTTTTAGTGGGAGATCATGTAATAATATGATTATAAAACCTAAACTCGTATTATGAACTTAGTCTCATGCTTTTGCAAATATCATTGTAGATCATGTCGCTTATGTATACTTTTGTTGATGCGCGAGACATTTATGCTAGATGAGAAGTTTAAGTTAGATGGGTCCAACTTCATAGACTGTATCTGCGCTTAAGAGAACTCCTCATCTCTAGTGACCTTCTCTTCACAACTTCGGAACCACTAGGAGAGATTCTTGATGATGATGCGATTGAGGATGAAGAAGATGAGTTTCACGATCATCGTGACTTGCTCATCTATGTCTCATACACCATGCAATGGGCAATGGTACCTGAGCTGCAAGTGCACTTTCTAGGGATCGAGCCATATGAAATGATCGATGGATTGAATCCTATGTTCATAGAACAAGTCGGACTTTTGAAGTTTGATGTGTTGGATAAGTTTCTTTCCTAGAAGATGGAAGAGAACACGCCCTGGTTAGCCACTTGGAGATCATGCATAGGCTTCATGCACGTCTTGTGTATGAGGTTGACTAGTGGATGGATGACCAATTTGTGATAGATGGTGTGTTGCGCTCGCTTCCCGCAGCTACAAAGAGGTTGTTTGTGGCTGTGTGATGAAAGGAGATCCACTCAACTTTCATCAGTTCATGCAACAGTTAAGAACTGTGAAGGTAGAGACTATTGCTGGTGAGATCGTCGATGGGGCAGGTATATGTGATATACAATTTGTAAATCGTTTCTCACAAAACACTTATTGCAATTTCATCAAGTATACTGATACTTGTTCTTGTTTTATGAGACAAGACCGTCTGCTTGAGCGTTGCGTGGAGAATACGATGAGACATGACGTGTTGATGGCATGCGAGATGTTGATGGCATGCGAGATGCTGATGGCTGACGACACTTATCCTTCTAGATTTATTAGAATTAGAATAATTTTGTAATCGATTTGAGAGTGTGGACTTATTAGTATGTCTTGCATCTCGCGAGATGGTTATTCATAATGAGTCAGTGAAAAATCAGTTGTTCTATCATTATGAATGGTTCCTATTATGGTCATACTTTCGATTATGAATATGTCATTCTTATTGTGACCTTGATGATAATGTGTGTGAATTTATAGAACATTAAAAGCTAAACGATATCCAACTTAATAATGATATAATGGTGTATATGACATAAGTTTAAGTCATAAATATGTCACATGCATGTAATGAATTCATGTCAATGGTTACATAAAATCCTTAGATATTCGATCTATGGAAATATTCAAATATCATGCCTCTTAGCAGAAATGACTAAATCAGAATACATTTTGGTAAAACAGAATGTGTATACTATATTGATTGAATACTATGCATAATGTATGTATTGTGATTCACCAATATAGTGTATATCGATTATTTCGTAAAACATGATTGTGGATTTAAGTAAATAAAAGTATTTTCCTCAAAGGACACATGAATCTAAAACTATTTGAAAAGTTCGAAGATTTTTAGAATGAGATGGATATGAAATTAACAAAAATAACACAAGTCTCTATGATTAGATCATGATGACTAGTATTTGAGTTAATATTTTAGCACTCACAAAAGGACTTGTGAAAGTCATTCACAAAGTTACGATGATTAGAATATATAAAAGCATATTGATGTATATTAAGCATCATAATTATAAAGTATTAGATACATTTGGTCCAAAGTATCTCTTACGAAGAAAGATAGAGTTATGAGTCTATAGTAGCAAACACTTATAAAATAAGGCATCATCCGGATTCGTGAAAACAACACCATAAGAGTTATGGCACATTCGAGTTTCTAGAAACTTTGATAAAGTCGTTGCGAAAAATACAAGTCTTTATAGATTATTCATGGGCAACTATGAATATGATCTTACATAACTAAAAGACAAACTAGCTATTGTCAAGAGATCTGTTATCAAGAAAGGTTTCTTGGTAAAAATGTCGATGAAAGAAAGTGAGAATTCAAAGTTGAGGTATTTGACCTCATCTTCAATGTTGGTAGCGCGACAGAAAGTGATCCGTGAAACGAGACTCTACAGGAAGAGATGAAACTAATAATATTGATCATAACGTTTTAACTAAGTGCTTTTACTAAGGAAAGTAGGATTCAATAAAGCATTTTCCACCTTGTGAAATATAATATTGACACTTGTCATAATAAAGAAACATGACATAACTATGAACTACGAAAAAAGCGATGATGGACCTAAGTACGAGAAATTGATTAAGCATCATGAAATCTAGAATAAGTTACATTTGAGATTTTACATGATCTTGTTAACTAAAAGAGTTACTTGATCTTTTCCAAATAACCATGAAGTTATAAGGAAGAAATGCAACTTTGAAGGAAAACATAAAGCGTTCATGAAGATTGTCTTGACAAATTCAATGTTGACTACAGAAATGTAGCAACACTTGAAGTCGAATGGATTTATAGTTAGCAATTGTGTGTTAATATCTCGTAGTAGGAAAACTCTCGATTTGATAAACAGATCAAGAGGTTTTGGAATTGCCAAAATATTGAGAAGACCTACACTTGTGAAGTATTTAAGTGGGAGCTGAAAATTTTCTTAAATCAAGTGTGTGAATGACATATTTGAGTGCAGTTGTGAGGATGTTCTGAATCTCAGATATAGCGGCATATTTGAGTGTGGGTGTGACAACATTTGAATATATGTGTACGGCATATAATGAATGTAGTAATTGATATTAGTAATATTATGAATTATCTTACAAATGAAGTTGAACAAAGTATTGAATATTGAAATATATAGAGATAGATTGGTGTGTTTAATAAAATATGAAAACAACTTTTTAGATCGCCACCGTTGTAGTATGAACGGCATGCAGATTTTTTGATTGCCATCGTCTCAATAGAACAATTTATTAATAAATTAGTATTTGTTAGCCATTAATATACCACTGCCATGTGGGACCACTTAGCTGACGCATGGATAAAATCGAACGCTCATAGCGTTTGCGATGCATTCTCAGCCTAATTTTGGATGAGAAATAAATCTTTCCAAATACGCATGGTCGAATGGGTCATCATCGTCGTGACGGGTTTTCCCCTAACACCTGTCCACACAGACAAATTTAGACAGACTATAATCGAATGGTTCCCGCTGGAGATGGCTAATCCCGAGAGACGGTCCACGAAATCCAAGTGGATTCATCGTCGACGACGTGAACAGTTGGGCTCTTATATAGTCTTCTTTCCTGCCTGCCTCATGGAAAATTGCTTTGCCTACGTGTAAGTTTAGGGTGTCCGACAGTCATTAAGGCTTTTAAAGAAGACAGTAATGACACGTCAGCTGTTAGCCTGATTGCAAGAGAGTTTAGACTAAAGAAATCCCTTGATCGTCACGTAGAGTGATGAGTGGTGTGTTACAATGTGCGATTCCGATCTGCGTGTCGAATTCGGCATTGAATGATTGTAGCAAAAATTATGTTATATAGTTAATATAAAACGCCTTTTAAAAAAAAGATTAGGGTGTCCGATTCTTTTACTCCATCTATATTATTATTTTTAACTTTATCTAGATTTATATATACCTAGCTAAGTATTTAGACTAGATGTATTTAAATTTAGACAAAGTTAAAAACATTAATATGAACCGAACAATCAACTTCCATAGCCTAACTTTTGGAGCATCAGCTAGAGTTGCCCTTTCTAGGTGATTAGCTGGTTTCATAAATGAAATGGAGGAGAGAGCGTGCTCCTATTTTTCTGGAACAAAACTGGCTGATAGTATAAAGATATTCGGATTCACATTAAAATACATTTTTCAAAAATCAATTATTATTTATTAAATTGTTGGCCAATACTTTCACATAGAAGTCAATATAATTATTACATCTGTGGGGAGTATTAGGCCTTTTCCAATGGTCATTTCTTAGCACGATATCATAGCCAAATTGCTTATGTGGCACCATACTTAATAAAGAGAGGAGGTGTTGTTGTATCTTAGGCTAGTCATAGTAGCGTAACTTAGCTAGTAACATGGATGTACATGTAATGGCAACTAGGCAAATTGGTGACATGGCAATGATAATTAATAAAAAAAAAAGATAGTAACTTAGCTAGTTACCATGACATCACACATACCAAGACCATATGAGTCTACAAGCTAATTAATTAGGTCTTGCATGACACCATACACATGTTATCACCCACTATGAAGGTAGTAACATCAAGTAGTAACATATGCAAGTTACTAGTACTAGTTACTTAGCACTATGACCAGCCTTCGGCTAGTCATAGTAGCATAACTTAGCTAGTAACATGGATGTACATGCAATGCCAACTAGACAACTTGGTGACATGGCAATGATAATTAATAAAAAAAAGAAGAAAGATAGTAACTTAGCTAGTTACCATAACATCACACATACCAAGACCATATGAGTCTACAACATAATTAATTAGGTCTTGCATGACACTATACACATGTTATCACCCACTATGAAGGTAGTAACATCAACAAATAACATGTGCAAGTTACTAGTCTTAGTTACTTAGTATTATGACCAGCCTTAGCTTAGATACAACCCTTACATAGTATCATAGGCAAAATACATGGTTAGCTCAATCACATGCATGTATCCAAAATCTTAGCACGTCGTTATAGGAGAAATAAATAGTTAAGAGACAAGCTCTCCAATACATTGTTTCTTAAATGATGTCTCTATATTTAATGATTTAGAAGACATGTGTGCATGTGATTGGTCTAACAATATTTTTTGTCTATGGTTTTATGCAAGAGGTATTTTTTAGCTAAAATACAACCTCAATTTCTTTTCTCATTAACTATAGTACCACATAAGCAAAGTGTTTAGGATGTCGAGCTAAAAAACCGTATTGCGAACGGTTTAAAACAAAACAGAAACAAACGAAAACATACGATATCATTTTTATTTTTTCTTATGTCATCGGAATCAGAAACGAAAAACTTCGTAAATAAACACGAAATCGAGTCATCGGAACCGGGTATAAAACACATATATGGGACGGATATGATAACAAAACAGGCATTTATCAATATAATAGTTGCATAATAGCATGGTATGTACTTCAAAAGAAACATATAATAGATAAAAAATAGCTTATAACTTCGACAAGAAACAATTAAACATAAATAAAGTAACACACATAATTCAACATTTCGACACGCACATAAACACTCACTTGACTAGTATATAAATAGTTTCACATAAACACTAAGACACTCATCTGATTAGTATATAGTCATGTATTACATAGACCATGCATATATTCTATGGTCAAATCTCTGACACAAAGTACTATTTCTTATATTGGCCTGGCTGGTTATATTTTTAATAAGTTTTCGTATTTGTTTATCCGGAATTTTCTTAAGATTTTCATTTTCATCAGAAATGGCTCTGTTTTAATTTAGAATATTCCATTTTCATTCCTTCTCTGCAAAATTCTGTTTCCGTTTCTATTTTTAGCCCTCCGTTTCCTTTTTCTTCAAAAGGGATGGAAAGTTCCCTTATCGTTTTCAACCCTAGCACGAGGAACGAACTCAAGTCTCATGCGCGCATGAATTTCAGACTGCAAAACAATTGTACGCGATGATTGATATGGTTATGTATCACCATTTCAGACTGCAAAACAATTCTACACTATGATTGATATGGTTATTATCACCTATCCTACAAATTGATTTTGGAATGGCACATTGCCTGTGAGTTCAGGGAGATCCAAGTATTGACAGGATCACACTAACTGCGGCGAAGGTTTCCTGACTTACTAAGCCTGTCAACTAGGAAGGAATACGTTGAACTTCTCTAAACCATGGCAGCGGCAAGTGAATAAATTCAACATAGCACTATGAGTTCACCGATCTGTTAACAAATCTGCAGGGAACAATCATTCAAGTTCAAATCTAACCAATTATGCCTGCAATGGTTCCCAGTAAAGTTGCGGTGAGTTAGCTCAGTGAGACTGTGCTTCAAGTAGGATGTTTGTGGCTACATTTATATCGTTCCCGGCTCGGACAAGTGCCTGTCTCGCAGCATTGCTGTCAAAGCCCATCGAAACCAGCATAGCAATGGAGGACTCTGGGGGCTCCACAAGAGGAGCAAATCCAGTAGACGGCTGATTCTGTTTGAAAAAGGAACCGGAGCAACAGATTAGTCAACTTAAATAGCATCAAGCCGTCAGTTTTCTTTTGTGAAGAGCAGAGAAATTCAACATTGATAATTTTAACGCATTGTAACTTGAGGCCAACAGGTGCCAGAGGTACCAGGAGTAGAAAAAAACAGAATAGTAGCAAATGAGACCTAGTAACCTATTTTAGATGTGAACTACCAGTAGTGAGATCTAAAACCAGTATCAACGGAATCCGGAAAGGCGAGTTTTGTTTTTATAAGTGCGTACTTTTAAACCTTGTTGACGCATAACGGCAGATTATTTGTTCGTTCCAGTGGATATGGATTTTCACTAGAGTACATATAAGATAGAATGGTACCACAAATATAATATCCAGAATCTAGATCAATGACATTTGTCTGTTATAATGTGCTTAAGTCTTGCTCCTCCCATAGCAGTCACAGTGTCTTCTCTTCAGCTCTGATGGGCAGTCATCCGTTTTTAGTGGACTGGTGTTTAGGCTTGGCCCTGGTTGTGCTGGGGTTCGTGCAGGCTCGGCTCCTTTTGTATCGGTTTTTGCCTGGTTTTCCGTTTATTAACTGGCCAACTATCTTCTTAATCAATAGAATAGGCAAAGCTTTTGCCTCGTTTCAAAAATAAATGTGCTTAAGTGGGGCAGCTGTACTTGACGTGAACAGAGAACTTGACTATGAAACCACCACAAGTTCAGAATCTAGAACGACCAACACTAATATCAAGCTTCCAAGAAATTTTGCATTATAGCAGGTATTATTTGAACTTGTTAATATGTAGTTAGGCAATTTGTGCCTTTACAGCGGTGCTATAGTGGGCAGCTGAAATTCACATAAACAGAGTCTAAAAAGAATCAATGCACTCTGAAATCAAACTTATGAATCAGCTTTTTACAAACTAACCTGAACAGCACGGCCTGTATGCGAAGGCATGTTTCCAACAAGACTTCTTGAGGGCCGAGATGAACTTCCAGAAGGAGATGCAAAAAATCTTGTGAAAAATGCTGCAATCATCGGTGGCAGCTGTACAAACGGGAAGAAATATATTAGAAGACAAACAGGAAGAATAGCGCATCTACAAGGGTCTCTATGAAAATAATTCAAGAAACACAGATGGTTTTAATGAATCTGAGCATATGACCAGACATTAAAAGAAATAAACTACTCCATCCGTTCCATAATTCTTGGCGTGATTGTAGTTCAAATTTGAACTAAAACCACGACAAGAATTATGGAACGGAGGGAGTAAAAGTTAGCATCATCCTAACGCCAGTAACCTGGTGTTAAATGGCGGTTGCAACACAAAAATACAAGCAAGCAATCATAAATATATTGGTAAACCCTCTAATAAACAAAACAGAATAAAAATCAACACTAGATACAGGATCTGGTAAAATATATAGCCCACTACCAACTACCATTAGCTACCATGGACCATACAGGCTGTCTTATATATTTAATTAATTACATGATAATAACACCAGTGTCTGACGCCAACAACCTAATATTGCTTGGTTTGGCAGATTCCAAATCTAGTAATTTAGGAAGTTGTATTGTATGGCCAGCCAAAAGTTTCATCCATGGGGCATCTAACTTCTTTCTTTAGATGAAAAAGAACTAAGACTACCAAAGTGCTAATATGATATGGCACATTATTTCAGGCAAGCCAGACAACTCGACAGGAAAACCACCCAATAAAAATGACAACAGAAAAGATAAAGGTCAATTTTCGACCGGAGTCAATTGCACAAAGAAAGATGTAACAAGTCTACATTGAGTTATTGAAGTATAAAAGGAAGACGGAGCTCTTATAACCTTCATCCGGCGAATGCCAAGCACATTGAGACGATAGAGCGAACCAGCAATCAGACCACAGATACCAGGAATAAAGGAACGCTTCCAAGAAGATAAAAGAAGCTGTGACGAGAAATAGGAAAGATTAAGCATGTAATATTTAAATGTCAATGACAGAGAAATGGTTCAGTTCTGATAAGCAACTAACCTGCAGGCCAGCAAGGTATATGAATGATTTGTCGCTGAAATTAACACCAAAAACACGAAATCGTGATGTGACGGGAATGTCGAGGAAGAAAGGAATAAACGAGGCAAATATAAGGCCATAAGGTCCAGATGCAAGAGCACTGATGTAGTTTGTATCTGCAAACAAAAAAATGAGAGGAAATATCTAAATATATCATAACTGAACAATAGAGGGCTCAACAAGTGCGGAAGGTCAACATGGCACTGATTAATGTAGAACTTATCAAAACTGCAACTGCTGGGAAAACAAAGTAATACTCATGATTACACAACTAATTGGCATATAGCACTTTTGTGAAACCTCCTAGCGTTACTGTTGAGAAATATATGTTCCGGAAGAAATCAATTTGCCTTACTGCACGATCGCATGCAACCAATATCTCTACAAAAGGTTCACCGTAAGCTATTTCACAGCATGCAACAGCAAAGCACAGTCCAGCCAAACAAAGACCAAATTTGAGATTTAACAAGCACAGTTGATATGTTCTAGGAAAATGCTGTCTCGCCAAGATAAATCTACTAGTTGCAGCAAAATGATGCTTTAAATTGCTAATTGATCTACTGACATCTTATAAAAAATAGGATATCAGGTAAACTATATTTCAACAGTTCTGTGTTTAAATATTGCCTTGTAAATTTTAAGCAGCTACAGCAAGCCAATTCCAGAATATCTCAACTATAGAAGTTTCAGGTGAGAACCAAAACAATGTAATAAAATAGGCAGAGCTCATAGGCCATCAATGATGCTCTCCTTTTATTTCTTTCCAAAAAATACTCCTCTGAAGAGACAACAGATAATGCTCTCAGCAATTCAATAGCATACCTTTCAGAAGAACCAAAGATAGAATCTCAAGAAGGAATGATACTGTGATTGTGAATAAACTAAACACCTGCACAGTAGATTGAAAAGTGTAAGCACTCATGTCCTAATTCTCTTACTAATAATTGTAAATATTTCCTCAACTACACAAACATATACAATCAAATATGCTTCTTTCACAAATTGCATCATATGGACCCAAACCTCTATGGATTTTACTCTTAGCCTCATTAACTTGACAACTTAACATTTGAGGTATACAGAATAGGATTGAACCATTTAAAAGTTCATGCCCCTGGATGTTGTCAAACTTCATGCACTAGCCAACACAACCAAAAGTTCGAACTGATGGAAAGGGCTAGTGCGATCCACTTATACACTTCAACACCCCCTCTCACGTGTGACGGGGAGAAGTCAGCACATGCAACCGGAAGAGAGCGACGGCGCGCGAAACTCACGTATGACTCAAGAGACATATACATGGACACCGAGGGGGCAACAACAATTTTAGGATTAATCGCGAAAGCCAGGACTCGAACTCGAGACCTTAGGCTCGGATACCATGTCAAACTTCATGCACTAGCCAACGCAACCAAAAGTTCAAACTGATAGAAAGGGCTAGTGCAATCCACTTATACACTTCAACAGATGTTAAGTTCCCAACTCCAGCCATGGTAGTGCAATATAGTTCTATTTCGACCGCATTACTAGTGTTGTTTATTCATCTCCTCTACATTCAATACAAGAGAGAATTGCAAAAAAAAGCACTCACCGAGTATTTGTTAGAGCCTATCTGCCTCTCAAACACACGGAAGTAATACAGAAGGTATAGTCCAAACATCAACTCTGGTGTTGACTGAAAGGCAAAACCAGATGCAAATATCCTCCATACTCGAAAGTTTTTGACAATGTCCTGCAAGAATAATAGAAATAATTCTTCAGATTCCATACATATATATAATGAATCTCCAAACAAAAAAACAGATGCAGTTGACCACATGTTTTGGTTTGAAGTACCTAGAGGCTCAAAGACAAATAACCGGACGCATAACTGAACAGCACTGACAGCTATGTGTTTAGATGCACACACAACAAATACATTCTACAACTTAGGCACTCCTTATACCAAGCTTCAAGATGGACACACGAACTTGCATGGTGCACTCCATAGGTCATATTGGCCAACTTGTTTCCATACATAAAATTAATTTCTAACCATTATCCATACGATTAGTTTGTAAGAGTAATCCTTGCTTAGGAGAACCGCAGTAGCTTTGCAGCCACAATAAATTACCTTCCTACATACCTGTGTACTAACATAGTTAACCTATAAGGTTACTTGTTATGTAAATTTTGAACCTGAAGTGTTCAGATCCAAATTTGGAGGATACATGTCCAGATTCCAGGAAAAGAAGTCACACCTTGGTCATCATCAATTAATAGTTAATACAACTAATTTAACAAACTTCCTTAGATCCTTGCGCAGTTTAATAAGTGTACTTGAATGAAATTCCCTCTATAGGAGTCCTTCCTGCCATGCTGTTTTGAACAATGGAAATAGCTTATAAGGATACGTATGAAATTCCTACCAAATGGCTATTACATAGGGCTTTCTGGAGGAAAAACTAACATGGGGTCTCACCGCATATTTTATATCTAGAATTGCAGTGTGAAGTCAACACAATACATCCGAAGTTTTCATGTGTTTTCGGTTCCAGTAGAATTCTAGGGTACACGACAACCCAATTACCACCCTTTCATGTTCCTGCATTTTTGAATTGTCGTGTCCAAACAGGGCCTTAACAGGTGTTACCAAGATGAGATGTCTCTAGAGCGCCGATGATTCTGCTGATGTGTAGCAGCAGCCATGTCAGTATGTGGTATCGACGTCGGTACAGACATGGCAATACACACCAACTTTATTGTCATTAAAAAAGGTACGGGTTGGCAGGGAGCCCAGCCCACTAGGGATTCATGTGACAGTGGTGCACATAACACAAGCCTCTCAGAAGTCTAATAAGGTGATAGGGAGGCAGGGGAGTAGACCCGAGAACAATGAAGAGGGAACATATCTTGGTTGATGACCTTCCATAATCTAGGAGCATCATCTAGTCCTACTGGTTAGGCACAAACATTTGAGGTCCGGCCTCTTTGGTTCAAAGGATTTTTTTTTATATAGAAATTTTGGAAGATTGGAATCCTGTAGATTTTTTCCTATGTGGGTTTCTTTATTTGTAGTATGAAACTTTGCACTACATTTCATAGGAAATATTGCAATCTACTCAAACCTCTTGCCAAGAATGTTTTATTTTTTGTATGGTGCAATCAAACAAATTTTAGGACAAAAAAATCATGTTCTGTAGATTGAATGAGCATGGAATTGCAATCCTGAGTTTCCCTATTCCTGTATTTTTCTTTATCCTGCGAATCAAAGAGGCCATTTCACAGATTTCTTCTCTACTTCCAAAGCCAAATCATCCCTAACAGCACGAGCCAGCCAGCACCTGTGAGCCCCGGTCTCTCCTCAGTCCTCACACCCCAGAACCAACCAGAATCTGAAACCCTACAATCAGTCCAGACAGCATCCCAGCAGATTTTATAAACCCATTCTCACATGCCACAGATTAAGCCAAATAGCACAGGCACGTCAACACCTACAATTACGACGATTAGACACCCAGATGAACGATGTAGGCGGACAACACCAGGAAGCAACTAGCCACTCCACTGGCCGCGACAGCTCAAACTCGGAAGAGACCTAACCAAACGATTCACTTCCATGGGCACCACATCGCGCGTCATCACGGGCAAGGACTGAGTCAAGATTCGGCGGCTGCCTGAGGCTACTGACCTGGTATGAGAGCCCAAGGGCGCGGGCGCGGCGGTTCGCGCTGAAGACGATGGAGAGGAGGCCGCTGGCGAGGACGATGGCTCGCGTCACCGGCGCGTTCTCTACAACCAACCGGAAAACGGGAACGGGGCCATTACGATCAGATGATCAGAACCTAACAATTCAAGCGGAAAGGGATGATTTGGGGGGGACGGGGGTTAGAGCTTACGGAATCCGGAGACGCCTCCGCCCTGCATCGCTCTGACGATAGGGAACTGGCCGCCGGGCTGGGGGGAGGTGCGCCGTTAGTCCGAAGAGGCGAGGGGACCTTGGGCTGCCGGCCGCCCAGTACGCACCCCGGCCCTCTCCCCTTCTCCTGCGGCTTCTGTTTACTGGCTCCGACGGCTCCGAAAGAGGGCGTAGGTGCGGCGGAAACAGCTGGAGGAGCAGTTTTCCCTTGGGTTGAAGGCGGTAGATGGCTAGGCTCGGCGTGGTGCTATGAGGGAGATGGAATAGAACACGTTGACGATGGAGGTGGTTGGGTCCGGCGGGTAGGCGCTTTGGGCTCTCCGGCGTGTGGAAGTCTCTAGACGGTGGGTGTTTTTACACAGAGTATAAAATGCGCCCACGGTACTTAAACTGACACTAAAATCAATACTACGATTTAACCGTCTTTCGAATACGCAACGTATAATACCTAAATGCAACATATGATACCTAAATGCGGCTCAATGATCATCTAGGTCATTGGCTCAGTCGTACACTGATGTATTTGCTGATGTGGCTCTATCTCAAGCTTTGACTTTTTCCATAAAAGCCTCTTGACAAAAAGTAGTTGCAAATAGGCTCTTGTCTTCTTCCTCGGGTTGGGCAGGCAACTGCCTATCACCGCCGTTCGGCAATCTGTTACCTGAGATCCTTGCCGCCACCCCTGGACGCAAAGAAAAGGGTGCCAAAGCCCTTCCGTCTCTCCCAGTCACCCTATCCCTTTTGCCCTCACTCCCGTGCTTCCCATCATCGCCCCAACAGAGCTCCTGAAACACTAGCCATCGCGGTCACGTAGCGTCGCCATCGCAGCCTATATTGCGATTGTTCGACAAACCTGCATCACCACCACCTCATATGCGTCCTCCTCGCCGACTCACACAAGCCGGCATAACTGGAATAGATCGAATCGAGACGGCCTCTTCTCCCCTGGTCACCGTATGTCGCTGTTATTCTGACCTCCACTACTGTCGTCGACCGCTCCATCGTGATCAGGGCGAGCTGCCGGTTCTCAAGGACCTCTCCTCCCTCACGATTGTAGTCTGTAGAGAGCTCGCGCCATGCACCGTTGTCTGCCTCTGCTCAGCCTGGTCGTCAGCGTCGCACCAGTGACCGTTAGGTAGCGGCGCCGCCACCAAATGTCCTAGATCCAAGATCCGCTTTGAATGGGCCTAGTCCCGCATCCTTGCCGCTCTGCATCGCCATCTGGCGATTGCCGGAGCTGGTTGATCTAGGTTAAACATGGCAGTGGGTTTCTCGCCAGCATGGTTGAGGTGGCCCTTGCCCCACTATCAGTCTCTTCATGTAGCAACCTTATCTCTTTGTCTATTTTGCACTTTACCCCTTTTGATTTTTATTATTGTAAGATATCCCTTGTGTGTCGTAATATCCTAGGGTTTTAGGTCAGAAAAAGGAGAGATCACATGTGTGTGCATTATATTCATACATCAGAAAATTCGAAAAAAATTACGCAAAACAAAAAGGGGTGTAGGGAGATCAGGACTCTCTTGTTCTGATGGAAACATCACGGCAAGTGTGACAGGTTTCGACATGACCTCAGTATTTGTGTTTGAAGGGAAAACAATACAAATTTTGATATTCAAACAAATATTTTTGAAATAAAAAAGGTTATGGAATTAAAATATAAATGTATTGGAATTTCTAATTAATAAAAGAATTCAATAAAGAAAATAGGATTATGAATAAACAATAGAGTTTTTCATTCCATAAATTGAAGTATAGTAATTTACAAGTCTTAAAGAATAAATCTTTATTACACCAAGTATTAAAGAAAGAGGATATTACGATAACAAAATATATATTACGATAATGTGGATAAAGAAAAGATTAAACTTTATTACTTAATAATAACATTACATTGTATTTTCAATAAAGAATTAAATACTCATTTGTTAATGAGATATAATATTTACAAGCTTTAAACCACATAAAAAAGAAAATTTAGCTTTATTAAATAAGATATAAACCTTTACAAGTTTCAATTAACAAAAATAAAAAATGAACTTTATTACATCAATATAACAATACAATATTATGTACAATGTTTAATGATAAAACAAAGTTACAAAATAACTAAAAAACCTAAATTATTTCCTATATATATTTCTTCATCTTCAACATCTCCATTTCTCCTTGTTCTTGATTCCTGCACCACAAAACAAAAAGGAAAACAAGGAAAATAAAGATAGAGAGGGGGGTTAGTGTATCAATTTACTCTCAGAAGGGCATACAATTGATATGTCAGGTTCATCATTGAGTTCTATAAAAAAGGGCCAATTTGAGAATTTGTTCTTATCAGGATCTATGCTTCAGACTGTTGCATCATAGGCCAAGAAGGGGCAAGTTTCACCACAGTCTAGTAAAAAGATAAGCAGTCAAAATCTAGAAACATATTCACTCGAGCTCATCCACAATGAGCCAACAACCACTCAATAGGATAATGTGCCATAAGTCCCACTTGACAGCAGCTTACAACACACATGCAAGATATGTGTTGTCAACACCATAGAGAGGAGCTTTGGTACAAAGTATAGAGGGAGCAGCTGTGGATAGCTACCATACCAAGTTCCACATTTCTCTTCCCAACTCAAGCACCACTTGCATTTATCAGTTCTTCTCAAGAACACCACCAAGTCATCCACCCAAACTAATAGAAAGCCATAGCCATCATACTTACCTAGTCAAGATCAATCCCCCAACACCACTAGGGAGAGGAGGACAAGATCAAGAGAAGAGCTAGGAGGAAATGGGAATGAAGAGAAGGCAAAAACCACCAGGAGGTCATCAAGAAAACAACAGGTAGATCAAGTACAAGGGAAATTTATTATTATCCACAAGCTCAAGTACAAAGGGCCACCAGATCATCTAACATCTGTTCTTAATAGCTTGCACCATCTAGATCAAGGATAACAGAGGGGAAAAGCATCCAAGATAGATTATTACAACTACCCTTCAACTAGATCTGGTCTAGGAGGATGAGAAGTAATATTTTTCTCTCGGATCTATACAGAAAGGGATTTCTATTTTCATGCCCTTGGTTCGTTAGTTGTACTCACTTTTCCCCAGCCGCTTAGCTTTTTCTCACTTTTCCCCTCGCCATGTTAAGAAATTTTCGCGGGCGCTCGGACGGAGGGATGTCGTCAGGTCAAAGGCTTGACCGTTACATACTAACTGGTGGGACCACATTGCGGCGGGTCGGGCGTTGAGCGTTACGTTACGAGGCCTCGGCCGTTACATGCCTGACCGATGGGGCCACGTTAGAACGGGTCCTACATACGTGGCGAAGGGTGGGGCCGCGTTGGGACGGGTCTTGCATACGTGGTGAAGAGTGGGGCCACATGGAGACACATCGGACCAGCCATTCTTGCTCACCCAAAGCATCCGCTTCCCCGAGCATGGAACGGCTCCCACACTGCTGCTCCGATGCCCCGTCGTCGTGCCCTCCTACCTTATGTCATCCTCGGCCCCAGAGTCTCCCCCTCCCCCTAGCCATGGAGCCCACTCCACCTCCGGCTCTGCTCCCGCTCTTACTAGATCTACCCCTTCCGTGGAACAGTATGCAACTCTGGCTGGTGCACCGTCCATCCCCATCGATCACGGAGAAGATTGAGTAGAATCGTAGGGATCTAACGCATGGATTCCATCTGGGTAAGCATCGTTTCCCTTTTGTGGGTTGATTATTGGCAGTATTTGAACGTGAATCGCTGGTGCTCAACTATCTGCCTTGCTTTTCGAATAGGATTGATCCAGTGCTGGCGTAATTCGTGGTTGTGAACAATATCTCTCTGGATTTTACTTCACAGCGGTGGTTTCAACCTCCATAACTCTCAGAGATAGATAAAATCTCCCTAAAATCTATTGTAAATTCCCCTGGAGCAGTGGCAATTCAGTTGGTTTGCAAGAGTGTTTATAATTATGAAACTCCCACGCGGTCTGAAACTATAATTGACACAACTCTCGCACGGATAGTGATTCACCTTCAAATTAAAAAAATTATACAACTCTTAATGTACAAGAGTGTTTATAATTGACACAACTCTTGAACACTTTCAAATTAAAAATAATAATTATATAACTCTTAATGTAAAAGAGTGTTTATAATTGGCACAACTCTTGAACACTTCCAAATTTAAAAAAATTATACAACTCTTAATGTAAAAAAGTGTTTATAATTGACACGACTCTTGAACATTTTCAAATAAAAAAATCATACAACTCTTAATGTAAAAGAGTGTTTATAATTGACACAACTCTTGAACACTTTCAGATTGAAAAAATCATACAACTCTTAATGTAAAAGAGTGTTTATAATTGACACTACTCTTGAACACTTTCAAATTAAAAAAATTATACAACACTTAATGTAAAGAGTGTTTATAATTGACACTACTCTTGAACACTTTCAAATTAAAAAAATATATAACTCTTAATGTAAAAGAGTGTTTATAATTGACACTACTCTTGGACCCTTTCAAATTGAAAAATTATACAACTCTTAATGTAAAGGAAAAGGGTGTTTACCATTTTTATAGTGTGAAAAGTGATCCCTAAACTTGTATATACGAAAATTATAAACCTTTGAACACTGTGAAATCGCACTTAATACGTGATAATGATGTGCTAAGAAAATCTTGAGAGATTATCATTTTCATAGAATGTAGGGATGTAATGCATAAACTTGCATATGGCAAAAATTATACACCTTTGAACTCTTTGAAATCGCACTTAGAACATGGAGTGAAATATAATGAAAAAATTATACACCTTTGAACACTTTCCCTTCAAATTATATTCAAAATCATTTGTTTATAGAGTTAAAGCATCGGTGGCAAACTCGTTATTTTCATGGATAGAGGGTGCCCCCCGACAGATACATGGGTGATCATGTCCGCTAGATCACAGAGGATCAATCAGAGGTTCAACAGTTGGTGGGTACGATTCGTGTGACAACTGTCTCGACCAAAAAGAGCGTAGCAGCCAAGATGAGCACATGTGTGAGAGTTTGTCATTAAGAGGGAGGGGAAAACTGGGTAGAACTTAAAAACCAAGGGCAAAACTGAGTAGAACTTTAAAACCAAAGGAAAAACTGACAAGGGGGTTCAAATAGAAAACAAAAAGAGATTTAAAAAATGGAAAATGCTTATTTTATATAATAAAATACATATCGTCATACATCAAACTATTTGCAATTTAAATATACATCATTTTGACAATTATTGCCTCATTCAGACAAATTATATTTCGGGGAGGGATGTTTTGGGGAGAGGGTTGAGTAGAAAGCCATGAACCTTCATGGATAGTAGGTGATTTGAGAAGTGGTGATTTAGATTGATTTATATACATTTCTTATGGTGGCAGGTCACATAATAAGACTCCCTGGGTAGATGCCACTATGTTTTGATCTTTTTGAATTTATTGTGCATAAAATGACTCAATTAGCTAGCTAAAACCCATTCGTTGACTCTCTGTTGACCAGCCACCAGAGGGTAAAAGTGAGTATATTACACACGGCAGTGTTAGTACTGGAGGGCAAAACTGAGTACAACCAAACTGCCAGTGCTACACTCGAGGGTATAACTGAGCACAACTAAGTGGCCAAGGTTAGACACGAGGCGGAAAACATGATGCACGGTATGCATGTCGCAGTGCACAGGCGGTAGCGGACGCGTGTGTCCGTGCACGGTGCAGTAGCGCACGTGGTTATGCGGTGCACGGTGGTGCAACGAAACGTCTCATCCCTTCACCTTTATAGAGGCCTCCTCACTCTCACTCATCACTCACTCGCTCACTCACTCACGCAACCATCCCCACTATCCCATCACCTTTTGAAAACCCCAAGAAAACCCCAACCATGCCAGTGATGTAGAAGATCGGCGCGATGGCCATCGTCGTCTCCAAGGCGGCCGAGGAGGAGGCCCACGTCCTCGTATAGGCCCCCGTCGAGGCATTTAAGGCAGCCTCCATACCCGTCCAGACCCCGTCCCTGCTTCCGCCGTAGCCGCCGACGAGGAGGCCCCCGTCCCCGTATAGGCCCTCGTTGTTCTCATGTAGATCCCACACGGCTGGGACCCCTACAGGGACAACGATTACATCAGGTCGGAGAACCCCTTTGACACCAGCTTAGACGACCCATGATCAGAGGTAACTAGGGTTTTATCCCCTTCCTTTGTTCTTCCCCCATTCCCATTATTGGATGTTAGATCGTGTGTTATTAGGGCTCGGCTGTTCGTATTTTCAATCGGTGGATGCTAGGTATTTTTACAGTAGCTAATACTCTTGTGTTAGATCTCGTATTTCGATGAATGCCCCTAGTTGGGATCAGTACTAGCACCGATCTATAGTTGGGACCAGTACTAGCACCGATCTATAGTTGGGATCACTATTCGATTTGGTTTCAGATTTGGGGATTGGGGAATAATCAGGGGATCTCGATCAGTTAATTTATGCAAGCAATCAATCCCGATAATCACAGTATCTCAATCATGTCCTTATTGCATGCTACTGTTTTTTGTAATAGGTGGATAGCAGCGACGTCTGCAGCGACGACGAGTCCATGGACACCAAGACTCGTCAGGTGCCGAGGAAGCTAAAGTCCGGCCAGTTCAACGGCTTCTTTGTCGGCAATGTCTATAGGTGCCCCTTCTGCACCAGGAGCCTCGCCACCGACTTCAACTCCCTCGTGATGCATGCCGAGGATGTGAAGACCCACGGCCCGTCAAAGAACGCCAACTCCTTCAGAGCCCAGCACAAGGCGCTCAGTTTTCACCTTCGAAACCTCCAGAAGGTGGCCATCGAGGAGGGTCTCATACCCCCGATCAATCCCAAGGTGCCCAAGGTCAAGGGACTGGGCAGCAGGAAGTGGAGGAAGTGCCACAGGAAGGAGGCGGAGGCCCTCCTAGCGGAGGCCATGAGGGGCCACTGATCCTGTGCTGATGTTGTTGCTGCTGCTGTAAAGCAGCTTCTTTTGTTTTGTTGTTTGTGTTGAACTTGTAAGCTACTGTTGCTGAGCGGCCTAATTGTTGAACCTAGTTTAAGTATCGTACTATATAATCCTTTATTAGCTGCTTTATCTACATCTGCTCTGTTCATCTACATATTTATGGTGCTGGTTAGATTTGTTGCCAGATTGGGAAAATACGAGGGCCAAAAGGAACCATGAATGAAGAGAGAAGCTGCTCTAAATTTTCTACCTTTTTGGGCAAAAATAACAACTATTAGCGACATAAAGGGGAAAAGGCGCTCTTAAAAAGGATAATCATAAAAATAACAAAAAATAAATCTTCCAATTTAGGCGACAGGGCGCACGTAACTACCATACACGCCCCACATGGTCCTGTTGGAATTATGCCCTAGAGTCAATAATAAAGATGTTATTATTATAATTCTTGTTCATGATAAAGTTTTTATTCCATGTTAGAATTGTATTAAGCGGAAACTTTAATACTTGTGTGGTTTGTGAACAACACCGTGTCCCTAGTATGCCTCTATGGACTAGCTCATTGATTAATGATGGTTAAGGTTTCCTAACCATAGACATGAGTTGTCGATTAATAATGAGATTATATCATTGGGAGAATGATATGATGGACAGACCCAAACTAAGCAGAGCAATTAGATCGTGTCATCGTGTTCATCTTTGCGAAGCTTTTCTTATGTCAAATATTGTATTCCTTAGACCATGAGATAATACAACTCCCTGGTATCGGAAGAAAGCTTTGAGGTCATCAAACGTCATCCTATGAGAGGGTGATCATAAAGGTATCTCTCAGGTGATCGGAAAGTATCTGTTGGGTTGTATGTATCGAGATGGGATTTGTCCCTCCCAAGTCGGAGAGATATACTTTGGGCCCACTCGGTAATCGATATCAACACCGCTTGCAAGCATATGGTTAAGGAGTTAATCACAAAGTGATATCGGATTACGGAACGAGTAAAGTACTTGCTGTGAACGAGATTGAACTAGGTATGACGGTACGGACGATCAAATCTCGGGCAAGTAAAATATCGCGAGACGAAGGGAATATATATATGGGATTGATTGAATCCTGGCATCGTGGTTCATCCGATATGATCATCGATGAATGTGTGGGAGTCAATATGGGTTTCCAGACCCCGCTGTTGATTATTGATATAAGATCATGTCTGCACATTCTCGAACCCGAAGGGTCACACACTTAACGTGTCTCGACGCTAGGATATATTGGATAATTGGTTTATGAGTTTTTGTTCGGAGTCTCAGATGTGATCCGGGACATCACGAGAGGTTCCAGAATGGTCCGGAGAATAAGATTCATATAAGGCAATGCAGTTTTTGGAGTTCAGAATTGTTTCGGGTTAATCGGTATTGTACCGGAAGCTTCTAGAACCTTCCGGAGGGGGACCAACGTGGCCCCACCTGCCGGGAGGGGGCATGGGCCTATGAGGGAGTGCCCTGGCCGCATTGGGCCAGGGGCACAAGGCCCCATAGGGCCCAGCCGGGCAAACAAGGGGAAACCCTAATGGAGCTTCTAGAAGGAGGGGGAAACTTGCCCCCCACTCTTCCCTCCTTGGCCGCCGGCCTAGGCTTGGGGGAGGGGCTAGGGTTGGCGCCCACCCCTCTATATAAATAGGGCTGGGAGCGCACCACCCCCCCACACCTTCCCCTCAAGCCTAGCCGCCCTGCTGCCCTCCTCTCTCTCTCCCTCCCGACTGCGTGTAGGCGAAGCCCTGCTGCAGAAACTCTCCACCACTTGCACCGCGCCGTTGCGTTGTAGATCCAATCCGTCTCTCCACCATACTTGCTGGACCGAGGAAGGAGGAGACGTCGAGGTGCTGCACGTGTGCATCTCCCGGAGGCATCGCCACTTGCGGTGCTAGATCGGATCGGATCGCGAGGAGGAGAAGCGAGTACGACTACATCACCCACGTTCCGATGAACGTTCCGCTGTGCGAATCTTCAAGGGTATGAAGATCTCATCTAATCTCTCTCGTTGTTTGCATCTCCTAGATTAGATCTTGGCTTTCTCGTTCGCATCCGTAGAAATTTTTTGATTTACTATGCTGCGAAACCCTTCAGTGGTATCAGAGCTAGATCTATGCGTAGATGTGTTTCACGAGTAGAACGCAACATGGTTGTTGCGGGCGTTGATGTTTTATGTTGCAAGCCTCTTGTTTGTGTTATTCTTATGACGCGGGATAGTGAGATTGAAGCGGTCCAGGCCAACCTTACGCGACGTCGTTCGCGAGACCGGCTCCGCACTTGACGTGTGGCCTGTTCCACACATGCGCTGGTGGATTCCAGTTTCTCTCACTATAGTTGTCATGAGATTTACATCGGAGTTTAGCAACCATAATATTACCGTTGTGGCTTTCCGTAAGTAAGAATCGTTCTTAGCTTGCTATTCCCATAAGCCACGTAAAACATGCAACAACAAAGTAGAGGCGTCTAACTTGTTTTTGCAGGGAGTGTTTTCTGTGATATGGTATGGCCCAAGATGTGATGTGTATATTGTATGCGATGATCATGTTTTGTAATGTTTCACGACTTGCATGTCGATGAGTACACAACCGGCAGGAGCCATATGGTTATCTTTATAATTGTGTATGACCTGTGTGTCAACTTCTTATACGCCATGTAATAGTTTCACTTTATCGCTAAGTAGTTAGCAGTAGTTGTAGTTGCTATTCGTGGTGGAGGCAATCATGGTGGAGTGATGGAGATCATGCCGGCACGCACAAGATGGAGATCATTGCGCGAAGATTGGCTATACCATGTCACATAAAGTTATATGCATGTGATGTTTATCCTTTTATGTATCTTATTATGCTTAGATCGCGACGGTAGCATTATAAGATGATTCCTCACTTAAAGATCAAGATAAAACTGTGTTCTCCCTATGTATGCACCGTTGCGAAAGTTCGTCGTGTCCAAGCATCACGTGATGATCGGGTGCTATAGACTCTACGTTCACATACAACGGGTGCAAGCCAGTTTTTACACACGCGGAAATACTTGGGTTTAACTTGACGAGCCTAGCATGTACAGACATGGCCTCGGAACACATGAACCAAAAGGTTAAACATGAATCATATGAATGATATGATCGACACTTTGTTGTCCACCATTGAAACCACATCTCTTCTCGTGAAGATCGGATTAGGTGTGGTGAATTTGGATCGTGTTCACTAAACAACTTGAGGGATGTTGAATTTAGTGGGAGTTCATCTAGTAATTTGATTAAAGTTGAACTAGTTATCATGAACATAGTCTAATTTGTACTTGCAAACAATGTAGATCAAATGGCTAAGTCCAACTTCAACTTCAATGTTTTTGCTGAGAAGGAAAAGCTTAAAAACAATGGGTCTAACTTCACCAACTGGTTCCGCAATCTGAGAATCATTCTCTCTGGCGGTCAAAAGGACTATGTCCTTGAGAATGCGTTAGGTGATGCTCCTGCTGTAGATGCGCCGGCTGATGAGAAAGCTGTCTATCAGTCGCGCAAAGATGATTATGGTGTTATTAAGAGCACCATGTTGTTTGCTATGGAATCGGACCTTCAAAATCGTTTTGAAGACTATCCCGGGCCCTTTGAGATTCTCGAGGAGCTGAAAACCATGTTTCAGACTTAGGCCCGTTCTGAGAGATATGAGATCTCTGAGAAGTTCTTTAACTGCAAGATGGAGGAAGGGAGTTCCGTTAGTGAACACGCCATTAAGATGTCGGGCTACACTCAACGCCTTGAGCAACTGGACTGCAAGATTCTAGAGGAGCTCAAGATTGACAGGGTTCTGCAATCACTCCCTCCCAGCTACAAAAGTTTTGTAGTGACTCATAATCAGATTGGTTCCACTGATACGATCACCGAGCTCTTCGCAAAGCTGAAGGCTGCGGAGGTGGACATCAAAAAGGATAATCATGTGTTGATGGTCAACAAGCCCCCCACCTTCAAGAAAGGTAAGGGTGCAAAGAAGCCCTTCAAGAAAGGCGGCGGCAAGCGCGTTGCCCCTGCTGAGAAGAAGCTCAAGTCTGGACCCAAGCCGGACACTAGGTGCTTCTATTGCAAGGACAAGGGTCACTGGAAGCGCAACTGTCCGAAGTACTTAGCGGACAAGAAGACTAGCACCATCAAAGGTATATTTGATATACATGTTATTGATGTTTTCCTTACCAACCCTCGTTGTAGTGCCTGGGTATTTGATACTGGTTCAGTTGCTAATATTTGTAACTCGAAACAAGAGCTACGGAATAGACGGCGGCTTGCGAGGGATGAGGTGACGATGCACGTTGGCAACGGATCAAGAGTTGATGTGATGGCCGTCGGCACGCTCTCCTTAGTTTTACCTTCAGGATTAGTTTTAAACCTTAATAAGTGTTATTATGTGCCTGCGTTGAGCATGAACATTATTTCTGGATCTTGTTTATTGCAAGACGGTTATTCATTTAAATCGGAGAATAATGGTTGTTCTATTTATATGAGTAACATCTTTTATGGTCATGCACCTGTTGTGAATGGTTTATTTCTTCTAAATCTCGAAAGGGATGAAACACACATCCATAACATTGAGGCTAAGAGATGCAAAGTAGATAGTGATAATACTACTTATTTGTGGCACTGTCGTCTAGGTCATATTGGTGTAAAGCGCATGAAGAAACTCCATTCTGATGGACTTTTGGAGTCTCTTGATTTTGAATCATTTGACACATGCGAACCATGCCTCATGGGCAAGATGATCAAAACCCCGTTCTCCGGTATGATGGAGCGAGCAACGGACTTGTTGGAAATCATACATACCGATGTATGCGGACCGATGAGTGTTTCGACGCGCGGTGGATATCACTATTTTCTCACTTTTACCGATGACTTAAGTAGATATGGGTATATCTATTTAATGAAACATAAATCTGAAACATTTGAAAAGTTCAAAGAATTTTAGAATGAAGTGGAGAACCATCGTAACAGAAAGATTAAGTTTCTACGATCCGATCGTGGAGGTGAATATTTGAGTTATGATTTTCTCACGCATCTTAAAGCAAGCGGAATCGTTTTGCAACTCACGCCACCCGGAACACCACAGCGCAATGGTGTGTCTGAACACCGGAATCGAACCCTATTAGATATGGTCCGATCAATGATGTCTCTTACTGATTTGCTGTTATCGTTTTGGGGTTATGCATTAGAAACCGCTGCATTCACTTTAAATAGGGCACCATCTAAATCCGTTGAGACGACACCGTATGAACTGTGGTTTGGTGCTAAACCTAAGTTGTCGTTTCTTAAAGTTTGGGGATGCAAAGCCTACGTCAAGAAGTTGATGTCGGACAAGCTCGAACCTAAAGCGGAGAAATGCGTCTTCATAGGATACCCTAAGGAAACTATTGGGTATACCTTCTATGACATAACCGAAGGCAAAGTGTTTGTCGCAAAGAACGGTTCCTTTCTTGAGGAGTTTCTCTCGAAAGAAGTGAGTGGGAGGAAAGTAGAGCTAGACGAGGTTGTTGAACCTTCTCTTGAGTTGGAGAGTAGCGCAACACCTGAAATTGTTCCAGTGCCGCCTACACCAACAATAGAGGAAGCTAATGACAAGGATCATGAAGCTTCGAACAATGCTGCTACTGAACGTCGCAGGTCGACAAGGTCGCGTGCCCCTCCTGAGTGGTACGGCAACCCTGTCTTGACTGTCTTGTTGGTAGAAGACAGTGAACCTACAAACTATGAGGAAGCGATGATGAGCCCAGACTCTGAGAAATGGCTAGAAGCCATGAAATCCGAATTGGGATCTATGAGCGAAAACCAAGTATGGACTTTGGTAGACCCTCCTAGCGACCGAAAGGCCATTGAGTGCAAATGGATCTTCAAGAATAAAACGGACGCGGATGGTAATGTTATCGTCTATAAAGCACGACTTGTCGCAAAAGGTTTTCGACAAGTTCAAGGTGTTGACTATGATGAGACTTTCTCTCCCATAGCGATGTTTAAGTCCATTCGGATTTTATTAGCAATTGCTGCGTTTCATGATTATGAAATATGGTAGATGGATGTCAAGACAGCGTTCCTCAATGGCAACATTGATGAAGAGTTGTATATGATGCAACCCGAAGGTTTTGTCGATCCTAAGGATGTTGATAAAGTATGCAAACTTCAGCGTTCTATTTATGGACTGAAGCAAGCATCTCGGAGTTGGAACCTTTGTTTTGATCAAGTGATCAAGAGCTTTGGATTTGTTCCAAATTGCTACGAAGCTTGTATCTACAAGAAAGTGAGTGGGAGCTCGGTGACATTTCTGGTACTATATGTGGATGACATATTGATTATTGGAAATGACATTAACATGCTTAACGATGTGAATAGTTATTTGAACAAGTGTTTTTCAATGAAAGACCTAGGTGAAGCTGCTTATATATTGGGCATAAAAATCTATAGAGATAGACAAAGACGCCTAATAGCTTTAAGCCAGAGTACATACCTAGACAAAGTTCTGAAAAGGTTCAGAATGGATAAGGCAAAGAAAGGTTCAGTGCCTATGTTGTCAGGTAAGATATTGAGCAAGGCTCAGTGTCCAGCTACCGTAAATGATAGAGAAACTATGAGCAAAGTGCCTTATGCCTCGGCCATAGGTTCTACCATGTATGCCATGCTGTGTACTAGACCGGATGTGTCCAATGCTCTTAGTTTGACGACCAGATATCAAAGTGATCCAGGAGTGGAACATTGAACAGCCGTGAAGAACATCCTAAAGTACCTAAATAGGACTAAAGAAATGTTCTTAGTCTATGGAGGTGATGAACAGCTCGTCGTAAAAGGTTACGTCGATGCTAGTTTCGACACCGACAAGGATGATTCTAAATCTCAGACAGGATACGTTTATATTTTGAATGGAGGAGCTGTGAGCTGGAGAAGCTGCAAGCAAAGCGTGATCGCGGGATCTACAGTAGAAGAGGAATACATGGCTGCTGCAGAAGCGTCAAGTGAAGGAGTTTGGATCAGGAACTTTATCATTGAGCTTGGCGTGGTTCCAAGTGCATTGGACCCACTGGAGATATTGTGTGACAACACTGGCGCCATAGCACTCGCTAAGGAACCAAGATATCATCCAAAGACCAAGCATATCAACCGCAAGTTTCATATAATCCGAGATTATATAGCAGATGGAGATCTGAAGATTAGCAAAGTACATACAGATCTGAATGTCGTAGATCCATTGACTAAACCTCTTCCATGTGTAAAACATGATCAGCACCTTAGTGCCATGGGTGTGAGATTGTTGCCAAATGTAAACTAGATTATTGACTCTAGTGCAAGTGGGAGACTGTTGGAATTATGCCCTAGAGGCAATAATAAAGATGTTATTATTATAATTCTTGTTCATGATAAAGTTTGTATTCCATGCTAGAATTGTATTAAGCGGAAACTTTAATACTTGTGTGGTTTGTGAACAATACCGTGTCCCTAGTATGCCTCTATGGACTAGCTCATTGATTAGTGATGGTTAAGGTTTCCTAACCATAGACATGAGTTGTCGATTAATAATGAGATCATATCATTGGGAGAATGATATGATGGACAGACCCAAACTAAGCGGAGCAATTAGATCGTGTCATCGTGTTCATCTTTGCGAAGCTTTTCTTATGTCAAATATTGTATTCCTTAGACCATGAGATAATACAACTCCCTGGTATCGGAAGAAAGCTTTGAGGTCATCAAACGTCATCCTATGAGAGGGTGATCATAAAGGTGTCTCTCAGGTGATTGGAAAGTACCTGTTGGGTTGTATGTATCGAGATGGGATTTGTCCCTCCCAAGTTGGAGAGATATACTTCGGGCGCACTCGGTAATCGATATCAACACCGCTTGCAAGCATGTGGTTAAGGAGTTAATCACAAAGTGATATCGGATTACGGAACGAGTAAAGTACTTGCTGTGAACGAGATTGAACTAGGTATGACGGTACCGACGATCAAATCTCGGGCAAATAAAATATCGCAAGACGAAGGGAATATATATATGGGATTGAATGAATCCTGGCATCGTGGTTCATCCGATATGATCATCGATGAATGTGTGGGAGTCAATATGGGTTTCCAGACCCCGCTGTTGATTATTGATATAAGATCATGTCTACACATTCTCGAACCCGAAGGGTCACACACTTAACATGTCTCGACGCTAGGATAGATTGGATAATTGGTTTATGAGTTTTTGTTCGGAGTCTCGGATGTGATCCGGGACATCACGAGAGGTTCCGGAATGGTCCGGAGAATAAGATTCATATAAGGCAATGCAGTTTTTGGAGTTCGGAATTGTTCCGGGTTAATCGGTATTGTACCGGAAGCTTCTAGAACCTTCCGGAGGGGGACCAACGTGGCCCCACCTGCCGGGAGGGGGCATGGGCCTATGAGGGAGTGCCCTGGCCGCATTGGGCCAGGGGCACAAGGCCCCATAGGGCCCAGCCGGGCAAACAAGGGGAAACCCTAATGGAGCTTCTAGAAGGAGGGAGGGAAACTTGCCCCCCACTCTTCCCTCCTTGGCCGCCGGCCTAGGCTTGGGGGAGGGGCTAGGGTTGGCGCCCACCCCTCTATATAAAGAGGGCTGGGGGTGCACCACCCCCCCACACCTTCCCCTCAAGACTAGCCGCCCTGCTGCCCTCCTCTCTCTCTCCCTCCCGACTGCGTGCAGGCGAAGCCCTGCTGCAGAAACTCTCCACCACTTTCACCGCGCCGTCGCGTTGTAGATCCAATCCGTCTCTCCACCATACTTGCTGGACCGAGGAAGGAGGAGACGTCGAGGTGCTGCACGTGTGCATCTCCCGGAGGCATCGCCACTTGCGGTGCTAGATCGGATCGGATCGCGAGGAGGAGAAGCGAGTACGACTACATCACCCACGTTCCGACGAACGTTCCGCTGTGCGAATCTTCAAGGGTATGCAGATCTCATCTAATCTTTCTCGTTGTTTGCATCTCCTAGATTAGATCTTGGCTTTCTCGTTCGCATCCGTAGAATTTTTTTGATTTACTATGATGCGAAACCCTTCAGGTCCCACACCACATCCCCCAAAACGCGTTCCCAACAAGCCGACCCCACACCATGGGGTCCTACTACGGGACCCGACTAAACGTGGCCCCACCTGTCATCACGTAACGGGGGTGGATCCAACTTGTCAGCAGGTAACGGCGAGGGTCCACTATGGTACCCACCTGAATGCGGCCCCACTTGTCAGCACGTAACGGCGTGAGTCCACTAATGGGACCCGACTGAGAGCGAGTTTCAGACCGATGTGAGAGTTCCATAATAGGAGCTGGACAAAAGTAAGAAAAAACTAAGCGGCGGGGGAAAAGTCAGTACAACTAACGAATCAGGGGCACGAAAATAGAAATCCCATATAGAAATGATATATTCAGATCATCATAGAGATTAAAAGTCACCAAGAAAGTATCTATTCTTATTTAAAATTTAGTGCCTCGGTCTTATGCATCACAAGTTGGGGCTATCCAATGGATTCCACATCACCAGAACATTTAAATTGATGATTATAGCAAAAATAGCCAGTATAGCAGCAGATCATGCTATTAAGATTTACCAATATGCACACTCTGAATAGAAGCACCACCGTGGAAAATCAAAACCGCAAAAGTCACTATAATTATTTAGCTACATTAACAGACAATCAAAATGTTCCAAGATCATCTGTAAACAACTAGAGAAATTATCCCAATCATTTTCCTAGATCAATTCTTCTAGGAATCATTTTTATTGCAATCATGTCACTGCCAAGATTGACAAAAACTATCCCAAAGAAGATAAATGAATCCAAAATTCAGTATTCCAAATTTATCCTATCTAATATCCATTTTCAAATCATTGTCCTAAACCATTTGTTTAGGAATCATCTAATTTCCAATAGTAAAAGCATCGGTACATGATCAAGAGCAACATTGTATTGGCAGTACATTAAGTTTAGATAATGAACACTAAACTAGAAGTTCAGTACCTCCATGGATAATCAAGCATCCAAACATAAACAACACCACTAGTAAATTAATCAGAGAATTTCATTGTTAACACATCATCTCTGAATTATCTACCATAAGCTGGCTAGGTATGTATAACAACCATACTAAGGTCCAATCAGGCATAGCATCAATACCACAACCTATATTGTTAAGACCATCACCATCAGTACGGATTAGATCTTTATTGGTGTAATTTGGAATACATCCTAAATCCTGTTTCCTGTTAATAAGGAAATCTCAATAAACATGAATACCAGTTACTAGGAACTCACTGTCCACTGGACATTATCAATATCTTTAACAAATCATTGACCATAAAAATATAGTAATCAAGAAACACACTCATAGTATAACTGCCATAAGGTAGGGGATGCTATGGGTAATACCATCATCATACAAGTCTAAGTAGTGTAGCATAATCAATAGAGTACAAGTGGAGTACAACCTATGGATTATTCAAGCTAGGATTCAGCCAAAGGCATAGTATAGCCTAAACTAAAATTACTACTAAGTAATTCTTAAGCCAGATCCACTAAAGCATGATGGATTAGCAACCAGACTATAGAAGCCTCTATAAAATTTGAGAGAAGCCAGAGAGGGGAGCAACCCTAGGCAAGGTGAGCATCTGAGTGAAAGTAAGTAGAGAAGTAGAGGAGGAGGGAGAGGGGGAAGGCTATCTGCTTGGAGGGCGAGGCGTAGCTCGTCGGAGGTGAGCAGAAGTGGCATAACGACACAATGAGCACGAAGTGCTACTCCTATGCCACGCTGTCACCAGCAGCAGCTGCGCTTGGCCGAGGGTAGCAACGCATGCAACTACCATGTCATCTGGACCACCAACACGGCACCGTGGAGCCACCAAAGCACGGTGAGGTCACACCTGAAGCCCTAGTTCCAATAAGGGTCAGCACCGCCAGAAGAAGAAGTGTCCAACGAATCAAATTGTACCAATCGATAGATCGACATAAACCACATCAACTGTCAACACCCGGATTTTTAATCCCAGATGCCTGTTATGCCGTACATCGCAATCCCAGGATTACCATTTTTGTGAGACATAACAGAATTGGTAGAACAGTGCATCATCCATTACAAACTATAATAGTTTTACAAATAGTTGATCTCATTATCAGGTCTGATTACAACTCAAAGCAGCAGAATAATAGTAGTGTAGTAGTGGCTCCATCTTCAGGGTCATTGATACGCCGGAAACGTATCTATAATTTTTGATGTTCCATGCTTGTTTAGTATCTACTTTGCTTTTCTTTATCTACACTTTGAGGTGTTTTTATATATATTCTGGAACTAACCTATTAACAAGTTGCCACAGTGCTAGTTGCATGTTTTCTTCTTTTTTGGTTCCAGAAAGGCAAAAAATTAATATTCTCGGAATTGGACGGGACAAAAGCCAAAGTCAATATTTTACCCTGGGCGACACAAATCCAGAAGACGAGACGGAGGGGCGCCACGGGGTGGCCACACACACCCCAGGCGCGACCAAGCCTGGCCCGCGCCTAGGCAGGGTGTGGGCCCCTTGGGCATGTCAGCACCCGAATTTTTAATCCCAGATGCCTGTTATGCCATACATCGCAATTCTAGGATTACCATTTTTGCGAGACATACCATATTTGGATTTCACTGTACATCATACATTACAAACCATACATAAGGTCTTACACAAATAAGGATCTCATTATCCAGTTCTTAATATAACTCAAACAGCGGAATAATGTAATAGTAACGATTGGGCAAAGCTCCATCTTCAGGGTCACAGGAAATGCTGACGATGGGAGATGATCCTAGTTGTTGTAACCTTCCTATGGTCCGTCATCCTGGTACTCTTCTTCATAGTCTGGCCACAGGAATAGCCAAGGACAAAGCTATGAGTACGCTTTAAGTACTCGCAAACTAATACTAATCAGTTAAGGGGGTTTTTGTAGTAGGATACTAAGCTCTAGGGTTGTTTTGCAAAAAGCCAGATTTACCTCTACTAAGTTCAGAAGCAAAGAAATCTAGTTGAAAGTGTTATAACACCTAAGTGGGAACTTGAATTTCATATCACCATTCTGCTGTGGTCAAGTCAAAGTCACAAATCATTTCACAAGTCATTTGGAAAACATCTGACGGGGGAACATTATGGCCACTCCAACTGTCCATAACCGCGGACGCGGCTATTCGAATAGTTTGACACTCTGCAGAGATTGTACACTTTCACCACAACATTCGATACATCCGTCAGGAACAAATCCTAAATTCACCATACTCGGTATGCGGATAATCAATCCTAACCTTTCAATTACACGCCCTAGTATAGGCACCTCTCCTGTGAGTTTGGCCTCCCAACCATGACCAACTGTCATCTTGGGTACTGCACATGTGGACAATCTTCACAAGGTAGCCTCAGCTCAGACCTTGGCCGCGAGGGAACCCATACTAAAGTATATAAATTTCCAGTCAAGCCCTACCCAATTTTTGGGTATTGTGGTTGTACGCTAAAATTGGAATGTCATCGCATCCAGACAACCATCAGTTTTATAAAGGGTTAAGGCTCATGCCTCAACATTTTCATCATCAAAATCATCTGGTCTTCGGAAACACATGTCAAAACATTTTAGTAGAATGACTCATCATTCTAAGGTTTTCATAACCATTTTCACCAAGTATTCCCATCTAAAGTTGATCAAGTTTTATGCTTAGCACTAGCATCTACAGGTGGTGGTAACTACTAATGAGGGATGGTAAACAAGTGGAGATTTGCTAAGTTCAATCTCATGCCTTAGGATGAAATCAAGCTTATCTAACTTAGGCCAAGTTTTATGATCTTTATGCTACCTTTAGTTATCTTTCTAGAATCTATCATTCACTATGTAAACTTGAAGAGAAAGCTTTGATAAAGAAATAAAGTATAAATCTTGCAAGTAAAACTAGGATTGGGTTATCAAGTGGGTATGATCACATATGCTTAAGGCATATGGTTATCATGGTGACAAGCAAGTATTAGCTTGCTAGGATGTTGGTATAAGCTTGCATAGGTAAAGTATCTTGCAAGTGTTAGCTTGCCTTGTGCAGAGCAGTGGTTGAAGTTCTCCTCGACTTCCTCCTCGTAGTATCCTCCTTCCTCCTCGTATCCTTGGTCGGTACTAGCGTCTATAAATAAATACGAGGTACACGATCACCAGACAATACTTAACTATTTCCAATCATCACACAAAGGTGCACTATAGATGATCTAGCATCATCACTAACATCACAAGATTAAAGCATTTATCTTATTTATTTTAATTTGATAAAAGTAATTTCTACTCATTGAAAAGCTACTTAAGATTTAATATTCTCCAGCTCAAACATGGGATCATGTTGACACATGTCATCACCACATATTTCAGTACATGGAAATGTGATTTAAAGTGGTGTCACAATTTAATAAGGTTTAACCTTTTTATTTTAATTAAATAAAGTGACTAGAAATGCCTATGTGGCATTATTTTATTACTTGAACATTATTTCTGCAAGTAAACCCATATGTTTTTATATATTCTAAAAGGTATGATCAAATGTGATTTTCGAGAGTTGGAATCAACTCAAAAGCTTTTATGGATGAATTTTGAAAAATATTTGAATGCAGAAAAGCTTCTGCCTTGTTATTTTTACCATGGTTGATCCACATATCCAAAAGATTTGAATCCAGCGGGCTTGGATTAAGAATTTTAGTACCTTTCTAACAAAATTGGTTTCATGCATTTTGGTTCAGTGAATCGAGCTGGGTTGCTTTTTGAATCTAGGTACAGAACTGTGTTTGAAATTAAATGAATAAAGCTTAATTTGAATTGTTGGGTCACGCGGGAGGGTTAACTGGGCCGGACCATTACACACAGTGTGTACACGGGCTGGTTAAGTGACTGTCCCCACGCATCAGTGAGACGGGGAGGGGCGAAGCAGTACGGGGCAGTGTGCACTGCACGATCTAACTCTAATCGGACGGCTACGGTTCATCGTCCACGTCGGGCAGCGCAGGCGAGACAGAACCCTAATACGGCAGGTGGGGGTCGTGGGAGGCTCACCGGGGCTCAGGCGAAGGTCGGCGACGGGGGATAACGATGAAGTCGACGACGACGGTTCTCTTGGTACCGACAGCTACTCCTGGGGCGGCTCCAATCGACGGCTCCCTTCTTCTCCAGCAGCGGTGGGCTCCGGCCAAATTCTGGCAATGCGCTGGTCGCCTTGCTCCGGTAGTGAGGTGGGGTGGTTCTGGGTGAGAGGGGAGTGAACTGGTGTGGCAAAAACGAGCGGTGGAGGCCTCTATTTATAGTGGCGAGAGGGGACCGGTGGGCGCGGGCTGAGCTTGTCGTGGTCGACGGCAGAGGCAGCTACTAGCATGGGCGACGATAGGGGGTGGTGTTGTGCTCCCTGGCAAAGCTCAACGGCGTGGTGGAGAGGTGTGGGGCGGTGCTGATCGGTCAGAACGCTTCGACGCTCTGGGCAGGTCCGACAGAGGTTTTGCTGGCACACAACACGCGTGGTCCGCGCGACAGCGAACGAGCATGTCTGGCGGGGTGCTGGGGTGTTGGTGATCATCCCTGCAAGGGGCAAGGGCGGTGCGCGGTCTGTGGGTGCTGGTCGAGCGTGGCGCACGAGCGCGCTCTCGGCATGGTCGTAGAGAGGTTTGGCATGGGCATGGCGTGTGGTCTAGGGGCTATCTGCGCTCGGGGCTGGGACAAAGAGAGGCGGTGGATGGTGCTGCATGTCCCAGACTAGGTTGGCGAGGCTAGTGCAGCCTCTAGCTTGCTAGCAACAATGGGGTGGCAAGTTTGCTCTCGGCATGCTCACCGTTGATGGCTAGGCTTGCTCACAGTGGTGCTAAAGATAGTTAAAGGGGCTGGATGATCTATTAAGGGCTGGTTGCAACCAGAGAGGGAACAAGTTAGGCTAATTTTACTACACACTATAGTGTTTGTTGTTTGTTTAATTTGAATCTGCAAGGTGTTTGATGAAATGGCCGCACGAACTTTAAATTTTAATTTTGAATTCAAACTTTGTGGGTTTGCTAGGCACATGCTAGGGAGTATCTGGTTGGTTGGATTAGTCAAGGGGCATTGGTTTGGTTGAGTTTTGAAAATGGATGATCTTCAGATATGAATAACAATCAATTTTGAATTGTGATTTAAATGGGGTTGCCAAATGTTTCTGCAAGTTTGAAAGGTGGGCCTTAATTCACTTTTACTAGTTCTATCAAGGGGTGAAAAGAATTGAGAAAGTTTTTGTTTGAAATCTTGGACTAGAAACACTCAAAGTGACCTAGTGAGCAAGATTGGCAAAAATGACCATTTGCTTTATTTGCTTTGTTTTTGATTTTCTTTGTTTTGTTTCTGCATGGAAATGTTTTATATGATGTTGTTTTCACCTTTAAACCATTTCTTTCTATTTAGACTAATCACACAAGTCCATTCATGCATTTGTCAAATCATTTCATTTACACATGCATTCATATGATTTTAATTAATCAAAGTTTTTGTTAACCCTAATTTTAGTGATTAGAGTTTGATGATCCTTGTTTTATATTTTTGGGATGTTACAAACCTTCCCCCCTTAAACAAAATCTTGTCCCGATATTTGAAAAAGGACGAAAACGATTACCTAGGATTTAAAGAGATCGGGGAACTCCGTCCTGATGTGATCTTCGCGCTCCCAGGTAGTTTCTTCTTCGGTGTGGTTGCTCCACTGAATCTTGAGAAACTTGATGCTTCGGGTCCTGGTGGTCCTGAAAGCTTCTTCCAAAATACGGATGGGTACTTCGGGATAGGTCAGGTCATCATTGATTTCTATGGTCTGGTGATCAATATTCTTGAAAACTTCAGTCTTGTCTGGAACTTCGAGGCATTTGCGAAGTAATGAGATATGGAACACATTGTGCACGGCTGACATTTCTTCTGGTAGTTCCAATTGATATGATACTTCTCCTCAACGATTCAGAATCTTGAAGGGTCCGATATATCTGGGGGCTAACTTTCCTTTCAGCTGGAAACGTTGCATTCCTTTCAATGGCGACACTTTAAGATACACGAAATCTCCAATATTGAAAGCGAGGTCTCGACGTCTCATGTCGGCGTAACTCCTCTGTCTTGACTGGGCGGTCTTGAGGTGCTCACGAATCTTGTGAACTTTCTCTTCTGCTTCTCGTAGGATGTCGGGCCCGAAAATCTGACTCTCTCCTACTTCTGACCAATTCAAAGGGGTGCGACACTTCCTTCCATACATGAATTCAAATGGGGCCATTTGCAAACTAGCTTGATAACTATTTTTGTATGAAAATTCTGCGAAAGGCAGATAGTCTTCCCATTTAGATCCATACTCTAGCACACATGCTCTCAACATATCTTCGAGTATTTGATTTACTCGCTCCGTTTGTCCATCGGTCTAAGGGTGATAAGATGTGCTGAAATCTAGTTGGGTTCCTAAACCTGCTTGGACTTTCTTCCAGAATCTCGAGGTAAACTGCGTTCCTCGATCTGATACGATGTTCTTGGGGACTCCGTGCAAACTGACGATTCTAGCGATGTATAACTCCGCTAGCTTCGAACTATGGTATGTGGTCTTGACTGTTAAGAAATGGGCTACTTTGGACAATCTATCAACTATGACCCAGATAGAGTCATTTCCCCTACTAGAAGTAGGCAATCCGGTGATAAAGTCCATTCCAACTGAATCCCATTTCCATTCCGGAATCTGCAATGGTTGCAACAGTCCTACGGGTCTTTGATGTCCCGCCTTGACTCTCTGACATATATCACACTTGGCGATATAGCTTCTGATTTCTCTCTTCACTTATGCCACCAGAATTGTTCCTTCAAATCTTGATACATCTTCGTTCCTCCAGGGTGGATAGAATAAAGAGTATCATGGGCCTCTTTCAAAATCACTTCTTTCAATTCCGAATCTGCTGGTACACAAAGGCGTCCTTTGTACCACAGAACTCCTTTTTCATCTTCGGTGAATCCGGGTACTTTGCCTGTACCGATATGATGCTTGATTCCGTCGATACTAGCATTTCCTTTCTGCGCCTCTTTGATCTGGCTGATCAAAGTAGGTTGAAGTTCCATGCTAGCCAAAAATCCTTCACTCACTAATTCCATTCGGAAATCTTCCATCTCCTTGTGCAAACTTGGTTGCTCCTTCAAAATCATGGAGTTCAAGCGGCACAGCAATCTGCTAAGGGCATCTGCTACCACATTGGCTTTACCTGGGTGATAGTGAATGTCCAGGTCGTAATCCTTGATTAGCTCAATCCATCTTCTCTGTCTCATATTCAGCTCCTTCTGAGTGAATAGATACTTTAGGCTCTTGTGATCCGAATAAATCTCACAACGGTTTCCCATGAGATAATGCCTCCATGTCTTCAGGGCTAGAACTACGGCTGCTAGTTTAAGGTCATGGGTTGGGTAGTTTTGTTCATGCTACTTCAGTCGTCGAGATAGATAGGATATAAGTTTTCCTTCTTGCATTAGCACACATCCTAGGCCGATCTTTGATGCGTCACAATACACGTCGAAGGGCTTCATGATATCTGGCATGATCAAGATGGGGGCTGAAATCAATCTCCTCTTGAGTGCTTGAAAACTTGCTTCACATTTGTCCGTCCATTCAAACTTCTTGTCCTTCTTCAGCAATTGGGTCATGGGTCTGGCGATACTCGAGAATCCTTCTACGAACTTGCGGTAGTATCCTGCTATTCCGAGAAATGCACGAACTTGGGTTTGAGTGGTTGGGGCTTGCCAATCCTCGACATCTTTCACCTTTGCAGGGTCGACGACAATTCCTCCGGCTGATACAATGTGGCCGAGGCATCCGACATCCTGTAACCAGAATTCACATTTGCTAAACTTGGCATACAACTGATGCTCTCTAAGGGTTCCAAGAATGGTCCTTAGGTGTAGCTCATGTTCTTCTTCTGAATTGGAATAAATCAGAATGTCATCGATGAAAACAACGACAAACTTATCCAGGAAGTCCATAAAAATCTTATTCATGAGATTCATGAAATAAGCGGGGGTGTTGGTTAATCCAAAAGACATGACAATATACTCGTATAATTCATATCTGGTGGTAAAGGCAGTCTTTGGAATATCCTCTGCGCGAATCTTGAGTTGATGATAGCCAGTTCTAAGATCAATCTTAGAAAACACCTTGGCACCAGTCAACTGGTCAAACAAATCTTCAATCTTTGGCAACTGGTACTTGTTCTTGATAGTGACATCATTCAACTTCCGATAATCCGTACACAAACGGTTACCTCCATCTTTCTTATCCACGAACAAAACAGGTGATCTCCATGGTGACACACTTGGTTGAATCAATACAATTTCCAGCATGGCATCCAGTTGCTTCTTCAGTTCTGGTAGTTCAGACGGGTTCATACTATATGGTATCTGGGCTATGGGTCCGGTTCCAGGGATTAGTTCAATGATAAACTCGATATCCCGATCTGGGGGCATACCGGGCAAAACATCTGGAAATACATCGGGGTATTCACAGACTATCCGAACTTGGTCAATGGTAGGTTGGGCTATACTCTTGTTGCACTTGAATTGACGAGGTAAGGTTTCAGATACATGCTCGACTGATACTCCGGCTGTACTGGTCATGGTTATGGCTTTCTTGGTGCAGTCAATTAATCCTTTGTGTTTGGACATCCAATCCATTCCTAGTACTACTTCCAAACCTTTAGTTCCAAGTACTATTAGATTATCATAAAAATCTATGTCATGGATTCGGATATGGACGACCTTGCAAATTTGCCTAGCTTTGGTGGTTGAACCGGGGATTTGAACAATCATAACATGCTTCAGTTTGGTTGGTTGAATCTTACTAGTGCATGCAAATTCTTCGGTGACAAATGAGTGCGATGCTCCAGAATCAAACAACACTCTTGCAAGTACTGAGTTAACATAAAACATACCCAGCACGACGTTTGGAGATTCCTGGGCTTCTTCAGCATGCATGAGAAAAAGACGGCCGTTGCAGTTGAGCGAATTCCCTGGGGCAAACCTTCTTCCGGGCTGAACATGACGTTGCTGCTGAGCTGGGGCATTTGCATTGGGGGCTGCAGCATTCTTCTTGGGGAACTCATTGGAGTAGTGACCCTTGGTTCCACATTCATAACAAGTCACTTGCGACTTGTCCTTTGCTGCAATAGGCACAACATTGCTTCTAGTCCTTGGGGCAGTGTTGGCGTTGGTGGCGGCATTGTTGTTGTTGAACTTGGGTGGTGCACGGTTGAAATTGCTAGAGTTGTCGGGGTTGTTGTAGTTTCCTCCGGGCCTTGGGTTTCCACGGTTGGGATAGGTTGGACGGTTCATCGGGGGTCTGTTGGTTCTCGGGGCAAATCCTGGGTATGGGTTGGAGCGATACTTTGGAGTATGATGGATTTCTGGCTGATGCATCATGCGGCGCTTGCGGTTCTCATTGGCTTGGTTGATCTTTCCTTCCATCTGAATGGCAGAGTCGACTAGGGCTTCAATATCAGTAAAGGGGATATTTACCAACATCGTCTGCATCTCATCGTGCAGACCGTTCAAGAATCTCTCTTTCTTCTTGGCTTTAGTGTCGATCTCATCTGGGGCATACCTAGCTAATGACAAGAATTTGTCACGGTATTCTACTACGGTCATTTTTCCTTGCTTCAGTTCTCTGAATTCATCTCTCATCCTCTTGATCAAACCCGGTGGCACATGGGTTCTGCTGAACTGGACCTTGAATTCGTCCCAGGTCATCATCTAACCTCCGGTCATTACACGAACGCTATTCCACCATGCTCTTGCATCTCCGGCTAGATAGTGGGTGGCAAACAGAACTTTCTCGTTAGCTTCCACTCCGAAGACTTCCAGATTGTTCTCCATGGTTTGCAGCCAATCGTTTACATCTAGGGGCTCTTCTAACTTAGTGAAAACAGGTGGATTGGTGTTCTAGAAATTCTTGAGCTTAGATCCATGGTTGTCCTGATTTCCTTGGCCTTCATTGTTGTTGGCCATCTGAGGTATGTGTTGAAGGGTGGCTAGGTTGGCTTGACGTTCGGCTCTTTCAGCTTCGCGGTCAGAAACCAACATTTGCAAGATCTGCAACATCGGGTCCGGGGATGAACCGCTTCCTCCGCGAGGCATCTGAAGATTGAGATAGATCATGAGAAAAGAGGGAAATTTCTAAGGTTCAGAGGTTGTTGAAAAGTTTTTAAAGTTTGACTCAGATTTTTCTAGCAACTTGCTTCTCATTCATTCATTCATAGCACACGATACAAACACACACCACAACAAAGGAAAACAGATGGTTTTAAGAACCATTCTGGAAACTACGATAGAGTGGGACCGAATACAATTCACTAACGCTAGTGCTCAAGTGCTACTACTCCTTGGAGTCGGTGTACTCATCATCCTCATCATCATCGTCATCAATGAAGGCGAAATCCTCCTCATCAGTGAAGAAGTCCATGGTCTGATCCTCCAGAAAGTCATAATCATCGCTGAGATAGGAGTAGGGGTCTCCACGAAGGTCTTCTCCGGCATTCTCCCTTTCCTCCAACTGCATGTCTCTCTCATAGATGGTCTCCTCCAAATCCATGATCCGGTGGCGAAGACGGGCAATGATGCACTCCTTCTTGTCGAGCTGACGGCGACGAGACTTGTGATCCTTCACTAGCATGGCGAGGGTATGATCCTTATTCTTGGCGATGGCGTACTTGTGGTTGGCGTAGGCACGGGCGTTGTCCAACTCCTTCTAACGATCGTACATCATGAAGCTGAGGTGGTCCACTTGACTCTTTAGCTCGGGATGATGTGGGGCCTCCAGTGGCTGTCCCATAACATCACGCCTTGGGTAGAACTCAAAGCGGGTACCCTTGATCTGATTGATACTCTGCCCACACAGACGGGCAAGAGCTTCCTGCATTGCCCTGGCCAGTCCATCGAGCCAGTTGTTTCATCTTAAGGTGAACTGAATTCCCTCGGCAGTGGGAGGTTCAATCTTTCCTCGGAGACTTGCAACAACTAGCCACTGCAGGTCTTCTCCTTCTTGATCATTGAGCTGAGCTCCGAAGAACTCGGGGAGCGGACGCTCCAGAAGTTCCGAAAGCTGGTCCAAGTCACACTCAAATATGAGGTCTCCTCCATTCCCCAACTGATAAAACTTGCTGTACTTCACGTCCATCTATAAGAATATAGGATGAGTAAGTTAGTAGAGGGATCAGGTGTGTCAAATTGTATGTATTTTGGAAGAATTTTTGAGGAACATGACATTTTGATGAAAGAATCGAAGTGATAAGAATGGGAATAAGTTTTTGTAAATACTCACTTCCTTCGGTTTTGAAACTAAGTTTTTGATTCAAACGTCCATTCTAACTAGGGTCTCCTATGGTCAGGATGGCTCTGATACCAACTTATCAACACCCGGATTTTTAATCCCAGATGCCTGTTATGCCATACATCACAATCCCAGGATTACCATTTTTGCGAGACATAACAGATTTGGATATCATAGTACATCATCCATTACAAACCATACATAAGATCTTACACAAATAAGGATCTCATGATCCAGTTCTTAATACAACTCAAACAGCGGAATAACGTAATAGTAACGATAGCGTGGGCAAAGCTCCATCTTCAGGGTCACAGGCAATGCTGACGATGGGAGCTGATCCTAGTTGTCATAACCTTCCTGCGGTCCGTCATCCTGGTACTCCTCTTCATAGTCTGGCCACGGGAATAGCTAGGGACAAAGCCATGAGTACTTTTAAGTACTCGCAAACTAATACGAATCAGTTAAGGGGGTTTTTGTAGTAGGATACTAAGCTCTAGCGTTGTTTTGCAAAAAGCCAGATTTACCTCTACTAAGTTCAGAAGCAAAGAAATCTAGTTGAAAGTGTTATAACACCTAAGTGGGAACTTGAATTTCATATCACCATTTTGCTGTGGTCAAGTCAAAGTCACAAATCATTTCACAAGTCATTTGGAAAACATCTGACGGGGGAACAGTATGGCCACTCCAACTGTCCATAACCGCGGACACGGCTATTCGAATAGTTTGACACTCTGCAGAGATTGTACACTTTCACCACAACATTCGATACATCCGTCAGGAACAAATCCTGAATTCACCATACTCGGTATGCGGATAATCAATCCTAACCTTTCAATTACATGCCCTAGTATAGGCACCTCTCCTGTGAGTTTGGCCTCCCAACCATGACCAACTGTCATCTTGGGTACTGCATAGGTGGACAATCTTCACAAGGTAGCCTCAGCTCAGACCTTGGCTGCGAGGGAACCCATACTAAATTATATAAATTTCCAGTCAAGCCCTACCCAATTTTCGGGTATTGTGGTTGTACGGTAAAATAGGAATGGTATCACATGTAGACAACCATCAGTTTTATAAAGGGTTAAGGCTCATGCCTCAACATTTTCATCATCAAAATCATCTGGTGTTCGGAAACACATGTCAAAACATTTCAGTAGAATGACTCATCATTCTAAGGTTTTCATAACCATTTTCACTAAGTATTCCCATCTAAAGTTGATCAAGTTTTATGCTTAGCACTAGCATCTACAGGTGGTGGTAACTACTAATGAGGGATGGTAAACAAGTGGAGATTTGCTAAGTTCAATCTCATGCCTTAGGATGACATCAAGCTTATCTAACTTAGGCCAAGTTTGATGCTCTTTATGCTACCTTTAGTTATCTTTCTAGAATCTACCATTCATTATGTAAACTTGAAGAGAAAGCTTTGATAAAGAAATAAAGTATAAAGCTTGCAAGTAAAACTAGGATTGGGTTACCAAGTGGGTATGATCACATATGCTTAAGGTATATGGTTATCATGGTGACAAGCAAGTATTAGCTTGCTAGGATGTTGGTATAAGCTTGCATAGGTAAAGTATCTTGCAAGTGTTAGCTTGCCTTGTGCAGAGCAGTGGTTGAAGTTCTCTTCGGCTTCCTCCTCGTAGTATCCTCCTTCCTCCTCGTATCCTTGGTCGGTACTAGCGTCTATAAATAAATACGAGGTACACAATCACCAAACAATACTTAAATATTTTCAATCATCACACAAAGGTGCACTATAGATGATCTAGCATCATCACTAACATCACAAGATTAAAGCATTTATCTTATTTATTTTAATTTGAGAAAAGTAATTTCTACTCATTGAAAAACTACTTAAGATTTAATATTCTCCAACTCAAACATGGGATCATGTTGACACATGTCCTCACCACATATTTCAGTACATGAGAATGTGAGTTAAAGTGGTGTCACAATTTAATAAGGTTTAACCTTTTTATTTTAATTAAATAAAGTGACTAGAAATTCCTATGTGGCGTTCTTTTATTACTTGAACATTATTTCTGCAAGTAAACCCATATGTTTTTATATATTCTGAAAGGTATGATCAAATGTGATTTTTGAGAGTTGGAATCAACTCAAAAGCTTTTATGGTTGAATTTTGAAAAATGTTTGAATGCAGAAAAGCTTTTGCCTTGTTATTTTTACCATGGTTGATCCATAGATCCAAAAGATTTGAATCCAACGATCTTGGATTAAGCATTTTAGTACCTTTCTAACAAAATTGGTTTCATGCATTTTGTTTCAGTGAATCAAGCTAGGTTGCTTTTTGAATCTAGGTACATAACTGTGTTTGAAATTAAATGAATAAAGCTTAATTTGAATTGTTGGGTCGCGCGGGAGGGTTAACTGGGCCGGACCATTACACACAGCGCGTACGCGGGCTGGTTAAGTGACTGTCTCCACGCGTCAGTGAGACGAGGAGGGGCGAAGCGGTACGGGGCTGTGTGCACCGCATGATCTAACTCTAATCGGACGGCTACAGTTCATCGTCCATGTCGGGCAGCGCCAACGAGCCAGAACCCTAACGCGGCAGGTGGGGGTCGTGGGAGGCTCACCGGGGCTCAGGCGAAGGTCGGCGATGGGGGATAACGACGAAGTCGACGACGGCGGTTCTCCTGGTACCGGCAGCTCCTCCTGGGTGGCTCCAATCAACGACTCCCTTCTTCTCCAGCAACGGTGGGCTCCGGTCAAATTCCGGCGATGTGTTGCTCGCCTTGCTCCGGTAGTGAGGTGGGGTGGTTTTGGGCGATAGGGGAGTGAACTGGTGTGGCAAAAATGAGCGGTGGAGGCCGCTATTTATAGTGGCAAGAGGGGACCGACGGGCACGGGCTGAGCTCATCGTGGTCGACGGCACAGGCAGCTACTGGCATGGGCGACGATAGAGGGAGGTGCTGTGCTCCCTGGCGAAGCTCAACGGCATGGTGGCGAGGCATGGGGCGGTGCTGATCGGTCGGAGCGCTTCGACGCTCTAGGCGGGTCCGACAGAGGTTTTGCTGGCGCACAACACGCGTGGTCCACACGACGGCGAACGGGCATGTCTGGCGGGGTGCTGGGGTGCTGGTGATCATCCCTGCAAGCGGCGAGGGCGGCACAAGGTCTATGGGTGCTGGTCGAGCGTGGCGCACGGGCGCGCTCTCGGCATGGTCGCGGAGAGGTTTGGCATGGGCATGGCGTGTGGTCCAGGGGCTATCTGCGCTCGGGGCTGGGACAGAGAGAGGCGGTGGACGGTGCTGCATGTCCCAGACAAGGTTGGCGAGGCTAGTGCGGCCTCTAGCTTGCTAGCGGCATGCTCACCATTGATGGCTAGGCTTGCTCACAGTGGTGCTAAAGATAGTTAAAGGGACTAGATGATCTACTAAGGGCTGGTTGCAACCAGAGAGGGAACAAGTTAGGCCAATTTTACTGCACACTATAGTGTTTGTTGTTTGTTTGATTTGAATCTGCAAGGTGTTTGATGAAATGGCCGCACGAACTTTAAATTTGAATTTTGAATTCAAACTTTGTGGGTTTGCTAGGCACATTCTAGGGAGTATCTGGTTGGTTGGATTAGTCAAGGGGCATTGGTTTGGTTGGGTTTTGAAAATGGATGAACTTCACATATGAATAACATTCAATTTTGAATTGTGATTTAAATGGGGTTGCCAAATGTTTCTGCAAGTTTGAAAGTTGGGCCTTAATTCACTTTTACTAGTTCTATCAAGGGGTGAAAAGAATTGGGAAAGTTTCTGTTTGAAATCTTGGACTAGAAACACTCAAAGTGACCTAGTGAGCAAGATTGGCAAAAATGACCATTTGCTTTATTTGCTTTGTTTTTATATTATTTTGTTTTGTTTCTGCATGGAAATGTTTTATATGATGTTGTTTTCACCTTTAAACCATTTCTTGCTATTTACACATGCATTTGTCAAATCATTTCATTTACACATGCATTCATATGATTTTAATTAATCAAAGTTTTTGTTAACCCTAATTTTAGTGATTAGAGTTTGATGGTCCTTGTTTTATATTTTTGGGATGTTATAGGGCACCCCCTGCCTCACCTCCTCGCCTATAAGAAGCCCCTAATACAGAAACCCTAGGCACCCGATCAAAACTCCATGAAACCTTCTGTAGCCACCGCCACCATCGTCCCTAGATCGGGGGGGGGGGGATCTGAAGTTCTTCTCGGCACCCTGCCAGAGGGGAAATCATCCCGGATGCCTTCTTCTCCGGTATGAAGCGTGAGTAGTTCCACCTTGGACTATGGGTCCATGTAGTAGCTAGATGGTTGTATCTCCTCCTTATGCTTTCATGTATAGATCTTGTGAGCTCTGTTCATAATCAAGATCTAATCTATTTGTAATCATGCATGTTGTGTTTGCGGGGATCCGATGGATATTGAGATTACTATGTCATATTGATTAATGGTTTTGTCTTATGATTCTATCATGTCTGTGTTGTTTGTGATCTTGCATGCTCTCCGTTGTTAGTAGCAACCTTGGCCAAGTAGTTGCTAGTGACTCCAAGAGGGGGTATTTGTGCTCTATAGTGGGTTCATGCCTCTAGTTTCCAAGGGAAGTGATAGAAATCTCTTTGGTTGTAGATGTGTTGTTCCCACTAGGGAGAAAACAATGGTCTCTTGTTCATGGAACAAGTGGATTGTTTACCTTTGCTTAAAGTAGTTGTCTATTGATTGCAACTTAATACTAGAGGGGGTTCGAATGATAAATTGAAGGTGGACTTCTAGTCATAGATGCAGTTGGATGGCGGTCTATGTATCTTGTTGTATTGACCAATCGAATCTCATAGGATCTTTTTGTCTGGTATTGCATTGTTATGCCTAGCTCAGTTCCTGTCAATTTCCCTGCTGTAATTTGTTTACCCTTCATGCCATGTTGTTTATCTAAGGAGAGCACCTCTAGTGAACTATGGACCCCAGTCCAATCTTTACCATTGATACATCTTACGCAGTTACTTGTTTACTTGTTGCAAACCATCATCACCTTCCACACCATATGCTTAATCCTTTGTTATAACAAACCGGTGAGCTTGACAACCTCACTGGTTCGTTGGGGCAAAGTCTTGAGTTTGTGTTGTGCAGGTCTCCGTGTTGCTTGCAACACCTCTGTGACGTTTCCTTCCTCCTACTGGTTCGATAACCTCGGTTTCTTACTGAGGGAAAACTTGCTGATGTGCTGCTTCACACCTTGCTCTTTGGGTTCCCAACGAAGCTCTCCTACATCGACTCAGTGCTGCATCAAGCTTTTCTGGCGCCGTTGTCGGGGAGGCTAAGGACGTCTTCACAAGGGGAGTCCTCCACTTCCTTTCTCTTTACTTTTTTTAGTTTGCTTAGTTTCTTTTGCTTGGTTTTGTTTGCCTCTTTTCAAAAACTCCAAAAAAATAGTTTAGTTTGGTTTGCTTTCTCTATTCAAAAACAGAAAAAAATTATTTCCTGCTCTAGTTGCTGGTCTGTTATTGCCTTGCTTGGTCATGCTTTCTATCAATGGATGTTTTCTTTGAAACTAATTCTTATTGGCAAGGTGGGTTCATGGAAGAACAAAAGTATTACTATAAGGAACACCATTTGTCACAAAAAGGGAAACACTTACGGGAACAATTGATAACCTGAATACTATTGCTAGAGACGTGTGCTCTACTTATAATGTTACTTATTGCTTTGATAAATCTTGTTGATATAGGAGGTATAAACACCCGCCTTTTCAATGTGAGTATAATGATCTTCTTATGTTAAAGGAAATTATGACTTTTATGATGTGGAACAAATTGAAGAATTTATTGCTTTCAAGGGTGCATTTGAACTTGCTAGATTGCTTGAAAATACTAATGATGCACCTTATGAATATGAGGTTTATGATATACTTAAATTTTTCTTTGATAATTACAAGGAATAAAATGGCTATATTCTTGAATATTTTAATAGGTTCTTTCCACAAATGGAAGATACTAATGCCTTGCAGGAGCCTATGGAAGAAGAAATTGCTGAAACTGAAAGCTCATTAGATGAAAAAGAGGAGGAGAGTGATGGTCAAGAGGAGGAAGAATGGATCTACCCATGTCTACCTTCTAATATGAGTAACTCTTTACCTCTTACATTATTTGTTGTCCCCCATTCTTACCAAAGGAGGATGAATGTTATGTTCTTATGGATTCCTTTGAAATATCTGCTATGGGTAACACTTGTGATAATAGTTATGCTCCTGTTATCTATGATAATCCTATATTTGTGCCCAACTTCAAAATGCATGGTACTAAGGAGTTTTGCTTAGAAAATGTTGATGATAAAGCTCTAGATGATGGTCCTATATTAAATGATCAGTCTTCTTATTCTAAAGTTGTTAAGAGTGGGTTTGAAGGTTTTAATCCCACTATTTTTGAGCTTGATAAATATTATGTGTTTGTAGATCATGAAAAGAATGTTTTATGTGATAGTTATTATGAGAGAGGGAAACATGGTCTTATGCATCTCAAAAATATTAAGTTTCCCCTCTTTATGTTGAAAATCTTGAAGTTGCACTTGTTTTGCTTTCCTATGCTTGTTGCTTTGTGCTTCTTTAATTTATTTTCTTACAAGATTCCTATGCATAGGAAGTGGGTTAGAATTAAATGTGTTTTGAATTTGCTTCTTGATGCTCTCTTTTACTTCAATTCTTATCTCTTTTGTGAGCATCTTCTCAAACAATTGTGCCTAACTTAAAGGCATTAAAGAAAAGTACTTGTTGGGAGATAACCCAAGAGTTTTCTTAAGACTTGGAAGTTATTACTTCAGTAATGAACTCTCCTTATCCTTTTTGTTTGCTTTTTGTGCCAAGAATGACCTCTAATGAGAGGGAAGTAAGATTTGGGGAGTTGGTGTCCCGAAACAGATTTCTGTCCTCTACCATAAAAATTTGTGAGGAGTCTTTGTAACTCGGACTGAGCTGATATTTGACGAATAAATCCCCCAGTATGTTAGCTAACATTCGTTAGTTCAACACTTTTTTATTTGAGCAACAGAAGATTTTCGAAAAAATCGGTTTCTACCTGCTGGTCTATTTTGACAGATTTCTGTCATTATTTGCATTTGCTTCTTATCGATTTATTTTTGAGTTCTCTTTTGGGGAATTGAGATTTATAAAGGAAGTTGCTTCAGTAGCTTGTATTTTTAGTGAAAAGTTTTGCTGTTACAAAGCTTAGTCTAAAGGTCTATTATCTTTTGATTACACTAATGTTGCTAATAAAGATTGTGTGAAGTTTTGTATGAAGGAAAAATTCCAGGTGTAGAGAGAGAATAATGTAATGAGATGAAGAATTGACAAAAGCTCAATCTTGGGGATGCCACCTTGGTGTCACCTCAAGAATTATCCAAGAGGTACAAGCGTCAAAGCTTGGGGATGCCCAAGGCATCCCCTTCTTCATCAATAAAAAGCTCTGGTCTGTCTAGACACTTTGTTTTTATTGTTTCATGCACTATTGTGTTGTTCCGGGAGCGTCTTAGTTTTCGTTTTCTTTGCTTAGTTTGTTTAGTTTGCTTAATTAAAGTAGTTTGGACCCTCGTTCTCGCTATGTTATTTCAAATAAGTCGATTGGTGTTGGAAAGGAGTAGAAAGTTCTTGCTTGAAAGTGCAAGAGGAGCTTGCTTGGACTGTGACTTAGACTTTATAATGTCATGCTAGATGTTGTTTTGACTTTATGCTTAGTGATTATTGCTGTAGCATGACTTGCTCCAAGTCATTGAGATTGCTTAGTGTGCCTTGAAAGAATCATGTGTTGTTTTAGCATACAAAAGCATAGTATTGTGGTATTCTCCTTTGATGCTTTGTTTGGGTTGACTTGGCACATGCTCACACCATGTTATGACTATAAAAAAAGTCACCATAGCCTCTTTGATCATTTAGTCCTATACTTGTAGTACCACTCTATGCTTTGATTAGTAATGTTTTGTCGCTCTTCATGATTATGTCCATTATTGCTCTCTTAGTTGGTTGCTCCCAGTCTTTTGCTAGCCTCCACTTGTATGAGTAAGCTCTACTCATGCTTCCAACTCCCAAGAAACCCAGTTATTCCAAAGTGTCCACTATAAATTCCTCTGCATGGTGTGTTACACCATTCCAAGTATATTCTTGTTTTAGCTACCTTCCAATTAAAAAGTATTTTTGTTATGTGAAAACTTAGTGATTAAAGCCCTCACGAACTTGATGGCACACTTTATATTCTTTGCCCCTAATAAACTTGAAACATTGTGTCGTCTATGTTGTATATGCTTGCACTTATACGTTAGAATTAGCAGAACCATGTTATCATGGGGAATGTTTTCAACATTGCACTTGTACTTTGTACACAGTTGATATCATGCTCTTTTGTCTATGGATGTCACTGGTGTGAAATAAAGAGGGAGCTTGTAAGTCCATGGAGTTATGTATTTTGTGTTAGATAAACGCCTGGGCCGCTAGCCTAAACCATGCCTAATCATGGTGGAAACTTGCAGCATCACCATAGTGAGCTATCTATGAAGCATCCTCAATAAAAAGCTATGCATATGGTAAATAAAAAGATTGCCGAGATGCTCATTGTCTGCTTGCCTTGTCATTTTGGTTATGGGATAGCTCCTGTACCATGTGCAAGGGGTACCCTCGTTGGCGTTTCTCTATGATACACATGTACTTACAATGACAAGAACTTACAGGTGACTGAAGTTGAGTAGCATGATGTGTGGCCCTCGTATTCAAGGGACATGAGATTGCCATCTTATACTTTGTCAAGCATATACTCCATAGTTTGTTCACTTTAACCTTAATCACTTCAAGATGCTTATGATAGGGGCAATGAGGGCTGAAAGCTAACAAGTACCATAATTTTTGGAAGCTCGTTTTGAAACTTGAAATCCCTGCTTCCCTTTATGAAGGGCCTTTCTTCCACTATTATTGAGTCTCCACCTTCTACCTTTAGGCACCATTAAGAGAGCATAGTTGCCATTCTGTGTGCAGTGTCCCAAAACTTATTGATTGATGCATATTCTGATATTACTTGTTCTTGTGCTATTTGTATCTAGTCACTCTTATGAACTTTGAAGGTGTCCTATGCATCTATTTGCTACTCTATGAGGGACATGCTGATTGCCACTATGCCATGTTTTATGTATGTGAAACAAACAAACATTTTTCAATGCATGTTATTCATGATCTTTGTTTGTAACCTTTCATGTTGCATGCATAGTTACTTTGTCTTATTGTTAGAACTCCATCTTTCATGCACATGTTAGAGTTCTTTGATCCCAGCTTTCAATGCTTGCAAATGGTTTGATCTTGGTTTTGATGGTGCATGTCACCACAAAAATTATTCTTTTATCACTTACCTACCTGAGGACGAGCAGGAGTTAAGCTTGGGGATGCTTGATACGTCAGAAACGTATCTATAATTTTTGATGTTCCATGCTTGTTTAGTATCTACTTTGCTTTGCTTTGTCTACACTTCGAGGTGTTTTTATATCTTTTCTAGGACTAACCTATTAAAAAGTTGCCACAGTGTCAGTTGCCTGTTTTCTTCTGTTTTTGGTTCCAGAAAGGCAGAAAATCAATATTCTCGGAATTGGACGGGACAAAATCCAAAGTTAATATTTTACCGCGGGCGACACGAATCCAGAAGACGAGACGGAGGGGCGCCACGGGGTGGCCACACCCCCCAGGCGCGGCCAAGCATGGCCCACGACTGGGCAGGGTGTGGGCCCCCGGGCACCCCCTGCCTCGCCTCCTCGCCTATAAGAAGCCCCCTGATGCAGAAACCCTAGGCACCCGATCAAAACTCCACGAAACCTTCTGTAGCCGCTGCCACCATCGTCCCTAGATCGGGGGGATCTGAAGTTCTTCCCAGCACCCTGCCGGAGGGGAAATCATCCCGGAGGCCTTCTTCTCCGGTATGAAGCGTGAGTAGTTCCACCTTGGACTACAGGTCCATGTAGTAGCTAGATGGTTGTATCTCCTCCTTGTGCTTTCATGTATAGATCTTGTGAGCTCCGTTCATGATCAAGATCTAATCTAGTTGTAATCATGCATGTTGTGTTTGCGGGGATCCGATGGATATTGAGATTACTATGTCAGATTGAATAATGGTTTTGTCTTATGATTCTATCATGTTTGTGTTGTTTGTGATCTTGCATGCTCTCCGTTGTTAGTAGCTATCTTGGCCAAGTAGTTGCTAGTGACTCCAAGAGGGGGTATTTATGCTCGATAGTGGGTTCATGCCTCTAGTTTCCAAGGGAAGTGATAGAAATCTCTTCGGTTGTAGATGTGTTGTTGCCACTAGGGAGAAAACAACGGTCTCTTGTTCATGGAACAAGTAGATTTTTTACCTTACACACTTAGCTTAAAGCAGTTATCTGTTGCTTGCAACTTAATACTAGAGGGGGTTCGAATGACAACCTCAAGTTGGACTTCTAGTCATAGATGCAGTTGGATGGCGGTCTATGTATCTTGTTGTATTGACCAATCGAATCTCATAGGATCTTTTTGTCTGGTATTGCATTGTTATGCCTAGCTCAGTTCATGTCAATTGCCCTGCTGTAATTTGTTTACCCTTCATGCCATGTTGTTTATCTAAGGAGAGCACCTCTAGTGAACTATGGACCCCGGTCCAATCTTTACCATTGATACATATTCCGTAGTTACTTATTTACTTGTTGCAAACCATCATCACCTTCCACACCATACATTTAATCCTTTGTTACAGCAAACCGGTGAGCTTGACAACCTCACTGATTCGTTGGGGCAAAGTCTTGAGTTTGTGTTGTGCAGGTCTCCGCGTTGCTTGCAACACCTGTGTGACGTTTCGTTCCTCCTACTGGTTCGATAACCTTGGTTTCTTACTGAGGGAAAACTTGCTGCTGTGTTGCTTCACACCTTGATCTTGGGGTTCCCAACAAAGCGCTCCTACATCAACTCAGCGTTGCATCATTCACAGGCAATGCTGACGATGGGAGATGATCCTAGTTATCATAGGCATCCTGCTTTCCATCCTCCTCGTACCCTCCTTCGTAGTCTAGCCATGGGAATAACCCAGGACAAAGCCATGAGTACTTTTAAGTACTCGCAAACTATCACTAAAGCAGTAAGACCCAACTAATAGGAATCCTAAGCTCAACTTTATTTCACAAGCACTTAGTAGTAAGAGCCTAACTTTAGTTTTCTAGATTACTTAAGTGGGAAACTAGGTTCATGTCCACATCCTTGTGGAGTCAATTCAATGTCAAACTTCAAGTCACAAGTCATTTTGGAAGAACATCTGACAACAGAACATTATGGCCATCCAACTGTCCATAACCGCGGACGCGGCTATTCGAATAGTTTGACACTCTGCAGAGGTGGTACACTTTCACCACAACATTCAATACATCCATCAGGGATAACCCTGAATCATCATACTTGGTATGCGGATAATCAATCCTAACATTTCAATTACACACCCTAGTATAGGCACCTCCCCTATGAGTTTGGCCTCCCAGCCATGACCATATGTCATCCTAGGAACTGCACAGGTGGACATTCATTCACAAGGTAGCCTCGGCGCACCTTGTTCCACGAGGGAACCCATACTAAGACACATAAACTTCCAGTCAAGCCCTACCGAAACTCGGGTATTGTGGTTGTACGGTAAAATTGGAATGGTATCGCATCCAAATCCAACCATCAGTTTTTATCAAAGTCGGGTCGAATACTTAATTCAACATCATATTCAACTCATTGTGTCCATAACACATATCAAAACATTTCAATAGAATGACTCATCATTCCAAGGTTTTCATAATTATCTGTTCCCATCTATAGTGATCAAGATTGGTTTATCACTAACATTTATCACTAAGGGTGTCACTATTGAGGGGTGCTAATCAATTGTATCTACCTACATCAAGTTCCAAACTCTTGATGACACCTTTCCTAATCTTCCACTAATCACCAATTAATTACTACTTGAACAACTTTGCAAAAAGGGTAAAAGGTAAAGCTTGCAGGTAAAACTTGGGATTGGTATAATCAAAGTGGTATCACAATTTCTTGCAAGTGAGTCTTGCATGGTTTATCTTAGTTTGCATAGAATAGATTGCCTTGGTTGGTAAGGTGGTCGAAGTTCTCTTCCTCATCTTCTTAGAATTCTTCCTCCTCGTAGCCTGGATTGATACTAGCGTCTATAATTCAATACAAGGTACACAATCACCAAACAATACTTAGCTACCTCTATTTAACACACAAGGATCCACACTATATGATATAGCATCATCTCTATAATGACAAGAAAAAGGGTGACAAGATTTTAGTTGTCCTATTTTCAGAAAAGTAATTTCTATTCATTGAAAAGTTACTTAAGATTTAATATTCTCCAACTCAAATATGGGATCATATTGACACATGTCATCACCATATATTCCAATACTTGGGAATGTGATTTAAGGTGGTTGGTCTAAATTGCAAAGTCTAACAATGCCATTTAATAATGTTTAAGGGACTAGAAATGACTATAAAGCTATTCTTTAATTTTGGTCCAGGACTACTGTATGCAAAATTATATATTTTTACATATTCAGATAGTTCATGGCCAAGATGATTTTTGAGAGTTGGAATCAACTCAAAATCACTTGTGGTTGATTTTAGAAAATGTTTGAAGTGATAAAAGCTACTGTCTTTTTATTTTTACTGAGGGTGATCTATCGTTTCAAACTGTTTGAATCCAACGAGAGTGATTAGGGATTTTCATATACTTTCAAACAAAATTGGTTTCATTCAATTTTCTTTAGTGAATCCCCCTGAATTGATTTTCAAAGTTACCTACAGTAGGGGATTTTCAAATAAAACAAAAACCTAAGTTTGAATCTGTGGGCTACGCGCGGGAATGCTAATGGGCTGGCCCAACTACGCGACGCACGCGCGGTGGGCTGCACCGGGGTTGGTCCCAATCATCAGCGGCTAACCAAACGCGAAGTGATATCTTATGATCTGGGCTGCACGATTAGAGCGTGATCGACGGTTGGGCGTCGTCGTCTCTGTCGCATGGTGCGCGCGAGACAGAACCCTAGCGCTATAGCGGGGGTCGTTGGGGCTTACCAGGGCTCCAGCTAGCTTCGGCAAGGTGGGAGAACGAGTGAGTCGACGACGGTGGTTTGACTGGTGGTCGCGGCAGCTCGTGGGGCGGCTCCTAGCATCAGCTCCTTTCCTCCTCTGCGGCGGTGGACTCCGGTGAAATTCCGGCGATGTGGTGCTCGCCTTGCTCCAGGGATGGGTCAGAGAGGTTGCTGGGTGAGAGGGGAGTGGGATGGTGTACGTTTTGAGGCTGGGGAGGGCTCTATTTATACTGCGGTGAAGGGGGCACGGCGGCATGGCTCGGGCTCGTCGGCGACGTGGTTACAGTGGGCTATCGGCATGGCCAAGGGTGTAGGTCGACGCGGTGCTTCAGGGCGGTCGTCATGCACACAATGGCACGGTGAGGCACGGTCTCCATCGTTCTAGAACATCTGTGCTCTGTGGCGGTACTTTCGGCATTCATCACAGTGTACGGTGGTCATGGTGAGCGTGGGGTCAAACGATCATGTCTGGGTGGTCGCTGGAGTCACGGCGAACTTATTGGCACAAGGAGGGAGCGAGGCGAGGAATGTGCGAGCGGGATTGATCAGTGCTCTGGCGCGGCGACTGGCATGGTCTGGTGTTAAATGGGCGCGGTCGTGCTGGTGTCTCTACGAGCGGCCGTTGGTCGAAACGTGCACAGGCAGGGGCGGTGAGGTCAGGGCTACCTCCTAGACATCGTGGGCGAGGGCGGCGCGGTCTGTGGCAGTGTGTCCGCGTCGGGGTGGCAAGGTGAGCTCGAGTACCATTTTGCATTGGTCATTTGATCGAGTAAGATGAGCTCCAATGGACGGGCTGGTACTGAGTGAGTTAAGGGCATGTCATGGGAGGTCGGTGAGGTCACAAAAATGATCAAAGGATTGATCAAAACAGTATAAGTTGTTGAGGTTGTACTATGATCACCAGGTGTTTCATCAAATGGCCGCAAGAACTCAATCTTTAAATTTTCCAAATCTTTTTGGTGGGTGTTCTGGTCCTAAGCTTGGTAGTCTCTGGGTGCAAGGATTTGCTAAGTGGTGAAGGTTTTAGTGGTTTTTCAAAAAATACTATCTGGATGCATAAGATAGATTCAATTTTGAATTGCCTCTCAAATGGGTTAGGATTTGTTTCTACAAGGTTGGAAAGCTCCATTGTGTTTAGTGTCACTAGGTCTAGCAAGGGGAAAAAAGAAATGGAATTGTTTATGTTTGAGATCACTTGCTAGAGATGCTCAAAGTGAGCTAGGTGTTAACTTTTGCAAAAATGACCATTAGGTCATATGCTTCATATTTTAATTTTCTCTTGTTTTGATCTGGTTTGGAAATGACCTAGATGATATGGTTTTGATCTTTAAACCATTTCTTATCATTTACAACAATCAAACATGGCATGGCAAACATTCACACACATGCATTAAGATAGGGTTTAATTACTAAAAGCTTTTGTTAACCCTAATTTTGGTTGATCAGAAATTGATATCCTCATTAATATTTTTGAGATGTTACATCAACTATGACCACGATGGCGATCGGAGTTATCGAAGCTCACTAGAATCGAGCGAGCGACGGCGACGTTGAGCGGGGTCATGAGGGGAACGAAGAGGCGTGTCTCTATGCGTGTGTGTGTGTGAGTGAGGTGAGATAAAACGGGTGAGTTGGGCTAGGGTTGGGCCAACTATGCAAGCCGTGATGGGCCGGGTCAGCCCGTGGGCCAGATTGTCTCGTAGGTCAGGCTAGAAGAAAAATAAACTAAAATAAAGAAAGAAGTAAAATGGAAAATTACCAAAATGCCCCTAAGATTATTTTAGCTCTAGAAAAATGTAGAATCCTAAAAAATGCATATGTTATATCAAAATGTTGACATAAATTATATCTACCTAGGAAAAATATAACATTACTAGTTTGAGTGAAATAAAAAACAACTAATTATTAAAGGCATTAAACCTCAAATGAGATAAGAAAATTTTTGTGAATGAAAATTCATCCACCAGCCTAAAAAATACAAAATATGAAATTCCAAGTAATTTTGGTATTTCTAAAAAATGAGATAAAAGAGTGTTAAATCCTTTTTCTTGCATTCAGATAAATAGAATGTATTTTCTTTTAGCACCTATAAAACCAAACAAATTCCTTTTAACTTTAATTTAAGTGTTTAGAATTTATTTCCATGAATAAATGATATTTTTATTTAGTAATTGTAAAGAATATGTTTTTAATGCTTTAAAATTACTTTTACCTTTTGATGCATGTAAAATGCATACATAAACTTTGTAGTTTGTTAACATGTGTACCCACATATTTGCATCAAATATAATGTTATATCCATGTTTTACATTGATTTTTGGGGATTTACCAATGATCCCTTTTATTTTGGCCATAACCCGGCAGGGCAGAAAAACCATGTTTTCAATGTTTTTGATGTTTCAGGACCTATACAAAATCAAATGGACCTGAATTTTTAGGAATGTCAATATTTATCCACGAGAAGCATCTGGAGCACAAGAACCTCACCTAGAGGGCCAGGAGGCCTAGGATAGCCTGGGTGGCGCACCCAGCACCTATGCTCGTTTGCTCCTCGGCCATCTGATCACCTTGATTATTTCACCCACAGAGTTCTCTTGACCTAAAAACCCTTATATAAGGATCCCTCAGGGAGTCCTCGAGATGGAGCACACCAGAAACAAAAACACCACCAAACAAAGTCAGATCCAACGAGGATTGGAGGGGGGAAACTCCGTCGGAGCCACCTCCGGGGATATCTCCACCCTCTCCAACATCTCCGACATCATCACTATGATGAAGAGGGAGTAGTCCACCTACGGACTATGGGTTTGTGGTAGTAGCTTGATCTATTTCTCTCTTGTTATTCATAGATCTAGTACCACATGAGCTGTCCTACATGATTATGGTCCTATATATAATTCCTATGTGGTGGATCTTTGTTCTATGATTTGATATTTGAGATTGGAACCTATTTTGTGTAAGATGTATTTATAGATGCATATCATGTACTCCATTCTTAATTGCTTTTTTATCCAACTTGTATGCAAGAACTTGTATGGGGAGAAGTGTGTATTAGATGGAGTAGCATGGTGGTAGTGATTGAATTGTGACAAACAATATTCAAGATCTACTTTGGTTTTACCTTTCTTTTGCTGCCTCACTAGGGATAAAGTGAAATCATGTGCTATAGTTATCATGTGACAGTGTGATAATCTTGTTAGATCAAGGTAGCATATTTGTATTTTAAACATCATGTTATATTACTTAAATCTATACTCTGATTTTTTTCTTAATTCAAGATTGCATGTTGTTTCCCTTTCTTGAGGAGTATAAGAGAGATGTGTTTAATCTCTACATTAGAACATGATGCCCATATGAATGCTTATCAAGTACATATAGAAGTTCCATAAATATTTATCATTGATGAATTGTTTTTTGATCACTTCAACTTAAAAAGAGAGTAGAAAAGTGAACCCATGAACCCCCACTACAAGAAAAATGTCCTTTTACAACGGACAATTTTCGTGGTTGAAGGCCCGTTTTTTGTGCCTGAAAAGCCTTCTACGATAGATGCCCTTCGTGGTAGAAGCCTCTTCACGAATGAATCTACCACGATTTTTTTCTGACCGTGGCGGATCGCACTCTTCAGCCACGAAAAGTCATTCTGTCATAGATCTGTTTGCTAGTCGTGTTGACTGTTGATGTCATGTAAACTGCCACGTGGCGAACATCGTTAACGTCTAGTTAGTGTTGTTAACTATCAATGGAACCGTGGTAGAAGCCAGGCCCTGCCAAGGCCTGACAAGAAATTAGGTGGGCCGGCCCATTATGCGAGCCTAATAGTAAGTCGGCCCGTGATTGTTTTGCCCTACACTGTTTGCAATGGGCCCATAAGTTTGGCCCATATACTTTTAGGCCCGCTTCTATTTCAGCCTACATAAGGCCCACAGTAACCAAACACTGTGCGACATGCTCCATATTGGCCCACTACTGTTCCGGCCTGCTGTCAATCTGGCCTCCCACTGTTCCAGCCTACTGAGTTTCTGGCCATTTACTGTTCCGGCCTGCTCTTATTCTGGCCTTCTACTATTCTGGCCTGCTTTGAATCTAGCCTCCTACTATTCCGGCCTGCTGTATCCGTCCTTCTACTATTCCGGTCTGCTGTGAATCTGCCTGTTTACTGTTCCGGACTGCTGTAAATCTGGTTTTTTACTATTCCGGCCTTCTAGGAATCTAGCCTTTTACTGTTCTGGTCTGCTGTGAATCTGACCGTTTACTGTTCCATTCTGCTATAAATATGGGGTTGGGGACTCTTCTGTTTGGTCCCTTTGTTTGAGCAGTGGCCAACCCCGATATAGATTAGGAGAAGCGATAGAAGTACTGTTCTGGCCTGCTAACAATCTAGCCTTGTACCGTTCTAGTCTGCTATGATTCTGGCCTTTTACTGTTCTGGCCTACTGACTATCTAGCCTTTTACTGTTCTGGCATGTTGACTATCTATCCTTTTACGGTTTAGGTGTATTAGTATTAAAGCATGTTACTGATCCAGCCCATGAGGATTTTGGCCGGGTATTGTTCAGGACTATTATTGTTCTGGCCATTCACTGTTATAGACATTCCTTATTACGGCGATTTACTATTATGGCCCTTCGCTGTTCTGGCCTTTAACTGTTTGGCCCTCTAAAGTTTTGGTATTTTACTGTTTATGTTCACGTCCATGTGTCGTTTCATTGACTATTCTATTCTAGCTTGTTACTGTTTTGGCCTTTTTTTGGGAACCGCCGACTTATTATACAGAACAACACATGAATGCCAAGACGCCAATTAATACACATGCGGAAATTTAAACTACTTATTACACAAAAATAAAAGTTTATTACAACACATCATTAAACAAGATTTGCGTTCCAAAAATTATAGAGTGTTGGTATCCTTAATAAGAGATCGGTACATGGCAATTCACTTTAATGTATCATTTGTCCTCTTCTTCAATATTCATCTACAGATCTAAGAGCAGTTACACCCTTTCTTTCTGCATGTAACACATCCTTCGTATATATATCACCTGCAGGAGCTGTTCTAGGTGGACTGGTAAGTAAGTTGTTTGCTTCAAAATGCAATGGGAGGATGAATGATAAGAGGGATCACAACTTTCAGTCCTGCCTTCCGAGGACTCCTGCTTCGTTTTAACAGCAGCCTGGTATAATATGGTGAAAGGGGTTAAAACAAAGAACAAGAGGGAAAGTAGTATTATATAAATTAGAGATCATTTAAGCAACAATACAAGACGTGGCTAAGAAATTTACTAGGCTCGCATCTAAGAAAATAAAATCTTCTCCACCGTTTACACCAGATAGGTACCCACTCATCCGAGTAGAAAGAAACAATAAAGGCATGGGTCTTATACTAGAGCCAGGGTCCAAAAAATCTTGCTAAACTCACCTGCACCAGTGAAAAAGACTCTCTAGACACCACAAATTTCCAACGTTGCACATGCTGGGCATCCACTATGTATGAATAAACCACACCATAAGACAAAAATTCCAACTTAAGAGCTATCTATATACATAGTGGACCTTGTCCACAAGCCAAAAATATTAGGGGTGAAACATAAGCTTTAAGTAAGTATGAACTTACAGTAGCTCGTTCAGGCTGATAGTTGCTCCTTCTCAAGCGGGTGCGGCTCCTGATCAATCTGCTAGTAGTATCTAAGTCGAGCAGCTAGAACTCTGGTCCTTGTACTCCATTGTCCTTTCTCTGCATTAAGTTATAAAATTTAAAACCGAGTTAGCTGGTTTGGGAGGATGAAAGCACTTGAAAAACACCAAAACGATTGCATTAAAAATGACCAGATGTATGATTCAAACTAGCTAGCTGGTTTGAAAGAATGAAAGCAGTTGAAAACACCAAAAAGATAGCATTAAAAATGACTATATGAAAATTTTATGAATTAAGCATTCACAGATAGAAACACAACAAAACATGAATGGAAATGTCATGGCAGGTTTTCAGGTAGAATGACTTATTAACTTAATATGCATACAAGTAATATAACTTATTAACATGGAAAGAAACTAGCCTAAGTAACACATAGAAACCTTGCACTTCAGCGTTGCTTGGCGTAAGATTGTTAGTGTTGGATCCTTTATGAGATGTTCCCATGACCCATTTGAGCGCTCGGAAAGAATAGCATCTATGAGTTAGTGTTGCAGGATTACATCGATAGTGTGAGAATGTAAGAAAGGAAATAATAGCGAAAAGCTTACGATGTGGATAAGAACTACCGGATGTGTGCACAAATGAAATGGAAATAGCATCCAGGATATTGAGCAACATTCTAACGCTTTCGTAGCTTACAAGTACCAAAAAATAGCAAACGGGCAAGAGAAATTACCGCTATGCGGCGGGGGAGGGTGGGACGCGCAAAAGGGCAGGGGCGTCAGCTAGGCATTTTGAGGTGGATCCGGTACGTTGGGCGGTGAAGATGTTCCTGAGTGGAAGAGAGAACCGATAGGGAAGGAGCTCCGGTATGGAAGAGAGCACCGGCGATGAAGATGCTCCCGTGTAGAAGAGAGCTCCGGTGGTGAAGGAGCTTCGATGCGGAAGAGAGGGTTGGCGGTGAAGCAACTAGAGGAAGGTGGAGGTCGGAGGGGGGTTGTTGGCAAAGAGGCGATGGGGGGACATTTGTGGGATGACGCAAATTTACCACCTATACCCTTCTATTATTGTAGTACACTTCTAGTCCTTCTTTCCAGGCTTGGGATATAAGAGGAATTTTGCATTCGCAAAAAATGGGGCAAGATTTTTGAATAGATGTGTGGGATGTTTCAGCGCTGTGCAAAAATTTTGAGGTTGAAGCTTCCAACGTACACTATCGACGCAGCCTCTCCTCATGTGCTGGCCCTATCTGGACCCACAGGCCAGCGACAGCATGCTTACCAGCATTTAAATGAGTTTCCACGCATTTGCCGAAATTGATAAGCATTATATTTTGAAAGCTTTCAAACAAGATGACCAAGGTCACGGCCATGTCTTTGCCATAGTTTATGATAACATGTCCATATTTGGTAGATCGGTGCATCTTGGTATTTCAAGCAAAATGTTTACAAGAGGAGATTCTAGATTTGATTGATATATAATGCCTTGCTTGGTCAGGGTCATTTAGGGGTTTAGGGTATTTTCAATAATGTTTGAGCTTTATGCTTATATTCGTGGAATAGAATAGAGTTACCGCAATTTAATGTAAGTATCTCAAATTTTGATTTGTAAGTGCATGATACGTGCTTGGTTATAGGGTTATGGGTCGAGGGTTTAGGATTTTAGTACTGAGGGGTTTAGGATTTTGGTTTTAGGGGTAGTTTAGGGTTTATGGTTTAGGAATTTTTCAATAATGTCCGAGTTGTATGCTTATATTCCTCGAATAGAATGGTGTTACCCAATTTAAATGAAAGTATCTCAAATTTTGATCTATATGTGCATGATAACTCCTTGGTCAGGGTTTAGGGGTGGTTTAGGGTTAGGGTTTTAGGTTTTATGTTTTAGGGATTTTTCAATAATGTTCGTGGAATAAAATGACTTAGCAACAATTTAATGAAAGTATCTCAAAATTTTGATCTATAACTCCATGATGCCTTCTTGGACAATGTTTAGGAGTTGAGGGTTTACGGTTCTAGTGTTTAGGGGGTAGGTTTTGGGGCATTTTCAATAATGTTCAAGGCTTAGGCTTATATTCGTGGAATAGAATTGTGTTATTGTAATTTAATGAAAGTATATCTCAAATGTTGATCTCCAAGTGGATCATACCCCAGCCTGGTCAGGGTCGTTTAGGGGTTTAGGGTTTAAGGTATAAGGTTTACGGAATTCGCAATAATGTTCAAGCTTTATAATTATGATGATACCCCTGTCTAGTCTAGGTTGTTTACGGTTTCGGGTTTTAGGGTTTAGGGGTTTAATGTTTCGGGTTTTAGGGTTAGGTGTTTAGTGTTTTGGGTTTTAGGGTTTTAGTTTTAGGTATTTAGGGGTTTAGGATTTAGGGCTTCGGGAATTTTCAAAAAATGTTTGAGCTTTATGCATACATTCATGGAATAGAATGACTTAGCAACAATTTAATAATGAAAGTATCTCAATTTTTGATCTATAACTGCATGATACCTAGTTGATTAGGGTTTATGGGTCAAGGGTTTAGGGTTTTGTTTTTTTAGGGGTAGTTTATCATTTAGGGTTAGGTCCGAGCTTAGTGTTAGGGGTTGAGGGTGTAGGGTTTTTAGGGGTATATGGCTTAGGGGTTAGGGTTTAGGGATCTTTCAATAATGTTCGAGTTGTCATGAATTAGAATAGCGTTAGCGCAATATAATGAAAGTATCTCAAATTTTCACCTATAAGCGCATGATACCTACTTGGTCAGGGTTTAGGGTTATAGGATTTAAGGTTTAGGTTTTAGGGCATTTTCAATAATAATGTTCAAGCTTTATTCTTAGATTTGTGGAAAGGAATGGTGTTAGCATAATTTAATTAAAGTATATCTCAAATGTTGATCTATAAGTGGATGATAATACCTGCTTAGTCACAGTCCTTTAGGGGTTTAGGGTTTAGGTAATTTTCAATAATGTTCAAGCTTTATGCTTATATTGTTGGAACATAACGACTTTACCGCAATTTAATGAAAGTATCTCAAATTTGGATCTATAAGTCCATGATACCTACTTGGTTAGGGCTTAATTATGGGTTGAGGGGTTTAGGGTTGATGGTTTTAGTATTTAGGGGTTGAGGGTTTAGGTTTTCGGGGTTGTTTAGGGTTTTGAGAATTTTCAATAAAGTTCGAGCTTTATGCTTATATTCATGGAATAAAATGACTTATTAGCAACAATATAATAAAGAAAGCATCTCAATTTTTGATCTATAAGTGCATGATACCTGGTTGGTCAGGGTTAGGGGTTGAGGGTTTAGGGGTATAGGTCTTAGGGTTTCGGTTTGAGGGGGTTAGGGTTTAGTGAGTTTTCAATATTGTTCGAGTTATATGCCTATATTCATGGAATAGAAAGGTGCTAGTGCAATTTAATAAAAGTATCTCAAATTTTGATCTATAAGTGCATGATACCTAGCCTGCTTTGTCAGGGTTTAGGGTTAAAGGGTTTAGGGTTTAGGGGTTTAAGGTTTAGGTTTTATGGCATTTTCAATAATGTTCTAGCTTTATGCTTAGATTTGTGGAAAGGAATGGCTTTAGCATAATTTAATAAAAGTATATCTCAAATGTTGATCTATAAGTGGATGATATATACCAGCTTGGTCAGGGTCGTTTAGGGGTTTAGGGGTTTAGGGTTTAAGATTTATGTTATAGGGCAATTTCAATAATGTTCAAGCTTTATGATTACATTCATGGAATGGAATGGCGTTAGCGTAATATAATGAAAGTATATCTCAAATGTTGATCTATATGGATGATATAACTGCTTGGTCAGGGTCGTTTGAGGGTTTAGGGTTTAGAGAATTTTCAATGATGTTCAAGCTTTATGCTTATATTTGTGGAACAGAATGGCATTGCTGCAATTTAATGAAAGTATCTCAAATTTTGATCTATAAGTGCATGATAACTACTTGGTTAGGGTTTATTTATGGGTTGAAGGGTTTAGGGTTTAGGGTTTTAGAATTTAGGGGTTGAGGGTTTAGGGTTTCGGGGTTGTCTAGGGTTTAGGGAATTTTCAATATTGTTCAAGCTTTATGCATATATTCGTCGAATAGAATGTTGTTGCCCAATTTAATGAAAATATATCAAATTTTATCTACAAGTATATGATAATTGCATGGTCAGGGTTTAAGGGTTTATTAGTGTTTAGGGTTTAGGGATTTAGTGTTTCGGTAATTTTCAATAATGTTCAAACTTTAGGGTTATATTTTTGGAATACAATGGCATTACCAATTTTATGGTTCAAAGTCTCATCACACTAATTTTATCACAGGGTATGAATTATTTGACGAATAATGCCCAAGTTTCATAATTTTTTCAAGTTTCCGAGCCAGTTTCGCCGAGTTTAACAAGTTTATCTCGGTTTAGCGATTTTTTTCTTATCTTAAACTGCAAACTATGGTAATCTCTACTTCCCGTAATTCTGGGCCACTAACATGCGGGACACTTGCTTTGTGGGTCCAAAAAGTAAGTGTAAGGGCGGAGTGGGTGGGCAGGTACATACTTATTGAAGAAGGTAGGGAAACACGTCGATAGGGTGATGCACGTGGGAGAAAGCAAAATTACCAGCTATATCCTCTATTATTGAAGTGCTCCTCGGGTTCTTGTTTCCAGAGCAAGGATAGAAGAGGAATTTTGCATTCTATAAAAAGGTGAAGTATGGATCACAGGGTTTAAGGGTTTAAGGGTTTATTAGTGTTTAGGGTTTAGGGATTTAGTGTTTCGGTAATTTTCAATAATGTTCAAACTTTAGGGTTATATTTTTGGAATACAATGGCATTACCAATTTTATGGTTCAAAGTCTCATCACACTAATTTTATCACAGGGTATGAATTATTTGACGAATAATGCCCAAGTTTCATAATTTTTTCAAGTTTCCGAGCCAGTTTCGCCGAGTTTAACAAGTTTATCTCAGTTTAGCGATTTTTTTCTTATCTTAAACTGCAAACTATGGTAATCTCTACTTCCCGTAATTCTGGGCCACTAACATGCGGGACACTTGCTTTGTGGGTCCAAAAAGTAAGTGTAAGGGCGGAGTGGGTGGGCAGGTACATACTTATTGAAGAAGGTAGGGAAACACGTCGATAGGGTGATGCACGTGGGAGAAAGCAAAATTACCAGCTATATCCTCTATTATTGAAGTGCTCCTCGGGTTCTTGTTTCCAGAGCAAGGATAGAAGAGGAATTTTGCATTCTATAAAAAGGTGAAGTATGTTTGGGGCTGGATGTTTGAATGAATGGGCGGGGTGTTTGAATGGATGAGCGGGATATTTTGACGCTCTCTCGAAATTCTGAAGCTGAAGCTTCTAAGGTCCCACTCCCACTTGGAGATGCTATCCCCGTCAGATAGACCCAAACGCATGTACGCTTTCAAGCATTTAAAGAGTTGATAGATAGCTGTCGTCTTTCAAACAAGATGACCAAGGTCACATCCGTAGTTTCTTTTTTGACTTGCACAACCATAGTTGCTGATACCGTGCCCATGTTTTGTACTCTGTACATTGGATGCATCTTGGCCAATCAAGCTTTGCTTTACAAAGGGAGAATCCAAAATTGTTTTACTTTATTTTTCCAAGTGACAACATTGTTTTTGGTTGTGAAGCAACTTCAAATATTATGGCTCATTATGACATCGCGTCGATTGTCACACAAAGTAACTTGTTTAATGGATAAACCCATTCAATCTTACTGGCTTAGTTCTTGCAATAAATTGATAATATGGAAATTTACTAAAAACATGTCAATTTTGGTAACATGGTCTAGAAAAATGATGGAGAAGACTCTAGAACGATGGAGAAGTGTGTTTTGAGGTTTGTGCATAGCGTTTAATATTCTAAAGACTATATCAATAGTATCTTCTAGCATTAGATGCTAACAGAATGGAAAATAAGATCTAGGGGCTGGCAATGTTGGGATTCGTGAGTCTTTATCCAACGGTCAATATTCAAAGTTAACGTACACTATATAGTGGTAAGATAAGATAAGATAGGAGATTATGGTTTAGGTTTTACGGGTTTATGGTTTAGGGAATTTACAATAATGTTCAATCTAAATGCTTATATTCATGGAATAGAATAGCGCTACCGCAATTTAATGAAAGTATCTCAACTTTGGATCTATAAGTGCATGATACCTGCTTGGTTAGGGTGTATGTGGGTTGAGGGTTTAAGTTTTAGGGGTTATTTAGGGTTGAGGGTTAGGGAACTTTTAATAATGTTCAAGCTTTATGCTTATGTTCGTCGAATAGAATGCATTACCCAAATTAATAAAAGTATCTAAAAATTTGATCTATAAGTGTGCATATGATAGGTGCTTGGTCAGGGTTTAGGGGTTTATTGTTTAGGGTTTAGGGGTTTTATGTTTCGGGTTTTAGGGTTTAGCTAGGTTTTAGGGGTTTAGAGTTTCGGGAATTTTCAATAAAGTTTGAGCTTTATGCTTATATTCATGGATAGAGTGACTTAGCAAGAATTTAACAATGAAAGTATATCAAATTTTGATCTATAAGTGCATGATACCTACTTGGTCAGGGTTAGGGGTTGAGGTTAGGGTTTTAAGTGTTTAGGGGGATAAGGCTTAGGGTTTAGGGTTTAGGGGTTAGAGTTTAGTGATTTTTCAATAATGCTCAAGCTATATGCCTATATTCGTGAAATAGAAAGGAGTTAGCGCAATTTAATGGAAGTATCTCAAATTTTTATTTGTAAGTGCTTGATACCTACTTGGTTAGGGTTTAGGTTCAAAGGTTTTAAGGTTTAAAGGGTGTAAGATTCAGGTTTTAGGGCATTTTAAATAATTTTCAAGCTTTATGCTTAGATTCGTGGAATGGAATGGCTTTAGCATAATTTAATTAAAGTATATCTCAAATGTTGATCTATAAGTGGATGATATATAACTGCTTGGTCAGGGTCGTTTAGGGGTTTAGGGTTATAGGGTTTAAGGTTTATGTTTTAGGGTATTCCAATAATGTTCAAGCTTTATGCCTAGATTCGTGGAATGGAATGACATTAGCATAATTTAACGAAAGTATATCTCAAATGTTGATCTATAAGTGGATGATATACCTGCTTGGTCAGGGTCGTTTAGGGGTTTAGGGAATTTTTTAATAATGTTCAAGCTTTATGCTTATATTTGTGGAACAAAATGGCATTACCGCAATTTAATGAAAGTATCTCAAATTTTGATCTATAAGTGTGTGATACTACTTGGTTAGGGTTTAATTATGGGTTGAGGGGTTTAGGGTTTTAGTATTTAGGGGTTGAGGGATTTAGGTTTTAGGTGTTGTTTAGGGTTTAGGGAATTTTCAATAATGTTCAAGCTTTATGCATATATTCGTCAAATAGAATGGCGTTGCCCAATTCAATGGAAGCATCTCAAATTTGATCTACAAGTGCATGATACCTGCTTGGTCAGGGTTTAGGGGTTGATTAGTGTTTAGGGTTTAGGGGTTTAGTGTTTTGTGAGTTTTCAATAATGTTCAAACTTTATGGTTATATTAGTGGAATACAACGACGTTACCAATTTTATCACCACACCAATTTTATGGTTGAAAGACTATATATGGTTCAAAGTCTCACCACACCAATTTTATTAGAAAGTATGAATTATTTTACGAATAATGCCCAAGTTTCATAATTTTTCCATGTTTCCGAGCCAGTTTCGTCGAGTGTAACGAGTTTATCTTGGTTTAGTGAAAAATGTTCGAATTTTGAACTACAAACAATGGAAGTCTCTAGTTGTCGTAATTGTAGGTCACTGACATGTGGGTCACTTGCACTATGGGTCCATAAAGTCAATGTAAGGCCGGAGTGCGTGGGCAGGTAAATACTTATTGAAGAAGGGCAGAGAACCACGTCGATAGGGTGATGCACGTGGGAGAACGCAAAATTACCAGCTATATCCCTCTATTATTGCAGTGCTTCTCGGGTTCTTGTTTCTGGAGTAGGGATAAAAGAGGAATTTTGCATAATAAAAAAGGTGAAGTATATTTGAATGGATGCGTGCGATGTTTGGGCACCGTACCCAAATGTTGAGGTCGAAGCTTCTAACATGTTTTTATTGTAAAGCAACTACAAAGAAGATGGCTCAAAATGCCACCGCACCCTTTTTCTAGGCAAAGTATAACCTTTAAAAGTATACACCCTTTCAAGATTTCAGGCTAAATTTGTGCAATAAATTGATTTTGGGGCTGGATGTTTGAATGAATGAGCGGGGTGTTTGAATGGATGGGCGGGATATTTTGGCGCTCTCTCAAAATTCCGAAGTTGAAGCTTCTAAGGTATTCTACTCCAACTCCACTTTGGGATGTTTTCCCCGTCGAATAGACCCGAACGCCTATACACTTTCGATCATTTAATGAGTTGATAGACATCTGTCGTCTTTCAAACAAGATGAACAAGGTCACAACCATATTTACTTTTTTTTACTTGCACATTAGTTGCTGATACCTTGTCCATGTTTTGTACTCTATACATTGGATGCATCTTGACCAATCAAGCTTTGCTTACAAAGGGAAAATCCAAATTTGTTTTTTTTCCAAGTGACAGCAGTGTTGTGCATAGCGCTTATTGTGCTAAAGACTATATCATTAGTATCTTCTAGCATCAGATGATAATAGACTAGAAAAGAAGATCCGACGGCTGGCATTATTGGGATTCACGAGTCTTGATCCAATGGTTATTCAAAGTGGTAAGATAAGATATGGCTCAAAATGCCACCTTCCATAATTTCACACAAATTAATACGTATATTTAATGGACAATGCACGAGTTTCATGAATTTTCAAGTTTCCATGCTGATTTCGCCACTTTAACTAGTTCATATCAGTTTAGCCAAAATGGGTCAATTTTGATATATGGTCACTGACAGGGGCCACATATATGGTGGTGCCTAAAGCAGGGTAGGTCAGAATTTTCAGAGTTATCCCTCCCCACCCCTTCGCGATATGTTAACATCCACCCTTCGCCGCCTAGACCCTCACCCCCTTGCCCATAAAACAGATGCGCTCACCACGGCTGCTCATATCACCACCATGCGCCCGAAGAAGCTTTCCCTACCCGTCGGTGTTCTTGAGACGCACCGGTGGTCATGTGGATCCCACAGTAGTCTTTCTATCTCTAGCTCGATCTGGTTGGCAATTTATTTCCATTGCACCCGATCTGCCTCCTCAAATATGTAGTTTAATTTGTCCTCGGTCTGCATGGTCATAGTTGATTCTAGGCTTGATCTATGTTCTTAAGTACCTTCTCCGAGTTTTGCTATCAATATGTTTGCTGAAATGCATGGGTATATATAGTTTTTGTACTCAATGTATATGCTTCCTACTTTTCTTTTACTAATTAAGATCCAATCTTGTATGTCATAATTAAAGATATGGAGATATTTGGGATGCGGGTTGCTCCATTAGGCATCCCTAAACATATCTTTGGTGTTGTGCGACTTATTGAGTTTGTTAGAGCTGATTGTGATAACTCAGAAGTACATTGCCCCTGCAGCTTGTGTGTGAATCAGAGGGTGATTCCTCTTAGTATAGTGGAAGACCATATTTATATGTTTGGGATGCTAAGCACATATGTTAGATGGTTATTTCATGGTCAAGCATATGAACCGGGGTAAGAACATCTTTATCATCTTGATCAAGTAGGGGAAGCAGATGGATCAATTGACAAAGGTGATACGTCGGAAACGTATCTATAATATTTGATGCTCCATGCTTGTTTAGTATCTACTTTGCTTTACTTGTCTACACTTTGAGGTGATTTTTACATGTTTTCTGGTACTCACCTATTAACAAGTTGCAACAGTGCCAGATGCCTGTTTTCTGTTGTTTTTGGTTTCAGAAAAGTTAGTAAAGAAATATTCTCGGAATTGGATGGGACAAACGTCAAATTCAATTACTTTCCGTGGGGAACACGAAGTTCAGAGGGGAGACAAGGAAGCGGGTTAGGGCAGCCAGACCCCCCCCCCCCCAGGCGCGGCCAGGGGTGGGCCTGCGCCTGACTAGGGTTTGGCCCCCTGGTCGCCTCATCGGCCTCCCCCTTCGCCTATAAGAAGCCCCTGATGCAGAAACCCTGAGCACCCAATCAAATATTCCACGAAACCGTCTGTAGCCATCGCCACCATCGTCCCTAGATCGGGGGGATCTGAAGCTCTTCTCGGCACCCTGCCGGAGGGGAGATCATCCCGGAGGCCTTCTCTCCGGTATGATGCGTGAGTAGTTCCACCTTGGACTATGGGTCCATGTAGAATCTAGATGGTTGTATCTCCTCCTTTGTGCTTTCATGTATATATCTTGTGAGCTCCATTCATGATCAAGATCTAATCTATTTGTAATCATGCATGTTGTGTTTGCAGGGATCCGATGGATATTGAGATTATTATGTTGGTTTCATTAATGGTTTTGTCTTTATGATTCTACCATGTCTGTGTTGTTTGTGATCTTGCATGCTCTCCGTCGTTAGTAGCTATCTTGGCCAAGTAGTTGCTAGTGACTCCAAGAGGGAGTATTTATGCTCGATAGTGGGTTCATGCCTCTAGTTTCCAAGGGAAGTGACAATAATATATTCGGTTGTAGATGTGTTGTTGCTACTAGGGAGAAAACAACGGTCTCTTGTTCATGGAACATCTGGACTGTTTACCTTACACACTTTGCTTAAAGCAGTTGTCTGTTGCTTGCAACTTAATATTGGAGGGGGTTCGGATGATAACCTGAATGTGGACTTCTAGTCATAGATGCAGTTGGATGACGGTCTATGTATCTTGTTGTATTGCCCAATCGAATTTCATAGGATCTTTCTGACTAGTAATTGCATTGTTATGCCTTGCTCAGTTCTTGTCAATTTCCCTGTTGTAATTTGTTTACCCTTCATGCCATGGTGTTTATTTAAGGAGAGCACCTCTAGTGAACTATGGATCCCGGTCCAATCTTTACCATTAATACATCTTCCACTGTTACTTGTTTACTTGCTGCAAACCATTACCTTCCACACCATACGTTTAATCCTTTGTTACAGCAAACCGGTGAGCTTGACAACCTCACTGATTCGTTGGGGAAAAGTCTTGAGTTTGTGTTGTGCAGGTTCCTTCCTCCTACTGGTTCGATAACCTTGGTTTCTTACTGAGGGAAACTTGCTGCTATGCTTCTTCATACCTTGCTCTTGGGGTTTCCAACGAAGCATCCCACGAAAACTGGTGGGCGCCATCAAAAGGCAGCTCATAAGTATCTAGATCAACTTGTAGAAGGGGAGGAGAGAAAAGCGCAAGCTGTATGAAATGTGTTTCATTTCTGGTACTTACGCTATGGCAGATGACAAGGTACTATATCTATAGAATGCAAATTTTTAGGTTGTGTGTCTGATGTTTCTCTTTAAATGAATCTGTTAATCTACTAATCGTAGAAGCACACAATCGACAAGGACTTTTATGGTAATGACAATGACATGTTCGTTGATTAGCCTGCACCCTGAGGCTGTGGATCGGGTACACTGCTTCTGGATGGAGTTGATGCAGGGCTACTGAGCATAAGGGGTGTACTTTTGGTGTCGTATGTGCAGTCTCATGACCACTAGCCCAGCTGCAATACTCTTGTGGTCCACCTAAGACCGTTCTAAATATATGTAGAGCTATCCCATGATTGGTCTGCTACTATTGTAGTACTATAATATGGAGCTACCTTATGATTTTTAGTCCTTTGTTAGCAGATCTGTAACTGGAAACTATTTCGTATATTATTAGTATATATGTGTTTCTAGTCTGAAATCCCTTGTTATACTTTTGAGGCTTCCTGATGTCTGTAAGTGCACAAATCGTTTGTAGCTAGTTTTGAAGTTAAGATATCGATCCCACAGGGAGCCCAAAGAAAATGTTTATGAATGAAGTCTCTGTCACACTCAAAAGGTCTTCGAGTGAATTGACTGCAAGTGTTGAAATAAGAACAAAATTTGTATTAAACTGAATGTATTTAAATAAAACTAAAATGTAAACTTTATAAATAAAAAGCATAAAAGAAAAGAACGATTCAATTGTTTGTTGTTTTCTGCAGATGACAAAGCAAGCGCGGGGAGATACAGTTCATGGTGATAGTGATTGTTCCAAGTGGATGAGTGATAAGTGTGACAATTATAATCTTATAAGTGTGTGTAGGCGAGCAACCCATAATTAGCCGGAAATCATCTTGGTAGATTTCATCCCAACTTCAATAATCCTACTAGTCTGTTACCAGAACCATGGTCAGTCACTAGGAAATTAAGATCCTTTAGGTTGCTTAGCAATTAAGCTCCTTGGATCGGACTAGTGCAATAGGCACCATGGTTCCCCGTGCTCCTCGAGTTAAACTAGTTTTCCATTGATATCCCCGTGCCACTTAGGGGTCGCCGGTCTCCTAGCAAACAAGATCTTATCTATGTAGAACAAAGTATCATGTTGTCTGGGCCCTTAATTGGACAATAAGCATTAGGGATCCCACAAATAGTCAAGCACACACACACAATATAGTAATTATAATCAATCACAAATTAATGGAAAATATATAGGCACATCACATCTCACCAATCCCCTACATCTCCCACACCCAAAGGAACTTACTCACACATGAGAGAAGAAAGCATCATCGATATAATTAAATAAGAGGAGTTCATCTCAATATTACCATGGAGATCCACAATAAGAATAGAAGATCAATCCAACACAACTCAGGATAAGGAAGAAACAATCTCAAACCCTAATCTTGCAAAATGAAGATCTCTCTCGTACAAGTAATGGCTATGGGGGTGTGCTGGCTAGTAGGTTGAAGATCATGGAGCTAGATGGATAACGTCTTCCCCTTCTTCTCCGGATCTCTCCTTTCTCCCTTCTGGATGGAACGGTGGCTATTGTGTTCTGTTTTCGCCCTCGCCTCCTTCATGAAAGTTGTTCCTTTTGACAGGACGAAGGCGACGACAACTATACGGTTAGAAAAATATTCCCGCCATATAGTTGGTCGTTAAACCATCTAGTTGTTATCCTCGATTACTTCCAAAAAGAAACTTGGTTGTTTTCACCTGAATATTATATTTTTTCTGTTGAAACCTTTTGTTGATGTTCATAACCTAAAACATACACCGAAAACCAAGTTTTCTTTGCTACCAAAGTATTAGCGTTAGGTAAAGCTAGAAAACCATCAAATCAAGATGAAAACTATCAAGAAAAACCATTAAAAATGTATCGAATCTCACATCTATGAACTCGCCCAAGCTTAGATGTTTCTCGCCCTCGAGTGACAAGAAAATAGAGAAGAATAGTGGAGATTTGAAACTGAAATGAAAGGACTTACAATCTCGAATTGGTGCCAAATTCCTTTCTTCACAATTCCTGCGATCTTAAGCATGATCATACAAGTATTCACAAGATTGCACTGTGTCCACTTCCTAACCACGTATATCTTGCTAGAAAATAAATTATATGCCCGAGCAAGTGTCAATAGTTTAGCTAGGAAAGTGAAACAAATCTTTTTGGTTTCTCTCTTTGTTGAGAGGTGAAAGACTTTTTGCTCTTGTTTCTTTAATCAATTAAGAGTACTCAAGTTAGCACTAAAAATATTCAATTTAAGAACAACTCATCTACTCCCACGTCAAATTTCAAGACTCTCAATGCACCTTTTTACTTTCCTTGATTTTCAAAAATTTCAGCTCTTCCATAGAGAAATCATGCCAATGTTTTTAACATGTTATTCGGGACTGTGTTGCGTACTCGTGACCATGCCAATAGATAATTGTTGAGCAATAATGGGCCATAGGAGTACTAAAACTTCACTTGGAACATGAGACCACGAGGAAACTAAAAAATTTACTCATCATAGCATTGCAGCTACAAACGCTTAAATAACTCAATAGCCGAAATCAAGTGGTTTCCCATGTTTAGATCATTCGTTGGCCAGTGGAGTTTGTAGTTCCTCATGGAGCACGACAGTGTTGTAATGACACGCGTAAAGTAATATCTTACTTTAATTACTAGAAAATAGTGGCATAATCTCTACTACTTCAAAGCGTCAATTTTATCAAACAATTTCATTCAAAAGTGATATCAAGTCTATTACATTAAGCTCAATGGGGTTGAGCAATTTCTAAAATCAAATCCTTTGGGCTAAACATGGACTAAAGTAATCTTTTGGATGCTTTTTCTTATTGTAAAAATGTTGGAAATATTTTAACCATGTTCATTGCTCATTATTTCAGATCTAAAAAGGAGACACTAGGAAAGGAATAGAATTTATAATATAACAAGCTAAGTGGGGAGTGACTCAAGTGCAAACGAGCAAATAGTTGTAGGGTCAATTTAAAATTGCAGAAGAGGTGATGAAAGGAATGTGATACCTCCTCTTATTTGCTTCGTTCTTGTATTGAGTTGAACCTCGTTATATTTCCCTATTGCCAAGTCACCTTAAATTGAGTAATCTATGAGAGAGACAAAGAAACAAATTTGCAATAGAAGTTACAACTCTTTTTTCTGAGTTTTTGATTTAGGAATGAAAAAACTGAAAGTAAGCATGCAATTTTTAAAGAAGTAAAATAAATCAGAAGAAGAAAGAAAAATATGAATGCAAACTTTGGAGGTTTTCAAACCACCCCCAAGATTAGGCTGTTGCCAGGCTTAGTTGTTGTCGTCATTCGGCGACTGGTAGTAGTTGGGGAAGTGGGTCATGAAGTGGCTAAAGGTGTTAGTGAGTGAACTGACATCCTCAGCCACTCCCTGAAGAGTTTGGTCGATTGATACCTTCAATCTGGATTACGGATGTAGTATAGCTCTTTTTTCCTAGTAGACCTAGGTTATCGAATCCTCGGGAAGCAGAAAGCATGGTGAAGTTACTTTAACGAACATTTGGGAGTTTTAGAATTCTTTTAGTGTTTTACCGGACCAAGAGTTTGTGATCTTTTGTTGTTGTCGATGATGGAGAGAGAGGGCCCGGGGCATTCTGTTTCACTTGTAGCTGTGCAAAACATCTTATGGGAATAAAAGATAATATTAAAGTACACATGTAATTGTTAGAGCAAGATAACTATATGTAGGCAGTGCATCCATAAATGCTATTGCCTCTGCAACCGCTTATAGCAATAACCTATTAGACTCATCCATAGAAAAAAGAGAACTAATGATATGCATGATACGTCAGAAACGTATCTATAATTTTTTATATTCCATGCTTGTTTAGTATCTACTTACCTTTGCTTTGTCCACACTTTGAGGTGTTTTTATATGTCTTTTCGTACTAACCTATTAACAAGTTTCCACGGTGCCAGTGCCTGCTTTCTTCTGTTTTTGGTTCCAGAAAGGCAGAAATCAATATTCTCGAATTTGGACGGGACAAAAGCCAAATTCAATATTTTATCGTGGGCAACACGAATCCAGAGTACGAGACGGAGGAGACTCACCAGGGGTCCACACCCCCTGGCGGCGCGGCCTAGGGCTAGGCGTGCCTGGGGGGTGCAGCCGCCCTGGTGGCCCCCCTGCCTCGCCTCTTCGCCTATAAAGACCCCCCGATGCCAAAAACCTAAACACCCAATCAATATTCCACGAAACCGTCTATAGCCGCCGCCACCATCGTCCCTAGATCGGGGGGATCTAAAGCTCTTCTCGGCACCCTGTCGGAGGGGAGATAATCCCAGAGGCCTTCTTCTTCATCATGCCAGCCTCCGGTATGAAGCGTGAGTAGTTCCAGCTTGGACTACAGGTCCATGTAGTAGCTAGATGGTTGTATCTCCTCCTTGTGCTTTCATGTCTAGATCTTGTGAGCTCCGTTCATGATCAAGATCTCATCTATTTGTAATCATGCATGTTGTGTTTGCGGGGATCCAATGGATATTGAGATTACTATGTCAGATTGATTAATGGTTTTATCTATTTGATTCTATCATGCATGTGTTGTTGTGATCTTGCATGCTCTCCGTTGTTAGTAGCTATCTTGGCCAAGTAGTTGCTAGTAACTCCAAGAGGGGGTATTTATGTTCGATAGTGGGTTCATGCCTCTACTTATCAAGAGAAGTGACATAAATCTCTTCGGTGGTAGATGTGTTGTTGCCACTAGGGAGAAAACAACGGTCTCTTGTTCATGGAACAAGTGGATTGTTTATCTTACACACTTTGCTTAAAGCAGTTGTTTTTTGCTTGTACTTAATATTGGAGGGGTTTCGGATGATAACCCAAAGGTGGACTTCTAGTCATAGATGCAGTTGGATGGCGGTCTATGTATATTGTTGTATTGCCCAATCGAATCTCATAGGATCTTTTTTGTTTAGTATTGCATTGTTATGCCTTGCTCAGTTCCTGTCAATTTCCCTTCTGTAATTTGTTTACCCGGCATGCCATGTTTGTTTATCTAAGGAGAACACCTCTACTGAACTATGGACTCCGGTCCAATCTTTACCATTGATACATCTTCCACTGTTACCTATTTACTTGCTGCAAACCATCATCACCTACCACACCATACAATTAATCCTTTGTTACAGCAACCGGTGAGACTGACAACCTCACTGTTAGTTGGGGCAAAGTCTTGAGTTTGTGTTGTGCAGGTTTCCACGTTGCTTGCAACACCTTTGAGACGTTTCCTTCCTCCTAGTGGTTCAATAACCTCGGTTTATTACTGAGGGAAGACTTGCTGCTGTGTTGCATCACACCTTGCTCTTGAGGTTTCCCGACAAAGCGCTCCATGTTGACGCAGCGCCATCAATGCACAGTGACGTCACCGTTAATCCCAAGTAAATGCCTCACATACAGCCGTACTACCCTTTCTGTCACTAGGGTTCCCATCCCGCAGATTAGTCATTACTCATACTCCCTATACCTGGATCAATCCTTGGGGTCTTGGATACCTGACAAGTCCTTATATTGAGGCAACAGAGTATACAATAATCATCATGTCATATAAACTAATACACGATCCCATCTATGATAAATAACATACACAAACTACATGGCTAGGCCAAAGCCCTTAGCCCAAGGAGAATTAGTCACACATATAGATGAGATCAACAATCATAAACATTGTATTGGAAATCATGAGATCAATAGAAATAGTCTTACAATTTCGCCAATTGGAGATGAGATCTACTATTACAAGTGGTGGACTATGGCTATGGTGATGGAGAAGGGTTGTGAGAGTGGCAGGATTAGAGATATTTCATCAAAAGTATGAATAATATATAGTTTAAATGTGGATGTGGATGGCTATATTTCATAGCCATCAACCTCCCCAAGCTTAAACTTGATCGTCCTCGAGCAAGAAAACCAAAATAAAAAAGGAACTCAACATTTAAACTGGAATAACAAGATGATGATCTTACTCATGATAGGTATTCTCATGTTTCCTCCACTTTATTAATCTAAAAACTCAACATAGATAGAGTAATGGCAAGCATATCATACAGGTTTTGATGAATCCTTATAGCGTAGCAAAATATTGTTAGCATGGATGATTCAAATGAGTAAACTTTATCCCATGTCATGTAATCAACTCACAAGCCTTTGAACAATAAATTATAATCATATAAATTGAGAGTGTGGAAAAGAATATACACTAAAGTGTCTCAATTCTCCCACATCAATAATTCAAGACTTTTCAAGCACTACTTTTCTATTCATTGTCCTTCAAGAATTTCAGTTCTTAAGTAATTGAGAGCATGCCAACAATTTTAATTAGTTCATCGGGTTGTGATGGACACTCGTGGCATTACCAAGGTTTTTGTTCCCTTTGCATAATGATTACTCATATTAGCCAGAGGAGTGGTTCCATCATGAACATAGCTACACGAGGGTGCCAAGAATCTTACCCATTATAGCATTGCTGCTACAAATATTTAATCAACTCATAGCTGAAATCTAGGAGTTTCCCCCATGAAGATCGTTTGTAGGCTAGCGGAGTTGTTGGCGTCCCATTTAGTTTGACACGCATAAGGCTATATCATTCTTATGATTCACAAGTAAAACTTTGGCATGCTCAACAAACCGCTAAACATTAATTCTATTGAACAAATCCTTTCAAAGAGAGCTATTAAGTCAATCATTATTTTCTATGGTATTGAGTGTCTCTAGGAAAAAGCTTTCAAGACTAAACACTAAAACACCCAAGCCTTCAATTGTGAGACTTTTTTTATTACAATTGTTTAGCAAATTTTTAGGCAAGACTTGGTTAACTACAAGAGCTGGAACAAAATACTCAACTAAATACCCATGCAAACAAAATTTTACTCCAATATAAAGATTCACTCCACCAATATAATATCTTAACATTTACTACTAACTAGCATGGGTTTCTCAAACTTCAAAGTGGGGAGTCATAAGGCATACCTCCCATGATTGGTTCCACTTCTCTCTTCCCCTTTGATTCGTTTCTTGGAAACTCGAAGTCAATCACTCTCCTGCAAATATGTGAGAACCACGAGGATAATAGAAAAAAGAAAGAGGGAAAATAAAGATAAATGGAAAATATTTTTATTGTTTTAATAGAGGGATTTAAAGAATATAAAATTGGCGACAAACTCTACTAGAAAATCTCGAAAACAAATAAAACTGACTAAAAATAAAGTGCTGGGAAACCATATAAACTCAAACTAAAAGGATTCCTCAAAATATTAAGAAAAACGCCAAATAAATATAATAGGGAGACTTCCCCAAGCTTAGGCTTTTGCAAGCCCTTCAAATCATTGTGGTGGCGAGAAAAAGTTGTGGCTCCAGTTCGAAAATTGAGTTGATAAATTACTAGTGGTTTTTCGCAGGTTTAGGGCGAGATTATGCATCCCCTCCACAGTTACTCCAAGTTCTTGGAAATCTTGATATGTAGTGAACCGGTTGAGTGGCTGCTCCTCATGATCAGGAACTTTTTGCTCCTCTTCTTGGTCTTCATCTTCATTTGGAATCTCCTCCTTGGGTTGGTGATGTTCAAACTGCAAATCATATAGCAAACATCCTTCCTCGATAGAGAAAATACCATTAGGAAAAGGAGCAGGGGTAGAGACGCCCAGCTCCAGCAATATGCAAGTAATAACTACCACCTCTCCTAGTGAGCATTCCTCAAGCTTTTAAAGTAGAGAAAGAAACACGATGCTCACCTATCAATGGTTACAACTCACCTAGGTCGACGCCCAAGGCAATGGCAAGCACGGTGATGACGCATCCACATGTGATTGGCCCTTGGCCTTGGGAGGATTGGTGCTCCAAGTAGCGCACAAGAATTGCGACCAAGTTGAGTGACAAGTTTTGTTGTTGAAAGTAGCTTTTGCGAGGACCAAGATGTCCTCCTCATTGAGTCTTGTAAACTCATTTCATGTCTGCAAGGTGTTAGCAATAACATAGAACAAATAGCGAATATCAAGATGCTGAATATTCTTCCCCTTGTTGACTCTAGAAGTGAAACTCATTCTATTATAATAATAATCTGGGGAAGGGTGCATGTTGGCAAAAGATGCGCCTAAAGCATTAACATCATTGTTTGGTAAATTAAAACAATTGCACCATTCATCAAGTGATAATGTATAATTATTGTTCATAAGTCGGAAAGAAATCATGTCCTCTTCGTGCCATGTTTTAACGGTTCTTTTCAAAGAACTTAAAATTCAAGAGTTAACCGGCGATAAGTTGGCGCATCATGATATACAAAGTTTTGTAGGCCAACTCTATCGCAAAGTAAATTGAAACCATTAGAAATACCGAGTTGATTTAATATAGTGGGACAATCCCACTTGGTTGTCTTCACTTCTCGGTTCTTGATCCTGTTGAAGCGATCATGTTGGAGCTCATCCCTAAACCGTATCCCCATGCGGTCCTGAGCTGCAGCGGCAACCCTAGAAGAACTCGCAGAGGCACCAGCACGCATTTGGCTCCTTGTGTTCATCATCTAAAATAATAATAAAGGAAAAAATAAAACTTTTTGATCCAATAGTAATAAGCATAACATATTCCTCATCATAGCACACTAAAGAATCTCCTCAAAATAATAATCTAGGCAAGATAAACATGGCAATTAGTTCATAGTAGGTCTCACCCTAGATTGATAATGAAAACACATCAGAGATGAATTTGCAAAAAGTAATTGGAGGATCGGAGGAGAAACATACCGTAGATCACTTGTGTGCGAGGAAATTGAACTAAATTGAGTAGAGATGAAGATCTCTTAAGGTTTCGAGAGAGTTTGAAGCTAGAAGAGAGAGAAAGGATTGAAGTTTTGGTGTTAGGGGTACGTTCACGTGGATTTTTTGTGGTCGCATGAACTATACGGGCAAAACTATACGGCCGGAATGTGTATTCCTGTCGTATAGTTGGTCCGACGGCAATATTTTAGGGTTTTCTCCTAGCAGCGCAAGATATACGGCCAGAAATATACGGCCGGAACTTCTATTGCCGTCGTATAGTTGGTCGTTAAACCTTCGGTATCCTGGAAAAGAAAATTAATGAAGGCATCGATATCTATACGACCGCAACTATACAGCCAGAATTTTTATTCCCGCCATATAGTTGGTCGCTAAACCTACGGTACCTTTTGTAAACTAAAGGGGTGATGTTGAAACAACTATACAACCAGAACTATACGGGCGAAATTTTTATTCCCGTTGTATAGTTGGTCGTTAAACCTTCTAGAGTCGCCAAAATTTACCTGTTTCTTTGAAAATTCTTTCTTAACCTGAAACTTTGCGAAACACCACGTTTTGACAGAAAAATGACAGACGAAATTTTTGACCAACAACAGCATGTATAAAACAAGATTTTAGTACCACTGAACTTCTCCTCAATTGGAGTTTTCTAGCACTCTTTATTCAACATGAAACTTACACTAAAACTTAAAAACCTTACTCAAACCTTTATTTCACTTGGGTTGCCTCCCATGAAGCACTCTTTTATGGTCAATAGTTTGACCATTATGTTGCTCACTTAGGCCAAATGTGTGGAACACCCACTCCAAAATAGTTGGCCTTCAAAGTGATGGCCTCCTTCTCATCATGCTTGGCTTTCTTCTTCCTGGCGAAATGAACAACAAAAGTATCCCATGAAGGCAATTGAAGCTTCATGTTCCCTTCATATAGATTAATCAAATCCTTAATAGTTCTTAAGAATGGACGGTCTAATATGATAGGAGCAGTAGAATCTTCAGGTATGTCAACAATAACAAAATCAATAAGAGCTGGACATCCTGTAATGTATACTAAAGTATTCTCCTTAATTCCTATAGCTTGTTTGTAGGTAAAATCTACTAAATGTAATTTTAATTCAGTAATTTCAAAAGAGCCAAGATTTAACTTATCAAAAAGACTTTTCGGAATCATTGAAACACTTGCGCCTAGATCACAAAGTGCAGTTATCCCATCAGTCCCAATTTTAATTTAAAAACTAGGCTCAAATATATCATCAAGATTAACATGTAGTTTTTCAGCAATTTTCTTATATTCATCTTCAAGCTCTCGTACCTTTATTGCTACCTTATTAACGAAATGTTGATACATAGCTTCATCATTTCCTTCACTTACTGGAATCTTGATATTGATCCTTCTCACAAGATCTTCAACCGTGTAATTTGGTGAAGGGGCATTGCTATAATCAAGTTCTTTAGGCTCCTCCCTTTGGATTCTTATCATCTTGAGGTCTTCAACCGGATTGGTCTCGGCTTTACCTGCAAATTTACCTAGAATGAGAGTTTGACTCTCAGTTATCTTACCTAGTTGTGCCTCAACAATCCTTGTTCTTTCTTGGAGGGCCTGCAAAGCATTCTTCAAACTCACAGATTGGTTAGATAATTTTCCAAGCATATTATCATGGTTCTCCGTTATCTTAACAAGGATATTATTTTGCTCATTTGCCGAGTCCATAAAGGACTTAAGTAATTCTTGGAGACTACCATTACTTGATCCAATGTTATTATTAGAGTTACCTGCAGGGCTAGAATAATGTTTTTGGAAATTTGGATTATAGTTCTTCTTCCAAGCAGGGTTATAATTGATATGTCGTAAACGTATCTATAATTTTTCATGCTCCATGCTTGTTTTATATCATTTGTCTTATGTTTTTTCTACACTTTGAGGTATTTTTATACACTTTCTGGAAGTAACCTATTAACAAGATGCCACAGTGCCATTTGCTTGTTTTCTTCTATTTTTGGTTCCAGAAAAAGCAGAAAATCAATATTCTCGGAATTGGACGGGACAAAAGCCAATTTTCCTATTTTTCCCGGAGCAACACGGAACCACGAAGCAGAGGTGGAGGAGGACACCAGGGTGGACGCACCCTCCCTAGGCGCGGGCCACCCCTGGTGGCGCCCACAGGGGTGTGGGCCCCTGGCCCTCCACCGACCTTGCCTCCTTCGCCTATAAGAATCCCCCGACTCAGAAACCCTAAATAATCTGGCGGAAATCCACGAAAAGCTCCACAGCACCGCCGCCACCGAAGGGGGGATTCGAGGGATAGAAAGTCTCTGTTCTGGCACCTTGCCGGGACGGGGAAGTGCCCTCGGATCCATCTCCATCGATCTCCACCACCATCTCCATCGCTGTTGCTGAGTCCCATGATGAGGAGGGAGTAGTTCTTCCTCGAGGCTAAGGGCTCTACCGGTAGCTATGTGTTCATCTCTCTCTCTATGCATGATCTTGTTGTGGTCATGATCTTTATAATCAAGTAGATCTACCTTGCTACTCAAGTGCTTTAATAGATCTCTGCTCTCCCCACGTGTGTGTAAGTGACAGCGTGCATACCGTGGTGGCACTTAGGCTATAGGTTACATAAATACTCATCGTGATTTAATAGATCTATGATTTTCCCCATGTGTGTGAAAGTGACAGCATGCGCGCCATGTGTGGCACTTAAGCTAGGTTACATATATATATTCATGAGTTATATTTTGAGTTGGTTGTCTCTATGAAATTGTGGTGTTTGTTGGAACCATCTAGCGCTCAAGGTGACAGTGTGGGGTTATCTAGATTGGGGAAGTCCCTACCATGGATTAGAGTGTCCAACCGGAGAGTAGTTAAGAGTAGTATCATGAAGAGAGGATATTTATATGAGAGAGTGTTCACTAGTGAATGTATGATCCCTAGGCCTTGTTTCTAAGCATTGAAACACCATTTGCTTCTAGATCTGTTGCACGTTTGCTTGCTTCCAGTCTTTTCCTCCACGCCATCAGCTATTTTCTAGCACCGTTACCACTTGTATTTCACTATATCTTCTCCGAACTAGTGCACCTATACACCTGAATAGTGTATTGGGTGTGTTAGGGACACAAGAGACTTCTTGTATCTTGATTGCAGGGTTACTTGACAGGGATACATTTGATCACTTCCTCCCTGATTTTGATAAAGCTTGGGTAATCCACTTAAGGGAAACTTGCTGCTCTACAAACCTCTACACTTGGAGGCCCAACAACTGTCTACAACAATATAAGTGCGTAGATATCAAGCTCTTTTCTGGCGCCGTTGCCGGGGAGGTTTTGGGCTTTTACCTTACCTCATCGGCAAGCTATTTTCTGGCGCTGTTGCCGGGGAGGTAAGGTAAAAGGTACTCACATCCTCTGGTGTGAGTCCTCGAAGTTATTTCCTTTAGATTCTGCAATTTTGACTTTTTGTTTCTTGTTTTCACTAGTTAGGCTTTATGGAAAACAACAAAAAAATTAGAGAGCTCTATACTATTTATCTTGAGTTAGGTCATGAAGTGTTTGAAGAGAAAATTAAGAAACCTATGGAACTTTATTTGCATGCTAATAGCAATGTTATTAGTATGAATTCTTTGAACACCATTATTGCTAATGCTATGGAAACATCTAAGCTTGGGGAAGCTAGTTTTGATGAAAATGATCTTTTTAGTCCCCCAAGAACGGAGGAGAAATTTTACTTTGATGATACTTTGCCTCCAATATATGATGATTACAATGATGAATATGATATTTTCAGTCCACCTACTATTGATGAGAAAATTAATTATGATTACAATATGCCTCCTATATTTGATGATTATGGTGATGAGAATAACAATGATAGCTATTTTGTTGAATTTGCTCCCACTACAATTAATAAGAATGACTATGCTTATGTGGAGAGTAATAATTATTTTATGCATGTGGATCATGATAAGAATGTTTTATGTGATAGTTCTATTGTTAATTTTATTCATGTTGCTACTGAAAGTTATTATGAGAGAGGGAAATATGGTTTTATGCATCTCAATAATATTAAGTTTCCCCTAGTTGAAATCTTGAAGTTGCACTTGTTTTTCTTTACTATGCTTGTTGCTTTGTGCTTTCATGACTTGTTTCTTTACAAGATTCCTATGCATAGGAAGTGGGTTATACTTAAATGTGTTTTGAACTTGCTTCTTGATGCTCTCTTTTACTTCAATTCATATTTCTTATGTGAGCATCTTCTTAAACTATCAAGCCTAACTTAAAGGCGGTAAACAAAAGTACTTCTTGGGAGATAACCCAATAGTTATCTTGAGTGTTGGAAGTTATTACTTCTGTAATAACCTCTCCTTATCCTTTTTGTTTGATTTTTGTGCCAAGAATAACCTCTAATGAGAGGGAAGTAAGATTTCGGGAGTTGTTGTTCCGAAACAGATTTTTGTGCTCCACCGTAAAAATTAGTGAGGAATCTATCTAAGTCTGATTGAGCTGATATTTTACAAATAAATCCCCTAGTATGTTATCTAACTTTCATTAGTTCAACACTTTTTGATTTGAGCAATATAAGGTCTTTGAAAAAATCGGTTTCTACCTACTGGTCTGTTTTGACAGATTTCTGCCATTATTTGCATTTGCTTCTTATTGATTCCTTTTTGGGTTCTTTTTTGGGAAATTGAGCTTTTTGAGGGAATTGCTACAGTATCTTGTGTTTTCAGTGAAAGTTTTTCTATTCTAAAGCTAAACCCAAAGGTCTATTATCTTTTTGAATACACTAATGTTGCTAATGAAGATTGTGTGAAGTTTTGTATGAAGGAAAATTTTAAGGTGTAGAGAAAGAATGATGTTATGAGATGAAGAATGGACAAAAGCTCAAGATTGGGGATGCCACCCCGTGTCACCCCAAGAAATGTTCAAGAGGTACAAGCGTCAAAGCTTGGGGATGCCCAAGGCATCCCCTTCTTCATCAATAAAAATCTTAGGTATATCTAGACACTTCGTTTTTATTGTTTTATGCACAAGTTGTGTTGTTGTTGGAGCGTCTTTGTTTTTAGTTTTCTTTTGGTTTGCTTGCTACAATAAGTTGGTTGATCACAACACACTTCTTTTGGAGAGAGACACACTCTATTTTCATTGCCTAGAACACTCTAGTTTTCATTCTTATTGTTTTGTGAGTGTTCACTTTTGCTAGCACTGTCTTTAGCCTTAGTTTTCTTGTGCTTATTTCTTAGAAATTTTTACTTATTATTTGTGTATTTGTGAGACAAGCTCACCGATCTTTGTTGATTATTTTCCTTGTGAGTTGTTTGAAATAAGTCGATTGGTGTTGGAAAGGAGTAGAAAGTTCTTGCTTTAGTAGTACAAGAGGAGCTTGCTTTGACTGTGACTTAGATTTTATCATGTCATGCTAGATGTTGTTTTGACCTTATGCTTAGTGATTATTGTTGTAGCATGACTTGTTCCAAACAATTGGGATTGCTTAGTGTGCCTTGAAAGAATCATGTGTTGTTTTAGCATACAAAAGCATAGTATTGTGGTATTCTCCTTTGATGCTTTGTTCGGGTTGACTTGGAACATGCTCACACCATGTTATGACTATGAACAAGTCACCATAGCCTCTATGATCCTTTAGCCCTTGACTTGTAGTACCACTCTATGCTTTGATTAGTAATGTTTTGTCGTTCTGCATGATTATGGCCATTATTGCTCTCTTAGTTGGTTGCTCCCAGTCTTTTGCTAGCCTCCACTTGTATGAGTAAGCTCTACTCATGCTTCTAACTCCCAAGAAACCAAGTTATTCCAAAGTGTCCACTATAAATTCCTATGCATGGTGTGTTACACCATTCCAAGTATATTCTTGGTTTTTAGCTATCGTCCAATTAAAAAGTATTTTGTTATGTGAAAACTTAGTGATTAAAGCTCTCACAAACTTGATAGCACACTGTATATTTCTTGCCCCTAATAAACTCAAACCATTGTGTCATCTATGTTGTATATGCTTGCACTTACGTTGGAATTAGCAGAACCATGTTTTCAAGGGGAACGTTTTCAACATTGCACTTGTACTTTGTACACAGTTGATATCATGCTCTTTTATCTATGTGTAACATCCCAAAAATATTGAACTAGAATCATCAAACTCTAATCACCAAATTTAGGGTTAACAAAAACTTTCCCAATTAAAATATGAAAGCATCCATATGTGTGTGCATTAAAATTTGGATTCTTTTGAATTGCCCTGATTATGTGTTTGTTTGCTTGGAAAATGATTCTTAGGTGAAATAAACATCATCTAAACAATCCCCATACTTTTCCCAAAGAAAAATAAATCAAAACAAACAAATTAATAGAATGGTCACTTTGCCCAAATTAACTCCATTGCCTACTTTGGCTATCTCTAACTTTCAGAACTTAACAGAAACTTGTTTGGATCTTTGCACCCCTTGATAGTACTCATAACAAGGAACCAAGGCCCACTTTGTGATCATACAAAAACATTTAAATGCTTAGTTTAAATGACAGTTTAAAATTGAATCTATATCATATGGGAAGATCCCACTTTTTCAAAAACCACTCAAACAAGCTCAACTTTCAAAACCCAAGCATCTACAGACTCACCAGCACATGCCTAGCACACCCACCAAAAATCTTTTCAAAATTCAAAACTTGAATTCATGCGGCCATTTCATCAAACACCTTGCAGATACAAATCAAACAAATCCTAAACACTATAGTGTGCAGTGATTCTGGCCTAACTTGTTCCCTCTCTGGACACCACTAGCCTTAGTAGATCATCTAACAACCTTAACTAATCTCTATCACTACTGTAAGCTAGCCATTGTCATCAATGGTGAACAGCCCGAGAGCACCCATGTCACCCCATTGTGGACAGCAGGCTAGAGGAAGAACTAGTCGTGCCACCCTTGTCTGGGAGGTAGCCCATGCCTCACCGCCCCCTCTCGACCAGCCCTGCCTCGCAGACAGCAACCAGAACCGCCAGGAACGCCGTGCCCACGCCGCTGTCGACCATGCCGACGCGTGTCGCAGAGCACGCGCCGTTCCCACGCAACCCGACCACCTCGAGCCCTCACCGCCCGCCAGCATGCACCCCACTGTCCCAGAAGACCGCCAGACATGCCCATTTCACCGCCCGTACCCCGTAGCCACCGCTCGCCGCAGAGTTCGCCGCCTTTGCCTCGCAGAGCATCGAGCGTTCCCGACCGTTTGCCACTGCCCCTACAAGCGCATTTACACCTTAGAGCATCGCCAGGAGACCATCGATCGATCGCCACCCTCGGCCATGCCTCTAGCAGCCAGTAGCCGTGTCGCCACCGTCGCCTGCCCATCCCGTTCGGTCTCGCCGTCAAGCCTATAAAAGGAGGCCACCCCCAGCCGATTGAAGCACACCATCTCACTCCCCTCACCCCACTGATCGTTCCACCTCTTAGCCGGAGCAAGGCGAGCAGCGCATCGCCGGAATTGCGCCTGAGCTCGCCGCTGCAGAGGAGAAGAGGAGCCGTCGATTTCGTCCACCCTAGGAGCTGCCGCGACCACCCCTAAGTTCGCCGTCATCGACTTCGTCATTCGCCCGCATCGCCGACCCTCGCCTGAACCCCGGTGAGCCTCCCACTACCCCCACTGAGCCGCTAGGGTTCGAGCTCGCCAGTGACTAGTTCATCGTCGACGACGACCCTCAGCCGTTGATCTTACTTCTAATCCAACGCACCACATCGTCCTGAACCTCTTCGCGTTTAATGAGTCGCTGACCAGTAGACCCGCCCTGTCAGTTGTGCCCCGCGCCGCGGAGTGACACTGGGCCGTCCCAATAACCTTTCCCGCGCAGCCCAACCGTTTGAATTTAGATTTTTCTATTTTAATTCAAACATAGTTCTGTAGCTATATTCAAAAATCAACCCAGCTCGATTCAGTGAACCAAATTGTATGAAACCAATTTTGTTAGAAAGGTTTTGAAGTGCTTAATCCAAGCCCGTTGGATTCAAATCATTTGGATCTGTAGATCAACCTTGGTAAAAATAACAAGGCAAAACCTTTTCTGCATTCAAACATTTTTCAAATTTAAACCATAATAGATTTTGAGTTGATTCCAACTCTAAAAAATCACATTTGATCATACCTTTCATAATATACAAAAACATATGGGTTTACTTATAGAAATAATGTTCAAGTAATAAAAGAATGCCACATAGACATTTCTAGTCACTTTATTTAAATGAAATAAAATGTTAAATCTTATTAAATTGTGACACCACTTTAAATCACATTCCCATGTACTGAAATATGTGGTGATGACATGTGTCAACATGATCCCATGTTTGGTTTGGAGAATATTAAATCTTAAGTAGTTTTTCAATGAGTAGAAATTACTTTTCTAAAAATAAATAAATAAGACAAATGCTTTATTCTTGTGATGTTACTGATGATGCTAGATCATCTATAGAACCCTTGTGTGTGATGATTGAAAGTTGTTAAGTATTGTTTGGTGATGGTGTACCTCGTATTTATTCATAGACGCTAGTACCGACCAAGGATATGAGGAAGAAGGAGGATACTACGAAGAAGAAGCCGAGGAGAACTTCAATCACTGCTCTGCACAAGGCAAGCTTATACTGATACTGATGCAAGCCTTATTAATCAAGTTGACCTATGCAAACTAACACTTGCAAGATACTCTACTTATGCAAGTGAATACTGCTTGTTACCATGCCAACTATATGCCTTAAGCATATGTGATCCTACCCACTTGATACCCAATCCTAGTTTTACTTGCAAGCTTCTACTTTATTTCTTTATCAAAGCTCTTACTTAGAGTTTACTTGAGTAAATTGTAGATACTAGAAAGAAAATTGAAGGTTGCATAAAGAGTATAAAATTTGGCCTAAGCTAGATAATCTTGATGTCATCCTAAGGCATGAGATTAAACTTAGTTAAACTCCACTAGTTTACCACCCCTCATTAGTACTCACTCCCATTTTTATATGCTAGTGCTAAGCATAAAACTTGATCAACTTTAGATGGGAATACTTGGTGGAAAAATGGTTATGAAAACCATGGAATGATGGATCATTCTATTGAGATGTTTTGACATGTGTTTTCGAACACCAGATCATTTGGATGATGAAAATGTTGAGGCATGAGCCTTAGCCCTTTATAAAACTGATGGTTTGTCTGGATGCGATACCATTCCAATTTTACCGTACAACCACAATACCCAAGAATTGTGTAGGGCTTGACTGGAAACTTATATACCTTAGTATTGGTTCCCTCACGGCCAAGGTATGAGCTGAGGCTACCTTGTGAAGATTTTCCACCTATGCAGTACCCAAGATGACAGTGGGTCATGGTTGGGAGGCCAGACTCATAGGAGAGGTGCCTATACTAGGGCATGTAATCTAAAAGTTAGGATTTATTATCCGCATACTGAGTATGGTGAATTCAGGATTTGTTCCTGACGGATGTATCGAATGTTGTGGTGAAAGTGTACAATCTCTGCAGAGTGTCAAACTATTCGAATAGATGCGTCCGCGGTTATGGACAGTTGGAGTGGCCATATTGTTTCCCCGTCAGATGTTTTCAAAATGACCTGCGAAATGAATTGAGATTTTGACTTGACCACAACAGAGTTGTGATAGGAAATACAAGTTCCCACTTAGGTGTTATAAAATTTCAGTTAGCTCTTCTTGCTTCTAAACTTAGTAGATGTAAATCTGGCTTTTTGCAAAACAACCCTAGAGCTTAGTGTCCTACTACAAAAACTCCCTTCACTTGTTAGTATTAGTTTGCGAGTACTTAAAGAGTACTCATGGCTTTGTCCCTAGCTATTCCCATGGTCAGACTATGAAGAGGAGTATCAGGAAGATGGACCCCAGGAAGGTTACGACAACTAGGATCATCTCCCATCATCAGCATTGCCTGTGACCCCGAAGATGGAGCTTCGCCTACGCTACCGTTATTATTACGTTATTCCGCTGCTTGAGTTGTATTAAGAACTGGATCATGAGATCCTTATTTGTGTAAGACCTTATGTATAGTTTGTAATGGATGATGTACTGTGGTATCCAAATCTGTTATGTCTCGCAAAAATGGGAATCCTGGGATTGCGATGTATGGCACAACAGGCATCTGGGATTAAAAATCCGGGTGTTGACAAGTTGGTATCAGAGCCATCCTGACCATAGGAGACCCTAGTTAGATTGGACGTTTGAATCAAAAACTTAGTTTCAAAACCAAAGGAAGCAAATATTTACAAAAACTTATTCCCATTCTTATCACCTTGATTCTTTCATAAAAACTCATGTTCCTCAAAAACTCTTGTAAAATACATAAAATTTGACACACTTGAGCACTCTACTAAATTACTCATCTTATATTCTTTTAGATGGACGTGAAGTACAAGAAGTTTTATCAGTTGGGGAATGGAGGAGACCTTATCTTTGAGCAGGATCTGGACCAGCTTTCGGAACTTCTAGAGCGTCCGCACCCCGAGTTCTTTGGAGCTCAGCTCAATGATCAAGGAGGAGAAGATCTGCAGTGGCTAATTGTTGCAAGTCTCCGAGGAAAGATTGAACCTCCCACTGCTGAGGGAATTCAATTTACCTTAAGAGAGAACAACTGGCTCGATGGACTTGCCAGGGCCATGCAGGAAGCTCTTGCCCGTCTGTGTGGGCAGAGTATCAACCAGATCAAGGGAACCCGCTTTGAGTTTTGTCCAAGGCATGATGATAATGGACAGCCACTGGAAGCCTCATACCACCACGAGCTGAAGACCCAATTGGACCGCCTTAGCTTCATGATGTACGATCGTCAGCAGGAATTGGACAATTGTCGTGACTACTCCAACCACAAGTCCGCCATCATCAAGACGAAGGATCAGACCATCACCATGCTAGCGAAGGATCGCAAGTCTCGTTGCCGTCAGCTCTATAAGAAGGACTGCATCATTGCCCGTCTTCGCCACCGTATCTCGAATTTGGAGGAGACCATCCACGAGAGAGACATGTAGTTGGAGGAAAAGGAGAATGCCAGAAAAGATCTTCGTGGAGACCCCTACTCCTATCTCAGCGATGATGATGATTTTCTAGAGGATCAGGCTATGGATTTCTTCACCGATGAGGATGACTTCGCCTTCATCGATGATGATGAGGATGATGACTACACAGACTCCGAGGATTAGTAGCACTTGAGCACTAGCGTAGTGAGTTGTATTCGGTCCCACTGTATCGTAGTTTCCAGAATGGTTCTTAAAACCATCTACTTACCTTGTTGTGGTGTGTGTTTGTATCGGGTGCTATGAATGAATGAATGAAAAGCAAGTTGCTAGAAAAATCTGAGTCAAACTTTAAAAACTTTTCAAAATCCGGGACCTTAGAAATTTCCCTCTTTTCTCATGATCTATCTCAATCTTCAGATGCCACGCGGAGGAAGTGGTTCATCCCCGGACCCGATGTTGCAGATACTGCAAATGTTGGTTTATGACCGCGAAGCTGAAAGAGCCAAATGTCAAGCCAACCTAGCCACCCTGCAATAGATAGCTCAGCTAGCCCACAACAATCAAGGCCATGGAAATTAGGACAACCATGGATCTAAGCTCAAGAATTTCTAGAACACCAACCCACCTGTTTTCACTAAGTCGGAAGAGCCCCTCGACGCCAATGATTGGCTTCAAACAATGGAAAATAACCTAGAAGTCGCCGGAGTGGAAGCCAACAAGAAAGTTCTGTTCGCCACCCACTATCTAGACGGAGATGCCAGAGCATGGTGGAACAACGTTCGTGCAATGACTGGAGGACAGATGATGACCTGGGAGGAATTCAAGGTCAAGTTCAGCAGAACCCATGTGCCACCGAGTTTGATCAAGAGGACGAGAGATGAGTTCAGAGAACTGAAGCAAGGACGGATGACTGTAGTGGAATATCGTGAAAATTCTTGTCATTAGCTAGGTATGCCCCGGATGAGATCGACACCGAAGCCTAGAAGAAGGAGAGATTCTTGAATGGTCTGCACGATGATATGTAGACGGTGTTAGTCAATATCCCCTTTGCTGATATTGAAGCCCTTGTCGACTCTGCCATCCAGATGGAAGGAAAGATCAACCAGGCCAATGAGAACCGCAAGCGTCACATGATGCATCAACCGGGAACCCATCAGACCCCAAAGTATCGCCCTAACCCATCTCCAAGATTTGCCCCGAGAACCAACAGACCCCCGATGAACCGTTCGACCTATCCCAACCATGGAAACCCGAGGCTCGGAGGAAATCACAACAACCACAGCAACTCTGGCAATTTCAACCGTGCCCCACCCAAGTTCAACAACAACAATGCTACCGCCAACACCAACACTGCCCCGAGGACTGGATGCAATGTTGTTTCTTTTGCCGCAAAGGACAAGTCGCAAGTGACTTGTTATGACTGTGGAAATAAGGGTCACTGCTCCAACGAGTGCCCCAACAAGAAGAATACCGCAGCCCCCAATGCAAACGCCCCAGCTCAGCAGCAGCGTCGTGTTCAGCCCGGAAAGAGATTTGCCCCAGGGAATTCACTCAACTGCAATGGCCATCTTTTTCTCATGTATGCTGAAGAAGCTCAGGAAGCGCCAGACGTCGTGCTGGGTATGTTTTCTATTAATTTAGTACTTGCAAGAGTGTTGTTTGATTCGGGTGCATCGCATTCATTTGTCACCGAAGAATTTGCCTGCACTAGTAAGATTCAACCAACAAAACTGAAGCATGTTATGATTCTTCAAATCCCCGGTTCAACCACCAAAGCTAGGAAAATTTGCAAAGTCGTCCCTATCCGAATCCATGGCATAGATTTTTATGCTAATCCGATAGTACTCGGAACTAAAGGTTTGGAAGTAGTACTAGGAATGGATTGGGTGTCCAAACATAAAGGATCGATTGACTATGCCAAGAAAGCCATAACCATGACCAGTACCGCCGGAATATCAGTAGAGCATATATCTGAAACCTTACCTCGTCAATTCAAGTGCAACAAGAGTATAGCCCAACCTACCATTGACCAAGTCCGGATAGTCTGCGAATACCCCGATGTATTTCCAGATTTTTTGCCCGGTATGCCCCCAGATCGGGATATCGAGTTTATCATTGAACTAATCTCCGGAACAGGACCCATAGCCCAAAGACCCTATAGTATGAACCCGTCGGAACTAGCAGAACTGAAGAAGCAACTGGATTCCATGCTGGAAATTGGATTAATTCAACCAAGTGTGTCACCATGGAGATCACCTGTCTTATTCGTGGACAAAAAGGATGGAGGTAACCATCTGTGTACGGATTATCGGAAGTTGAATGATGTCACTATCAAGAACAAGTACCCATTGCCCAAGATAGAATATTTGTTTGATCAGTTGACCGGTGCCAAAGTGTTTTCTAAGATTGATCTTAGAACAGGCTATCATCAACTCAAGATTCGCGTAGAGGATATTCCCAAGACTGCCTTTACCACCAGATATGGATTATACGAGTATATTGTCATGTCTTTTGGATTAACCAATGCCCCCGCTTATTTCATGAATCTCATGAATAAGATTTTTATGGACTTCCTGGATAAGTTTGTCGTTGTTTTCATCGATGACATTCTGATTTATTCCAAATCAGAAGAAGAACATGAGCTACACCTAAGGACCATTCTTGGAACCCTTAGAGAGCATCAGTTGTATGCCAAGTTTAGCAAATGTGAATTCTGGTTACAGGAGGTAGGATTCCTTGGCCACATTGTATCAGCCGGAGGAATTGTCGTTGACCCTGCAAAGGTGAAAGATGTCGAAGATTGGCAAGCCCCAACCACTCAAACCCAAGTTCATGCATTTCTCGGATTGGCGGGATATTACCGCAAGTTCGTAGAAGGATTCTAGAGTATCGCCAGACCCATGACTCAATTGCTGAAGAAGGACAAGAAGTTTGAATGGACAGACAAATGTGAGCGAGTTTTCAAGAACTCAAGAGGAGATTGATTTCAGCCCCAATCTTAATCATGCTGGATATCACGAATCCCTTCGACGTGTATTGTGACGCATCCAAGATCGGTCTCGGATGTGTGCTAATGCAAGAAGGCAAAGTTATATCTTATCTATCTCGACAACTGAAACAACATGAGCAAAATTACCCAACCCATGACCTCGAACTCGCAGCTATAGTTTTAGCCCTGAAGACATGGAGGCATCACCTGATGGGAAATCATTGTGAGATATATTCGGATCACAAGAGCCTGAAGTATATATTCACTCAGAAGGAGCTGAATATGAGACAGAGAAGATGGATTGAACTAATCAAGGATTACGATCTGGACATTCACTATCACCCTGGTAAAGCCAATGTCGTAGCAGATGCCCTTAGCAGATTGTCGTGCCGCTTGAACTCCATGATTTTGAAGGAGCAACAAAGCTTGCACAAAGAGATGGAAGATTTTCGAATGGAATTAGTGAGTGAAGGATTTTTGGCTAGCATAGAACTTCAACCCACTTTGATCAGCCAGATCAAAGAGGCGTAGAAAGGAAATGCTAGTATCGATGGAATCAAGTGTCGTATCGGTACAGGCAAAGTACCCGGATTCACCGAAGACGAAGAAGGAGTTCTGTGGTACAAAGGACGCCTTTGTGTACCAGCAGATTCTGAGTTGAAAGAAGTTATTCTCAAGGAAGCTCATGATACTCTTTATTCTATCCACCCCGGAGGAACTAAGATGTATCAAGATTTGAAATAGCAATTTTGGTGGCATAAGATGAAGAGAGAAATCGGAAGCTATATCGCCAAGTGTGATATATGTCAGCGAGTCAAGGCAGGACATCAAAGACCCGCTGGATTGTTGCAACCATTACAGATTCCGGAATGGAAATGGGATTCCGTTGGAATGGACTTTATCACCGCATTGCCTACTTCTAGTAGGGGAAATGACTCTATTTGGGTCATAGTGGACAGGTTGTCCAAAGTCGCCCATTTCTTACCCGTCAAGACCACATATCAGAGTTCGAAGCTAGCGGAGTTATACATCGCTAGAATCGTCAGTTTGCATGGAGTCCCCAAGAACATCGTATCGGATCGAGGAACTCAGTTTACCTCGAGATTCTGGAAGAAAGTCCAAGAAGGTTTAGGAACCCGACTAGATTTCAGCACCGCTTATCACCCTCAAATCGATGGACAAACGGAGCGAGTAAATCAAATACTCGAAGATATGCTGAGAGCATGTGTGTTAGAATATGGATCTAAGTGGGAAGACTGTCTGCCATTCACAGAATTTTCATACAGCAACAGTTATCAAGCTAGTTTGCAAATGGCCCCATTTGAATTTATGTACGGAAGAAAGTGTCGCACCCCTTTGAACTAGTCGGAAGTAGGAGAGAGTCAGATTTTCGGACCCGATATCCTACGAGAAGCAGAAGAGAAGGTTCACAAGATTCATGAGCACCTCAAGACCGCCCAGTCCAGACAGAAGAGTTATGCCGACAAGAGAAGTCGAGACCTCGCCTTCAACATAGGAGATTTTGTGTATCTGAAAGTGTCGCCCTCGAAGGGAATGCAGCGTTTCCAGCTGAAAGGAAAGTTAGCCCCCAGATATATCGGACCCTTCAAAATTCTGAACCGTCGAGGAGAAGTGTCGTATCAATCGGAACTACCCGAAGAGATGTCAGCCGTGCACAATGTGTTCCATATCTCATTACTTCGCAAGTGTCTCGAAGTCCCGGAGAAGACCGAAGTGTTCAAGAATATTGATCACCAGACCATAGAAATCAACGATGACCTGACCTATCCCGAAGTACCCATCCGTATTTTGGAAGAAGCTTTCAGAACTACCAGAACCCGAAGCATCAAGTTTCTCAAGGTTCAGTGGAGCAACCACACAGAAGAGGAAGCTACCTGGGAGCGCGAAGATCACATCAGGACGGAGTTTCCCGATCTCTTCAAATCCTAGGTAATCTTTTTCGTCCTTTTTCAAATCTCGGGACGAGATTTTGTTTAAGGGGGGAAGGTTTGTAACATCCCAAAAATATTGAACTAGAATCATCAAACTCTAATCACCAAATTTAGGGTGAACAAAAACTTTCCCAATTAAAATATGAAAGCATCCATATGTGTGTGCATTAAAATTTGGATTCTTTTGAATTGCCATGATTATGTGTTTCTTTGCTTGGAAAATGATTCTTAGGTGAAATAAACATCATCTAAACAATCCCCACACTTTTCCCAAAGACAAATAAATCAAAACAAACAAATTAAGTGAATGGTCACTTTGGCCAAATTAACTCCCATGCCTACTTTGGCTATCTCTAACTTTCAGAACTTAATAGAAAATTGTTTGGATCTTTGCACCCTTGATAGTAATCATAACAAGGAACCAAGGCCCACTTTGTGATCATCCAAAAACATTTAAATGCTTAGTTTAAATGACAGTTTAAAATTGAATCTATGTCATATGGGAAGATCCCACTTTTTCAAAAAACACTCAAACAAGCTCAACTTTCAAAACCCAAGCATCTACAGACTCACCAGCACATGCCTAGCACACCCACCAAAAATCTTTTCAAAATTCAAAACTTGAATTCATGTGGCCATTTCATCAAACACCTTGCAGATACAAATCAAACAAATCCTAAACACTATAGTGTGCAGTGATTCTGGCCTAACTTGTTCCCTCTCTGGACACCACTAGCCTTAGTAGATCATCTAACAACCTTAACTAATCTCTAGCACTACTGTAAGCTAGCCATTGTCATCAATGGTAAACAGCCCGAGAGCACCCATGTCACCCCAGTGTGGACAGCAGGATAGAGGAAGAACAAGTCGTGCCAGCCTTGTCTAGGAGGTAGCCCATGCCTCACCTCCCCCTCTCGACTAGCCCTGCCTCGCAGATAGCAACCAGAACCGCCAGGAACGTCGCGCCCGCGCCGCTGTCGACCATGCCGACGCGCACCGCAGAGCACGCACCGTTCCCACGCAGCCCGACCACCTCGAGCCCTTGCCGCCCGCCAGCATGCACCCCCACCGTCCCAGGAGACCGCCAGACATGCCCATTTCACCGCACGTACCCCAAAGCCACCGCTCGCTACAGAGTTCGTCGCCTCTGCCTCGCAGAGCATCGAGCGTTCCCGGCCGTTTGACACCGCCCCTACAAGAGCATTTACACCTTAGAGCATCGCCAGGAGACCACCGATCGATCGCCACCCTCGGCCATGCCTCTAGCAGCCCGTAGCCGTGTCGCCACCGTCGCCTGCCCATCCCGTTCGGTCTCGCCATCGAGCCTATAAAAGGAGGCCACCCCCAGCCGATTGAAGCACACCATCTCACTCCCCTCACCTCACTGATTGTTCCACCTCTTAGCCGGAGCAAGGCGAGCAGCGCATCGCCGGAATTGCGCCTGAGCTCGCCGCTGCAGAGGAGAAGAGGAGCCGTCGATTTCGTCCACCCCAGGAGCTGCCGCGACCACCACTGAGTTCGTTGTTGTCGACTTCGTCGTTCGCCCGCATCGCCGACCCTTGCCTGAACCCCGGTGAGCCTCCCACGACCCCTACTGAGCCGCTAGGGTTCGAGCTCGTCGGTGACTAGTTCATCATCGACGACGACCCTCAGCCGTTGATCTTACTTCTAATCCAACACCACATCGCCCCGTACCGCTTCGCATTTAATGAGTCGCTGACCAGTAGACCCGCCCTTTCAGTTGCGCCCCAGCCCGCGAAGTGACACTGGGCCGGCCCAATAACCTTTCCCGCGCAGCCCAACCGTTTGAATATAGATTTTTCTATTTTAATTCAAACACAGTTCTGTACCTATATTCAAAAATCAACCCAACTCAATTCAGTGAACCAAATTGCATGAAACCAATTTTGTTAGAAAGGTTTTGAAGTGCTTAATCCAAGCCCATTGGATTCAAATCATTTGGATCTGTAGATCAACCTTGGTAAAAAGAACAAGGCAGAACCTTTTCTCCATTCAAATTTTTTTCAAATTTAAACCATAATAGCTTTTGAGTTGATTCCAACTCTCAAAAATCACATTTGATCATACATTTTAGAATATATAAAAACATATGAGTTTACTTACAAAAATAATGTTCAACTAATAAAAGAATGCCACATAGCCATTTCTAGTCACTTTATTTAAATGAAATAAAAGGTTAAATATTATTAAATTGTGACACCACTTTAAATCACATTCCCATGTACTGAAATATGTGGTGATGACATGTGTCAACATGATCCCATGTTTGGTTTGGAGAATATTAAATCTTAAGTAGTTTTTCAATGAGTAGAAATTACTTTTCTAAAAATAAATAAATAAGACAAATGCTTTATTCTTGTGATGTTAGTGATGATGCTAGATCATCTATAGAACCCTTGTGTGTGATGATTGAAAGTAGTTAAGTATTGTTTGGTGATGGTGTACCTCGTATTTATTCATAGACGCTAGTACCGACCAAGGATACGAGGAAGAAGGAGGATACTACGAAGAAGAAGCCGAGGAGAACTTCAATCACTACTCTGCACAAGGCAAGCTTATACTGATACTGATGCAAGACTTATTAATCAAGTTGACCTATGCAAGCTAACACTTGCAAGATACTCTACTTATGCAAGCTAATACTGCTTGTTACCCTGCCAACTATATGCCTTAAGCATATGTGATCCTACCCACTTGATACCCAATCCTAGTTTTACTTGCAAGCTTCTACTTTATTTCTTTATCAAAGCTCTTACTTAGAGTTTACTTGAGTAAATTGTAGATACTAGAAAGAAAATTGAAGGTTGCATAAAGAGCATAAAATTTGGCCTAAGCTAGATAATCTTGATGTCATCCTAAGGCATGAGATTGAACTTGGTTAAACTCCACTAGTTTAGCACCCCTCATTAGTACTCACTCCCATTTTTAGATGCTAGTGCTAAGCATAAAACTTGATCAACTTTAGATGGGAATACTTGGTGGAAAAATGGTTGTGAAAACCTTGGAATGATGGATCATTCTATTGAGATGTTTTGACATGTGTTTTCGAACACCAGATCATTTGGATGATGAAAATGTTGAGGCATGAGCCTTAGCCCTTTATAAAACTGATGGTTGTCTGGATGCGATACCATTCCAATTTTACCGTACAACCACAATACCCGAGAATTGGGTAGGGCTTGACTGGAAACTTATATACCTTAGTATTGGTTCCCTCACGGCCAAGGTCTGAGCTGAGGCTACCTTGTGAAGATTGTCCACCTATGCAGTACCCAAGATGACAGTGGGTCATGGTTGGGAGGCCAAACTCACAGGAGAGGTGCCTATACTAGGGCGTGTAATCGAAAAGTTAGGATTGATTATCCGCATACTGAGTATGGTGAATTCAGGATTTGTTCCTGACGGATGTATAGAATGTTGTGGTGAAAGTGTACAATCTCTGTAGAGTGTCAAACTATTCGAATAGCCGCGTCCGCGGTTATGGACAGTTGGAGTGGCCATACTGTTCCCCCGTCAGATGTTTTCAAAATGACTTGTGAAATGAATTGAGATTTTGACTTGACCACAACAGAGTTGTGATATGAAATACAAGTTCCCACTTAGGTGTTATAAAATTTCAATTATATCTTCTTGCTTCTAAACTTAGTAGAGGTAAATCTGGCTTTTTGCAAAACAACCCTAGATCTTAGTGTCCTACTACAAAAAAAACCTTCACTTGTTAGTATTAGTTTGCGAGTACTTAAAGAGTACTCATGGCTTTGTCCCTGGCTATTCCCATGGTCAGACTATGAAGAGGAGTATCGGGAAGATGGACCCCAGGAAGGTTACGACAACTAGGATCATCTCCCATCGTCAGCATTGCATGTGACCCCGAAGATGGAGCTTCGCCTACGCTATTACGTTATTCCGCTGCTTGAGTTGTATTAAGAACTGGATCATGAGATCCTTATTTGTGTAAGACCTTATGTATGGTTTGTAATGGATGATGTACTGTGGTATCCAAATCTGTTATGTCTCGCAAAAATGGTAATCCTGGGATTGCGATGTATGGCATAACAGGCATCTAGGATTAAAAATCCGGGTGTTGACACTACGGATGTCGCCAGTGTGAAATAAGTAGGGAGCTTGTAAGTCCATGGAGTTATGTATTTTTTGTTAGAAAAACACCTGGGCCGCTAGCCTAAGCCATGCCTAATCACGGTGGAAACTTGCATCATCACCATAATGAGCTATCTGTGAAGCATCCTTAATAAAACCTATGCAAATAACAAATAAAAAGATTGTTGAGATGCTCATAATCTGCTTGCCTTGTCATTTTGGTTATGGGATAGCTCCTGTACCATGTGCAAGGGGTACCCCATTGGCGGTTCTCTATGATACACATGTACTTACTATGACAAGAACTTACAAGTGACTAAAGTTGAGTAGCATGAGGTGTGGCCCTCGTATTCAAGGGACATGAGATTGCCAACTTATACTTTGTCAAGCATATACTCCATAGTTTGCTCACTTTAACCTTAATAACTTCAATATGCTTATGATAGGGGCAATGAGAGATGAAAGCTAACAAGTACCATAATTTTTGGAAGCTCTTTTTGAAACCTGAAATCCCTGCTTTCGTATATGAAGGGCCTTTCTTCCACTATTATATTGAGTCTCCACCTTGTACCTTTAGGCACCAGTTAAGAGAGCATAGTTGCCATTCTTAGTTCTATGTGCATTGTCCCAAAACTTATTGATTGATGCATATTGTTGTATTATTTGATCTTGTGCTATTTGTATCTAGTCACTCTTATGAACTTTGAAGGTGTCCTATGCATCTATTTGCTACTCCATGAGGGACAAGCTGAATGCCACTATGCCTTGTTTTCTATATGTGAAACAAACAAACGTTTTTCAATGCATGTTATTCATGATCTTTGTTTGTAGCCTTTCATGTTGCATGCATAGTTACTTTGTCTTATTGTTAGAACTTCATCTTCCATGCACATGTTTAGAGTTCTTTGATCCCAGCTTTCAATGCTTGCAAACGGTTTGATCTTGGTTTTGATGGTGCATGTCACCTCAAAAATTATTCTTTGATGGTGCAGGAGTTAATCTTGGGGATGCTTGATATGTCGTAAACGTATCTATAATTTTTCATGATCCATGCTTATTTTATATTATTTGTCTTATGTTTTGTCTACACTTTGAGGTATTTTTATACACTTTCTGGAACTAACCTATTAACAAGATGCCACAATTCCAGTTGCGTGTTTTCTTCTGTTTTTAGTTCCAGAAAAGGCAGAAAATCAATATTCTCGGAATTGGACGGGACAAAAGCCAATCTTCCTATTTTTCCCGGAGAAACACGGAACCACGAAGCAGAGGTGGAGGAGGACACCAGGGTGGCTGCACCCCCGAGGTGCGGGCCATCCCTGGTGGCACCCATAGGGGGTGTGACCCCCTGGCCCTCCGCCGACCATGCCTCCTTCGCCTATAAGAAGCCCCTGACTCAAAAACCCTAAATAATCTGGCGGAAATCCACGAATACCTCCACAGTGTTGCCGCCACCGAAGGGGAGATTCGGGGGACAGGAAGTCTCTGTTCCGGCACCCTGCCGGGACGAGGAAGTGCCCCCGGAGCCATCTCCATCGATCTCCACCACCATCTCCATCGTCGTTGCTGATTCCCATAATGAGGAGGGAGTAGTTCTTCCTCGAGGCTAAGGGCTCTACCGGTACTATGTGTGCGTCTCTCTTTCTATGCATGATCTTGTTGTGGTCATGAGCTTTGTAATCAAGTAGATCTACTTTGCTACTCAAGTGCTTTAATAGATCTCTGCTCTCCCCACGTGTGTAAGTGACAGCGTGCATACCGTAGTGGCACTTAGGCTAGAGGTTACATAAATACTCATCGTGCTTTAATAGATCTATGTTTTTCCCCATGTGTGTGAAAGTGACAGTGTGTGCGCCGTGTGTGGCACTTAAGCTAGGTTACATATATATTCTTGTGTTATATTTTGAGTTGGTTGTCTCTATGAAATTGTGGTGTTTGTTGGAACCATCTAGCGCTCAAGGTGACAGTGTGGGGTTATCTAGATTGGGGAAGGCCCTACCGTGGATTAGAGTGTCCAACCGGAGAGTAGTTAAGAGTAGTATCATGAATAGAAGATATTTATATGAGAGAGTGTTCACTAGTGAAAGTATGATACATAGGCCTTGTTTCTAAGCATTGAAACACCGTTTGCTTCTAGATATGTTGCATGTTTGCTTGCTTCTAGTCTTTTCCTCCACGCCATCAGCTATTTTCTAGCACTGTTACCACTTGTATTTCACTATCTCTCCGCTGAACTAGTGCACCTATACACCTGACAAGTGTATTGAGTGTGTTGGGGACACAAGAGACTTCTTGTATCTTGATTGCAGGGTTGCTTGAGAGGGATACCTTTGACCACTTCCTCCCTAATTTTGATAAACCTTGGGTAATCCACTTAAGGGAAACTTGTTGTTGTTCTACAAACCTCTGCACTTGAAGGCCCAACAACTGTCTACAAGAATAGAAGTGCGTAGATATCAATAATCATTACGAGCTATGCAGTCTATTTCTTCAATATTTGATTATGGGATAGCTCTTACCTGGATTTTCTTACCCTTGACGGCTAATATGAGCTCATCCAGCTTAGTATTGAGTTCTTAATTTTCCTCCGGTGTGACGGAGTTCACCTTCTTTGTGTTTGATCTTTCCACATGCCATTGGGCATGCTTGTCTTGCATATTTTCTAGCATCTACTTTGCTTCGGCAATTTGTTTGCCCATAAATGTTCCTCCAGCTGCAGTATCAAGCATAGACTTAGACACAGGGTAAAGAGAATTATAATATAAATAGAGAATTAACCAATCTTCCATCCCATGGCTGGGACATTTTCTCATGCATTCCTTCATTATCTTCCATGCAAGCGCTAGTGGCTCACACTCTTCCTGTCTAAAACCAGTAATATTAGATCTTAGTTGCATAGTGTGAGACCCTGGAGCATGGCTCAATAGGATTGATAGGAAACCCACACCAACAAGCTGCAACTTCTTTTCCGGAAACTCATTCGAACATAATTCTAAGGTTAAGCGTGCTTGGCCTAGAGCAATTCTAGGATGGGTGACCGACCAGGAAGTGGGTACCGGGTGCGCACGAGTGAGGACAAAGTACGCATAAAAGACTAGTGTTGGTCTATGAGGTTAGTCTAGAGATCATATTGAGCTGCCAGAAGTGACAGCCGTCGGTCCGGAGTGACCGGAGGTGTTACAAGTGATATCAGAGCCGACCCTCGCGATTACATGGGCGTGTGCGGGTTAGTGGCGGACATGTGTAGCTTGGCGCGTGTGGCCCGGAGTGGACACGACATGGCAATGTGCCGGCACTGGACGCACAAACGTGTTCCAAGAGGGGACGTTCCTGGCTTATGGTTGATCGATGAGGACGTCAATCTTCTAAGTGTGGGTGTATGTGAGACCCTGGCGCATGGCTCAATAGGATTGATAGGAAACCCATACCAACAAGTTGCAACTTCTTTTCTGGGATCATTCGAAAAGAACTCTAAGGTTAAGCGTGCTTGGCCTAGAAAAATTCTAGGATGGGTGACCTACCGGGAAGTGGGTTCCGGGTGCGCACGAGTGAGGATAAAGTACGCAGAAAAGACTAGTATTGGTCTGTGGGGTTAGTCTAGAAATCCTATTGAGCTGCCAGAAGTGACAGACGTCGGTCCGGAGTGACCGGGGGTGTTACATTGGACCCATCAGTTTTCATCTTGTCTTTCTCTAGGAATGAGCTTAGGTTGAAGGTGGGTGGGAAAGACATCTACAATGGATTTTCAAAGCATTTAGACCATGTTCATAGTAAATGAGCTCAAGTTTAAATTTATACTAAATTAAACCTAACAAGTCTCCCACTCAAACGAACACTGCTCAATTCATTTAGTGATCACATGATCCTAATTCAACATACCACCCCCGATTGTCATAGACGATGATATAGATCCAAAGGTAGACATTCCAAATGTCAATCACATAAACATGTGATTCATGCTCGACCTTTCGGTCTCTTGTGTTCCGAGGCCATGTATGTACATGTTAGGCTCGCCAACTCAAACTTACACGTATTGCAGTGCAACATGGCGTATGCGAACGCAGATATGTCTGACACCCGATCGTCATGGCGTGCCTCATGTCCAGAGAACTTTCTTAGCGATGCACACACAAGGGGAACACTATCATTGGAATTATGTGAGGTGATGAGGTACCAAGCCTGGAGTATCCGGCCAAATCACTCCAGAATATCCGGCTGCCCGGAATAGTCCGGCATGTGTCGAACGGAGTGTCTAGCTGTATTCTGACCAGTCTGAACCGGATATATCCTATTTAGAGTCCAGTTAGATTAGATATCGTTTTGGGCCTGTCAAACCGACTAGGTCGAGTCTAGCCGCCCCAACCCTCATATAAAGAGTTGTCCGGTCTAGTTTAGGGTTAGCTTTGAGTTTATTCAAAATAATGTAGAACTTGAAGTTCATATTATCAACCATCCCTCTGGGATCGGCGTGTGTTACGGCGTGTTGGACGTTCGTCCAGTTGTCCATAAATAAAGATAAGAGAGTTCTTGAATTGTCAAGAGTGATTGTGTGTGCGCGAAGGTTCTCGAATTGTTGAGGGTTGTCGAGCTTTGGTGTGTCTATCCAGCGTGAGGTTCGTCGTTCATTGTCAAGTTGCTCGCAAGGTTGGCGTTCCTCAATCTTTAGGTTATGTGTTCCGCTTATGTGATTGGGAGATCTATCGGATCCATTGGATCAGGAGGTGTATCGTGAAAGATCGGGTCAACAATCCGTATCATCTTGGTATTAGAGCTCTTGATTGATCACGGTGCAGATTGATTTGCTATCAGCTGTTTTTATTTGATTTACAGTGGATACCATTGGTTAATCCGTCGCCATACTGTTGGCGAAGATCGAAAGAGGAGGCCGGTAGCATTAAGGAAGAAGAAGACATATAATTTTTGTGACGGCTGTAGAGAATTCAGAAGAAAAAACACGATTAAAAAAATTCACGATCGACCCGCACCAGAATTTTCGGCGTGTGCCGACCGAAGTATCCAGATGACCAGAATATCTGAAAGATCGGAGTATCCGTGCGGAAAAAAATTCTGCCAGTACCGATCGGTCGATCGGGTCGAGGAGTCCAGACGCATATCGTTTTCTAGGTCGATCACTACAAGCGGTTGGATGTTGGCCTCTAGCAAGGAAAGTTTAAAAAAAAATGAAAAGAAGGACCAGCCGCACGTGCATATGGGCATAGACATTTTTTTTTTTTTTGAAAGTGGGAAGGGTCTAGAAGAACCCAGTTGCTTCATCCATTCATACACGTGGCAGGTACATTTTACAAAGAGGCCCTTGACAAAGAGAGGCCTCAGCTTTTTGCGAAAAAGACCCTAGCACAAAAATTAAAAAGCAATCAGGTGCTTGGTCTTCTCTGCCACAGCTCGCCGGCGACCACAGGGCGCCGCCAGCGCCGAGGTCGAAAGGAAGGCGCTCGAACGAATGCCTCCGGCGAGAGATCACAGCCGCCGGCCACCTCGCAATCTCCGGGGACGAAACCACTTGGAGACAGAGAGACGTCGAGCTCCGGCGCTGGATCAAGAGGGCCTCCATCATGGAGGTTAAATAACCTGGGCCGCCATTCCGGCCGAAGATCGCGGTGACTCGCATGTCGACCGCGTGATGCGCTTGATGAAGCAGATAACTCCGCCGACGCCGTCTTCTCTTCTTTCCGCCAACTCCAACCTCCCCCTCACCGCCATGGCCGGCCAGGAGGCTGAAGCACATCAGGAGGATAGGAAGACACCGGCAGATGCGCTGGAAGTGGTAGAGGGGGTTGGCTGCTCTCCACGCCGTCGCTCCCTCCATCCCCTCGCCTCCACGGCCGGCCGGAGGAGAGTAGAGAGACGGAAGAGGAGAGGCAGACCACCACTCGGCGCCGCGCACCCGCGCCGAAGCTGCATCACCCTCGCCTCCCCCATATCCCCACGACGCCCAGATCCCCATCTCCCTCTCCTCTCCACCACGGACGGCCAGAGAGAGATAGAGGAACACAGAGACAACACAGGAACAGGGGAGGCACGCAACCTTATTGGATGATTCGGTGGCCGACCCATCCATCAACCGCCCAAACCAGATGGGCAGGAGGATGAACAAGACGAACCCTAAATCGCGGGACAGGTCACGATGACCCACGACTTCGAATCCGGGCACACGGCCCACTACTGGCATAAAGCCACTACCACTAAACCTACAACTACTTGAGAGGGCACGACCATCCCACCCCCAACCCCTCCGGCCAGCGAAGCCGCCAATGAGGAAGGGGGAGGGTGCCGTGGACACGAAGGCGACTCTCAAAGCGGTGCGTCTAGAAACGTGCAGAGAGGCGTTCACCGGAGCGGTCTGGGCATGGACATAGATTCGATCGTTTTTCCTCTGCTAGCATTTTTGTTCAGCTTAGTGATACCTTGCCAGATTCGATCAGAAGTTTCAGCAGTAGTTCATGCAAGGAATAAGAAAATAAAAGGAGCAGCAATCATTCCATGCAGAGATTCGGCCGAAATCAAGACCGGAGTATCCGGCCTAATCAGACTGGAGTATCCGACCGTGTAGAGATGCAGCTACCTGACAGTGTTGTTGCAGCAGCAACGTTTGCAGCAGTCTAAGAAGCAGTGCTGCATAGACATAAGTTTCAGAGTGGGAAAGGTTATAGTAAGAAGTAAACTACTGTTTCCAACAGTGGGGAATCATCTTACTCTGGCAAATTTGAGAAAAGGGAATTATGGCGTTCTCGGCAACTCAAGGACTACCAAAGAGCCAATGGGTTGTGCTTTAAGTGTGGGGAGAAATTTGCACCCGGGCACCAGTGTACATTACCAGCTGGGGCCTGGGGCACAGGTTAAAGCAATTGAAGCATCTGCAATTTTGTCTGATGGAGAAGTGATCAGTTCCTCAGCTCAGGGTGAAAGTGGCTAATGGAGAAGTGATCAGTTCCTCCGAAGGCATACCAGACATGCAATGGTGGGCACAAGGTCACACTTTCTGTCATTCTATGAGAGTGTTGCAGCTAGGAGGGTATGATGGAATTCTGGGATGGACTGGTTAAGCAAATGTGGCTTCATGACTTGTGACTGGCCCAACAAGTGGATTGAATTTGTTCACAATGGGAAATTGGTGCAATTACAAGGGATATTTCCCAAGGAGAAAACTGAGTTACAGGAGATGTCTGTTGATCAGTTTGTCAAAGCAATGAAAGGAAATTATGTATGGGAAGTAGCTGAATTGACTGCTGTAGATGGCAAGGACATGTCAGTTCAGGTGGGGGTTCCTGCAAAAATCTAGGAGGTGCTCGCAACATTTGCTCATGTATTTTAGAATCCTAAACATCTGTCTACTCATAGAGCAATAGATCATGTGATACGTTTACTTCCAGGGGCACAACCATTAAATGCTCGACCTTATAGATATTCTCCCCTGCAAAAGAATGAGATCGAGAGGCAAGTGGCTGAGATGCTTCAGAATGGAACAATTGTGCCCATCATGAGTCCTTTTTCCTTTCTTGTCCTCTTGGTGAAAAATAAGGATGGTAGTTGGAGGTTTGTATTGATTACATGAGGTTGAATTTGGTTATTGTGAAGAGCAAATTCCCTATGCCTGTAGTAGACGAGCTGCTGGATGAATTGGCTGGCACCAAGCTGTTCTCCAAACTGGATTTAAGAGCTGGATACCATCAGATTAGGATGGTTGAAAGTGATGAAGAAAAACTGCCTTCAAGACTCATAGTGGTCAATACCAGTTCAGAGTGATGCCTTTTGGGCTCACAAATGCTCCTGCTACATTTCAGTGTGCAATGAACTCTATTTTCTCACCTTACATCGGGAAATTCATTATGGTGTTCATGGATGACATTTTGGTCTACAACAAGAGTTTATAGGAGCATGTGCAGCATCTGACTATTGTCTTTCAGACCTTGCAACAACACCAACTCCTTGTCAAGGAAAGTAAGTGTTCTTTTTCTTAGTCCAAGTTAGAGTACTTGGGTCATATTATTTTAGATCAGGGAGTGGCTACAGATCAGGAGAAGACTAAGGTCATGTTAGCATGGCCTACTCCAACTAATGTCACTGAATTAAGGGTATTCTTGGGCTTGACAGGGGATATGGTATTTTGTCCAAACCTTTGATTGTATTGTTGCAAAAACAAGGGTTTGTCTGGACAGATGAGGCACAGTCTGCTTTCCAACTGCTGAAGACATCCATGAGTACTACACCGGTACTGGCCTTACCAAATTTTGATAAACCATTTTGCATTGAGACTGATGCATGTGCAACTGGTATTGGAGCTGTTTTGTTGCAGGAAGGTCATCCCATTGCTTATTACAGCAAGGCATTGAGTGTGAACAACAAGAAGTTGTCAATCTATGAGAAGGAGTTTTTAGCTGTCATGATGGTTGTGGATAGATGGATATGTTACTTGTCTAGAGGCCTTTCTGTGATTAGAATTGATCACACAAGTTTGTGCCATCTACAGGAGCAAGTTTTGGCCACTGATTTGCAGAAAAAAACTGTGACAAGGTTGGTGGGGGGCTCAATTTCACTTTCTAGTATAAGAAAGGAGAGGAGAACAAGGTAGCTGATGCTTTGTCTAGGGTGGGACATGTTTTCTCCTTACATGCAGTATCAGCTGGAATGCCTATTTGGCTATAGGAAGTGGTGAATTCTTATGCTGTGGACCCCAAGGCCCAAACTTTGCTGATGGAGTTAGCTGTCACTGGTACAAATGCTGATGGCTTTTCACTGTAGTAGGGTCTAATTAAACTCCATGGGAGAATCTGGGTTGGTGCCAATGTGGGACTACAGACTAAGATGATTCAGTTATTTCATGCTAGTTCATTGGGTGGGAATTCATGGGCTCTGGCTACTTATCAGAGACTCAACAAACTATTTGCTTGGTCTAGGATGAATGCTGCTATCACTGAGTTTGTGAAGCAATGTGGTATCTGTCAGCAAGCAAAACATGAACTATATAAGCCACATGGGATCTTGTAGCCACTAAAACCCCCTCAAGGTGCATGGAAGAAAATTTCCATGGATTTCATTGAAGGCCTCTCCAAATTAGCTGGTATGATGTGATTCTGGTTATTGTGGACAGATTCACCCAATATGCACATTTCATCCCCCTAAAACACCCTTACTCTGCTTCATCTGTGGCCAAGGCTATATTCAACAATATTTTTAAGCTGCATGGGACGCCAGTGTCTATTGTTTCTGATCGAGACAGGGTCTTTACCAGCCACTTTTGGAAGGAGTTGTTTGCTCGATTTGACACAAAATTACAAATGAGTATAGCATATCACCCTAAGAGTGATGGTTAGACTGAACGATTCAATCAATCTTTGGAGATGTATCTCAGGTGTGCTATACATGAACGCCTGCCAAGTGGTTTAGTTGGTTACCTCTGGCCGGATTTTGGTACAACACTTCCTGCCATTCTGCTATTGGTTGCTCTCCATTCAAGGCACTATATAAGGAAGAACCTCATTATGGGTTATTGCCTGATTTGTATGAAATTGCCAATGCTGATGTGAAGGATTTCCTCACCGAGAGACAACACTGCTCTGATCTGCTGAGGTATCACTTGGAGAAAGCTCAACTTCGGATGAAGCGGTATGTTGACAAAAACAGAACTGACAGAAAGTTTTAGGTGGGAGATTCTATGTATCTGAAACTACAACCTTATGCTCAATCGTCTGTCGCAAATTGTCCTTATCCCAAGTTGGCCTACAAATTTTATGGACCGTTTGTGGTGGAAGCAAAGTATGGGGAAGTGGCGTACAAACTAAAGCTGCCAGCCGAGAGAAAGATCCACCCGGTGTTTCACGTCTCTTAGTTGAAACCTTTTCACCCTGATTACACAATAGTGTCAAATGAACTGCCTGTGCGTGTGGAACTGGATACAACAGATGTTGTGCCTGAAGCCATTTTGGAGCATCGTCTGTGTAAAAAAGGCAACACAGCATGTGTCTAGATAAAGGTGAAATGGTCCTCTCTGCCAGCTGAAGCCGCTACTTGGGAAGACTATGACGTCCTGCGAGCTCGTTTTCCATCGTCGCCAGCTTGTCTGGACAAGCTGGGTCTCAAGGGGTGGCAATGTAACACTGGTACTACCTTCTGAAGAGTAGGTGTGCGTCCTATAGGGAAAATGTTATTGGGTCATCGTGTAGGCCGTGGGCCATAGGAGTTGGGCCAAGGCAGGTGTGCGCTGCTCAGTTTATAAGAGTCATGTAATCGTTGTGAGAACCATCAAGGAAGTAAAGTCTAAACTAATCTCTTGTCTCTCTCCTTCTTCCTCCCCGAGTCTCCTCGATCCATCTCTCCTAGCGAACCCTAAGGTGAGCTTGTATCTAGCCTCCTTGGAGTGTGACACGGCGGCATATGCTACCAATAGCGTTCAGGATTGCACACACCACAAGTGAACACGTTAGTGGTGGTGTTTCATGTGCATGCCGCCAATTAACCTGTACCGGTGAGAACGTCACATTTTTTCAAAGTGCTACGATATTCAGCTCAGGTATCTTAGAGCAACTCTAATAGGTGATGTATAATATGTTTGACGATGTAAAAATTAACTTTTACATTACTACAGACAAAAGATAACTCTTCAACACGTGATTTAGATCAATATGGTGATGCATATTTTTACATCGTGATGTACATTTTGGGGCCAAGTGATGAAAATATACATTACATGCGGAGGTGATGTGTATCTAAAACTGCAGCGCGTGATGCCAACTTCCATGTTGAAGCCGACCCCGCGTTTCCCCGTAGCCGCCTGCCGTCCCGCTGCCAATTCCGCCGTCCCACGCCACAGTCCCGCCCACAATCCACCGAATCCGTTACCACCAATCACACCCTGCCATTTCCCCCATCGATTCCACATGCCCTACCTTCGCAAGATGCCATCACGCCGCCTCCCACCTCCTCGACCAGCTTCTTCAACGTGTGGGCGTGGGACCCCGGCCGCTTCTCAGCGGAGATCACCGCCGACCACGTGTGTTGGTGGACGGGACCTTCAACACGCTGGAGCTTGCTGCGTGATGACCCACAAATGTAGGGGGTGTATCGTAGTACTTTTGATAAATAGGAGTGTCGATCCCAACGAGGAGCAGAAGGTGCTGACTAGTGGTACTGGCTCAAGAGTTATCTGTAAATACTTAGCAGACGGATTTTTAGGGTTTTTTGATAAAGCAAGGAATTAAGTGAAAGTAAATAAAGACAACAAATAATTGCAGCAAGTGGCCCAATCCTTTATTAGCAAAGGACAAGCCGGAGAAAATACTAATAAGGACCAAACGTTCTTGAGGACACATGGGAATACTGTCAAGTGCTTTCGTTTCATATAGCTGATTAATCTTCTTTGGTTTTATAAGTGTTGTGTGGCTAAACCTATGCTAACGTACCGACCTTACTTGGACTAAGATTTACTTGTGATTAAACCCCTTGCAAGCATCCGCAACTACAAGAAAGTAATTAAGATAAAAATCTAACCATAGCCTTAAACTCTGAGATCCTACACTCCCTTGTGCAAAGGTTTCCTAATGGGGGTTTAGGTTCTGTCACTCCGGCAACCCCACAATTAGTAGACAAATACACAATGCATTCCCCTAGGCCCATAAATGATGAAGTATCATGTAGTTGACATTCACATGACACCACTAGAAGAATAGCACCACAACTTAAATATTAAACAATTGAATAATATCTCAACACAATTCCACTACTAACAACATGACTTATCCTATGTCTTCAAGAACTAAAAGAACTACTCATCAGACATCATATGGATCAAGATAAGAGATGATATAATGATAGATAAAAATCTGAACATAAACAATAATTCAATGGTTCCACTCACAAGCATCAACTATAATAGTAATCAACATCGGGAAAGTTTTCCTTAAGAACTATGCAAGATTCAACACGATTGTTATAGCGGAATGGAGTGGTGATGATGGTGCTAGTGGAGATGATGGTGTGGATGATGATGATGATCCCGATGAAGTCTAGCTTGATGACGGTGTTGATGGCGATGATCTCCCCTGAAAGGATACGGATGTCGCCTAGATGGGGGGTGAATAGGCGATTAAAACTTTTCCTAGAGTGGCTCAACAAAGGCGGAATAAAACTAGTGTTTAGTTTGTAAAGCACAACCTAGAAACAACTAAGGTTTACCTATGTGCACCAACAACTTATGCTAAGCAATACAAGCAACAAAGTGATAGCAAGATATATATTACTTCAAGCACGAAGGCTATCACAATGTAAAGTGCATAAGTAAAGAGCTCGGGTATAGAGATAACCGAGGCACGCGGGGACACCGATATTTTACCGAGTTCCTCCCAACATGGAGTACGTCTCGTTTGGAGAGGGGGTGGTATCAAACCACCAACGCCACAAAAGGCCTCCCTTATTCTCCGGTGAATCTCACCCCAATGGGATCGATCCACGCTTCCACTATCGGTGCACTTGTCGGTGGCAACAGGAACCTCTCACAAGGTTGGGGCACAACTCCACAACATAATTGGAGGCTCCCAACAAATGCCACAAAAGGCCACAATGCCACCAAGGCCACAAAACCGTCTAGGGTTCCAAGAACCCAAGAGGGACAAGCTCCAATGAGCAATTCAAACCAAATCCTCCAAAGAGAACTCAAACCGATGCACCAAATGCAAATGGAAAGAACACCACAAAGATGCTCAAATCCCTCACTCTCAAGTTCCAACAAAGCTACTAAAGCTAATGGGGGAACAAGAGAGGAGGAATCAAAGAGAGACACAAAATCCCCCAAAATCTAGATCCCCAAAGATACACTCACAAAGAGATGTTTTTGTTTGGTCAAAACGTAGATCTAGATCTCCTCCAACTACCCCTCAAATATATGCAAGAATCAATGGAGGGGTGTGTAGAAATCAAGCTTAAAGAGTAGAGCAAATGAGGGCAAAGCTTGGACAAGAAAAGGAGGAAGAAGTAACCCTAAATGAAAAAGAGGCAAAGCTATTTAAAGGGACGGACAAAATGTGGCCATTGGGGCTATTTTTCTAGGATGACCGGTAGTACCGGATTGGCCCGGTACTACCGGACCAAACACAACACATACAGCGAGCGAGCCAGAGAGAGAGAAAGCAGCAGCGCAGCAGCGGCTGGGAGCAGCTGGCAGCAGCCGCAGCGTGGCAGAGCAGCAGCAGCAGCAGCGGGCCCAGGGGAGCAGCTGCGCGCGCGGGATGCAGCATGCAGCAGCAGGCAGCGCTGGGGCCCGCGGCATGCATGCGCGTAGTGCAGCGGCAGCAGCACAGCAGCAGGCAGGCAGCCCATTCGCGGGGCAAGCACGTAGCGAGCAGCGAGCGGCGCGGCGGGCCCCTGGGCGCGGCGAGGCGGCAGCAGGCGGGTCAGGCGAGCGCGGGTGAGTGCAGGGCGAGCGCGCATGCAGCGGTGCAACGCGGCAGCAGTGAGGTGGGGCCAGGCGCACAGGCGCGGGTCAACGCAGGCAGCAGATGTGGATCTGAGAAAAATATCTGGACAAATAGACGGGTCGTTCGGTACTACCGGCCCACCAGGGCGGTACTATCGGGCCGGCCGGTACTACCGCAAAAAGGTACCCGGCGAGACAGAAATAAATCGGGCCGTTTTTAGGCCCGGGCGGTAGTACCGGCCCGTCCGGGCGGTACTACCGCTTGGCCCAAAAAACAGACCGACAGGCAAATATTCAAACAGCAATAACTTTTGACTGGAAGCTCCGATTGACCCGATTCAAATTGCGTTGGATAGAGGGCGACAAGGGCTTCCCAATAAAAAGTGGAAATATTGATTATCACCAAGTGAGAATATATCAAGTAGAATAATGTGATATACCTCACTTGGTGAGAAACCGGAAAGCCGCATAAATCAAAATCGCAACAGGATACAAATAGGAGATCCGATTTAGATGAACAAGAGCTTGTTATGGAGATTACCACAAGCTCTATATCATCACATGGATAAGACCAAATAACAACCAAATATGATGATGCAAGTATACAAAGGTTTGAGCTCTCTTCGAACGATGTGACCGAATTACTCATATGAGAGCCCCTCTTGATAGTACGGTTATCTATCCTAAACCCGGTCTCACACACACAACGTGAGACCGGCAAAAGGGAAAACCTATCAAGATTATACCTTTGCCTTGAGCATTCCACTTGAGCTCGATGTAGACGATCTTGACCTTCTCAAGATGGAACGCCTTTCTTAATTCCTCATCATCGACCTCGCATATTGAGCATGCCCAACATATCTTCTTTGCATTTCATTGACCTTGAAGCCAACACATGCTCCAAGCGATGCCAATGGACAAATCCTACAAGTATAACTTAATACACACATTAGTCCATAAAGATTGTCATTAATTACCAAAACCACACATGGGGGCCCAACATGTTCTTTCATCCCCTTTCTAGGAAGGAATTTCCTTGGCAAAAATCTATCTATCGGAGAGCTCTTTGTCTCTCGGTGGTTTCTGCCCCGCAAAGGCGGCATAATCTTTCTGTGGTCCCTCCCCCAACTTTAGGGTTTCAAGGAGAAGATATAGGCGAGAGGGCGGGCCCAGAGGTGGGCTAGGGTGGCCACACCCCTATAGGTGCGGCCTAGGGTGGCCCGTGCTTGGGGAGGGTGTGGGCCCCTTGTGGCCCAACTCCACCTCCCCTTCTGGCATCCTTCGTCTTCTAGGAAAATATAATTTTCTATAGTTTTTCTGGTATTTTTCTGATCTTCGCGAAATTGCATCAAAACACTGCTTTTTCCATCAGAATCCTGACTCTGGCAGTTCATCCTCCAAGAATCATCCAACATGCAAAACCAGATGAAATAACATAAGTATCACCTCTTAATATTATATATATCAATGAATAGAAGCAAATTATGATATAGAATGGTGATGCAAATTGGACGTATCAACTCCCCCAAGCTTAGATCTCGCTTGTCCCCAAGCAAAAACTAAGCTCAGTAAACATGTCCACAGGTTTATGGAGTGAAGTCTCGATAAAAAAAATACGGACAAGAATCATCACACTTACCAATACACAACTCATAGTAGAAAGCAACTCACCATTATATAACTTAGCTTGCAACAATTATGGGAGTCACAATAAAGATGCATAAAGATAAATCATAATTGGGATTGGCAAACTTTGTTCTTGGTCAGAGAATAGTTGGTAAATAGTTTTAAAGCAAAGATTTTGTAAGGAAGTTTATAACAGAGTCCTTTTTGCTCAAACATAAAAGGCTTTTCATAATGATGGCTTTCAAAGTTATATTCATTTAGATAAGAGTCTTGTGCAAACAAGGAAGATAAAGAACATGATTGAATAAATCATCATATGAATGCTTGAAACACAACAACTCAAATGCTTGCTGGAGATAGAGAGGAAAAGGTTTACTGGCTCAACTTAGAAGTAGAATAAATGCCCTTCATAGAGGGAAGCAGGGATTTCAAGTTCATAAAGAGCTTTAAAAAGGTTATGGTACTTACTAGCTTTGAGCTCTCATTTCCCCTATCATAAGCATCTTGAGGTGATTAAGGTTAAAGTGAACAAAGATGGAGTATATGCTTGACGAAATATAAGTTGGCAATGTCATGTCCCTTGGCTACAAGGGTCGCTCCTCATGCTACTCAATTTTAGTTATCGGTAAGTTAAGGTCATGGTAAGTACATGTGTATCATAAAGAACAGCCAACAGGGTACCCCTTGCACATGATACAGGAGCTATCCCATATCAAAATGACAAGGCAAGCAAACAATGAGCATCTCAGCAATCTTCTTGTTTACCATGGGAAAATGGTGCTTTTTTCTCTCTTTCCTCTTTTCAATATGTATCTATTTTTTTATATAAGAACAAAGCTTCATAGATTGCTCATTATGGTGATGTTGCAAGTTTCCACCATGATTAGGCATGGTGAAAGAACATTTCTTAATCCCTAGTGTTTTGTGTGTTAGATAACAATACCAAGGATCATTTAATGTGTGTTGAAGTGTTGCAGCTCTATTTGAGAATAAAGGGAAAAGGACTCTGCCTTTGGGGGCGGATAATCCGGCCCCACCAGGGGCGGATAATCCGCCCCTCCCTTTGCCCAAGCAGGCGCAAGCCCCAGAGGGGGGGCGGAATTTTGGCCGGACTTTCCGGCCCCGCCGGATAATCCGCCCCCGCCAAGGTGCAAGCCCCAGAGAGGGAGCGGAGTTTTGGCCGGACTTTCTGGTCTGGCCGGATAATCCGCCCCTCAGGGGGGCCGGATTATCCGCCCCCCCAAGAACTTCACCAAGCTTCACCAAGGCGCAAGCCCCAGAGAGGGGGCGGAGTTTCCCCCGGAGAATCCGCCCTTGGGGCGGAGTTTTCCCAGGGGGAGGATAATCCACCCCCAAAGTTGTGCAACGGCTAGATCTGGGGAGGGGGTATTTAAGCCAGCCATCCCCCTCCTGCCAGAACTCTTGATTCATCTCGAAAAAGAACATATCAGATATGAAAGCTTCATCCAAGAGTGCTCCACCTAGATCCACCCAAAGGCCCCATCCCTTGGGGAATCGAAGGAGGAGAACTCGATCTTCATCATCAGCAATCAAGCGCTTCATCTCCTCTCCATTCATTTGGAGAACCTCCGATCTAGTATTTCTTGCAAATATCTAGATCCTCATTTTTGTTTATATTGATAAACCTTGTTCTTGTGGCAGCTTGTTGTCATCTCGGGAGCCCCCAATTCGGTTATGGGTGTGTGCCCCGATAGTGTTGTAAAAGGCACCGGTTCCCGCCTCGAAGGGACCCAATAGTGGAGAAGGTGGATCAGGCCTCTCATGGCGAGATCCATCGGAGAATAGGGTGAGGCCTATTGTGGCGTGGTGGTCTTAGAACCGCCCACCCCTCCAACGCAGATGTACTTCCCTTAACAAGGAAGGAACTGCGGTAAAACAAATCCCTGTGTCTCCGCGTGCTCCACTACGGTTTCCTCGCTCCTCTTTTACGTGCTTAGTAGTTAGGGTTACATATAGGGAAATTCTCGTAGTTGCATATCTAGAGAATTTACTTTGTGTCAAGCCTAAAATTGAAAAAGTATTAAAAATTGGTTAGCACCTATTCACCCCCCCTCTAGGTGCCCATACGATCCATTTCAATTGGTATCAGAGCCTCGGCTCTTATTTCGGGCTTAACCGCCTAAGAGAAGTATGGGTTCCAAGGGAGATGGGAGTGATGCTCCGGAGGTAGTCACCATGAACGATCTCAAGACGTTGGAAACAACCTTGGTGAGTTCAATGGAGGCTAAGATGGAAGAGATGCGTCAATTGATAATGCGTCTCTCCACATCCGCAGCATCACCTCCATCTAACTCTGAGGATACCACTCCGCAATCCAAGGAAACGGGTAAAACTGTTTCCAAAGATAACGAAGTGGTAGGTGATGATACTAGTAAGAGCTCCTCCTCGAAAAAGGATAGCGGTAAGGATGGATACAATGAGGTTTCTCATGTGTATTCCCCTGATCCGCCTATTCCTCACCCACATATACATAATAGTGGTGGTCCACCCAAACTTTCAGCATCTACTTTCTCTCAATGGCAATTTTTGATGAAATCTCATGTGTGCAGTTCCTCCATAGAGTTGTGGAAGATCATCGAAAATGGTCTTCATGTTGGAAATCCTAACAATCTCACAAGGAGAGAAGTGGTCGATAGCCAACTCAATGCTACAGCTCTACACATGATATAGCTTGGTGTGGGTGACAAATATATGCCACACATTCAGCATCTTAGCACAGCTAAAGAATCTTGGGATGCTCTCACCGAGCTCTTCATCGGAAATGAAAGTATGAGAAGGAATAGATATGATGCCTTGAGCAATGAAGCTGAAGGATTTTATATGCTGGATGGAGAAGACCACGAGGACATGTATAGGAGGCTCAAGGCAATAGCCACAACCTTCAGAAACCACGGTGCAGCTCATGTTGATGATGCTTGGATCAAGCGCAAGTATGTCAGTGCTCTTATGCCATTTGAGCCCACAGATTTGAAAAGTCTTCAAGGTAGGCATAACTATCACCTCATGTCATCCAATGAGGTAATGCAAGAAATGGCCGCCTTCAAAGTGGCTGCCAAGAATGCCGAAGATGATCGTGCTCGAGCTATGGGGATGCAAAAGGGGGTCAACATGGCCTTGAAGACTAGTGTGATTGATCATGATGAATATGCGGTAGAAGGTCTGGACTGTCCCGAAGATATAAAAAGGATCCACGGACAATACTTGGCTCTTTATGCAAGAAACTTTTGGAAAGATCCAGCCAAGGCTAAAGCTAAACTAGATCGCAAGAGTGGAGCCTATGGAAGAAAAGAAAATGGTCCCAAGCTGAGAACATGCTTTAATTGTGGTGACCGGCTGCACTTCGTAGCTGAGTGTCCATATCAAAGTAGAGAGGATAATGGAGGGAGACTCATTTTCAAGGACAAATCAAAAGCTCCACGTAAGAAACAGTTTGTAAAGAAGAATACTCCTTTCAAGAAGCAACCAAAGATTGTTCTAGTGTCTCAAGAAGAATATTCATCGGGGAGTGAAGATGAGGACGAGGACGATAGCTCTCAAGAGGTGGCTGCTATAGCCACCACATCTACATCAACATCTCTCTTCGACTCTCCGAACGAAAACATCATCAACAAGAATGCTACTTGCCTCATGGCAAGAAGCTCCGAGGTAACTTCTTCTAACTCTTCTTTTCCCAAGGCTACGATAGACATGGATGATCCTGCTAGTCTTAAGGTTAAAGAAGAGATTATTGCTTTGGATTATTTCTATACTAACCTGCAAGGTGAGCACAAAGTTTGTTTTGAGGCTCTTATGGATCAGCTGGCCCAAAACGAAGCACTCCTCGAAGAAAAGGGCAGAATTGAAAGGGAGGATCAATGGAAATTGCATCCCTAAAAAATGCTCTTGAAGAAGAAGAAGAAGCTCGGGTCTCTCTTGAAGAGAGGCTTGAGTCTATGGAAGAGTCACATGAAGAAATTGTGACTAAACTCGTTAAGGAACGTGACAATGCTGTCACCAAGGCAAAAAAGTTAAAGAAGGAAAGGATTGACTTTGGGGCTGCTCATGATAGACTCTCCGAGGAATTGGAGAAACTTGACAATGCTAACAAGGCGTTGAAAAACGAGTTCTCTATTCTCAATGAGTCACATGATCAGCTTCAAATTCGATTGGCCGAATATGATACTCCTAGCTCGTCCAACTCAACATATAGTAACAAGAAAAATGCTAGTGTGGAAAAAGGAGTGATCAAGGACATCACTACAAAGGACAAAGGTGTGCTTGATGAAGTCCTTGGCAAGCAAAGGTCAAATCATGGTAAAGAGGGACTTGGGTATGTCACCAAGTCCAAGAAGAAGAAAACCAAGAAGAACAAGACCAAGAATGTGCAATTAAAGACAAGCACTGCTGAGAAGGTTGTCACACAAGACAAGACTAATAATATTGGTTTTGCAGGGTCTCACAATCCGAATTATGAACTCTTTTGTGATGACTATGGCGATGTTTATGCTTATTATGTTGGTCCTTTTGATGAATTTATTGCTTGGTCTATTTTGGTCCCAAAGACCCTTGTTACTAACATGAAAGGACCCATTGAAAAATGGGTACCTAAAACCAAGAAGTAATTTTCTTGTAGGGCTATGCTTCCGGTGGGTCGAAATGGGTGCTGGATAGTGGCTGCACTAGTCATATGACCGGAAGCAAGGAGATCATCATGGAGATGCGTCCAAATCTTGATAATATCACAGTCTCCTATGGTGATAAGTCTAAATCTCAGGTATTGGGTCTTGGCTAGGTTGTGGTTGCCCACGATATCTCTCTCGTGGACGTCATGCTTGTTGAGACCCTTGGCTACAATCTTCTTTCTGTTCGTGCCCTTGGCAAGATGGGTTTTGCTGTTTTTATCGATGATGATTTGGTGGTACTCTTATAGCAAGTCTCTAAAGGTTGCTTTCGTTGGATACATCGAAAATGACCTGTATGTGGTGGACTTCTCGGGGAAAACCACTTCGGGTCCGATGTGTCTATTCGGAAAGGCCGACGTGGGCTGGCTATGGCATCGCCGTTTAGCCCATGTCAACATGAGAACTTTGCAAAGTCTCCAAAAGGGTGGCCACATACTTGGACTAAAAGACAATGTCTCTTTTGCCAAAGATCGTGTTTGCAGGGCTTGTGTTGAAGGAAAAATGCATGATTCTCCCCACAAGAGGAAGACTATTGTGTCATCAAAGAGGATCTTGGAATTACTTCATGTGGATTTATTTGGTCCTCCTTCTCATGCAAGTCTTGGTGGGAAGAAATATTGCTTGGTCATCGTCGATGATTACTCAAGATATACATGGGTATATTTCTTCAAGCTGAAAAGTGAGACTCAACAAACTGTCATCGACTTTGCCAATGAAGTTCAACGTCAACACAATGTTCCCATCTTGGCAATTAGAAGTGACAACGGCACAGAATTCAAGAACTACACTTTAAACGAGTTTCTTAGCGTAGAGGGGATTAGACACCAATATTCCGCTGCGTACACCCCTCAACAAAATGGTGTAGCCGAGAGGAAGAACCGGACCTTGATGGATATGGCAAGATCTATGCTAGCTGAATTCAAGTCTCCTTATAATTTTTGGGCTGAAGCCATATCCACTGCTTGTCACTCATCAAACCGGCTCTACCTTCGGAAGATCTTGGACAAGACCCCATATGAAATACTTACCGGTAACAAACCCAACATATCATACCTCAGGGTATTCAGGTGTAAGTGTTTCTTTCTTATTAAAGGTGTCCGTTTGTCAAAATTTGAATCCAAGGCTTTAGAAGGTATTTTTGTTGGTTACGGTGCCGAATCCCACACTTATAGAGTCTACAACAAACTCACTGGGATTGTTGTAGAATCTTGTAGTGTGGAGTTCGATGAAAATAACGGCTCCTTTGTAGGGCAAGTTGATGTTTGTGATGCAGATGTTGAAATACCCCAAGATGCCATAAGAAGAATGGGCGTGGGATTTTTCCGCCCCATTGAGGAACCCCTTGTGGCGGATCGGGAAGGACAATGCTCCACACATGTGGAGCCCTCATCTACACAAGATCAACAAGCTCCTACTGTTGGAGACAATCCTGCACCAACACCACAATCTGCTGAAGACCATCTGTCCACTTGACAAGCTGATAGTCCCAGGGCGGACTATCCGCCCCCTCCAAGGGGCGGACAATCCGCCCCTGGCACTCCAACTCGTTCCAGGGGATCCGAAGGAGAAATCAACATCTCTGAAGCTCCCAGGCCGGATTCTCCGGCCCCCAGGGGCGGAGTATCCGGCCCTGGGTCTCCAACTCCAGTCAGGCTTTCTCAGGAAGATGGTTCTGGTACTTCACCTCCCAGGCCGGATAGTCCGGCCCCTCCAAGGGGCGGATTATCCGGGCCTGAAGAAAATGTTCAGCAACAATCTTCTGGCAGTAACGGTGACCAAGATCAAGGGCAAGGCAGTAATCAAGACAAGGGTACAACAATTGAATCCACTCCTCCTAGAAACAATAAGGATATTGAGGCTCGTCGCAAGACTCGTGCTGATCGCAACCTTGAACTAAGAGGTCACACTCTTGACAAGGTTGTTGGTGATCTACGACGAAGGGTATCCTCTAGAAGAGAGATTGCAAGCTTCTGTGATCATCAAGCTCACATTTCCATGGTTGAACCAAAGAAGGTTTTTGATGCTCTTGAAGACCCCGATTGGGTTGTTGCAATGCATGAAGAATTAAACAACTTCGAACGCAACAAAGTTTGGAAGCTCGTAGAAAAGCCAAAGGATTGCCGCAATGTTATCGGCACCAAGTGGATCTTCAAGAACAAACAGGATGAAAATGGCATTGTTGTGAGTAATAAAGCACGACTCGTGGATCAAGGATTCTCTCAAGTAGAAGGAATTGATTTTGGTGAGACCTACGCTCCTGTGGCTCGCCTTGAGTCCATCCGTATCCTTCTTGCATATGCAGCCCATCATAATTTTAAATTACAACAAATGGATGTTAAGAGCACTTTCCTTAATGGTCCTCTACATGAGTTAGTATACGTCAAGCAGCCCCCGGGGTTTGAGGACCCCAAATTTCTGAACCATGTCTACAAACTCGATAAGGCGCTCTATGGCCTTAAACAAGCCCCACGTGCGTGGTATGAGCACCTTAAAGAGCTTTTGCTAGACCGTGGATTCGAAGTTGGGCAAATCGATCCCACTCTTTTTACTAAGAAGGTTAATGGGGAGCTTTTTGTATGCCAACTTTATGTAGATGACATTATTTTTGGCTCTACTAACCAAGCTTTTAACGATGAATTTTCGAAGCTTATGACTGACAGGTTTGAGATGTCCATGATGGGTGAGCTCAGGTTCTTTCTTGGATTTGAGATCAAACAACTTAGAGAGGGAACCTTTATTAATCAAGCTAAATACATCCAAGACATGCTTAAAAGGTTCAAGATGACGGATCTCAATGGCGTTGCTACCCCAATGCAAACAAAGTGTCATCTTGAGCTCAATCCCAAGGGTAAAGACGTGGATCAAAAGGTATACCGATCCATGATCGGCTCTCTCCTCTACCTTTGCGCATCTAGGCCCGATATCGTGTTAAGTGTAGGAGTGTGTGCAAGGTACCAAGCCGCTCCTAAAGAAAGCCACTTAGTGGCAGTCAAGCGAATCTTCCGATATTTGGTTCATTCCCCAATTTTTGGGTTATGGTATCCCAAGGGTTCAAGTTTCTCTCTATGTGGTTACACTGATTCCGATTGGGCTGGTGACAAAGATGATAGGAAATCAACCTCTGGTGCATGCCAATTCTTGGGCAGGTCTCTAGTGTGTTGGTCATCAAAGAAACAGAATTGTATCTCACTCTCAACCGCCAAAGCTGAATATGTTGCTGCTGCAAGTGCTTGTACTCAATTGTTATGGATGAGGCAAACTTTAAAGGAATATGGTGTCAATTGTGACAAAGTGCCTCTTTTATGCGACAATGAAAGTGCTATCAAAATTGCTTACAATCCCGTGCAGCATACAAGAACAAAACATATAGAGATTCGCAATCACTTTATTCGGGATCATGTTGCTCGTGGAGATATTGCTCTATCCTTTGTGAGCACGAAGAACCAACTTGCTGGTATTTTCACGAAGCCCCTCGATGAAGCAAGATTTTGTTATTTGAGGAATGAGCTAAATACCATAGATTCAAGGAGCTTGGCTTGACTACCCTTGCACACTCACTTGCTCTTATTCATGTATTTGGTTTAGATGCGGGCATAGACATAGGGGGAGTGTGGTCCTAATTGATTGGGCCAACCCTCCCCCCATAATGCCGAAAGCAAGTTAAATCATTTCCCTTAATATCATTTTGTGATATGTGGGTCATCGATGAGCATTGGTTTTGAACTCAAGATACATCTTCGCGGTGTCATGCCATGCGCTCCAACATGGTGGCTTCATCCACCGCCCTCTTCCTCGCGAAGAGTTGGTTTTCATGGGTCTCGTTGGATTTTCTTGCATATCTCTTGTTCTTATGGAAAACACACTCAAATTTGGCTTTTGATTGATTTGATTCTTGCAAATTTGGGTGTGTAGTACCATCTCAGTTTGATGCTCTCAACCCAAGCCTTTCTCTCACTTCTTGAACCATCTACTCTGTCACACAAGTCCTCTAAAACACCATCGAGAGGTTTGCTAGGTTGCTCTGTCTTGATTCTGCTCTTTCCAGAATTTCTGGGGGGGGGGGCGGATTATCCGCCTTAAGTGGGGGGCGGATTATCCGCCCCAGGCGAAATCTTCCCCTTATAGGCTGGGTCGGGGAGGGCAGGCTCAAACAGAGCAGCCAGTCCTCCCCCAACCCTACCTCTGTCCCCCAGCCGCCGCCGGAGCATCCGCCTCTCCCGGAGTCGATTCGACCACCGGATTCTCCGGGCTCTCCTCGGATCTTCTTCACCTCGCCTCCGGGTATCTTCTCCTCCGCGATTTTCCTACAATGAGTGAGGGTAACTCCCTCATCTCTCTCCTTTTGTATGGGATGTCTTTTATTTGGTGAAAATCTCGTTGTAGAAGGTTCTTGGTGTTGTTCCTTACATGCTAGAATTAGTAGACTTGCAACCCTAGTACCCGATCTGTTTTGCCATGGCAGATCTGAGCCAATCCAGAAATTTTTCTGCGGGGCCGCCCCTCCCAGGGCCGGATAATCCGGCCTGGAGAGCAAATTGTTTTCTGTTTTGGTTCTGCTTCTGCCAATGCATTTCCTTGGTTATGGGGTTGCACTGCTACTCTTTCTTCATGTTTTTCTCCTGGACTTGTGTGTATACTTATCTCCATGCTATCCCTCTAATGTTATTCACAAGTGGTTCCAAACCGACCAAGACCTTCGTCCGTCGTCCCCGTCCCCGTTATCTCAAGCCCACTGCAGACGGGAAATTCATTGACGAGACCGAGGTCAGCAGGGCAGCAAGAGAGGCTGAACGGATGGCAGAGGCAAGTAAGAAAACTAAGAGGTCCGCATCTCGCAAGGGCAAACAGTCTCGGCCCAATTACAAGGCTATGGACAGTCTTCAGTACGCCACTATTCGTCAGACTGATTATTATGATGAGGCTGACAGCGATGGTCCCCCCGAGGACGAAATGTTTTTTAAAGCTCACTTTCGGTCTATTCATGATGATGTTTATGCTACTCTCAAGATTCGCCCCATGCGTCCCATCAATTTGACTGAGGCTCAATCCAAGACAAGGCTCATTGAGGCACTCGATGTGACCAACAAGATGGGGCTGCACCACCTCATGACCATTCAATGCAATTATGACTCTCATGTGGTGCGCCAGTTTTTCTCCACACTTGTGATCTGCGGTGATGAGCGCCGCACTATGAAGTGGATGACCGGGACTACAATGCTTCAGTCAGACTTTCGCACTTTTGGGCAGGTTCTTGGGTATGCATTCCATGGTCGTGACACTCCCGTTGGTCACCGCATCATTACTCCCTTGAAGCCATCCAAGGACACTGCACTTGCTCCGTGCCTTTCCTCTGATGGAGTCGCTGGTACTTTTGCTGGTCTCTCTCCCCTGTATGCAACCCTTGTTGGCATTTTTAGGGACTGCATCGCTCCTAGTGGTGGCAACAATGACAGGATCCGTGGTCACCTGGTTCCTCTCCTTGCGTTTTCTCACGAGTGTGCCACCAACAATGGATCAACCACAGGTTACAAACCGGATGTCATGGACTATATCTCTCATGAGATGACGGATGCTATGATCAACAGGCTCTCTATTCCTTATGCTCTGTTCATAATGATGCTCGTCAAGCATATGTTGCCCCATGAGGATTTTGGCACTGCTCTGGATGGTGTTCATAAGCCAAAGAAAATCTACAACAAGGCTCAGAAGACTCATCACCCTTCCACTGCCCCGGAGACCTTCATGCGTGATGCTCGGGCTAGTGGTCGTCGTTCCACGGTGTCCCCAATGGCACGTGAGGTAAAGCGGCTTAATTGGTTCCAGCGGAACATTCTTTGCATGGGTATTGACATTCATAAGGGACAATATGAGGCGTACCGCAGGGATCATGAGAGGGATCACACGCAGCAGCTTATCCTCCACCATGTCTCAGGTGCCACTGGCAATCCACCTCCTCCCACTGCTCTGGATCCGTATGCTCAGTGGAACACCTCCGGGATCAACTATGGCGAGCTCGAGAGTTGTCTCTTTCCTCCTCCACCGAGGGCACCCACTCCTCCAGCTGATGACGATGATGATGAGTACGATGAAGAGGAAGGGGACGGGAACGACTATGACGAGGATGAGGCGGAGTGATCTCCAGGGGCGTTAGCATCGCTCTTCTTCCTTTTTGGCGTTTCGATGCCAAAGGGGGAGAAGTAGTTCTATTAGGTCTCGTGGATTTGCAAGGGTCGGGCACAAGCTCTTCGATTTTAGTCGTTTTTATTTGCTTGCTTGTGCCTTTTCTAGCGTGAACTTGTTTGCTATTTGTGGTTGTTTGTGTAAGACTATGTCGTACTCCACAGTTTGGTACTATGTTTGGTATTCATGGATTTCTGGATTTATCTATCATGGACCCCATGGAATTCTGGAATTATGGAGCATATTTGATGGCATATGGATTCATGGGATTATCTATGTATGCTTTGGCTATATTCTCATCCCGGTGGTATGACCTTATTTCCCAAACCTTAAAGTAGTGTTCTCCCTAGTGTGTGTATTTGTATTCAAATGCAAATCTTTAATATGCACACATCTAGGGGGAGCGTCTTTCATTATTTAAGGTGGCATTTGCCGGTTTTATTGCAAATCCTAGTATTGTCATCTAACACCAAAAAGGGGGAGATTGAAAGAACATTTCTTAATCCCTAGTGTTTTGTGTGTTAGATAACAATACCAAGGATCATTTAATGTGTGTTGAAGTGTTGTAGCTCTATTTGAGAATAAAGGGAAAAGGACTCTGCCTTTGGGGGCGGATAATCCGGCCCCACCAGGGGCGGATAATCCGCCCCTCCTTTGCCCAAGCAGGCGCAAGCCCCAGAGGGGGGCGGAATTTTGGCCGGATTTTCCGGCCCCGCCGGATAATCCGCCCCTCAGGGGGGCCGGATAATCCGCCCCCCTGCTCATCGCCAAGGCGCAAGCCCCAGAGAGGGGGCGGAGTTTTGGCCGGACTTTCCGGTCTGGCCGGATAATCCGCCCCTCAGGGGGGGCGGATTATCCGCCCCCCAAGAACTTCACCAAGCTTCACCAAGGCGCAAGCCCCAGAGAGGGGGCGGAGTTTTGGCCGGACTTTCCGGTCTGGCCGGATAATCCGCCCCTCAGGGGGGCCGGATTATCCGCCCCCAAGAACTTCACCAAGCTTCACCAAGGCACAAGCCCCAGAGAGGGGGCGGAGTTTCCCCCGGAGAATCCGCCCTTGGGGCGGAGTTTTCCCAGGGGGCGGATAATCCGCCCCAAGTGGGGGGCGGATAATCCGCCCCCAAAGTTGTGCAACGGCCAGATCTAGGGAGGGGGTATTTAAGCCAGCCATCCCCCTCCTGCCAGAACTCTTGATTCATCTCGAAAAAGAACAGATCAGATCTGAAAGCTTCATCCAAGAGTGCTCCACCTAGATCCACCCAAAGGCCCCATCCCTTGGGGAATCGAAGGAGGAGAACTCGATCTTCATCATCAGCAATCAAACGCTTCATCTCCTCTCCATTCATTTGGAGAACCTCCGATCTAGTATTTCTTGCAAATATCTAGATCCTCGTTTTTGTTTATATTGATAAACCTTGTTCTTGTGGCAGCTTGTTGTCATCTCGGGAGCCCCCAATTCGGTTGTGGGTGTGTGCCCCGATAGTGTTGTAAAAGGCACCGGTTCCCGCCTCGAAGGGATCCAATAGTGGAGAAGGTGGATCAGGCCTCTCGTGGCGAGATCCATCGGAGAATAGGGTGAGGCCTATTATGGCGTGGTGGTCTTAGAACCGCCCACCCCTCCAACGCAGATGTACTTCCCTTAACAAGGAAGGAACTGCGGTAAAACAAATCCCTGTGTCTCCGCGTGCTTCACTACGGTTTCCTCGCTCCTCTTTTACGTGCTTAGTAGTTAGGGTTACATATAGGAAAATTCTCGTAGTTGCATATCTAGAGAATTTACTTTGTGTCAAGCCTAAAATTGAAAAAGTATTAAAAATTGGTTAGCACCTATTCCCCCCCCCCCTCTAGGTGCCTATACGATCCATTTCACATGGCTTAGGCTAGCGGCCCAGGCATTTCTCTAACACACATACATAACTCCATGGACTTACAAGCTCCCCTTTTATTTCACACCGGCGACATCCATAAACAAAAGAGCATGATATCAACGGGGTAGATATTTACAGGTGTTGAAAGTGTTCCCCGTGACAACACAGTTCTGCTAATCCCAACGTATAGGCGCAAGCATATACAACTTCGATGACACAATGGTTCAAGTTTATTAAGGGCAAGAAAATAAGGTGTGCCATCAAGTTCGTGAGAGCTTTAGTAACTAGTTTTCACATAACAAAAGAATTTTTAATTTGAAATATAGATGAAGCTTGACAATTTACTTGGAATAGCAATAATGCTAATAGGTAGATATGGTGGACACAAATGACACAGGTTTTGGTTTAAAGGATTGGATGCATGAGAAGTGTTCCCTCTCAGCACAGGTTTTTGGCTAGCAAGGCTGGGTAGCAAGCAACAATACTCACAGTAGAAGTTTTTTTACCAGTTCCACTCTTCAATAGCGCTTCACTCCCCGGCAACGGCGCCAGAGAATAGTCTTCATGACGCACAAGTATAGGGGGTGTATCGTACTACTTTCTATAAATATGAGTGTCGATCCCAACGAGGAGCAGAAGGTGCTGACTAGTGGTACTGGCTCAAGAGTTCTCTATAAATACTTAGCAAACAGATTTTTAGGTTTTTTTTATAAAGTAAGGAAATAAAGTGCAAGTAAATAAAGACAACAAACAATTGCAGCAAGTGGCTCAATCCTTTCTTAGCAAAGGACAAGCCGGAGGAAATACTAATGAGGACCAAACGTTCTCGAGGACACATGGGAATACTGTCAAGTGTTTTTGTTTCATATAGCTGATTAATCTTCTTTGGTTTTATAAGTTTTGTGTGGGTGAACCTGTGCTAATGTATCGACCTTACTTGGACTAATACATACTTGTGATTAAACCCTTACAAGCATCCGCAACTACACTCCTTTGTGCAAAGGTTTCCTAACGGTAATGGGGGTTCAAGTTTCTGTCACTCCGGCAACCCCACAATTAGTAGCCAAATACACAATGCATTCCCCTAGGCCCATAAATGGTGAAGTATCATGTAGTCGACGTTCACATGACACCACTAGAAGAATGGCACCACAACTTAAATATTAAACCATTGAATAATACCTCAACACAATTCCACTACTAACAACATGACTTCTCCCATGTCCTCAAGAATTAAACGAATTACTCACGAGACATTATATGGATCAAGATTAGAGATGATATAATAATGGATAAAAATCTGAACATAAACAATAATTCACTGGTTCCACTCACAAGCATCAAATACAATAGTAATCAACACCGGGAAAGTTTTCCCTAAGAACTATGCAAGATTCAACACGATTGTTACAGCGGGATGGAGTGGTGATGATGGTGCTGGTGGAGATGATGGTGTGGATGATGATGATCCCGATGAAGTCTAGCTTGATGACGGTGTTGATGACGATGATCTCTCCTCTCCGGGAAGGAATTTCCCCGGCAAAAATCTGTCCACCGGAGAGCTCTTTCTCTCTCGGTGGTTTCTGCCTCGCAGAGGCGGCGGAATCTTTCTGTGATCCCTCCCCCGACTTTAGGGTTTCGAGGAAAATATATAGGCGAGAGGGCGGAGCCAGAGGTGGGCCAGGGTGGCCACACCCCCTATAGGCGCGACCCAGGGTGGCCCGCGCTTGGGGGGGGGGTTGTGGCCCAACTCCGCCTCCCCTTCTAGCATCCTTCGTCTTCTGGGAAGATATATTTTTCTGTAGTTTTTCTGGTATTTTTATGATCTTCGCAAAATTGCATTAAAACACCGTTTTTTCCATCAGAATCCTGACTCCGGTAGTTCATCCTCCAAGAATCACCCAACATGCAAAAACAGATGAAATAACATAAGTATCACCTCTTAATATGAAATATATCAATAAATAGAAGAAAATTATGATATAAAATGGTGATGCAAATTGGACGTATCATCGCGCGCGTACGACTATGGCGCGTGGTCATTCGACGGGACGCGCACAGAGATGAACTTTCCCGAGGTGCATAGCCTTGCCGAGGTCGAGATGTTCGCGTCGTTGGTGCGAATGGTCACACGCGAGCGGGAGAAGGAGAACCGTCGCACGTTTTTGCAGGTTCGGGCTCATGACCTGGACGAGGTAACGATGGTGAAGATGCACGAGGACCATCCGAAGCTCGTGGAGTACAAGATAGAGTACTATGCGGCGAGGGAAGCCGTGCAAAAGAAGGCTGCAGAGGAGGCGTCAGCATGGGATGCATGGCCCTTCATCATTGACATCTCGTCGAGGTCCTCCTTCAAGTGGGACTCGAATTTCTGGAACAACCTCACCAGCTCCAACGACAACGATGAGTTTTAGGTTCGGTGTGTTCGAAGTTTTGAAGTGTCAAAGTTTAGGGCTATCTACGTGTCCAAGTTTAGAGTCAAAGTGTCGAACTTTAGGGTCAAAATGTCAAAGTTTTAGGTTCTATCTATCGGCGGAGTCGAGTTCGAGTGTATCAAACCATTGAAAGTGTTCTAATTTATGATTGTGGTTGTTCAATTTGAAGTTTAAACTGTTCAATTTGAAATCTAAATTGTCAAAGATGAATGAATTTGTGGCACATGCGACCTATTTTACATCACGTACTGCTGCATAGGTGCCCTGAAATACATCATTTGGAAAAGCAGACACTGCACATGTGATGTAAAACACCCTTTTTGGTGATGTATAAATTTTACATCACCTGATTTGGTGCCCTGTTATACCTTGCTCTTAGCGTACCAATTGGATTCCGAATTAATGTGCACATTGCCAACAACAACAGCTTCAACATTTGCTTGGCGCCCGCAGCTTAACTCCCATGCTTCTTCGCAATTCGACCTAGCAATCATCCAATCTTTTCATCAGGCCCTCCGCATGATTGAAGAGGGAACTCAGCACCACCTACGAAGGCTCAGCCAGCCCCTCGAGCCAAGAAAAAAGAACTTTGTGTGCCTCAACCTGTATCTGTGTTTGACTGTGCCTCCACAAACTCCAGCACAGTACAAATCTCAGCATGAAGAGGATGCTGGCTGCCACCAGCGACAAACTCATGCACTTCACCGCCGAGCTCGACCGAGCTGCACCCTGGAGTCTTCTTCATCTGCAGGCTGTTCATTGCCCTCCTCTCCTTGGCGAGACCGCTCCAATCCTGGGCCTTTGCGTACATGCTGGACATCATCACCCTTGCCCAAGGGTCATCTGGATCCAACCTAGTGACTTCTGCTGCCGTGATCTCGCCAAATTCCACACTGCTATGAACTTTGCATGCACTCAAGAAAGCTCCCCATGTTACCATGTTAGGCTTCATCGGCATTGTTTTCATCATCATGTATGCTTCTGCCAACCGCCCAACGCGACCAAGAAGATCGATCATACAACCGTAGTGCTCAATCTTGGGTGTGATTCCATATTTCTCATGCATGGAGTGGAAGTAGCCAAGGCCTTCGTCGACCAACCCTCCATGTGCACAGGCATTTAAGACCCCGACGAGAGTAACATCGTCAGGACATATACCATCATCTTGCATCATGTTAAACATCTGCAAGGCATCGGCAGCCCGACCATGCATTGCCAGTCCACAAATCACCGTTGTCCATGAGTACAGGTCCATCTTCCCAGGCGCCTTCTCAAAAACCTGCAAGGCCTTGTCAATACTGCCGCATTTGGCATACATGTCTATCAAGCATCTATCCAAAGTGCCGTTGTCATTCATCTGATTCTTGTCAATGTACGCATGGACCCAAATCCCAGTCTCCAAACAACCTATACCTGCACAAGCACCAAGGACAGTGCTCATGGTAGGCACATTTGGGTGCACCCGACATGACGATGGAGATACCATCTGACGGAACAGCCCTAATGCCTCCCTGCACCGGCCGACCAGGCAATACCCGGCTATCACCGTGTTCCATGAAACCACATCCCTCCTTGGCATCGCAAGAAAGAGCTGATATGCAGCCTCCACATCTTTATTTCTGACATACTGATGCATCATGGCGTTCCAAGCAACATTACTCTTAGCTGGCATGTCGTTGAACAGCCTTCTAGAAACCATCAGCTCGCCGCGCTCCCCATAGACCCTGATAAGTTCGGTAGAGACGAACATGTCTGGCTCAATGCCGCTGACCACGATTAAAGCATGGACCATCCTGCCTGGGTTCCTCTTGGCCGTCCAAGAACCTGCACCACGGCACACAGCGAGCACGACCGCCAGAGCAACATTGTCTGGGATGAAGCCGTCTGTCACTATTCCCCGGAACACGCCGAGGGCCTGGTCTGCCTCGCCGGACGCCGCGTGGGCCCGCGCCATGGCGGTGCGCGCGACGAGGCCCCGGTCAGGCATTTCGTCGAACAGGGACCGCGCGTGGCCCGGGGAGCCGAGCGAGGCATACGCGGAGAGCAGCGCGGTGGGGAGGTGTGCCCCGGCATGGAGGAGCCCCGCCTTGAGGAGGAGGCAATGGATGCCGGATGCTGACAGGTGTGCCCCTGGCACCGCCGGCGAGAGCGACTTGATGAGACGGAGGAGCGCGGTGGAGGAGATGGTAAGCGGGTGCATCGATCGGACGGCCGCGATACGAGTGTCCACGGCCCGCGACCCTCGTCAAGTCATCATAGACTAGTCTCAGAGTAACATGCTGAGGGGGTAAGAAGTAATTTACAGACCATATAGGGTTATACGAGATAAATGGCAGATGATATGCCTAAACTAAAACCCAAATCCAACAACCACTGTAATGTAATGGTGGCCATATGCTCGGGAATCCAGTCCTACTACTCCTCTATTGCCGCCGCCGCGGATATATACCGCTCGGTCTCTTCTGCCTGTGCCCGCGCTCCAACCAGCGGCTCCTTGCTGCGGCGCAGGTGACCTCTCTCAGGCTCTAGCATACTATATTTTATCAGGAGGGGTTGGAGTGGGAGGAGTGAGGTGCGTTCTTGGATTTCTGTCTATTTGACCAATCAAAAGCTCTACGGTCTGATGCATATGTTTTTCTTTCTCTTGATACGCATGATTTTCTCTAATTATAGTGGCAGCGCAGTATGGAATTGTTATGAATTTTGTTGGTGTCCGGATAGTGGGAGGAATCATGGGTAATATGAAACACTAGAAAGATATACTTACGATTACCAAGTGAAAAATGCCGCGGATCTTTTAGTCCACCAATCTGAATCTAGTTATTCTTTTTCCTGTTCTGTAGCAGCATGAGTAGTTGGTGGTTTGTTCTTGTTGCTGCCTTTTGTTATGATGCCAGTTTACCCAATCCTCAATTTGATCTGGTTATTATATAGAACAGAAATAATAGGGTTCCGGGCGCATGATTTGCGTAAGTTTTGGTGAGATGGGGATAGGAAGACAAATGGCATGCCGTAAAAATCAATTGTACATGATGTGTGACTAAAGTTTTTTTTTATATAAATACTAGAGATGGTATGTTTTTCAGTTGTTTGGTAATTGACCAGCAAGGTCTGATTAACTTTGGATTATGTAGACAGTTTCATCAGTGATGCTGATTTCATCTCTTTGACTACACAGCATTAGCAATTCAAAGGTGATGGCTTCTGACCATGCCTCACAAGGATTGCCTTCAGGGATGGATCCTTCCATGCTGGATGAGTACGCTTCCCAGTCCAAATTGTTGCAAGAGTTCTTCAAGATACCAAGTATTGGCAAGGCCTGGGTCTTCAATTCCAAAAATGGTATTGACTGTTATTTTTCTCTAGTCCAGTTCGTGTGAACTTCAAATTTCTTACTGGTCTTTTGGTGGTCGAAAGAAAACACATCCAGGGCAATGGTTTCTATTGGCCAATCAGATCTCTTGGCCAACAAAAAGAGAAACTTCCTTCTAAACTCTCACATCTCCAAAAGTGCCTCAAAGTCAGTGAATTTCCAGTGGTCTCCCTTCCCGATTGAAATGAATGGAGTGTCAGCAGTTGTTCCATCGCCGTCTGGAGAAAAGCTTCTTCTAGTACGGAATGCTGAGGATGACTCTCCTACAAAATTAGAGATTTGGGGCCCCTGTCAGTTGGAGAATGAGATACATATTGCACAATCTATTCATGGATCGCTCTACACCGATGGATGGTAAATTTCGCTTCTTCTTTCCTTTTTTCTTTTTGGTGATCTTGAGAGCATTTTTTCCATTTAACTGGTGTACCATTGAATTCTGATTTCCATCACTATAATGTAGGTTTGAAGGGATCTCATGGAATCAGGAAGAGACTTTTATAGCTTATGTCGCTGAGGAGCCTCCTCAACCAAAGCCAGAGTTCAATGATTCAGGTTACAGGAAGGAAGCTTCGTCTCAAAAGGACTGCAAAAGCTGGAAGGGACAAGGCGATTGGGAAGATGACTGGGGAGAAACCTATAGTAAGAAAAGGATGCCTGCTTTGTTCGTTGCTAACATCTCTAGGTACGCTTCTGTCTGACGTGAAGATAAAAATTTGGATAAGTCGACAAAATATTTTGATTTTCTGAGGAATGTTTCCATTGCAGTGGTGAAGTACGAGCTGTGAAGGGCATAACAAGATCATTAAGTGTTGGCCAGGTGATTTGGGCTCCATCGTCTTCATATAGTTTGGTTTTTGTGACATGGTCAGATGATAATGGTTTCCAAGAGACACCAAGGAAACTTGGTATTAAGTACTGCTATAACAGACCTTGTGCTCTGTATGCTGCTCCTGATCCTTTCAAAGAAGATGCTGACAAACAATCAACTGAGTGAGCATATATTTCCTTGGAAACATTATTTTTAATTTTTTTTCTGTTGTTTACCCGTTGCAATATACAATGTTGTTTTTATGCTGGAGGTCTTCATGTTGTTTTTTGATATTTTATTTCCTGTGATACCATCAAACACTTGTATACAGGCTTTTTTAAGGAATCTTTTGCATAAAAGTTAACAAGATTGATATATGTTTCTGTATTTTCTCTTCATTCATCCTAGTTGTAGGAGAGACAAACTTATAGCATATGGTATACCGCATGCTCACAAATTGTAGGTTGATTTACTTTCTGACAACATGTTTCTATTGTTGTAACAGCTCCAGTAAGGGCGATACTAAAGCTATCGTCAAGTTAACAGCAGAGTTGAGCAGCGCTTTTTTCCCACGGTTCAGGTAGGATAACTTCAGTTGTTCAATGGTGTTCTTTAAATTAGGCCACACAGCTTGACCAGATGTATTGAAGTAACAACAGTTCAGGCATCTTAGATTTTACCAGTTTCCCTTTTACATTGGGATTGTTCTGGCCAGCATTTTCTGGCATTTGTGTTAGTACGTAACATGGATAAACACCACATAAAGGACTAAATGAGGACCAGATGACAACTGCCAAATGGAAGGGATACTAGGCTGTGTTTGGCATGTTAGGACTAATCTTGTCAATGTAGTTGGCTGGTAGAAGGAGCTAGCTTAGTCATGAAGTATCCAGGGTATGTAGGGAGAACTCTAGAATTAGGAATGTTCTAGAGTAAGATATTTAGGAGTAGTATGAAATATCTTGAGTTTGTAGAGTAATCTAGAAGTATGGTGTAGGGTTTGAATTGTGCCACATGGCAACAATCCAAAGGGTCATGTACAAGTATAAATAAGGGTACCACCCCTCCCATGTAACTAAGCTTGGTACACATGAGATGTCTAATAAAGCTTCCTACTAGTAGAAGCCTTGTGTGTGTGTGCGTGTGCGTGTGCGTGTGCGTGTGCGTGATCCAACATGGCATTGCGGTGGTCTGGTGGATCATGATAATTCGGCTTGTCCAACTAGCTTTTTGGCTAACCAACTCTTTCCTGCTTTCGTAGCTATTTTCCACAACAGATTATAAAATAAGCTCAGCACACAACACAGTTCAGCACAGAGTGAGCCTTACTAGAAAGATGAGGCCATAAAGTGGGATGATGAAATTTAGATGAGAGAAAGATCGGTGTTCTATCATTGATTGATTGGAAAGATGACAATGCCATGCTTACACAAACTGATACTCAACTGTCACTATCTTTCCCCTAACCATGCAACACCAATAGATTGATGGTGCATAAACGGTACTCAACTGTCACTATTAAAACAAAAAGGAATCCCTGTTTTGTGTAATCTCCATTTGAAAGATACATAATATTGGCCATGCCAAAGGTATCACGTCATTTCCTTGCTGCAGTAGAACCTGGCCTCAATAGATATATGTATATTTGTGCATCACAAACAATTCTTTCGTTATACTTTGTATGCTAGATTTCAGTTTTGGTTGTGTCAACTATTTTATATGTTTTTGTGCAAGAATGGTTATTTGGAGTTTGTGATACATATACATTAGAGCGCATTGTAATGCTAACAACAAGAGCTTTTTATTTTGCAGCCCTGATGGAAAGTATCTCGTGTTCATCTCAGCGAAGAGTGCTGTGGATAGTGGAGCACACAATGCCACTAATTCAATGCATAAAATTGACTGGCCTGCTGATGGGAAAGTAGAGGGGAGCTTTAGTGTTGATGATGTGGTATAACAATGACTATCCATTTCCTTAATGTGTTTCTCTAATTTAGTTTCGAACTTTAAATTACTTGTTTTCATATATAGTTTGAAGCTTCCAAACCTGTTGCATGTAACTTGGACAAATCTAAGTATTTGCTAGAACATATCACTAGTCAGTTTCCAATCCTCATTTAAAACTTGCAAGGATTTATTGAAGCGCCTGAAGTAAAGTTCAGTTAAAAAGGGGACAAGTCAAAACAAACTGAATTTACATGTTTGTTATTTTTGTTGTCTGGATTAGAGAATTTGTGTTGTGTGTGCTCTGGTATTTAGTTCAAATTTGAATTAAATACCGGAGCACACACACAAAAATACTTTCATTCCAAACATAGCCTTGAGGATTTCTGTTTGAGAAAAGTGCCTCATATCTGATATCACATGCTTAATATCTTAAATATTTTTTAGGTACCCATTATAGCGAGCCCTCAACTTGGATGTTTCCCTGGGATCTACTGCTCTAGCTTACTTAGATTTCCATGGTTGTCTGATGGACGGACTATGATTTTATCTTCATATTGGGGAAGCAAGGAAGCAATACTTTCTGTCAATGTTGCGAGGTACTACATGCATCTACCTGTTCTCTGTTAAAATTGTCTGGCTAAATAGTTTATTCATTCATGAAATCATTATATCCCTCCACAGCGGCGAAGTCTCAAGAATTAGCCCTCAGGATTCAGATTATTCATGGAATGTTCTCGCACTTGACAATAATAACATTCTTGCAGGCAAGCCCAAATTTCTACAAGTTTACAGCAGATTTTCATATTCCCATCTGCTGACTTTTCATATTTACGAACCTTTCCACTCCTTTGATCTTTTCAGTTTCAAGCAGCCTCGTTACACCGCCTCAGATGTACTATGGATTTGTAGCTTCTCAGATTGACAAGTCATGCTCATGCCACTGGGACTGGCAGGGAATTCCATCTCCATTTCCAAAGCTATCTGATAAGGTTTAATTAAAAAAAATACAGCACGTGCCACCCTTCCCCTGAATTCTGACATAAAATTTAATGGTGCAAAGTAAGCATTTCTATGATGTGTTTCACAGGTCAGCGCCTTGCTAGTGAATCACAAGTTCAGTGTACTCAAAATTCCAATCAGCAACGCTTCTGACAAACTTCCAGATGGTATGCTAACAACTTAACATCACATATTCCTATTGCAGGCCACAGATTTTACAGCTAACTGATATATTTTTTCTTTTCATAACAATACGTGAAGTTGGTAATCTTCTGTTTATTTGTTTCTGAATTATTCATGCATTCATCACCTGGTTGTCCTCTTTTTACTGCAAACAATATAATGCTATGTATAACTTGTGAGTGTAGCATGACATAACTGCGTTGCATTAAATAAATGCTATACTAGAATGCATAATCTAAGAAAAGATTGTGTTGTTCATGATAGTCCAACTTTTGGTTATGTACGTGTGCAAATAGGCAATTCCTGAAATTTTCTTTATCGAGATCGCCCAATACTTTTGAAAGGACTTGATATTTTCTCCTTCAGAATCTTCACAGAAGTAGTCTTTATGGATAACAGTCGTGTTTAGACGTTCACTCAGCATTTCACTAGATAGTTCCATAAAACATCCAACTATAACTGTATATCTTGGACTAATGTGTACAGCTTTAATAATAATGGAAGTAGTCTTTATGGATAACACTCTTGTTTAGATGCTCACTCAGCATTTCACTGGACAGTTCCATAAAACGTCCAACTATTACTGTATATCTTGGACTAATCTGTACAGCTTTAATAATAATAATATCCTTTTATCAGATTTAAGAATAACTGCACACTTGCACTATTTCTGAATGAGTCCTCTCTCCCTCCCTTTCCCACCTCTTGCTTGTTTATGACATTTTTCTCTATATTCAGGTGCTAAGCTGCCCATTGAGGCTATTTTTGTGTCTTGCAAGGATTCAGCAAGTAATCCAACCATTGTTGTTCTACATGGTGGCCCTCACTCAGTTTATCCATCAAGCTATTCAAGATCCTTGGCATTTCTTCATGCACAGGGATATAACCTGCTTGTTGTAAATTACAGGTAAGCCTTGAAATTATTAGTATTTATCATGGAAGTGCTTTGGGTATCTGTTGGTGGGAAATCAGACGGTGATAGTTTGGGGTAGAACAGTTCTAGGTAAAGGAGAGCGACAATTGTGGGCAGACTCTAGAACAGCCGGCCAAGTAAGCGACCAGAGTGGGACTTCAGAGACTGGAGTTCCGTTTCTTAATCCAAAGAGATGGCAGTGCTATGCTTATAAGACACACTTCTGACTAATTCAACTATGAAGATGCATGCATAGTGCTGACTCGTTGCGTACAGCCATTATGTCTTTTTTAGTTCCTTAGTTTCTGTATTTTGCATGCCAAATAGTTGTGTATGACGCTAACATGGAATATCTGCACACACTATTCTGTTGCTTAGGGGCTCATTGGGGTTTGGAGAAGAAGCACTGCAATCTCTTCCTGGCAATATTGGTTCTCAGGTGTTATTAATTTGTTCCCGTGTTCAAGATAACTCTCCCTGGATGTAAAAGATATCATAAACAATCTTATGATATTATGTTTGTTAAATACTCACGAACAGGATGTGAATGATGTGCTGACGGCTTTGGAGTTTGTCATAAAGAAAGGATTAATCGATCCATCTAGAGTAGCCGTAGTCGGAGGTTCACATGGAGGTTTCTTGACAACACATTTGATCGGCCAGGTTCTTGGACTGTCTTCTTTTAATTATTTCTATATGCACTTAGTTGCTCACAGCTTATATTTTCATCGGAATTACCCTGTAATTCACTTTCTATTAGTTGCATAATCAGATTCATTAGCAAAATGAAGATAAGAGACGCAAAATACCACAGGGAATAAGATGATATCAAGTCAAATGATTCGAGTTACAGAAATCATGCTTCACATTCAATGCTTCAGTACAGTACAGGGCAGTACAGACCCAATGTACCAAAAATATATTCTGGTGAATATTAGGATTCAGAAAACTGGGGCTAAAAAAACCACTGGTTTCATTCTTGTTACACTGAGCTGTGGCAATTTCGATAATTCCAGCTTATTTTTTGCTGCGATTTAAAAAAAATCCACGCAGAAGGCATCTCTTTAACGTTTTGTTATTTTCTTTCTGAAATCCCCACAAGTTAGTCTTGAGAAAACACAATACTCTTTGCATCTAGATGTATTGACAGAAAAGATTTTTTAATAACAAGCTACACTATACAACACACTCAACGCACACATGTCTAAGGTGCTGAGGCAGCCTGGGACTGGATAAGTGGCAGGTCCCGAGCCCCGCCAATACCTACAATTTGAGTTTGTATTTTACGTATAGATCTTTTCACTGCTGGACACAGCAGGCAACTAGTACTATTTTCCGAAACTCAGACCAGAATGGTCTCTTGTGACATTATTCAGGTTCCAAAACTTAAAAGGCACATTTACTTCATATCTGACATGATGTTGCACATTTCTTGGAATGCAGGCTCCAGAAACATTTGTTGCAGCAGCTGCTCGAAATCCAGTATGTAACTTATCATTGATGGTCGGTACCACTGATATCCCTGAATGGTGCTTTCTGGAGATTTACGGAAAAGAAGGGAAGAACTGCTTTACCGAGTCTCCTTCATCTGACATGATTACTCAGTTTTACCAGAAATCACCAATATCACATATTTCTAAGGTACATTTGTGAGTTGCATAATCGTATGAAATCATATGACATCTATGCCTGCTGGAGAAGCCGAGTTTGTGCATGCAAATGAAGAGACTGTGAGGAATCTTTTATCATCAACCAATTTCATGACAATATTATCACACCTGCAGGTTAAGACACCAACACTCTTTCTCCTCGGAGCAAAAGATCTCAGAGTTCCTGTTTCTAATGGTCTACAGGTACATCCTTGTGTAATTTGTGTACTTTTGAAAGGTTGCAATATTTTGCACACCATATTATGGTTAATGGAATAAACAAGCTTTGGTTTGCATGGAAAAAAGGGTTAGAAGAGGCTGTTTTGGATGTTGAGCCCTTAGTACTCCTAATTATACTTAACTGTTCTTAAAACATTTCAGTATGCAAGGACTTTGAAGGAGAGGAGAGTTGAAACCAAAACTATTGTCTTCCCAGAAGATATGCATGGACTTGACAAGTTAGTTTATATTTCAAATATTTTACCATGATTACTTGCGCAGTGCCCCCCAACATTTCACTTAATCACACTATTCTCTCTTACAGGCCACAGTCTGATTACGAGAGCTTTCTCAACATAGGGGTTTGGTTCAAGAAGTACACGAGCAAATAAACATTAGGCTTCTCTCGTACCACTATGATGTCCTTGTATTTTCATTCCGGTGAATAAATGATTGTAATTTGGGTCAAAGCAACCCTCATAGAAAACATTGTTCGCCTGACAGCTCCCATAAAATATATCTGTTATCGTGTTGCTGTACTGGATTAGTTCTTGAAGATGCAGCTGTAGTTTGGTCTATAGTATTTTGCTCCTACTGGTATGGATTAGAATTTCTGATGTCTAAAACACCTGATAATTTTCCTCCAAATTCACCTTGTGAAGGTGCTGAATCCATTCGAGTTTGACTGCGAAATACTTACAAGATTCAGGTTAAGTATTATTCATATGGAATTGCCATCAGTACTCCTTCAGTGTAAAATTCTCCTTGTCTATCCATAGATCTCCGGGGTGATACTACAAGTAAAAAGTTGCACCAATTAATACCGCATAAGTTCCCCTCTTGATCATCTGGTTCCTAGAATGTCTTGCAAAATGTCAATGATTTACGTGGCATGCTGTCATAAACTGCCTTATTAGTTCCAAGAAAATGACAAGAGAACAAAGGTATACAAAATGACAATGATCTGACGCAACCTTATCTTTTGATTCTCTTTTTGTCGTAGACCCCGTGGTGGCATGTATGATCATTAATACCAAAAAGATTCCTTTTGGTATTTTTCTAATACTTTTGAAGACTTTGGTGACAAGCTGACACAAAAGGAAACAGAATTTGGTGCCATCTGATAAATAATTGCAGCTAGGTTGTTGTTGACATGAGATCTTTCGCTGAGTCTTTGGACCAGCCATTGCTACTCCACTGCAAAGCAGCAAAACTGCGTAAGTATTCTCCTTTTCCTTTATCTCTCCCAGAGGCTGCTAATCTGATGCTCTTATTTTAATAGCATATAAGTGCACTCCTATTTATATTATCCTGTAATGTGTTTTTCTTGAATTTGGCTCATGGTGGCAATGGCACTTTGTGAATTGATAGAGTGAAGAAGCACTCAAAGTATTGTTCTTCGATTTGATTTGTCCATGGGAATTGTGAAGAACAAGCGTGAAGCTACTGTTTATGGCTGAAATTGTGTGTTTTAGGAGACTTTAAGTATAGTAGATCTGGATGCCGTTGGCATCACACAAGAGTTGAGGTCATATCGACAGAGTGGTGTGCTCTGGGCACTTGAACTTGCATCCTTATCCATATCTGTTGATGTTCAAGTTAGAGTTCTCATTTTCATCTCTTCAGTGGATTCGACAAGAAAATACATGAGGCAAGCATAACGTATTTGTCTTTGTGAAAAATTGCAGATCTAGCTTAGTCCAGTACTGTCTCCCTACTGTCAGGCATGCAAGTTTCTGAGCCAGCATTGAAGAAACAAGATCCATCGGGTATGGATGCAATGATGTCAGAAGAGTATGCTTCGCAATCCAAGTTGTTTCAAGAATTTACATGTGCCCCAAGCATAGACAACGCTTGGGTTTTCAAAACCTGCAACGGTATGCTCTCTGATATTTTCACCTATAGCCGTCATCAGTCGGCATTTTGATTTTCTCAGAAGCTATATCAGGCTGGTCAAATGTGATCCTTGGTTCATGATTGCAGGAGACAGATCCACAGCAATGTTTTCCATTAGTCAAGCGGACCTACTGGCAAACAACACAAGAAAATGTATTTTGTATTCTCATATTATGAGACATGGAACTAGCCCTCTGGAGTGTCAATGGTCTCCTTTCCCTATTGAAATGACCGGAGTGTCGGTTGTCATTCCATCCCCTTCTGGATCGAAACTTCTTGTGGTGAGGAACGGAGAGAAAGGTTCCTCTACAAAACTTCAGATTGTTGATCAATCACACGTGGAGAAAGAAATATGCGTAGATCAATCTATACATGGTCCACTTTATACCGATGAGTGGTAAATGCCCAGCATAATTAATGGCTGCACTTTCCAGCCTCTTCACCCGTATCTACTTAGTGTGATTACTGTTGCGTGACGCAATTTTTTCGAGTACAGGTTTCAAGGGATTTCCTGGAACCAAGAAGAGACCTTCATTGCATACATCGCTGAAGAGTCGCCTCGACCAAAACCAGCTTTTGATTTTGTTGGATATAGGAAGGAGGGCTCTTCCGAGAAAGACTGCAATAGCTGGAGAGGACAGGGAGAATGGGAAGAGAACTGGGGTGAAACTTACTCCAAAAAGGGGAGACCCTCACTGTTTGTTCTTGATATTGCTAGGTCTCTCAGCACCTTCTAGTGAATTTTTCAATTACCGACCCTTAATCCGACTGTATGACTTACTAAACCAAACTTTGGTGCCTGCAGCGGAGGTGTACGTGCTGCTAGAGGTATTGCAAAATCATTGAGTGTTGGTCAAGTTGTTTGGGCTCCACCGTCTTCAAGTGGCCGTCAGACACATTTGGTCTTCGTGGGATGGTTAGAGCACAACGGTTTTCAGAACACTCCTAGGAAACTTGGCATCAAGTACTGTTCTAACAGGCCATGTTCTTTGTATGCAATTCGTTGCCCTTTTGAAGAACCAAATGCAGATAACGCATTGGTTAGGTGAGCTCATCTGTGACTCCAGGGTTTGTAGAGTATCAACATACTACTACTTTGTTCTAAAAATGGGATATGATATAACCCTGCTGTTGTTCCAGTGGTGGTAAATCAGACTCTGCTTCAGTAGCAACGAACTTAACCCCAAGCATAAGCAGCGCTTTCTTTCCACGGTTCAGGTATGCTTGTATGAAAATTCTTGCACTTTCTTCAAGGATTTCAAACTCAAACTACTCTTCACTGAATAACTCAAGTTATTGTCAACAACAGCAAGGATGGCAAACTCCTGGTTTTTCTATCTTCAAAATGTGCAGTAGATAGTGGAGCGCATAATGCCACAGATTCGCTGCATAAAATCAACTGGGCTTCTGATTGGAAAATAGACGAACACCTCGATGTGACTGATGTGGTATGACCGTATAATCTGCTAATCTTGAGTCCTTGATCCGTTTGGTACTTTGCTATGTTCTACTCTCCGCAGACAGCATATTTGAATTTTAAATTATGCCAGGTTCCTCTTGTAATGTGCCCTGAAGATGGCTGTTTTCCGGGTCTATACTGCTCATCCATGTTATCCGATCCTTGGCTTTCTAATCATTGTACGATGATATTAACATCTGCTTGGAGAAGTACACAAGTGATACTATCTGTAGATGTTTTAAGGTAAATTAGTAAAGGCTGCTGGCATATTCGTTTTCTAGAGCTTAAATCCTTAAAGGATCACTTTCATATGCTCTTTTATTTCTTTTGGCAGTGGGAAAGTAACCAGAATTAGTCCAGAAAACTCAGATTACTCATGGAGCGCCCTTGCAGTAAATGGCAATGATGTCCTCTCTGGTAATTCTACTTGCAATCAGGCAGTTTGTTTATGCATATATTCGTCCAATTCTGAGTGTTAACAATATTTATGTCTCTCAAAAAAAAAAAAATGTCTCTTGTGATTGTCTTAGTGTCAAGTAGTCCCATCGACCCTCCTCAAATTAATTATGGCTATCAAGCGTCAACAGAGGATCATCAAACACACGGATGGGTTTGGGAGGAAGTTACGAGTCCGCTCATGGCAGGCAGTAATAAGGTTCCTTGCGGGATGCTGCAAAAAGATTAAACATATTTTATTTGCTCAATTTACTCAACCATGCATTAGCATTTGTTTTCACGTGCTGCAGGTGAAGGCTTTGTTATCGCATCACAAGTTCAGTATACTCAAAATCCCAGTTACTAACCCATCTGATGAACTCTCTAACGGTATAGTCATGAACACAAATATTATGAGATATTCTGCGTTACCTTGTCATCCTTCATTAGGTGATATTTTTGCTGTCAGGTGGCCAGCTTCCATTCGAGGCCATCTTTGTGTCCTGCGAGGACAGTTTGCAGAAACCAACTGTTTTAATCCTTCATGGTGGCCCACATTCAACATCGGTATCAAGCTATTCGAAATCATCAGCATTTCTCGCTTCACTTGGATTTAACCTGCTTATTGTAAATTATAGGTAGTTTTCTTCAAACTTTCTCTTACTTTCTGATTAACGATGAATGCCAATGTGTCATCTTACTGTAATATGAGAAGAGGTACACCGGGATTCGGAGAGGAGGCTTTGCAGTCACTTCCTGGAAAAGTTGGGTCACAGGTGTGTACTCCAGTTATATTATTGATCTTTGTTCCTTATGAGCCAAAACTGGTTTCTGAAATGTGTTTGAACAGGATGTCCAAGACTGTCTTATGGCGCTAGACTACGTTATCAACGAAGGACTGATCGATGCGTCTAAAGTAGCAGTTGTCGGGATTTCGCACGGTGGATTCTTGACAACCCATTTAATCGGTCAGGTCGGCATCCTACAGTCTTCGAAGCATGAGAAACACTTACTACTTACTCTGTTTTTTTTCTTTTTCTTGGTGTGACTTGTCATTTGGCCCTGCTTCTCCAGGCCCCTGATAGATTTGCCGTGGCGGCGGCTCGAAACCCAGTATGTAACCTGTCACTGATGATTGGCACCACTGACATCCCAGACTGGTGTTATGCGGTGGCATGTGGAACTGAAGCCAAACACCTTGCCTCAGAATCCCCTTCCCTTGATCATATTAGACTCTTCTACCAGAAATCACCAATTGCCCACATTTCAAAAGTATGCCCTTCCCTATATTATCTTAGATCATCCGATGAACTGGAGTACCGAAATAATAATTAGCTACATCAAAAGATCTTGGTTGGTATCCTAATGATGTTGATTCTGCAGGTGAAAGCACCCTTGCTTATGCTTCTAGGAGGAGCAGATCTTCGGGTACCCGTTTCAAATGGCCTACAGGTAGATATTTTCATATTCCCCAACTCTGCGCAAAAGCTATTCATTACAGATTTACAGACATACTCAAAGAAAATTTCACTTTGATCTCCTGGTCTGTTTTGTGTGTAAAAATACTTTTAAAAAGTTACATCTAACAAACTTCAAATGCACAGACTTCCCAAGAACTTAAACTCAGCTTTGCTTATATGTGGCCTGTGTCTGTTCGTTTCAGTACGCAAGAGCTTTGAGAGAAAGAGGAGGCGACATCAAAATCATGATGTTCCCAGAGGACATACATGGAATCAATATGTAAGCCAGAGAATAAACAGATTCCAGTTTATCTGGATCCCACTATTGGATTCTTATCACTTCACCTTTGATTTGGGTTTGGTTTGCAGACCACGATCGGATTTCGAGAGCTTCCTCAGCATCGGAGTCTGGTTCAAGAAATATCTCAAATAGATCCAAGGAGAACCTCAGAGTTTTTCAAGCACTATTTTTGCAAGAAAGGCAATTTGAGAATTGAGAACAAGTTTTCCGAAAATAATGATGCTGAAGAGAGGGATGATTTCAGTATTTCAAAGAAACATAGATAGATCCCTGACAGGATCATCAACAGATATGCAAAGACGACTTCTAAGTTCCTCACTCGCCGAGTAGAGCATTTAAAATAGAGGAGATGCAATGTTTTTTGGGGATTTATTTTCTTGAATAAATCTTTTTCTTTTAACAAGCTTTTTTTTCGCGAAAACGCAAAAAGCTTTGTGTTTCGATTCATTGATAGAAAAAGGAAAAAGAGAATTATGTACACTGTGCAGAAGCGCCCGAGGGGCGCACACCTTTACAACTCAACCCACTAGATCTACGTGGCCGCGGGGATCAAGGCCCGGAGGCCAATAGCGTCGACAACAGCCCACGATTGAGCCTCAGATCGAATCTTAACGAGAAGAGTACTAACGCTAGGTGACACACTGTCAAAAACCACCGAGTTGCGCTCCTTCCAAATCCACCATGCCGTGAGCATGATGAGGGACGAAGTCCCCTTGCGTAGAGCTCGGGGGGTCAACCGGGATGCTTGCAGCCACCAATCCACGAAGTCGTCCTCTCCATCCGGGGGGCGGGGGCGTCGATCGAATCCAAGATAACACCTCGTGGCGTGCCAGATTATCCTGGAGAAGGGATAACCAACTAGAAGGTGTGCCATCGTCTCGGCCACTTGGTCACACAGGGGGCAGCGCGAGGGAGGGTAGGGGTGGTAGGTCCCGTCGTGCCAGTCGCTCAGTCATCCAGCACCGGTCCTGACATGCTAGCCATATGAAGAACTTCACGCGAGGGGGTGCCCAAACCTTCTAGTTCAGCCTCCAAGATCTCGAGGCAAACGAGCCCTAAAAGAGGAACTCATAGCAAGATTTGGCCGAGTACTGTCTGTCCGCCGTCCATCTCCTGATAAGCTTGTCAGGCACCTCTGTAGGTACCACATCACGCAGACGAATCCATAGATGGACGTACTGCGAGAGGGCCAGCGCACTGAGAGCGCCCTAAATGTCACCAACCCAACGACGCTCCACCAGCGCCTCCCGCACCAAGCGGCGCTTACGAGCGCGACTAGGGATCAGCGCGAAAAGCTTCGGCGCTAGTTCCTCCATGGTCATCCCATCCAGCCACCTGTCAAGACAGAAGAGGGTTGTCACTCCATCGCCAAGTACCATCGTCGTGGAAGTGGCAAACACCTGGAGCTCAGAGCTGGAGAACCGCAGGTCGAGGCCGCGCCAAGGACGCAGCGGGTCCGTGTGCATCCTCCAAATCCAGCGCATCTACAGGCTGAGTGCGGTGCGCTCGAGATCAGGCACCCCAGGCCTCCAAGGCAGAGCAGTCTGCACACCTTAGCCCAGTTCACGTGACAGTATCCCCCCCCTTCGCGTCCGCCCGACCGGCCCAAAGAAAACCTCGTACTATCTTCTGGATCTGCTTTAGCATCGTCTTGTTTAGGCCTAGCACGATGATTTGGTGGAGGGGGATCGCCATAAGCACTGATTTAACAAGTGCGAGGCATCCAACCTTCGTCATCATGGAGGCCTTCCAAGATGGCAGCCTGCTGGCGATGTTATCAACCAAGGGTTGCAGCGCCGAGGCGTGGATCCGGCGAAGAGATAGAGGGGTCCCCAGGTATCTGACGGGGAAGGGGGCGAGCTGGCATCCCATGACCGAGGCAGCCTGCTGGGCCACCTCGTCGGGGCATGCGATCGGAGAAGCCGAGCATTTGGAGTAGTTGGTCCTCAGCCCAGATGTCTCGCCGAAGAACTCCAGAAGTACGTGCACCGTGCGCAATTCTGGTTCGTCGGGGTGACAAAAAATCACCACGTCATCCGCGTACAAGGAGACGGAGGAGGAGGCCAGATCCCTGTTCGTGATGCGTCGCAGTATCCCGAGCTCAGTGGCCTTGGCCAGCAGCTTGTTGAGTGTGTTGATGAAGAGCACAAACAACATTGGCGACAAGGAGTCTCCCTGTCTCAGGCCCCTCCGGTGCCAGATCGGAGGTCCTGGGTCGCCATTGAGCATCACCCGAGTGGAGGCCGTGGCGAGAAGGATGGCCACCATCTCCCGGAATCGGGGGCCAAAGCCGACTTTCTGCAACACCTCGAACAACAGCGTCCAAGACACCAAATCGAATGCCTTAGCAATATCCAGTTTCAGCATCACTCTAGGCTCCCTGAGCCTGTGGAGTAGGTGTGCTGTCTGCTGAACCAACATGAAGTTATCATGTATGCATCTCTTATGGATGAAGGCGGATTGGTTCAGGTCAACCAAGCCCCCTGGCCCGGGGGCCAGCCTCGAAGCCAACACCTTCGCCCCAAGCTTAGCAAATATGTGGATGAGGCTGATCGACCGGTAGTGAAAGTACCGACTTTGAATCGACTAGAGGGGGTGAATAGGCGACTACCAATTTTTAATTTGTTACACACTTTTAGGCTTAACGAGAAGGAAAGTTCTCTAGATATGCAACTAGGTGAACAACCTATATGCTAGAGAACTAACAACAACCACAAGTACGGTAAAGAGCAATAAGTAAAGGTAGGGAACGAGATAACCGGAGCGGGGACACGAAGATGTAATTCCCGTAGTTCACTCCCAAGGGAGCTACGTCTATGTTGGAGAGGCGTCGGGGCCACACAAGGTCACCCGAGCGCCTTAAAGGCCTCACCTTCTTCTCCGGTGAGCTCCCCCACAAAGGAGGCCTCACAATCCACTAACCGGTGACCTTGAAGGCGCCAACCAAAACCTTTACAACAAGGTTGAGGGGGAAACTCCACAACTCAATTGGAGGCCCTCAACGACACCATGTAGCTTTACAACGCAAGCCCTTAGCTCCGAGGATGCCCTACACCGTCTAGGGTTCCAAGAAACCCAAGAGCAACAAGATCCACAAAGGATAGGTGGGGGAATCAAATCTTCTTTGGTGGAAGTGTAGATCTAGGTCACCTCCCTCACCTCTCAAAAGATCAAGTGATTTGAGTGGCTAGGGAGAGAGATCTAGTGAGGTGAAGCTCGAGTATTAATGGAGGAGAGAGAAAATTGAAGAGTTAGGTAGGAGGAAGAAGGAGGGCGCCTTAAATAGGCTCCCTCCAAACTGAACCGTTGGAGCCTTCGCGACCTCACCGAAAGTTCTGGTGAGAGGCCGAAAGTTCCGCCCAACGTAGTCCCCAACGGTCATCAGGCCATTGACGCACGCTCCAAAAGCTTGACCGGAAGTTCCGGTGAAACTTTCGATGCAAGTTCCGGCCCAAGTTCCGTCAAATAGAACACTTCCAAACAAAAGCATACTGATTCTGAGCGGAACTTGGAGCGGAACAAGGGGCGGAACAACTGGGTCGCAAACCTCGTCTGACCGGAAGTTCTGGTGCCTGGGCGGAAGTTTCGCTCAGCGTCTCAGTGGAAGGAGCGACGGAAGTTCCTGGACGGAACTTCCGGTAATAGAACATACCAAAACAGTAGGTTCTGGGAGCTGACCGGAACTCCTAGCGGAAGTTGGATCGGAACTTTAGTCCCAGATCCTCCCCACATAAAGCCCTGAGCGGAACTTCCGGCGCCTCGCCGGAAGTTCCGATCAGACAAAAACTGCTCCATCAGATCAGAACAACGCTCTCTCACAGATGAGTAGGATGGTTGTGGCGGTACATATAGGGTTTGTGCAAGAACAGATGATTCACCACAGCCTTCCGAGGTGGACCCCCTCTTGATAGTACGGCGATCTAAAGCAATAAAGAGAGAAATAGAAAAACGAAAGACCGCCGTCTTCACGAGATCCCAAAGAGAGCATCCACACACTTCACAAGAATCATCAAAAGCATTTTGCCTGAAACTTAAGCACACGGTTAGATCATAAGTGGGATTGTCATCATCACCAAAATAGCATGGGAAAATATAGTCCTTTTAGGTAGTCTCCCAGCGAGGCCGCCTTGCTATGTTTGGGCAGCAGGATTGCCAGTGCCTGGTTAAGCCCCTGGAACCTGTGCCCGTTCATGAAGTAAAGCTTGTCAAAGGCAGCCATGAAGTCCGCCTTGACGATCCCCTAGCAGCTCTGAAGGAACTCAGCTGTGAAACCGCCAGGCCCCGACGCCTTGCCATGGGGTAAACATTTCACCACCTCCCACACCTCTTCCTCCGAGAAAGGTTCATCCAGGTCCGACAAGTCCTCCGCCGCAGTACCCAGAAAGTCAAGGTCCAGCGAGAACTGGAGGTTCGCCTCCGTCCCCAGCAGCCCCTAGAAGTGGTGATAGGTAGCTTCCGCCATGGCAGCATGTGTTTCACGACAGTTGCGCGATCAACGTTGAAGCTATGTATCACATTCTTTTTGTCTTTGGTAGGAAGCGTGCTGGTGGAAAAAGGTTGTGTTGGCGTCACCTTCAGCAAGCCACCTTATCTTGGCCCGCTGTTGTGCCATTGTGCGCTCTAGCGAGGCCAGGCCAAGGTAGGTCTGCTTGAGCTTTGCGCGCAGAGCGCACTTGTCCGGGGAAAGTGGCCTAGACTCCATGGCAACATCCAACCGGTAGACGATCTCCCGCGCTGTCGACAGCTGCAGTTTCACCGAGCCCACCTTCTTATCAGCCCAACTCATCAGTTGTCGGGCGATGCGCTTAAGCTTAGCGACCAGTCTCCGGAAGGGGTCAGGGTCTCAGTCAATCGCCGACCAGGCGGAGGCAACGGCTTCCTCAAAGCCATCCAGTTTCAACCAGAATTGCTCAAACTGGAACCGTCCTCTGCCGGTAGCCACAAGTGTATAGTCCAGGAGCAAGGGGCACTGGTCTGAGATGATCGTCGAAAGGCAGCACAAGGAGAAGCTATCGAACAACTCATCCCAGTCTGCCGAGCAGAACATCCTATCCAGCCTGACCAGCGTTGGGGATTCACGCTCATTTGACCACATGTATCTCCTGTCGTGGAGGTAAATCTCCTTTAGCATGCAGTCGTTGAGGAAACGTCTGAGGACCTGTTTGGTTCCACTTTTGGCCGTGGCTTTTCGGGCTTATAAGCAAAAGCCCAACCAAACGCATACTCCACTGAACGCGCTTTTGACTAAAAGCCACCGCGAATCGACCATCTCGGCAAAGCACGCTCTGAGGTGCTTTTGTAGCGTTCGCTGCGGGTGCGTTCGACGGTTGCCCCAGTTTTCCCCAAATCATGTCCCAATCCATGGTGGGTGCGCCGCCGCCTCACCGTTGGAGGCCAGAGGGCGAGCTCCCCGGCCGACCGCCCTGTCCCCGTCTCTTTCCCGCCGGCCGCCACCGTGCCCAACCAATTCCCGTCCACAGCAGCTCGAGGCGAACAACCGCACACCAGAGGAACTGCAGCCCCGACGGCCGCCCCCATCCTCGCTCCTTCCCCGCCTCCCTACCAGCTTCGTCCTCTCTTTCCCGCCGGCCTCCTCCGTATGTTCCCGTCGGCCGCCGCTGTCCCCACCCCATTCCTGTCCATAGGAGCTCGAGACGGACAACTGGCTGCCGAAGGAACTGCATCCTGATGGTTGCCCCATCCTTTCCTCTTCCCCGCCACCCTACCAGCTTCCTCCACCCGTCTCTCCATCCACAAACGGCCAAGGCAGGAGCTCAAGTTGCCAAATAGCTTTTACGGCTTTCTCCCAGCGCACAACAACATCTACTTTTTCCACAGCACACAGCCACCGCTGCTTTTGGATAAGCCGAAGTGCAACCAAACAGGGCCTGAATCTACCCATCATGCGGCGGTTGAGGTTGCCATTGTTCTTGTTCTTGTCGCGATAGATCATGTTGAAGTCCCCACCGAGGACCCAAGGGCCTGGCTGCGCCGCTCTAATCGCACAGAGCTCGGCGAGAAAGGCGATCTTCTCCACCTCATCCTGATGTCATGTTCGTAGACGCTAAAGAGAGCTGTGATAATAAGATGTGTATACAACTTGGCTCGGTGTTCCACTAGGTTGCATTGTAAACCTTGCTCTCGATGTTTCCGCGAACTAATACAATCGCAGTGTAATTCTCAAAAAGAAAAGAAAAAACTTCGATTCGACTGAGTCGGACCCGACCCAAGCGGCAAGCAGCGTGGAAACCAAGCTGACTCCCCGCGTCGGTTCGGTCGAACCGAACGGCACCCAGCGTAGCGTGGAAACTAAGCTGGCTCCCCAACTTTGAGTCGAAGGCGGACTCGAGGTCGGTGGATCGACCGGGAACTCGGTCGATTCGACGCGCACCATATATTCCGACCGCAAACCCTTTCTTCCTCTCCCTCTCTGCTTTTGGTCTGTCGATCGATCGCAAAGAAAACTTCCGCCCAAAATCCCGCGCTCGCGCCCAAAATCCCCCGCCCGCTCGCTCGCTCGCGAAAGAAATCCCACATCTTTCGATTCTCGCCTCTCCGCCGCAAGCTCGCCAGTCATGCCGCAGCACCGCCGCACTAGCCTTCGCCGCCGCATCCTCACCGCCGGGGCAGCCTCGATCGGTGCTCTTCTGCTGGTCGGCGCAGGTCGGGCGGCATATTCCCCCCTGGCCCGCTCTTCTCGGGGTCGGGGGGCCTGCCCCTGCCCCTCGGCCTCGGCGCCCGCGACTGGCCGCCGCCGCAGGAGATGCTTCTCCCGCCGCCAAGCTACCTCCTGCCGCCGCCGGAGGAGACCTCGGAGGCCGACGCCGAATTCGCCCTCCCGCGACGCCTCCTGCCCATCCGCCGTGGCGCCGGCCATGTAACACCCTCAGAATTGGCCCTATGCAAGTTTCAGCGCTTCCCGCCAAACCCGCATAGAAACGATTCAAAGGTGCCCACCAGGCACTTTCGTGCGGGGGGAGAACAAAGTAATAACATTACACAACAGTCCTCGATGGGACCCACAGAACAGATATATATACAACAGCGACTCAATGAGTCAAGAATACAGATATAATATACAAAGATCCAAATCACCTTGAAAATGATAGAGCGTCCGACTACGGACAAGATGCAAATGGGGCTAAGAGCCCTGAAGAATAACCAATGGCGTCCATAACCCTGCCCAGGCCAAGCCGGAAGGGTAACCCTGCTAACGACGTCGATCTCAAGACCTGCTTAAACAAAAGGGGTGCCGACAAAGGGCAAGGAAAAAAGAGAGAGCGGTCAGTACTGAGGCCAGTACACGGCGAGGCTAGAATTCGGCGGTCCTCGCCTACATAGGTATGGTGGACTGGAGCGGCAGCGCGACATGCACTGAACAACCTATAGAGATTCGATATAACTGTCGGCTATCAGAGAGGGATAAGAAAGACCTATTCAGAACCAACCTGATGCTACCACCAAACAACCCATCCTGGTATTTCCCCCTCGAGACCAAACGAGGAAGTCAACCGAGGAACTCACACCGTTGGCAGTTTTATTTATTCGGTTATCGTTGCAGCAATTACTAGTCAGGTAAAGATAGTCATCCTGATATGGAAAGCGGTGGGCACTTTTAGTTAACCATTCCATTGTAGTTGCAACACTTACTAGTCAGATACAATTAGCATGAGATATCCCAAAACCCAGCAGTTGTTGGTACTTTTATTTAGCCATTCCGTTGTAGTTGAGCTGATTACTAGTCACATCGGATACAAGTCAAATTATAACAGTAAAATTTAGTTATAGTTGTCTATGATCGAGAACTGTGCTCCAAGTCGTCCATAACCGCAGACACGACTTTTCGAAAAGATTTAACCCTGCAGGGGTGCACCAAAGTATCCACACGCACTTCGATCCTTTTTGCCAGATCAATTAACATACACCCATCGGTATGTCGGCGGGGCCTAAGTCATGACGTTTCCCAGACCCAAAGCAAGTATATGGGGGTCACCCCACTAAGTCTACCCGCAACGAAGTCGGCCGGTCTCCGAGACGGACTCAGGGTTTGGGTGGCCGGCTGTAAACGACTGGGAACCCGAAAAGATGACTGGGCTTGTCGATACAGCGAAAACGTGTCCCGATCCTAAACAGTACAGGTGCAGTACATCGCATAATTTAAATAAAGCAGTAAAGCATGGCATAAGTACAGAATAGTAAATAAAACCTCAAACTAGTTGTGGCCCCCAGTGCAATACTTTGAAATCAGGTACTAATCGATGGGGTGCCCACACATCCCACATGTGGTTAGCGCGCTCGATCTCGGAACAGGTGTCAAGAACTCGGGGTCCTACGGGACACCAGTGAGCGGTCGGAAACCAAATATTGTCTATCACCCACCGGTGCCTCTGCATTACCTACTTCAATTTTAGTTATTAAACAGTAATTAAAGTCTTGATCAACTCCAACATTAACATGCGGCAATACTCCAACAACTGAGGTACTTGACGACACGCAACAACACTTGAGCAAGCGACTACGACGCGCAAGTCCAACTATCTACCAATCAACAGGTAATAGGATGTGTCCAAGGCAATATAAGGCTGCAAGGGATATCACGGGTACGAAAACTATAGCATCGCAACACAGATAGCAATAGATCAATAGGAGGAAATAAATACTATAAAAGTAAGATAGGTAGAAAGGGGGAGATGCTCGCCTGAAAACATTGCCGAAGGTTCATCCGAAGATCGGATCGATACTCGCACCAACTCATCGGCCTATTCCGTGAAGAAGCAAAGCACTAGAAGAAACACCGGATACACTATTTATTACTACGGCAGAAGAGCGAGCATGATGCATGTATGATGTATGACATGGCAAGGATGCGATGCAATTAGGCAATATTAAGCGGAACCGGGGTCCCGACATTTAATTAAACGGTTCAAGTTATTTATCTACCCCGCAAATTAAATGTTGGATTAGCAAGACAAAACATGGCTTCGGTTCGCTATGCCAATTTAAATGGAGTCCGGAATAAGACAAGATATCCCGCCTATAGACTCCATATTTAATTATGAGGTGAATCGGCATGATGCCCCCAGACCACAGACAAGTATGCATGCATGAACCATTTAATATGCATCAGTTGATAATGTCATATTATAAAAATAATGGGGTCTCGGATAGGGAATCACATTAGGGTTCGGCGAACTTGGGCTCCGAGGGGTTCGGGGTTGGGTCTCAGGGTTCGACGGGAGAACGGCTCAACGAGAACGGTCTCGGACAACGGAAGTCGATCTTGTCGCATCTGAGAAGAAGAACTTGGTTGGCGTCGGGGCACATCGGATTCGTCCTGGTCGGTGTCGATCTTGTCGGGTCCGCGCAATCGAGTCAGTCTTGGCATTCGGGGTGAAGAACTTGGCGTCCTCGAGGAAGTACTTGGCGTATCCGTGTCGACGACCTGGGCGTCCGGGTTCTCGGCGAACGTGGCGTCCGGGAAGGAGTACTTGTCGCACCGGGGTCTCGGTGTCCTCGGATCCGAGAGGAAGAACTTGGCGTGCCGGGAAGAAGGTCTTCCGGTTTCCGTGCCTTCGGTTCCATGAGGGCGTGCTTGTCCTCCATGATGGCGAACTCGATGTCTCGAGAAGATCTTGTCATACCGGCGGCACCGGATCCCCGTAGGAGGGCATGGCGTTCTAGGATGGAGAACTTGTCGTTCCGAGGGTTCAACGTCGATGGCTCATCGGGTTCGGGTCTCGAACTCCAGGATCGGTCTTCGAGTTCGGGGCTTCGGGGCTTCGGTTTTCCATGGTGGCGGCCTTGGCGTCCTTGGGGTCGGGCTTTAGATCCGCGAAGGAGGGCTCGGTGTCTCCGTGTCTTCGGGCCAACGGCTTTGGTTCCATGTTGCCGAACTTGGGGTCCCGACTTCATTTCCGATGGCGAGCTTGGATACATCCTTGCCTGTGGTGCGAGTGTCACCGGAGATCTTGGTGGACAGCGCGTGGTACTCGATCACCACATAGACGCAAGCACAACCAGGACATGGGCAAGCGTGGCATGTGGCAAAACGTGTAGACGTGCAAACAGATGCACACGCAGGCCCTGAACGGTTGATCGGCGTCCACGAAGTGGCTGCTGACGCGCGTGCAGCAACGCTCCAAGACGAGGTTGCCGTCCTGACACGGGGTACGGTGCGGCGACGGAGAAGCAAGCGTGGCTGCGGCCGGAGGGGGCGTCAGACGGTGACGACGACGAGGGGGCGCACGTCGGGGAAGCGGGACGCGGGCCACGGCAGGCGAGGAGGCAGAGGTCGACGGAGGGGCGCCGAGGCGGCGGAAGACACGGAGGCAGAGGAGGTCGCGGAGGCCCGCGTGGTGCTCAGGAGGGAGGTGGCCGGGAACGGCGAGCTGGGCAGCGGCGAGGGGCGACGACGAGGAGGCGCGGGCCGGAGCGGAGGGAGACGCGGGAGGAGGCCAAGATCGTCGCGGCGGCGGCGGCCTGCGGGCGACGACGCGCGGGAGGCGACCGAGATGGTCGAGGAGGTCCACCGACGGCGGACAGAGTAGGACGGCGAGGTGGCGGCACCATGGCGGTTCCAGGAAGACGAGGGCGTCGGGGCCCGCGAGAGAACCGGCGGGGGAGCGCGGGGGAGAGGGCGGCGCTCGCAGACCCGGTCGAAGCGAGGACACGCGAGGCGGCGGGGCCGAGCTTGGTCGAGGGGAGGGTCGCGGGAGGAGGGAGACGCGGCAGCGGCGCTCGGGGACGGAGGCGAGGCCGGCGGGGGCGGTACAGGACTTGGGGAGGAGCGGGGGATCCCGGGCGGCGGCGGAGCCTGGCGTCGCGTTGTGGGGAGGTGGGGCCAGGGGCTGCGGTTGGCGCGGAGAGAGGAGAAGGGGATGGTGGGGCCGGGTCCAGGGGGGAGTGGGTCGGTGTGGGGTGAGGCAGAGGAAGGCGCCGGGCGCGTCTGTCCGCCCCAGGAGGTGGGGTCCGCGCGGGCAGGATCCCGAGGCGGGGGTGCGGGTGGGCCAGGTGGGGGCGGTCGGTGGTGGGGCCAGGGAGTGGGTGGACCGTTGGTGTGTGTGCCTGTGGGGTTGGTGTGGGGATCGGTGGGGTGGGACCGGCTGGCTGATGTGGCGGCAAGGAAGTGGAGGGAGTTGGGAAAGTGGTGAGGTGGAGGGAGGGGATTGGTCCGGGTGATGTGGAGGGGGCTGGGTAGGATAGAGCTAGGTAGGAAAAAGGGTTTGGGTGGTTCAGGGGTAGGTAGGATTTTATCTGGAGGTGGCCGGCTGGGCTTTCGGGCCTGGCTGGCTGCCTCCCAAAAATAATATAAATTTTTATTTAATTTAAAATAAACTTTTGTAAATAGTTTTTAGACAAATAAAAGATCCGGAAAAGCCCGACGCTTTAATTTGAAATTGAGACGGGGAATATTTAGAAAACCAAACTAGGCTTTTAGAAAATAGGTTTTCGACAAACAAATGCATGATGACATAACGATGCTCCAATGCAGAGTGACATGATGACATGAGCATGCGGTCATGATGGTGCAATGCACAAAAATAACGCGATTTTCTAGTACTGGTTTTTGCGGGGCCACAGGCCACGACTGGCCGCCGCCGCAGGAGATGCTTCTCCCGCTGCCAAGCTACCTCCTGCCACCGCCGCAGGAGACCTCGGAGGCCGACGCCGAATTCGCCCTCCCGCGACGCCTCCTGCCCATCCTCCGTGGCGCCGGCCACTCGCCGCCGCTGCACGACCACACGGAGGCGGTCTTGCTCCCGGACTCTGAGGTACTTGTTCTGTCAGATGAGCCTGCCGCCAAGGACCTTATGTGCGCCTTCGAGGGTGGGGCGTCGTCCCCTGCGCGTGCCCTCGGGAGGCTCCCGGGGCCCGGACGCCACGCCTACATCTGCGGCATGCCTGAACTAGCCTCGACGATCCTGCCGCTCAAAGCGCCCCTGCTGCTTTCCTCCTCGACTTCTGCTGTAAGTATCCCCATCGCTGATTTCCCTGCCCGTACGTTGCTCAACTGGAAGGACCGCCTAGTGTTCGACTCTGCAGTTCTAGATGGAGGCGATGTTCTTGTCTTTGCAAAAGGTATTATCCGCCGCCAAGTGGCTGACAATCCAGCTGATCTCCACTGCGTCTACTTCCGCCACCGCGATGGTGCTGTGGTGGCCTCCTTCCCGGCCATCGCTTCAGCGCAACAGGTTGCCAGATGCACCCCTCCAACTATTATGCCTCCTTTAAATCCTGCCAACACTGAGCTGCTTAGAGTCACACTCGCAATCACCGGTCAGGAGCCCATAGCTTCCCTTGCGACATACCGCCCCCCCGCTACGAAGTGGTCTTTTGGCCACACCTAATAGAAACCTGTTATGCGCCTGCACCATGGTGCGCAACGTCTCCAAGTTCCTTCGAGAGTGGGTGCTGTACCATGCCGCCCTAGGCGTAGACCAATTTTTCCTCTACGACAACGGAAGCCAAGATGACTTGCAGGATCAGGTAGCTCAGCTGAGGGCTGCCGGAATCGACATCTCTACCGTGGCCTGGCCTTGGGTCAAGTTGCAGGAAGCTGGTCTTTCCCATTGCGCCGCGGTGCAGCAAGCATCCTGCCAATGGATGGCTTTTATTGATGTCGACGAATTCATCTTTTCCCCGGACTGGATCACTTTGGAGAATCCGTCAAAGTCCATGCTTGAAACAATTCTGTCTGTTCATCCTCAGACCGGGCAAATCTATTTCCAGTGCTATGATTTTGGTCCCTCTGGCCAAACAGCACATCCGCAAGAGGGGGTCTCCCAAGGTTACACCTGTCGGTTGAAGGGCACGTTGCGCCACAAGTCGATTGTGCGTCTTGACGCTGTCGCACACTCCCTGCAGAACTCGGTGCATCATTTTTCCCTCAAATCAGGCTTTAATACTACGTGGACCAAGCTGGCACGCATTAACCACTATAAGTATCAAGCTTGGGCGGAGTTCAAGGTAAAATTCAAAAGACGTGTTTCTGCCTATGTAACTGACTGGGCAGACCCAGTCAACCTGAAGTCCAGAGACAGGGCCCCGGGTTTAGGAGTTGATGCTACCGAACCCGTTGGTTGGGCGGAGAGATTTTGTGAGGTCAAGGACACCCTTATGCAGAAACTCAGCGCTAAATGATTTGGCATTGGGTTTGGAGGAGTGGATGTCAAATCGAAGGGTTCCCATGGAACCCGCACCGGTGACATCGCCCCATCTCCCTCTGTTCCATAGTTCATATAGTACTAATTAAACATGAACCAGAACCCCTTGACTTGCCAAAAAAAATATCCCTTTTAGATTGACGCAATGACATACAGTTTCCGGAATTCCTACCTTTATATAGGTGAACTCCTTATTGCTGATAATCACCAGTGGTGCAATAATCTAAAAAATGGTTAGGAAACAATATTATCTTCAGTAACCTTCTTAAATACTATATATGGATTGTTCCTTCTCCTTATGAGTACTAACGCTATTTTGACTACCATGCTAGATAATACCTTTTGAAGATCTGAATTTCTTTTCTGGTACTGCAATTTTTCTTCTAGTTGAGCTAGTTTAGGATTTCTGGCCAATGATGATATATTTTTGTTAAGCTGTTGCAAATTTGACCGTTCATCGGAATTGCAACAGTATGCGCTGATGCACCAGATTTACCTTTTGATTCTGTTGTTTTTTGCTGCCTGATGCTCTTGCTAGCTGAAAGTGTAAAAAACCACAACTTTTGATTGTAGTTTTAACTTTTAGTTGGTGCAAATGATTAGAAGCAATCAATCTGAGTCGAATCAATTCTTTGCATGATCTTTTGGGCGCTAATGATATTTGAATTAATCTAAGGCCTTCTTTTTCCTTGGATGTTTTTTTCTGGTGCAAATGATGTGCTTGAGTTCATCTGAAACTCATCGGCTGGTAGATCCATGTGCAACAAAAGATCTGAGGCCAGATGTAGCTTAGCTCCTTTTGTTTCATTTTTTCTTGTTTAGGGTTCAGAGCTTGGTTCACTTGCCCTTTTTTAATTGCCCTGTAGTTTCTGGTTTTGCATCAGGTTATTGCTTTGTTTTTTGCAGGTTATTGGCGTGCTTCTGTTCGATTGACGTCACATGTTCTTCTGGGTACAGGTACGGTACATTTGGGATTTTGGGTGTTCAGTTTTTATTCTTATACTGGTATTTGATCTGTTGACTTGTTATTTTGCAGGTGTAGTTTGGTGGGCGCTGGTGGCTGCTGTTTCTGAATATAGGTATTTTGTTGTGCTATCTTTTTCTAGATGTCTTGGTTGTTTTTCGAAATTTTATGATTGGAGTTTTTGCGGTTTCTGATGTAGTACGATTTCCCCTACGAGATGCAACCATCCAAGGAGCTCCAGACGGGCGATAAAAGGACCTCGCCATTGCTCGTCTTCCCTGGTTGCATGGTAAGGTATGTTGCTACCGTTTTGTTACATGGTCTTTTTAGCTTCTTTGTGATTGTGTCCAGACAGTTGGGTTTTGTGTATAGATAGTCTAGTTTGGTTAATTTGTGCAGAGATGGGTGCTACCTTTCTATCTATTTCTGTGATGTTCCATGTGTTTCCCTTCTTTGAATCAAAGAATCATGTTCACAGTATCTTATTTAGGGGCCCTGCTTTTAATTTCCTGTAGGAGTTCATTATTCCAGCTCACTTCTTCTACTTTTAGATGACTGATACTGTCGACCTGCGAGCATGGTTATTTTATTGCATGTTGTCTAGTGTCAGTTAGATACATGTATCCTTTCTAGGATTCAGAAACCTTTCTAGAAGAGGTTTTCTCTAGAACAATATAGTTCCCATATTTGTGAGACACATATATGGTTGTTTGTGGAGGAAGAGCAACACGCAATATCTGTATTGTTTGGCATCACTATGTTTTGCAATAAAAGTAGGTACACGACATAGTATTTGTAGCCATGTTAGCCATGCGCCGGATGCATTTACTGGTTGTATATTCTCATAATGGTTCGTACATCTTTAGCTTAGGTGTATATCATTTGGCAAATGCACCTTTTGTCTGTTTTTTCGGACAGCATAAGAGTTTCTTCCTCGATATTTTACGTGTTTTCACGTTTGACATGTTCTGCAAATGTTCACTGAATGCGCCTTCGCGTTATAGTAGTCATATTCTTGGCTGAATCATGTAGAGCATTTGAAAATTGTGCATTTTTTCTGCTCTGTTTGGACTTGTTTGACATAGATTTACATGGAGCTAGCTGATACACTAGTATGCTCTTTCTTAGTATCATTTTACACATTATAATATATAACTTGCAGGGAAGACAAGAAAGTGGTCCAGTTCAAAGCCGACGAGGCAGCTCAAGGATTTGGGAACTGCCCGTGTATCCATGACAGAGGTGAGCCTGCTTGTGAAATCTTTTTTGTTACCTTCTATGATGCTGCTTAGAAAAGGCTGGGATGGGTTCTGTGGTAGTATCTGTGTTATGGCCTTATGTGAGCAGGGTTCTGTGATTTTTGATTCATGAATTTTATTTAAAAGCCTTTTCTTGTTGTTACTGTGTAATCTTGATTATTTTGTTTACGGAGAGTAGCTCCTTTATTTGTTGTAGTTTGATTATGATGATAGCAATCGCCACCTCTGTTACCTGAGCGCCACAGTCGTTCCAACCTCCAGATCCCATCCATGTCCCACGACCTTCAGATGACTCCCAAGGTTAGGGATGTTCCTCGACGCCTGGTTCCTTCTCCCATCCATGGCACTACTCACCTTGCCATTCGCAAAAGGTCCATCTCTCTTCCTCCTTCTGTCTGATATGATGTGTTTCCCATGGGTAATAGCTTGTGTATGGGTCAGGTCTAGATCTTTAATCTATTTTAGTAGCAGCCTGGGTTGGGAGCGATGGTGGTCAGCTGAAATTGGACCGGCGTCCGGCTGCCATAATGGGAACTGGGCATCAGCCCTTGCAATTTTTACGTCTGCTTGCATTTTGGGTATTGCCTAATTGTTAATTTCATAAGTTCACCCACTCTCTCCTGATTGGCATGGAGATACCATTAATCAATTCCAAAAGATATATATTGGTCTCCAACTAGTGTTGATTATTGATGTTGTTTGTTTAAATGGTAGTATGGCTGATTCTGTAACTCAGTTTTGTTGCTGTACAGCTCCATTTGAGGCCCCACCGTATCACCTCATTCCAGCTTTCTCTAGTTTATGTGTAGCTTTTACAAGCCCATTTAATTTATTCAGGATTAGAGAAGTTTAAGAATTAATTGAAGGACAGACTTCATCTGTACATGTATTCATGTGCATTATAGTTCATAGATTGTTTGGGCAGTAAAAAATAGAATTATTTGGCAGTTCCGGTTCAGGTTTTATTGATTCCATTATTCAGGATTAGAAGCTCCGGTTCTGACTGTTGTAGTTGAGGGGTAGCTAGCTCTGGTTTACAAATTTTATGACGATGTGACTCCATCGCTTAACAGAGTCTTATTTTTAGGCACATATTCTCTAACAATGACAAGGTTGCTAGGTGCTAGCATTTGCAATTAGAGAGGTTGCTTCTCCAATTGGGACAGGCAGAAACCACACCGAAGTTCCAATGGTGCAGTTTGGCAATGAATTGATATTTCTATCAGTTGGATGTTATTGAAAAATTGTTCAGGGCAGTATAGTATTAGGCGTTATTTTTGTAGCCTCTAGAAAAATGGTTTGACTTAGCGTACTTCTGTAAAGTGACAAGCCATTTTAAATTTTCTAAAAACGATGATGTAGCCTTCGTTTCTAAATAAAGGCATCATTGTCCACTTATCATATCCATATCCTGTTATGTTTTCTAAAACAAAAAAAAATTCCTGATATTGACTGATGTTTGATAAATCGTTCTTTTTGAAGAACTTTGATAAATATTTTTGTTGCCCTTTGAGTTTTTTATTCCATTTTGTTTGCTGCTGAACTCTAGAAAATGTTTTTAGTGAAGGCAGAAAGTTATATTCCCATATGACATTTATGTTCTCGGTAACTGCCCTTTCTTTTTGGTGTACCGCTTCTGGAGGGGCTACTGCAGAAACTGCACAAATATATGCCATATATAATAACCACATGCTGTAAGAATTTGCGCACTGGATAAGAATGTTGATACATGCCGTAATGACTTTACAAGACTAAAGTTGTTGAATGAAGCTTTCAACTTTAGGTGTAAGCGTTGCTTCACCTACCATCACTACGATCCCCGAACAGGGTCTGGCAATGGCGTCTTCCATATTCGCTCTTCATACTCTTCAATACCGACCAGCACCTGCCAATGTGCTTCACTCTCACCACGGCTGATGGTGACAAGGTTTAGTGGTGGCCTCTCCTCTTTTATTCAGTTGCTTCCGCACAGTTGTTCCGTTGTACTTCCTCCGTTTCATAATATAAGATGTTTTAGCTTTGTGAGGATAATGTATCTAAGATTTCTTTTAGTGTGTAGGTTCGGAGAGGTTCACTACGAATCTACACACTAAAAGATGTCTAGATACATTACCTTCACAAACCTAAAACATCTTATATTTTAAAACGGAGGGAGTAGATAGCAATATCGCATACACTAATTAATCTTATGATAATTGAAATGAAGTTGTTAGCATGCTCTGGAATCTGCATTTGCTTGATTAACCATGGTCTGAATGTCGATATTTCTAATAAAAATTGCATCTCTCTGTGTGCATAAGTTTTCCCAATATTTGGTTGAATACACTGACTTGATTATGTATTGAAGGAATAAAATAGTATGCTGAATGCGATTTTAGTTGTTATTTATTCCTTTGAAAGAGCTGGGTGTATATGCTGGTTCAGAAAAAGATCAAAGGAGTATATTGTACTGATTTTATTATGTAGATGAGTTTGGGGTTCCATATAGACAGTGATGTTCTGTTGGTTTAGGCACGGAAAATTTCTCTCTAGCAAGACTCATGGCTCTGCTGTCAATTTACCCTTTTTCTGAATTAATTTTAGGTGCTCCTTTGACTGAATCACAAGGACTCTGAGTTTCACTTGACATCTTTTTGTTTGAAAGGTTCCTGTTTCTTCTAAGAGGAGGTTCTCCTGGTTTTGCTGTAGTTGAGTAAGAAAAACACGTCATTTTAACTGCACAACTACTGTAATTTTTTTACTCGTGCTGTCATATTTCTGATACATTTGTGGCCATTGTTCATTTTTTTTTCATATCATGCTTGTCATAGCCAAGATATGTTTCTCTAATATATGACCAAGCAGCTACTTTGTAGCTTCTAGTTTATATTGAATACTAAAGTAGTGCACAACAATAGTTTATATTCTGCAGGAATAATTGTGGCAGTGTTCAGTCAAACTTTTTTTGGGGGTCAGACATGAGCAGCAGGCTTCATGTAATTGTTTACAGATGCCAAATACGATATGTTGTGTATCCATTTCTTAGCCAGGGTAATACATGTTTCCTTACTTCCTTTAGGTGACTAATCGCTCCAAAAGGGAGTAAATTGCAGATAGCTACCACATTTCGGGCTGTCAGAACGAGTCAGTACCAACATTCTTAATTTTTGTTTGTCAGTACCATTTTTCGGACAGCCCATTGCGAATCACGCTGATCCGTCTTTGATCCCATTTTTGACAGCGCGGCCCCACTGTCAGGGTCCACGTGGACAAACGGCCGTTGCCGCGCCGTTTGGACTGACCGCGTCGGCGCAGACACACCCTGGTCCATCGCTCGGTCAACAGACACCAGTCCAGGTAGCTCCCACTCCACTTGTTCTTGTCACCGCCGCCGCGCAGCTCCATTGCTGCCGCCGCCACCACCGCTGGGCCGTTGCCGCCGTCCGAGGCCGCTAGCCGTCGCCAGCATGCCTAGCTGGGACGATGGGGAGAGTTCTAGCTCAGACATTCTTGGGGTAAGCTCTAGGGTTAGGGTTGATTTTTGTCAATTTAGGAATTGTTCACCCCTCCCCATTTACCTAATTTGTCTTTGCAATTTCTGCTTCACTAGGACCTGACGGACCTAGATTATGCTCCTGCATATGTTGAGGATCCCAATTTCAGCGGCATAGCCCCTGATTGCGCCCTGGTTTGTCGCAACCACAAGATGGCACCGCAGCAGTGTGTGGCTTTTGAAGGGAGCAACACTGGCCGTAGATTTTATCTGTGCCCTGTGGAAAATGTGAGTTCTATTCCCAATTACAACAGTTTTAGTTGCTTTGCTCACTGTCTAGTTCTAGTTGATTTGCGTAGTTGCTTTGCTCACTGCCTAGTTCATCTTCCTAGGGGCTTTGCTCAATGCCTAGTTGCTAATTTCAATAGATTTTATCTTAGTTGAATCCTAGTTGCTAGTTGCTCTTATATGAAATTGTAAACAGAAGCTTCTTACATATATTAGCCTAGTTGCTTTGCTCACTAGCTTAGTTACATATATTAGTATTTGTTGTTAGTATTTGTCTTTTATTCTTTCTTTTATTCCTTCTATCATTGTTCTTATTGGTTTTTTCCTAACATCAAGGATGTATCTGTTGAACACCTCACTCAGGTTGTTTACCACAAGGTCAGTCTTGCAGGTGGTGTCAAATGCATGCCTGACCCATGTGTGCACAGGGATTTCACTTAGCCACTTCCAAGCTGCCTCACTCTCCTTTCTCAGATTATCCATGGCAAGCTCATGGTGGTGTTTTTGGTAAGCATAGGCAGCAGAATCCATTATCTTTTTCAGATCTTCACCCCTAAACCCGGCACTTTGGAAGTTGGCATATATGTGCCTTAAGCAAAATCTTTGTGGGCTATTAGGGAAAACTATGTTGATGGCTGAAATGAGTCCCTATGTTGATAAGACAAACTAGTTAACTATGGCAAGACAAACTAGTTAACTATGGCAAGACAAACTAGATAAGCACAAGATAAGACTAACCTTTTGTCTATCAGACATGAATGTGTATCTACCAAACTGCCCCTCTTCTCCACCAAGGGCATATTTAAGCTGAGTTAGAAACCAGCACCAATTGGCTTTGTCCTCTTTGGGTACAACAGCAAAGGCAATAGGGTACATGTTGTTATTGCCATCCCTTCCTGTTGCAGCCAAAATTTGAGCACCAGTGCACAACTTCACAAAGCAACCATCAAGGCCTGTAGAATAAGATAATTATTACACACAGGGAAAAGGAGGTGCACTATAAAAAATAATATGAGACTATAATCACCTATGAATGGCCTACAACTATTTAGAAAACCCTCTCTGGCTCCATTGATACAAAAGAAGAAACCATGGAATGTTGGGCCAGGACAGGGATTTTCTGCTGTAGGTGTTGGTGTCACAGTTGTCACAACCACCCTGCTACCAGGGTTAGTATCAATGATAGCTTGAGCAAAATCTCTAAGCCTTACATACTGCTTCCTGTGATCACCCAACACAGCATCTAGAGCCAAATTTTTTGCCCTGTAGGCCATATCCTTGCTGACTTCCACACCATATTGTTGCCTTGCTGCATCTATGAGTGACTGAATTCCTGTACTTGGATCTGACCTGAACATTCCTTCATATGTGTGAGCTAACCATTTAGCACTGACCCTGATACTTTCATTTGTAGTATTACAAGTGTGTTGTAGTCTCATCTTCCTAATGACAAAGGTTTTCTCACCTTTTATCTCAGATGCCACCATCTTGAAGGGACAACCCTTCTTGATGCAATGAACAATGACTAACATTAGAGTTTCTCCAATACTGGAAATTCCTACTTTAAGCAATGTGCAAATCTATCAATGCATCCCTGAATTGTTGAACATTGACAAAGCACATCTTCAAGCAAAGTTGCTCATGTGGCCGCAGCCTTCTATCATCATACCACTTCCTCTCTGGCCTTTTCTTTGCTCTACTCTTTCTGTCTTTTGGTGGCACCATTAACAATGGCTGAAATTCATTGTCTGATTCATCCTCCTCCTCAAGGAAACCAGTGTCCTTGTCTTCATCTGATGATGGTATGTAATCTGGTTCCTCTTGTATCTCAACTTCTGAATGACACCTCAAAGTGGGGCCTCTTTTCACAGGCAATTTCTTCTTATTGACTGAACTAGGTGCTGGTTCCAACTCATGTGCAACTTCTTCTTCTTCTGCAGTCACAAACAAATCTTCAATATCTGTGTCCCCTTCACAGTGCAGCAGGGGATCCTCTCTCTTCCTCCTCCTCTCCTCAATCCTCTCAGCCAGTTCTTTTAGTTCCTTCTTCCTCATTTCTTTCAAATGTGCAACATCAACTTGTCCTATGGCAATGTCCCACCATCTATCATCAAGCTCACTCTCTGAACCATTGCTGCCATCATCATCAGCATCACTGTCTTCATTTTGTATTGCTTTACCCTTATCCACATTCTGACTCTCTTGAGTTGGAACATGTACTCCTCTACTAGCAGGTGCATATTCATCACTCTGACTTGTAAAAATGCAACCTTCTCCATCAACAACATAGACATCAGGCTCACTTCAATCATAAGGAACAGGTTCTTCAAGCACCACAATAGAAGATGCAGTGGCTTCACTGGAATTGTATGAAGATTTATTATTCTTTCTAACTACAACAGGCTTGCCCCTCTTCACAAACAATGACAACACCCTACTTGATTCAAAATGATTCAGTAGTTCATAGACCTTGCAGTTGTTCTGAACCAATTCATGTACACCCAACATTGTGCAGTAAATGGAATCCTGAAAACTAAACCCTTTTTCCTCAATCACTGCAACTATATTCATATAAGTAATGTCTTCTCTGGCTATTATCCTCTCTAGATTGTCTACACCATCCAACTGAATTCTGACTTCCCATATTTCAGGGTCCAGACTACAGAAATTGAGTAAACAATGCAAAATTCAGCAAACCCTAACCCTAGACAGAAAAATTCAGATAGGAAATTGGGGGAAAAGTGAACACGCACTCTACTCCGCCGAGGCCGCTGCTCCACCGTTCGCTTTCCGCCGGATTGTCCACCCAGAGATGCGCCAGCATCGCCGCCGCCCTCAATGGTCGAGACGGCCAGAGCTCATCCAATTCATCCTGCTCCGCCACTCTGCGTCTGTCGTGTGTGCTGTCTCCGCCAACAGCACTGGAGCTCCCAATGCAGCCCTCGTCGCCGGCGCTGCCTCCAGGACTCAGCGGCTCCTCCATCGCCTCCTGGTCGAGCGAGAACGGTGGTAGGAGGAGTGGGAGCGAGCTGACTGACAGTGGTCCGTGCGACCGAGCGATGGACCAGGGTGTGTCTGCGCCGATGCGGTCGGTCCAAACGGCGCGGCAACGGCCGTTTGTCCACGTGGACCCTGACAGTAGGGCCGCGCTGTCAAAAATGGGATCAGAGACGGATCAGCGTGATTCGCAATGGGCTGTCCGAAAAATGGTACTGATAAACAAAAATTAAGAATGTTGGTACTGACTCGTTCTGACAGCCCGAATTGTGGTAGCTATCTGCAATTTACTCCTCCAAAAGGTGGAGCACATGCATAATGTGCATCTGCCATTGCTGCAATTTGTAGTGGACTGCCATTTCAGGTACCAAATAAGAAATAGTCAGATGGTGCCATTTTGTCGTGCTATTTCAGGTACCAAGTTCCAGTGTTCCCTTAAATTGGTATTAAGATGACTTATTGTGCTTCAATCAAATCAATGCTGCCGGGTTAAAACTTATGTTGATTTTGCTATGTTGAGAACTACTCCTTCCGTCCAGAAATAACTGACTTGAGTTTGTCTATATTCAAATGTATCTAGATCCGATCCAAATTAGTTGACTCATATTTGTCTAGATTCGGATGTATCTAGTACTAAAACATGTCTAGATATATCCGAATCTAGACAAATCTGAGTCAAGAAATTTGGATCAGAGGAAGTATATGGATACATTCGAATCTAGACTAACCCAAGTTAGTTATTCCTGAATGGAGGGAGTACTATATAAGCATGTTCTGATTGCTTGCTTGCTTTCCAACATGTAGAGGCCTATGCCGTTCTACGGCTGCACACACATTCTTGCAGCAGGCTGGTTGTTTAGTTTGCTGTCTGGTTGTTTTTTCTACTAGGAAAAATACTAATAGAAGGCAGAAGTTGACATGTCTTGGTTCTACAGATTATGAAGCTTGAGAGATGAGACAATTAAGTGATTTGCAGCATTAGAAAAATGCTCACTATGGATGTTTGAAATCGCATGTTGAAGCCAAAATCAGATTCAACTTGCATCGGGTTCTTGAACGGAAAGTGTGGTAGTACTGAAATGTGATACCGACACTGAAGCAAACTCTTCTTTGCTGATTCAAAGATTGTGTCACGGACTATGTAGCTGAGCATGATCAATTTGTATATCAAAGAAAACCCAAGATAGTTATTATGAGATGCAAATTAGATTAGTATAAGGTACTCCCTCCGTCCTGAAAAAGATGTCGGATGGATCATTTTGCAAACAACCCCTTTCCAAATTTCTGACCAACCCTGAGCTCCTCTGCTCCTCTTCCTTGCTCTCAACCCTCTTCCTCGCTTTCTTCTTGACATTGGCGGACACCTGATGCTGGCTGCCTTGCTCCACCCCCACCTCCAACCCCGTGTCGCAGCTGCCTTGCTTCCCCTGTGCCGCGCTGCTGCCTCTCTCTTCCTCCCATGCGTCATCCTCTTCCTCCTCGAGTTCAAGATGGGGTTTCCCCCCTCCGGTTGCCAGATATGCTGCGGCGCTGCTAGATCTGTAGCGGTAGTGTCTCGTCGGAGCTACGAGACCGAGGGCCCCATCAGCAAGGCAAGAGAATTGATGTAGTAATTTTTTTTCAGTTCAAACTAAATTGATGTAGTAATTGTTTACATTAAATTGCTGTACTGTACTAAGTTAGAGGAGAAGAGAAGCAAGAACCCGGGAACTTGTTCATCGGCTTGTTTAGCTCGCTGCATCGTCTCTGAAACTGAATGTTCCGAAGCTAAACTTGTTCATCGTCTCCGAAACTGAATGTTCAGACTGAATTGGTGATGTTCAGACACAGGTTAATTTTGAGGTTCAGTGTAAGTTTGAATAAACTACAGATAAAAGTTAATTCTATGCTTAAGTTTCTTACTCCAGAACATATACATACCCTACAGATGAACGTCCAGGATGAAGGAAACAGAAAGGCAACGGTCAAAGGTGAAATAACAAGAGCCAGAGCCCTGCAAGGATGATACTCCTGTCTTAATTGTCTTTGATTTCTCTAAAAAAAAATTCTGCTAAGTGTCAAGTTACTGTAGCACATGTAGGATTCTGGAGTAGCTAAATTCTGAATATTGCCAATATTGCAAGTTACTGTCAAGTTCCTCTAGCACATGTTGTCTTACTTGGAGTAATGCTAAACAATAAAACTTTGTCTACCTTTCCTGTTAAGTTACTCTAGAACTATCAAGTTATTCTTGCAAGTTACTGTCATGTTTCTTTGATTTATCAATAAAAAAAATGTAGGCTGCTCAGAGTTGGTATAGATAATACTGCTCACAAGTATTGACTGTTACTTCCTTGCATTACCTTTCTTTTTGCACTGAATTTACTTGCTGTAACATACTGGTGTTACTCCTAGTGTTACTTGTTGTAACTACTTGACTGAAATTTCATAAAGTAGCTAACCTGATATTTCTTGACTGAATTTTTTTACTGATGTTCTTAGACTGGACTATATGTATCTAACCTGATATTCTTAGATTGAGTTCAGAATCATAATGCCACAGTTCCGTTTGCTAATTGATTTTCCTTGCAATAAACATGAGATGTCTTATTTTACCCCTACAGTGCTTGATCCGAGAGTTTTTGGAAGGCCCAACTTTGGTCGACTAGAAAGGGGGGGGGGGGGGGGGGGGTGTTATTCAAGTTTAGGCTTTGCAAGAAGTGAAGTTCTCTAGATATGCAACTAGATGAGCAATCATATATGCTAGAGAACATACAACAAGCAATAGAACGGTAAAGGACAAGAGTAAATGTGCGGAGTGAGTAAACCGGAGAGAAGACGCGGAGATGTCATTCCCGTAGTTCACTTCTAAGGAAGCTACGTCTACGTTGGAGAGGTGTCGGGGCCACACAATGTCACCCGAGCGCCACAAAGGCTTCACCTTCTCCGGTGAGAACCACCACCACTAACTGGTGATCTTGAAGGCGCGAACCGAAACCTTTACAATAAAGTCACAACTCAATTGGAGGCCCTCGACGACACCACGGAGCTTCACAACGAATGCCCTTAGCTCAGAGGATGCCCTACACCGTCTAGGGTTCCAAGAACCCAAGAGTAACAAGATCCACAAAGGATGGGTGGGGGTGGGAGGAAACAAAATTCCTTTGGTGAAAGTGTAGATCTAGGCCTCCTCTCCCACTCCTCAAAAGATCAAGAGGTTTGAGTGGCTAGGGAGAGAAATCTAGGAAGATGAAGCTCTGGTATTAATGGAGGAGAGAGAAATTGAAGAGTTAAGACGGGAGGTGGAAGAAGGGTGCCTTAAATAGGCCCCCTCCAAAAGGAACCGTTTGATTGTTCGCGACACCACCGGAAATTCTGATGGGGCGCCGGAATTTCCGCTCAGCCAACCGTCCAACGGCTAGAAAGATAAAGGGGGACGCTCCAAAGTACGAATGGAAGTTCCGGTCAGCCTAAGCGGAACTTTCGGTGGTACTTCCGAAGCAAGTTCCGATCCAGGTTTCGCCAAATATGATGTTTCAAAACAAAAAAATACAGTACCTGGGCGGAACATGAAGTAGAACAAGGAGTAGAAATAAGGGGTCGTGACACACCTGATCGGAACTTTCGGTGGCTGAGCGGAAGTACCGCTCAAGCTTCCAGTGGAAGAAGCTTGATAGTGCCAGTCACAACTTCCGATCAGGATTGACTAGAAAATGCAAATCGGAACTACCGAAGCAACTTCCGGTGATGGTTCCGCCAAATAGCACACTTTAATACAGAAGGATACAGAAGCTGGGCGGAACTAACGCATGAACAAGAGCCGAAACTTATGTCGCAGCCAGCCCCGCAACGGACACTAGCGAAACTTCCGACAGGGCCATAACTTCCAGTTAGGGTAAAAATAGCTCAAACAGTTCCCAAGAACTCTCTCTCTCTCGCTAAACAATAGGATGGTTGTGGCGGTGCAAGTAGGGTTTGTGCATGAAACTATGATTCCCAAGGCCCTGTGCTGAGTTAGGCTGAGTGGTTTCAGCCCATCCGGCTGAAATTTTCTTGATGCTGTTTTTTTCTTTATCTTTAGTCCCACATGGGGCACTTAAGATGGAGGGCACCCCTCCCTTAGCCTATATAAATAGGTGTCTATGGGTGGGATTAAAATACACAATAATCTGATATATTCCCTTTGGTTGGAATACTCCTCTCTCTCTCTCTCTCTCTCTCTCTCTCTCTTGTTGTCTCTGCTAGTGCGCGGTCCCAAGTCTGGACTGTGTAGGCAAGGCGTTCTCTTCTACGGCACGCCGTTGCGTTGCTAGGATTCCAGCCAGGAGGTTTACTTCCGCAACCTCTGCGAGATCGGAGGCCAGGAATCGTCGTCTTGCACCGTATGCCTGTGGTAACTCGGTGGGGCTATTGAAGCTTCCGGGTCATCATGCAAGGACCAGGACAAGGGGTGACTTGCGAGGAGCTGCGCGACCTTGAGGCCCGACGTGTACGACTACATCATCCACGCTTCTGCCTAAGCGTAACGCTCTCTCGGTCTTCAAGGGTACGTTACCGTCATCTCTCTCTGTTACTACATTACTAGTAGATAGATCTTGGGCATTCGGGGTTTCTTCCGCTTAGCATAAAATTTTGATTCTGCACCGTACCCCAACAAAAGGTATGTCTCTATGTATCCCTTTTTCGTCTTGTATCTTTGCACTTGTGCTATTTTTATAATGGTAAGGGGGAGTTCCTTTTATGTGTGTGTTTGTTGCATTCCATAAGCATTCTCTCTAAATATTGCACACACCTAGGGTGAGCCTCTCTTACATGACAAAAATTTGTTCTTGATCTTATATGCAAATCTTATGAGGTTGTCATCAAGCACCAAAAAGGGGGAGATTGAAAGGACATTGTTTTGGTGTTGATGACAATCCCACTCGTGGTTTAACTGTGTGCTTGAGTTTCAAGTGTATTCGATTTCTATGGAGCGTGTGGATATCTCTCTTGAAGACTCATGAAGACGACGCCCTTTCTGTTTTGCCTTTCTCTTGGTTTGTTGTGTTAGGTCGTCGTCCTATCAAGAGGGGGTCCACCTCGAATGGTTGTTGGGAATAGGGGTGGACACGAAGCTCGAAGCTCGAGGCTCGGTTCGGGCTCGACAAGGCTCGACTTGGGCTCGGGTCTGCTCGGAGGTCAGACAAGCCAAGCCTAAACCTTGCTACTCAGGCTCGAGGCTCGACAAGCCAACTCGGTGAAGCTCGCAAGCCGGCTCGAAGGCTCGATGATCACAATCAACAATTGAGCATATATAGGTTTATTATAATATACTCCAATAGGTCAAAATATTAGTAACCATAATATTGGCATACATCAGAAGTTTTGTACTATATCCTTTCCTCTATTTTTGGTCAAAAGAAGGATGTCATGTGGCCACTGAAATCAGACTAAAATCCGTCAGGCTAAAATTAATCCGTCAGACTAAAATCAAATCCGTGAAACGCTGCACAAGGACACTACAATTTATCCGTCAGACTAAAATCCCAAGGGCAACACTTCAAACTACTATTGCAACTCTGCAAGGGTACTCCTAGTTCATCAATCCAGTACAAAATACTTACAATATTCTTATTAATATATGAATGAAATAGAACGTCGAGACAAAACATTGGCAGCTTTAGTTTTACTGCTATAGATAACAGGGAAAGAACCAAATAAACAATTGGAGATCTATAAAAGTGACAGGGCAAGAACCAAATAAACAATTGGAGATATGTGGAAGTGATCCAGTTGTAGAGCATAGAGAACCTCACGTGCCAGCTACTTGGCTATGTTCTTCACGTCCAGGTCATTAGCATTGCAGAACCAACTACATATGACAACGCCTCTTGAATCCTTGAGCATCCGTTGGTGCCTCGGTGGTGGGAGATGGAGGAGTCAGGAGGCGTGAGGCGTGAGGGTGAGGCCTGAGTCGTTGATGCTGGGCGGCGAAGGCTGGCCGGAGGGCTGGCGGGTGGACCGGCGGAGGTCTCCTTACCGCTAACCCTATCCCTAGCTGGACGAGGGCACGACGCGGGGAATCCCAAATCAGTCCGGGACTGGCGGCGCCATGGAAGACGGGAAGGAGGAGGACTGGAGCTGGAGGAGTCAACCGGCTTCGGTGGCGGCAGCCGGCTTTGGGGGCGGGAGACGGGGAGGAGGAAGACTGGAAGACGAGGGCGACCGGGCGAGGAGATAACCTCGGGGCGACGGGGTGGGATCAAGAGATCCAGAGAGAGACGGGGGGATGGGGACGGCCCGACGGGGTGGGATATTTTGGGGTGGGTGGGCGGCTCGTCGAGCCGTCCGAGCGAGCCGCGAGCCTCCCGAGCCGAGCGGCGAGCCCTCTTTGTAGTGTGTTTTCAGCACCAAGCCGAGCCCAGGCTCGGCTCGATTTTTGCAAGCTTTGACGAGCCAAGCCACGAGCCGGCTCGGCTCGGCTCGATTCCACCCCTACACAGGGGACAAACTCGGGTGGGCTTGGGCGCCACCCGCAGGCCCATCGACATAGCAGCAAGTGCTCCCGGGGTGTGCCGGTGCCCCCCGGCGGCCCAGCAGCCAGGCCAGGCAGCGGGGGAGAAAGGCGGCCCGGAGTGGGCCGACCGAGCATCCGTGGCCCGCGCGTCCCCTAGCGCTGCACCGTCCTGAGTGGCATTTAGTATTTGTCGCCCGCTCAGCCGCTTGGGTTGGTTCAAAACCAGCCCACCAGAAACTATTTTTCTGCTGTCCCTTTTCCCTTTTTTGCTATAATTTCTTTTAGTCAAATTCCTCCGAGAATTTGGCCTAAAAAGAAATCCACTTTTATAAATCTAAAATTAAATATTATTTAGAATATATTAATTAATAATTAACATATAATAAATACATATTCAAATTCCTATTTATCTGAAACTCCTTTCGGTCCTTTTTCCTTATTCCTTTCTTTCTTCGAACAACTTCGGATCTCCCTAGAACACTTCTGGTTTCTTTCTCTTCCTATATCCTTTAGGATTACCTCTTACATGAAGATCTCAAGCGTCGTAATCCCTTAAGCGTGTGTCCCTACGGTTTAGGAATTTCATAGACATGATCTATATCAATGATTATCAACAGGACCGGGATGCCCATGATGATCCTGATGACCCACAAGTGTAGGGGATCGCAACAGTCTTCGCGGGTAGTATTACCCAATTTATTGATTCGACACAAGGGGAGCCAAAGAATACTTGCAAGCCTTAACAACTGAGTTGTCAATTCAGCTGCACCTGGAAATAGTTCTTGCTCACAGAAGTTTATCAGTAGCAATAGTTTGGTAGTAGCAACAACAAAGCAACAACTATAGTGAAATATGAGCAATAGTAACAGTAACGGTAATAGTAGGATTCAAGTGTGGTGGGCATAGGGATGGATGGACAGGCGTTGCATGGACGAGTCTAAACATGTAACTTCAAGATCTAGGGCATTACAGATAAATAATAATAAGCATCCAAGTACTAAACAATCCTAGGCATGTGCTCCAAATATAGTCATACGTGCTCACAGTGAGAACTTGCACAACATCTTCTGTCCATCCATCCCGTGGCAGCGGGGTCTCTAGGGAACTACTGGAAATAAGATGCTCCTTTTAATAGAGCACCGGAGCAAAGCATTAACACTCCGTGAACACATGTGATCCTCACACCACAGCCATCCCCTCCGGTTGTCCCAATTATTGTCATTTTGGGGCCTTTGGATCTGGACAATGATATGTGTACACAACTTGTAGATAAGACCACAAACAATACTATCATAATGATTCAATAATAAGTTCAGATCTGAGATCATGGCACTCGGGCCCTAGTAACAAGCATTAAGCACAACAAGTTGCAACAAAGTCAAATAGCACTAATAGAGATACTAGGCACTATGCCCTAACAGATCTTATTCGATTACATGATAGAACTCATCCAATCCCTACCATCCCCAAGCCTACAGTGGGGGATTGCTCACTCATGGATGAGGGGAACATCGGTGGTTGATGGAGATGCGTTGGTGATGACGATGGTGATGATCCTCTCCAAATTCCCCGTCCCGACATGGTGCCAGAACGGAGTTTCTGGATCCGAATCTTGGTTTCTGGTGGCGGCGGAGGAGCGGAAATCTTTATGGAAAACTATCGAACCCCACTATTTTTAGGTCGAAAGGCAACTTATAGGCGTAGAGAGAACCCGAGGGGGTGCCTGGGGTGGCTGCACCCCCTAGGCGCGGCCAGTGGTGGGCCCACGCCTGGCAGGGGTGTGGGCCCCCCAGACCCCTTCTCCATCTCATCTTCTGGCTCCGTGGGTCTTCTGGTGAAATATAATATTTGACATATTTTCCGGGATTTTTCCTGATAGTTGATTTTCTGCACAAAAATAAGACACCAAGGTAATTCTGCTGAAAACAACGTCAGTTCGTGTTAGTTGTATCCAAATCACACAAGTTTAGAGGAGAAACAATAGCAAAAGTGTTCGGGAAAGTAGATATGTATTGGACGTATCAGACCCCTATGCACTCACGATTCTCCATTGTTTCGAACATGAAACATTATGTTTTATGTTCCTTTTGTCTCTGTGATACTTACATTGTCCGAGATTTGATCATCAACATCTCCATGCCGAGTTCGATCTCGTTACCGACAATGCTACTTTAAACTCGTACTGATAAGTAATATCCCGTGATCCAATCACATGTTGCGCAACATATTTGATATAACTTATCCGAGTGGACCCTGAGTATCTTCCATCACATGGATGTACAAATCCTGCTCTTGACGCAGTCTCCTCTACATGTTTCCTCCGGATACCCAACAACACCTTTATGACCACCATTTTACTGAGTGATGTTTAATGTTATCAAAGTAACCTCGGAAAACAGTGATTTGATATGGTCTCATAGTCTAAGGAATAAGTCACTATGTTTCTGACAATTGCAACTATGAACTTTGTGATATGATTGTGTTGCAACAATCATCCGCAAAACAGTGTCCACTATCTCATTCTCTAATGAGATAGCTCCATTGTCAATTAGGTGCCGAAGAACCTTCATGGTCAGGAAACCTTTGACCATCAGCTGAACAATGAACTAGTTTAATAGAGGCTACTAGGGACTTAGGTTTGTTTATATATCACACCTGTATCAATGTTTCCTTATTGATATAGTTGTAGCATGACATAAACTATTATGAACTAATGGAATGTGTATAATAAACTTCTTTATTATTTGCCTCTAGGGCACATTTCCTTCAATCTCCCACTTGCACTAGAGTCCAAATAATCTAGTTGGATTGCTTCTAATCATAAACCATATCTCATATGCGTTTTGTTAATCATGCTGCTCATGGAGGACTTACTTGTCCTAAATCTGTTATATCAGATTCATAAGGTCCTATTTTGCAAATCATTAATGCCACCTATTTGACATTAACCCCATTATCACATAATGTACCTTTAGCAATTTTGCTGACTAAAGTGAGACTTCTATTTTCTAGTATATACAATGAAGATCTACCAATCAATTGGATTTTCCAAGATGTCATGTATAACTATAAACACACTTAGTTGAAAGTCGAACTTTCTCCAGACCAAAATTATACTTGCTAATTTCAAAGTATCCTTTATACTTCTAAATCTTTGTTGTTGCTTAGCATATGGTATATATAGAGGAAACTCCACCAATGATAATGATTGGCAATATATGCAATGTAATTCAAGTTCATCACATATGCATAGATTGTGGGGGAGTTTTCTCTATATATTGTGGGAGTACCAATATCACATACTTGTGTAGTATTTGATATTGGTGCTACCTTTTTATTTGTTAAATTCCTTATATAAACCCTCTCAAAGGGATTGCCACAAATTGCCAAAATGGGGGAGATTGAAAGAGCATGTGGGGCCCCATGTGTGGTTTTGTTAATTAGTGACAATCTCTATGGACTAATGCTTGTATCAAGTTGCACTTGTAGGAATTGTCCGTTGGAATCACTTAGAGCATGTGTTGGCTTCAAGGTAGAAGAAATGAAGAAGAAGACAAAAGTGAAGAAGATCAAGTGTTGATCAAGGATTCAAGGAATGATCCAGAGATTGGTCAAGTAGAAGTTGAGCCTATGGCAAGTGTGTCTTGAATAACAATATGTGTGATGTCTCATGTGTACATTCAATACACCAACATAATAAAGAAAGAAGAAATGAAGTGCATGTTCAAGATATGCCATCTCGAAGAGATCATATGCTTGAAGCTTTCCATACTTATGGTGGTCATGGATATGTTAGTATATTCCTAAAAGGGAGGCTCTTCTATAGTGTAGTATGGGGGAGAAAATTCCAAGTCCTCACCAAGGTAGCGCAATCAAGAAAGGTGCTCCATCTTGAGGTGTAGAAGATCGTCATCATCAAGATCAAGTGGAATATGCACAAGACAAAGGCATGATCTTGATATGATTTCTTTCTTACCGGTCTCGTGGTTTTAGTTGGGGAGACCAGTTTATAGGATTGATAACCGTACTATCAAGAGAGGCTCTCGAGTGAGTAAATTGATTGTATCCCTCGGTGAGAGCTCAAACCTTTGCATACCTGGCATCATATTTCTTGGTTCTTATTTGGTTTTTATCCATGATAGGATTTAGATCTTGTGTTAATATCCATGACAAGCTCAAGTTCATTGAAAATAGATTTCATATGCATTCTCTATTGCGTTTTTGATATTGGAGGTTTTACCTGTTTGTCTTTTCTAGAAAGGTTAAATCTTTCATAATTTGGTTTTATACTCCCTTGATGTACTATGATGGTTCTCTGCATGATATTGTAGACTCGTTACTATCTTTGAAACAAGCCCAAGATCAACAAAATCAGAGTCCGGATGCAAAACTTATGGTCGTTTTAGTTTTGCTGTTTCTGCCAGTTTTGCCTTGGGCGGAATGTCCGGGATGAAATGGCCGAACACTCCGGTATCGCGCAGAAATCTCCAATTTCAGTCATGTGGTTGGCATACTATGTCCCATATCAGAAACTAGCTAGAAACTGTCCAGAATATCTGGCCTGTACGCTCCAAATCTCCAACGGTTGGATTTTGGAGGACCTATATAAGGGCCCCTTCTTCCCCAATGGATACCTACCAATTCTTGCAAAATTTCCCCTACATTATTGACCTTCTTGAGCTTGCTTCCCCTTAATCCCTCATATGATTCTTGCACATTCTTGAGGGATTTGGAAGAGGAGATCTAGATCTACAACCCCACCAATCAATCTCTCCTCTAAGTGAGGGGAGCATATTGAGATCTAGATCTTCGAGTCTTTTATGGATTTCCTCCATTGTTCTTCATCTCTTATCCCCCCATAAGCTTTTTTAGCTTTGGTGGAATTTGGGAGAGAAGGACTTGAGCACTTCTTGTGTTCTGGCTATTGCATTTGGTGCATCGGTTTGAGTTCTCGGTGAGGATTCGATTGGGTGAAAGTTGAGAAGCTTTTTGCTCTTGGGTTCTTGGAACCCTAGACGGTTTAGTTGTTTTGTAGGGTTATGGATTACTTGGGGCCTCCAATAAAGTTGTGGAACTTTCCCCAAGCTTGTTTGTTGGGAGCCTCCAATTGAGTTGTGGAGAAGTGCCCCAACCTTGTGAGATTGGATTGCCACCGACAAGTGCACCAATAGTAGAAGTGTGGATCGATCCCGTTGGGGTGAGATTCATCGGAGAACAAGGTATGCCTTTTGTGGCGTTGGTGGTTTGATTCCACTCCCTATCCAAACGAGACGTACTCCATGTTGGGAGGAACTCGGTAAAATATCGTCGTCTTCGCGTGCCTCGGTTATCTCTATACCCGAGCTCTTACTTATGCACCTTACTTTGTGATAGACTTCGTGATTGAAGTATATATCTTGCTATCACATAGTTTCTTGTCTTGCTTAACATAAGTTGTTGGTGCACATAGGTGAACCCTATGTAGGGGTTCGTAGCATGGAAAACAAAAAATTTCTACCGCATGCACACAAACAAGCCAAGATCTATCTACTAGATTGTAGCAACGAGTCGATAGAGGAACTCACCCTCGAAGATTCCAAAGCGGTTAACGAGAGCATATTCTCGTGGGTGGTGTAGTCGTACTCTTGCCGATCTCAAGATCGCGTAGACGATCCTTCCGGCGCTGTGTTCCGGCAGCGCTCCCGCAGTCGGTCACACGTTCGGTACTCGATGAAGACCTTCCTCTCCCTTGTTCCAGCAGGCATCGAAGGTTGTAGCACTCTCCTCGCGATTCCGGCAGCACGACGACGTGGTGTCGGAAGTAGAGGGGAGATCCCGCAGGGCTTCGCCTTAAGCCGGAGCGAGTATGGTGGACTATGAGAGAGGCCTTGGTGATCTAGGGTTTAGAGGGCACCAAGGGGAGGGCTTGGCCGGCGGCTAGGGTTTGGGGAAACCCCAACTTGCCGAGTTGGAGGTGCCCTAGGCGGCGGCAGCACAAGGAGGTGGTGGCGCCGGCGACTTGGGGCTAGGGTTTTAGGTGTGAGGGGTAGGGGGCGCCCTACCCCTCCTTATATAGGTGGAGGGTGGCCGATGGGAGGAGGGAGTCCTCCCCCAACTCGGCCCCCTTGGCCAGCGGGTGGAGGGAGGGGAACTCCTCCCCAAGTAGGTTTCCTACTCTCCCTCCACTAAACAAACTTGCCGTTTGACTTTTTCAAATTGGCGTTTGACTTTCAAACTAGGATTTGATTTCTCCTTTTATTTTGCCCAGCCAAGTGACCTAGTACATGATGCAACCATTCCATATTGTCATGACACATTCATGTACCCTTCCCCTCTGGAGTGCCGGACCTTCCAGACCCTTCTAGAACATTCCTGGTGAAAACACCGGAATCATTCCTCAACTCCGAAACAGGACTTTCCTTATATGAATCTTATTCTCCGGACCATTCCGGATCTCCTCATGATATCCCGTATCCCATCCGAGACTCCGAACAACATTCGGTCTCTTTCTCATCATTCCATAACTACTCAACAACATCGAATCCTTAAGTGTGTCTCCCTACGGTTCGTGAATTATGCGGACATGATCGAGACACTTCTCCGATCAATAACCAATAGAGGAATCTGGAAATTCATATGGCTCCCACATATTTCTACGATTACTTTGCGATCGAATGAACCACTTACATACGATACCAATTTCCCTTTGTCTCACGATAGTTTACTTATCCGAGGTTTTGATCGTCGGTATCTCTGCATACCTAGTTCAACCTCGTTACCGATAAGTACTCTTTTCTCGTTCCCGTGATATGTGATCCCTTGTGATCCAGTCACATGCTTGCAAGCTAATTGGATGACATTCCACCGAGAGGGCCCAGAGTATATCTATCCGTCATATGGATGGACAAATCCCACTCTTGATCCATATGTCTCAACCCATACTTTCCGAACACTCAATGCCATCTTTATAGCCACCCAGTTATTGTGTGGTGTTTGATGTCATCAAAGCATCTTTCCGGTCATGGTGATTAGCATGATCTCATGGTCGAAGGAATTAGGTTACTATGTATCAGAAAGCTTATAGCAATTGAACTATTAAAATGACTTGATCTTTATGCTACACTTACCTATAGGAGTATGTCCATCATACCATTCTCCTAATGATATGACCTTGTTATTAACAACATCTCAAATGTTCATGATAAAGAAACCATGATCATCTATTAATCAACAAGCTAGTATTATAAAGAGGCTTTACTAGGGACTCTAATTTAGTTTACAAATCACACAAGTATTAATGTTTCTGGTTAATACTGTTATAGCATGAATGTAAACATTTATCATAAACACAAAGATATAATAATAACTACATTTATTATTGCCTCTAGGGCATATCTCCAACAGTCTCCCACTTGCACTAGAGTCAACTAATCTAGATTACATGGTAATATACCGAACACCCATGGCAGTTTGGTGTTGGTCATGTTTTGCCCTCGGGAGAGGTTTAGTCAACGGATCCGCCACATTTAGATCTGTGTGTACTTTGCAAATATTTATGTCACCATCTTGTACATGTTCTCGAATAGCGTGAAAACGTAGCTTGATGTGCTTCAACTTCTTGTGTGACCTTGGTTCTTGCGCATTGGCTATGGCGCCCATGTTATCATAGTAGATAGACATTGAGTCCAGCGCACTTGGAACCACACCGAGCTTTGTAATGAACTCCTTCATCCATATCGCTTCTTGTGAAGCCTCCGAAGCAGCTATGTATTCCGATTCAGTTAAAGATCTCGCCACAACGCTTTGCTTTGCACTCCTCCAGCTAACTGATGCACCATTCAAAGTAAATACGTATCCAGATTGAGATTTAGAATCATCCGGATCGGTGTTCCAACTAGCATCGGTGTAACCATTAACAACGAGCTGTTCATCACCTCCATAAGAAAGAACCATATCCTTAGTTCTTCTCAAGTACTTAAGGATGTTTTTGACCGCTGTCCAATGATCCACTCCTGGATCACTTTGATATCTGCTAGTCAAACTAACAACATATGCAATGTCGGGTCTAGTACATAGCATGGCATACATTAGAGATCCTATGGCTGAGGCATAGGGAGTCTTACTCATCCTTTCTCTATCTTCTGCCGTTGCTGGATTTTGAGTTGTACTCAAGGTCGTATTGGGCAACATGGGCAAGAACCCTTTCTTGCTATCTTCCATTCCAAACCTCTTTAGAACTTTGTCCAAATATGTACTTTGTGACAATGATATTAGGCGTCTCGATCTATCCTATAAATCTTTATGCCTAATATGTAAGCTGCTTCGCCAAGATCTTTCATTGAAAAACTATTATTCAAATATTATTTGACACTATTAAGAAGGTCTACATAATTCCCAATCAATAATATGTCATCTACATATAGTATTAAGAATGCTACAGAGCTCCCACTCACTTTCTTGTAAATACAAGCTTCTCCATAAGTTTGTATAAAACCAAAACTTTTGATTACCTTATCAAAACGTTGATTCCAACTTCGGGATGCTTGCTTCAATCCATATATGGACCGTTGAAGTTTGCATACCTTGTTAGCATGTTTAGGATCGACAAAACCTTTGGGTTGCATCATATACAACTCTTCATCAATGTCTCCATTGAGGAACGCCGACTTGACATCCATATGCCATATCTCATAATCGTAATATGCAGCGATTGCTAACATAATCCTCAGAGACTTTAACTTTGCTACTGGTGAGAAAGTCTCATCGTAGTCAACTCCTTGAATTTGTCGAAACCCTTTTGCGACAAGTCGAGCTTTATAGACAGTAACATTACCATCAGCATCTGTTTTCTTCTTGAAAATCCATTTGTTCTCGACAGCCTTCCGGCCATCCGGTAAGTGCACCAAAGTCCATACTTGGTTTTCGTACATGGATCGAATCTCGGATTTCATGGCATCTTGCCATTTATTGGAATCTGGGCTCATCATCGCTTCCTCATATGTCGCAGGGTCATCGGTGTTGTCCACCAACATGACGCTCATAACGGGATCATACCAATCAGGAGTGGTACGAGTTCTCGTTGACCTGCGAGGTTCTGTAGCAAGTTCAATCGAAGTTTCATGATCATCATCATTAGCTTACTCCCTTATTGGTGTAGGCGCCACAGGAACAACTTCCGGTGCTGTGCTACTCGCAAGTTCGAGAGAAGATTCAACAACCTCGTCGAGTTCTACTTTCCTTCCAGTCACTTCTTTTGAGAGAAATTCTTTCTCCAGAAAGGATCCATTCTTAGCAACGAAGATTTTGCCCTCGGATCTAAGGTATACCCAATAGTTTCCTTCGGGTATCCTATGAAGACGCATTTTTCCGCTTTGGGTTCAAGCTTGTCCGGCTGTAACTTCTTTACATAAGCTTCGCAACCCCAAACTTTAAGGAACGACAATTTAGGTTTCTTCCCAAACCATAATTCATACGGTGTCGTTTCAACGGATTTAGATGGTGCCCTATTTAAAGTGAATGCGGCTGTTTCTAATGCATAACCCCAAAACGATAGTGGTAAATCTGTAAGTGACATCATAGAACGAACCATATCTAAGAGAGTTTGATTACGACGTTCAGACACACCATTACACTGTGGTGTTCCCAGCGGTGTCAATTGTGAAAGTATTCCGCATTTCTTCAAATGTTCGCCAAACTCGTAACTTAGATATTCACCTCCATGATCAGATCATAGAAATTTAATCTTCTTGTTACGTTGATTCTCTACCTCACTTTGAAATTCCTTAAACTTCTCGAAAGTTTCAGACTTATGTTTCATGAAATAGATATACCCATATCTACTCAAGTCATCCGTGAAGGTAAGAACATAACGATAACCACCGCGCGATGCTACACTCATTGGACCACACACATCGGTATGTATGATTTCCAACAAGTCCGTAGCTCGCTCCATCATACCAGAAAATGGAGTCTTAGTGATTTTACCCATCAGACATGCTTCGCATCTTTCAAGTGATTCGAAATCAAGTGATTCAAGAAGTCCATCGGAATGGAGTTTCTTCATACACTTCACTCCAACGTGACCAAGATGACAGTGCCACATATAGGTCGAGTTATCGCTCAATTTCAAACGTTTAGCTTCAATGTTATTAATATGTGTATTTCCACTATCGAGATTCAATAAGAATAGACCATCTATCAAAGGTGCATGTGCATAAAACATATTACTCATATAAATCGAACAACCATTATTCTCGGACTTAAACAAGTAACCGTCTCGCAATAAACATGATCCCGATATAATGTTCATGCTCAACGCAGGCACCAAATAACAATTATTTAAGTATAAAACTAATCCCGATGGTAGATGAAGAGGTAGCATGCCGACCGCGATCACATCAACCTTTGATCCATTTCCAACGCGCATCGTCACCTCGTTCTTCGCTAGCTTCCGTTTATTCTGCAGCACCTGTTTCGAGTTACAAATATGAGCAACCGAACCAGTATCAAATACCCAGGCACTACTATGAGTACTAGTGATATACACATCAATAACATGTATATCGGATATACCTTTCTTCTTGATGTTGCCATTCTTCAAATCAGCCAAGTACTTTGGGCAATTCCGCTTCCAGTGACCCTCTCCCTTGCAGTAAAAGCACTCAGTATCAGGCTTAGGTCCAGCCTTGGTCTTCTTCGCCGGTGCGGCAACTTTCTTAACACCCTTCTTGAAGTTTCCCTTTTGCTTAGACTTGCCTTTCTTGAATTTGGTGGTCTTATTGACCAACAACACTTGATGCTCTTTCTTGATCTCCACTTCTGCAGATTTCAACATGGAAAAGAATTCTGGCAACATCCTGTTCATGTTTTGCATATTATAGTTCATCACAAAGTTTTTGTAACTTGGTGGCAGTGATTGGAGGATACGGTAAATCCCCAAAGAATTAGGAATCACTATACCCAAGGTTTGGAGTTTGTTTGCGTGCCCAGACATCTTAAGCACGTGCTCACTAATGGAGCTGCCCTCTTCCATCTTGCAGTTAAAGAACTTTTCAGAAGCCTCATAACTCTCAACTGTCGCGTGAGCCTCAAATATCATTTTGAGTTCACGGACAATATCATGTGGGTCATGGTTCTCAAACCTTTTCTGAAGCTCCGATTCCAAACCATACAAGATAGCACACTGAACTATGGAGTACTGATTCTTCCGAGTGAGGTAAACATTCTTTACTTCATCGGTAGCATCAGCTGCAGGCGGGTCACCCAGCGGTGCATCCAGCACATAGGTCAAATTACCAGCATTGAGGACAATCCTCAAATTGCGGAACCAATCCGCAAAGTTGCTTCCATTGTTTTTCAACTTTTCTTTCTCTAGGAGCGCATTAAAATTGATGGTAGGGGCCGCCATTGATCTACAACATATTTGCAATAGTTTAGACTAAGTTTATGACAAATTAAGTTCTAATTAATAGTTAAATTAATCTAGGTGAACTCCCACTCAAAACAATATCCCTCACATTGTTTTAGTGATCACACGAACCAAATCCACCACATCAAAACCGATCATCACGAGAGTTGATGTAGCTTCAATGGCGAACAATCAACATGTTCATCATATCTACTATATGACTCATGCTTTACCTTTCGGTGATCCGTGTTCCGAGACCATGTTTGTACATGCTAGGCTCGTCAAGATCAAACCTTAGCTTCCGCATGAGCAAATCTGGCTTGCTCACGTTGTATATACTCACAGAATCTAACACACCCGATCATCACGTGGTGCTTCGAAACAACGAGCTTTAGCAACAGTGCTTACTAAGGATGAACACTTTAAAAATTGAAATTTATGTGCTTGAGGGATCATCTTATAATGCTACCATCGTTAACTAAGCAATACAAGATGCATAAAGGATTAACATCACATGCAATTCATAATATGTGATGTGATATGGCCTTTCTTCTTGTGCTTCCGATCTCCATCTTCAAGCACGAACATGATCTCCATCATCACCGGTATAGCGTCAAGGTAAATGGCGCCGTTTCATGGTTGTCGTCCACCAGCTCCAACTATTACAACTACTTTGAATAGACACACGGGTCTTAACAGAAATTAAAGACAACCATATGGCTCCTGCCGGTTGTCAACTTACAATAAGTCATACATCAAATATAATCACAATCATGGCCATATCACATCACAACACACCCTTGCAAAACAAAGTTAGACGCCTCTAATTTTCTTTGCATATTTTACGTGGTTTGGGGCTTTCAATAAGTGTCGTTCTAACTTACGAACAATAATCACAATGTTGATGTTTGAACTATCAAGTGCCCGTTGTAAATTGGATCTATACTATAATGGGAGAGACAGACACCCGCAAAGCCACTTATGCAATACAAGTTGCATGTTGAGCGTGGAGCAAGTCTCATCAACGATGTCATGTAAGGTTAGCCTGGGCCGCTTCATCCCATCATACCGCAAGATGCAAAGTACACAAAAAGCAATTGATAATAAAAGCACCACCGCCCATAATGACCATTGTGTTCTACTCGTGAAACAGATCTACATATAGACACGACTCTGATACCACTGTAGGGGTTTGTAGCATGGAAAACAAAAAATTTCTACCGCATGCAAACAAACAAGCCAAGATCTGTCTACTAGATTGTAGCAATGAGTCGATAGAGGAACTCACCCTCGAAGATTCCAAAGCGGTTAACGAGAGCAGATTCTCGTGGGTGATGTAGTCGTACTCTTGCCGATCTCAAGATCGTGTAGACGATCCTTCCGGCGCTGCGTTCCGGCAGCGCTTCTGCAGTCGGTCACACGTTCGGTACTCGATGAAGACCTTCCTCTCCCTTGTTCCAGCATGCAACGGAGGTTGTAGCACTCTCCTCGCGATTCCGGCAGCATGACGGCGTGGTACCGGAAGTAGAGGGGAGATCTCGCAGGGCTTCGCCTTAAGCCGGAGCGAGTATGGTGGACTATGAGAGAGGCCTTGGTGATCTAGGGTTTAGAGGCACCAAAGTGGGGGGGGGGGGGGGAGGGGGGGGGTTGGCCGGCGGCTAGGGTTTGGGGAACACCCCAACTCGCCGAGTTGGAGGTGCCCTAGGCGGCGACACAAGGAGGTGGTGGCGCCGGCGACTTGGAGGAGAGGGCTAGGGTTTTTGGGTGTGAGGGGTAGGGGGCGCCCTACCCCTCCTTATATAGGTGGAGGGTGGCCGGTTGGGAGGAGGGAGTCCTCCCCCAACTCGGCCTCCTTGGCCGGCGGGTGGAGGGAGGAGGACTTCCTCCCCAAGTAGGTTTCCTACTCTCCCTCCACCAAGCAAACTTGCCGTTTGACTTTTTCAAATTGGCGTTTGACTTTCAAACTAGGATTTGATTTCTCCCTTTATTTTGCCCAGCCAAGTGACCTAGTACATGATGCAACCATTCCATATTGTTATGACACATTCATGTACCCTTCCCCTCCGGAGTGCCGGACCTTTCGGACCCTTCTAGAACATTCCTGATGAAAACACCGGAATCATTCCCCAACTCCGAAACAGGACTTTCCTTATATGAATCTTATTCTCCGGACCATTCTGGATCTCCTTGTGATATACCGGATCCCATCCGAGACTCCGAACAACATTCGGTCTCTTTCTCATCATTCCATAACTACTCAACAACATCGAATCCTTAAGTGTGTCTCCCTACGGTTCGTGAATTATGCGGACATGATCGAGACACTTCTCCGATCAATAACCAATAGAGGAATCTGGAAATTCATATGGCTCCCACATATTTCTACGATTACTTTGTGATCGAATGAACAACTTACATACGGTACCAATTTCCCTTTGTCTCATGATAGTTTACTTATCCGAGGTTTTGATCGTCGGTATCTCTGTATACCTAGTTCAACCTCGTTACCGATAAGTACTCTTTTCTCGTTCCCGTGTTATGTGATCCCTTCTGAGCCAGTCACATGCTTGCAAGATAATTGGATGACATTCCACCGAGAGGGCCCAGAGTATATCTATCCGTCATATGGATGGACAAATCCCACTCTTGATCCATATGTCTCAACCCATACTTTCCGAACACTCAATGCCATCTTTATAGCCACCCAGTTACGGTGTGGTATTTGATGTCATCAAAGCATTCTTCTGGTGATGGTGATTAGCATGATCTCATGCTCAAAGGAATTAGGTTACTATGTATCAGAAAGCTTATAGCAATTGAACTATTACAATGACTTGATCTTTATGCTACGCTTATCTATAGGAGTATGTCCATCATACCATTCTCCTAATGATATGACCTTGTTATTAACAACATCTCAAATGTTCATGATCAAGAAACCATGATCATCTATTAATCAACAAGCTAGTATTATAAAGAGGCTTTACCAGGGACTCTAATTTAGTTTACAAATCACACAAGTATTAATGTTTCTGGTTAATACTGTTATAGCATGAATGTAAACATTTATCATAAACACAAAGATATAATAATAACTACATTTATTATTGCCTCTAGGGCATATCTCCAACACCCTAGTTGTTATAGGTTTTGTGCTTGACATAGTAAACACTAGTTTAATTTTTCCTTTGTTGAGCCACTCTTGGAAAAGTTTTAAACCGCCTATTCACCCTCCCTCTAGGCGGCATCTGCATCCTTTCGATTTTCATCCATAAGTTCTGATATTAAAGGCTTACAAAACCAAGCGGTTGGTTTAGACAAATCTCTATCAAAACTCACTGATAATCAAGCGGCCTTGTTAAGTATGTCTATAGGAAACCCACAAGGACCACCAGCCGTAGGTATGAATTCTCTTACCATCAGAACAAGTACACCATCTTTGGAAGAAACTTATAATGAATTATAATGATCTTCTTGAACCACTATTATCACAACTCAAGATCCAAGTGGTGGAAGAACCATTAAAAGGTGATAGAGAAATGTAACATCCCAAAAATCATGCTTTCAAAGCTTTGCACATCATCCATGCATTCATGATCATTTAGGGTTCTATTTCAAAACCATTTACAAAACAGAAGCATTTGGGTGCTTGTTATTTTATGTAAACAAGCATTGATCCAATGCCACTCTCAAATGAGAGAATAATTATTTTAAACCAAGTTTTGGTTGCTCTTAAGTTGGATTAGTTGAGTGTTAAAGCTTTGATAAAATTTACAAAACAAATATGGATTTTAAACCATTTTCAAAACCTATTCAAATCAAGTGCTAAGCACTATTTATTTTGATTTTTCAAAAAGACCAAGCATGTTTAATGAGACAACAAGGTTTTATGTTCAATATTATGAAGTTTACACTTTGCAAAAATCCAGAAAAGGTTTGGAATTTAAATCATTTGATTTCATTTGAAAAGATTCCTAAAATTTAACTTAGAAAAAGAAAAGGAATTAGAAAACCCAACTGGGCCTGGCGCCACCAATCCAGCCCAACAAGCAAAGCAGCCCACCCGGGCCACTCTCCTCTCCGTCTCTTCTCACCCGCGACGAACCAGCCCCGCAACCACTGAGCACTGGGCCCTCTCCACGTCAGCGTCGTCTTCCCCAATTTCTCGTGCGCAGACACCGCCCCGCCGTTACCACCGTGCAGTGACGCCGCGATTAAAAATCGCTTAAATCCCATTGATTCAGCGCGCAATCTTCGCCCCGCTTTTGGCTACTTAAACCCCTCGCCGCCGCGGTCTTTTTCCCCCACTTTCCTCGCTCACTCCGCCACCAGGCTACGCGCATTCGAGCTCAGAACCCCGCAGCACCGACGACCTCTGTTGACTGATTCCGGTGAGATCCGACCGTCCCCTTTCTCTGGTTGAAACAATCGTGACCAGCAGGTTCTTGCATGTTCCCTGATACCTTCCGTTTGTTTTCTCGTGACCCAGCTCGCCATCTCCGTTCATGACCGCAAGTGACAGAACCGCCGTCTAACTCCGAAGAGCAATTGAGGTATAATCTGACCGGCCCTTGTATTCTCCTTGATCCAGTAGTGTTCGCCGTAGACTTGCGCACCCCCTAATGCAACTAACTCGTGCTTGGGCGACCCAGAGCCTTGGCAACGTCGATGTCTGCAAGCACCCGACGCCGCACACAACTCCAACGAGCCCCAACGACCTCCACCGCGCGCCCCTTTGCCAACAAAGAGCACCTCGAGCACCAGCATCATCACGCAAACTCGGTGAGCTAACTCACTGCCTCTCTCGCTTCCTATATCGCTGGCAACACCACCGCTCGAGCGCGCCGCCGCCAACCACCATCGCGCGCCGCCCATCCTTGGTCGCTTGCTTAGCAGCCGTAGGATCTAGATCCATCGCTCTAGATTAGATCTGCATCGAAGCGGTAAGTGACGATCTGAGCCATACGAACTAAGTTAGATCTGATGGTCCACACTAGCCGATCCGCGCGAAACGGTACCAGCGAATCAGAAAGCGCCGCGTGGCCTCTGTTTGAATTTAAAACAGAAAATTTGATCTATTAGTTAACCAAACTTGTAAAATTCATATCTTTTGATTCCCACATTCAATTTTTGCAAATTTTATATCATTGGAATCAGGAGAGAAAATCCTTTCCATTTATGCAATGTGTTTAATGTTTTGACTCTGTAAAAATGGTTGTTTTTACAGAAACATTTGTAGGCATAATTTGTGTATAGTAATTATTTGAAAAATGTTTTGTTGTTCAAATAAAGTTTATTTGTCAAGTTTTTGACCTGTTTATGATTCAGTACTGTATATTTGTCTTGTTTGGAGTATGAAAATCATCACATGGCATTTTGCATGCATTCATATATTTTTGTTTGTATATATTTTGTATGTGATTTTGGTGCCATTATTTTATGTGTAGATTTTGGTGCAAATAGTGATTGTGATTGTGAAGATTTTTGCTACTCCCCAAAATACCAAGGCAAGTGGTGCTTCATGATTTTATTCCTATTTTTTTCAACTATGCACTAGAAATATTTTGTATAGGACTTGCATGAATATTTTGATCTATATGCTATGCTTGGGAAATCCTAGTAGTTGTAGAGTTGCTAGAAATTTCTAAGTTAAGATGCTTATCAATGCCATGCTTATCCTAGCTAGTAGCAACCAAGGGTGGTTATATATTCATGCTATGAGAAAATATTTCTAAGTCTTTGGACTTGTGTTTTTGCTTAATAAAACAACTAAGTGACTGAAACACCTGGGTGGAATGGAAAGAATGGTTTGTGTTGAGTGGTTACACAAGGCCCATGTCTATGGTTTACCTTGTGTATCTCACTTGTGGAAAGCCACCCAGGAACAAAGGGATTTGAGATGCCAAATGTTAAGAAGCTTCTAGTGCAGCCACATGGCATTATGGGCTCTGCCTGGATCATATAGGTTGCAATAACTTAGCCATTTGGACAGTTGGTGGTAGTGGGATGATAGGTTTGGAGCGCGTCCATTTGGTCTAAGGGAAGGTTTCTGAAAGATCCTGTCTTGGTGAAAATCAAGTCTTGTGGGGAAAGTGCACAACCTCTGCAGATGGAAGAATCTAAGTACTTAGCCATGTCCCTGGTATTGGACAACTTGAGAATCAAGACATGGAAGCTATCAAGAATCTTCTCATCCCAATTTCTAAGTTAAAACTTGTGGGTGAACAAGGGTAAAGGTTCACTAATGTCTATTTGTGATTCCTTGGGAAAGTTTTGTCAAATAAAAACTTAGTGTTTTCAACTGATAGGTAAAACCTAATTTGAGCAAAGCAAGCCTAAGCTACACTTAGCCAAAATGCATATAGTATCTAGATTACTAATATTCAACTAAGGTATCACTTGCCAATACTATTCCAATGTATTGACCCACTGTGGCTGTAATTTGTGATGTTGCAGGTTATTCTGATGATGATTAGGGGTTATGAGTCTACACTCAACATGCTTGCCTGTGGCACATGAAGATGAAGACTTATTTATCTTATTATATATTTGCACTCTTGTATTAGGCCTGTGGCCATGGAGTTTGTAAAAGACTATGTTTGTCTCTGGAATGATATGTAATAATGACCTTTGTTTCTCTGTACTTCATCTTAAACTGTGGATGCTAGCATTGATCCAGGGACTAGCATTGCAATCACAGGGATCCTTACCTTTATAAAGGGAGGGATCTTACAGATGGTATTAGAGCACTGTGTTACCTGTAGGATTATGACCCTAGGATTGGAAACCACTAAGGAAAAATTTTCAACAACTTCCACACTTGTCTTTTTCTTCTCGTAAACTTTTCTAATCTTCTTTCTCATCTCTATTTGTAGATGAACTCCATCAACGAAGCTGTGAAGAAGGGACCACTCATGACTGTGACTTTGGAGTGTGAGACAGAATTCCCCAAGGCTCTCAAGGACCTCATGGTTGCCATGGGAATACATGGTGCGGCTATGTAGAAAGGTTTTCCCGTGATGTATGAAGGAGTTAAGTACTGGTGGGTGCAACTTCACTTGTATAAAAACAAGGAAGATAACCACAAGTAATCCGGATTCTGCATGGTCACCAACTCAGTGATGCACACCACATTCTTTGATTCCGCAAGGGATGCAGCTTGGAAGGCCATCAAAGAGCTTGGTGATAGAATCAAGTGCAGAATGCTCAACACCCAGAATGATCTAAGGGAAGAAAAGAAGCATACCAAGAGTTAGAGACTACCAACCAACGTTTAATAAAGGACATCATAGACTTAGCAATGGAGTCATGTGATCAGGATCGAAAGATTTCCTCTAGGGATGCCCTGTTAGCCAACTTGAGAAGTGATATGGGATTGTAACGTACTTTGTTAGTTGGACCACCACACTTATCATTTTATTTTCCCAAATGTTGTCTAAAATAAGTTGAACCTTGGATGCTTGTAATGGTTTTATGTATGCCATGACTTGTGTGTTTTGATTGTTAAAGATATGCATGTGATGTCTTGTCTTGTGATTCATCTCTATGTATGTTGATTCTAACTTTTCTATCTTATATAATAGATGCCTAATGTTACTATCAGCACGGCTGAAGAGTTCAAGGGAACTCGTTTTGGCACTCGTCTTATTGAGCTCACTAGTGTGCTCAATCTCCCACTTCCTACCATCATGATGCTTCCCCTCACCAAGTTCGAGAGGAAGGACCTTTGGGGCTTCAAGGTTACTCATCCAGGACGCCAGACTGAGCCAGCCATGGAGGCTATCACCTTCAA